>OY744526.1:148481507-148769007 GCA_963556195.1 Sepiola atlantica
CTTTCCATTACTTTATATTGTTTCTTTATTTTTTTCAAATTTTGAATTTTCGTTATTCCTCTGCCAACGTGTCCATCTATGTAATTCCTCTGACGATAAGATTTGAATCTTTGAAAAGCCTGGCTTAAGGAATAAAAAACTAAACATGTTTTTATCGAGTACACCTTGCATTAAACAATCGAAAGTTGAAATAGATTTGTCATTCACACATCTTTATCTCTCTTCCTTCATTTATCTTTATAATTGCTCTAACTCGTATATTGAGCTTAAATCATTTCACTATAGGCTCAATTCTCTAAAAGTATACTTTTAGTCTCATATTTATATATATATATATATATATATATATATATATATGGATATATATATTAGTATTTCATGTATCCACATAAAATTTTATAAAGAGATATAATTTTTTATGTATCAATTTTCAGTATTTACTTCAACAGTGCTCGATACGTAAGTAGAGCTAGGTAGTAAGCTATGACAATATATTTATGGCAATTAAGCTAAATTTTTAGCCTGAAGATTCCCCCCGGGGATGAAACGCGGGAGCCTCTGTGTAGCTTAATTGCCATAAATATATTTTCATAGCTTACTATATATATATAAAATTATAAGCCACTATATATACACATACATATATATATACATATATACACATACATATATATATACATATATATGTATACATATATATATAAGTGTTGTTGATAATGACAGACAACTTATCTCTGGATATCCTTGTGTCATGGATCTTTCTATTTGCCGAATCAGGGTCTTTCGTCGGTACAATACTAAGCCCCTTTAAGAAATTAAAGTTGAGCCCTCTCGGGGATGTTAAAAATAGACTGTCAAAAAGCTCTAATGCAAAGTTCCGAATACGTTTGTCGAACACTCTCCGTTGGCCGAGTGGATATGGCGACTGCTTGCAGATTCTAGACTGACTCTGTGAACTGGGTTCACGCCTCCCGACTGTCTGAAATTGTTACTTTCCTGCACTGATGAGAGCAATAAGCTTGAAACGCTAGCGTCTGTAGGTATTAATAATTTAATATTTATTTATAAATATTATATATGTATATATATATATATATATATATATATATATATATATACGGTTAGACATCTGACACCTTATTGTTCAATCTGACGAAACTCTTCCTCATTATGGGAAAACTTCCTGCCGTTTTGCAGCCCGGTTGTCTATCATAATGCGATCGCGATCGCCTTCTTTTGATGTTGCAGATTTACTCCAGATAAGCTTCTATTATTGAGTCGTCAGGTGCTGTTCAGAAAGATTCTGGCTTTTTTTTGTGCAGGGTTGTGCGTATAAATGACATTAGGGTTTGGAGTTGTAGGGGAGACGAGAAGAGAGGCATATTATAAAATCGTTAGTTTTTCTTAGAACAAAGCATTGAAAAAAAATCAGCTGAAAGAAAATAAAAATAAATAATTTATTCTGAAGATATTTGAGTGGACAGAAAACTAGGCAAAAACACCCATAAAAAAAATGAGAGTTTCTAAAAAAATATTTTACCAAAAATAAAATCTCTGAAAATGTGAGTGCTGGATTTTGAAATTCTCATCAATAATATATTCAACCTCGACAGTTATACAATTGCTTATAAAGTTTTGTTGAAAATACTATTCTAGCAATCTCTTGAATGAGAATGAAAAGGAGATGGAAGAAAAGGATGCATGATTCGTATAATGGATACCAGTACTGACTATGGAATCGGCTATACCAAGTTCAAAATCCTATCAGATCTATTATATTTAATTATGCTCTAATAACATTGGGTAATACATACGTAACTGTATACCAAGCTCCAGCCTCTATCACATTGCTACAATGTCTTTGCAAAACTAAGTGTGTTTGCGGCTTAATTAAAAGACAAAACTATTGTGAAAATGGGTCCCTTTCTTAAAGTCTGAACTAGACGGTCCCCTGAATACGTACAATTTAAATAAAGGCTAGTTCAAAAAGAGGAGAAGTTCCTTAGCCTCTGGTCTGGGTGAAGACATCATTCAAAAGAGGACAAACAAAAGCGTTTCACATTCATCCTGCCTAAATTAAGTCTGTTGATTGGTCAAAGAGAATTGTCTTGCCTAATCAGATGGGGCTATTTTAGAATATAAGGAAAGTAATTCAATGTCACAATAGACAAAAAAAGATATAGGAAGTAACTTTTTGTTTACATATCATTCGGCTCAAATTTTAATCGGAATAGTGCTGCTTTTTTGTTCCTTTAGTCCTCACATTCCATGAGCATTATTTCTGACAGAGGAAGGTGAATTGCTGTTTTCTGAGTCAGAATCTATCCATATAACACTTATCGTTGGCTTGTTTTTGATCTTGAAGTAGTATTTTCTTTCAGCTCTTTACATCAAGTAGCTTCATGCCTTGTCTGGAGCGATTTCCACACAAAAAAAACCCAATCCTGATCAATCTATGGTGATGGCTACACCTATAAAAGACTGATATTTCTCTGTGTAAATCATCCGCTCCTGTTTGAAGGCATTGAAGTGCGAAAGACCGAAGGCAATTAGAAGAAATGGTAGTGAAAGTTCATTTACTTGGTTAGCCTCTACTTAAGCTTTGAAATCGCCCTCCAGCAGAGTTGATTTAGGTTTCTCAGTTTCATAATACTGAGTTTCAGTGATGTTTTGCACCTGATACGGACAGCAGGTATTCAGCAGATCTAATATCCCTTAAATCACACCTTACAATGAATTGCTGATGGCCACAAGTTTGAATGTGCAGCGAGGTCGGAAAGTATTGCTAGTCCGAGTAGAAAGTAACTACAATAGAGGAACAAGTAATACAGCACTAAAAACACATGTCCTCAATTCAGTTTATTCACTCTAAGAAGAGTACAACAAAATAAGAAAACTTTACCAATAGAAGAACAAGTAATGTAGTAATGGATTCAGTTTATTCACTTTCATTGACGCTGTCACACATCGATAAGGTCTGGTAAGCAATATTATATTCGTACCGCAAAATAATGGGTGCTGTTATAGATGACGCGCCTGATTTTCATGATTTCGCGTCGGCAACAATCGGGCAGGTCGAAAACGCCAAGCGTTAATGGAAGACTTGCAGGTGATAATATAAGACGAATAAATTCAAAGAAAAAATACATAGATAAAAAGATAAAAACCGAACAAATTGTAGAGTGGGGTGGGAGTGTCAAATGAACAATTTTCAATCAAATGTGTAGAAAGAAAAAAAAAATTGGGGGGAGGAATTTAGTCAATGTTTTCTTTTTCATTTGTTTTGCTGTTTTTCTTTTTTTCTTCTTCTTGCTAACATAAAACAAAGAAATAAAGAAAAATGGGTTAGGGTTCAGGGTTAGGATTAGGGTTAGGGCTTCCGTTCTTAGCAATATCCAAGCCTTTTATTCAAACTGCCAAGCTCTAACTGGAAGACTGGCAGACGCTAATATAAGACGAATAAATTAAAAGAAAAAATACATAGATTGAAATTATTTTTTTTTTTGTGAAAATAATGATTTTTTTGTGTGTGGGGGGTTAAAATTTTGTCAATGTTTTTATAAGATAAAAGAAAGAAAAAATGATATTATTCCATCGGCGCTCGGGCGCTTCCGCGACCTGCCCGATTGTTGTCGACGCAGATTCACGTAAATCAGGCACGTCATCTATAACAGTACCAAATAATGTGTAATATCATATGAAAATGTACTTTTGTGATTGTTCCTTGATTATTGTTACGTTTCATTAGGACTAACAAGACTTTTGGATCATTCTTTAAGTAATCTTAAGTTTAAAATCTATTTCACAATCTCATATTATTATTATTATTATTAGTAGTAGTAGTAGTATTTTATTTTCATTTTTATTTTAGGAGTGGTGTGCTAGATCAAAGTATTGTGCGGAGGATAATGCTTTCTCAGCGAGTTCCTCTTTCCAAGGATTTGCTACATCAACTCATCGAAAGGTAAGTCTATGTTCCTATTTACTTGCCTCTTCACGAGGGCAAAGTTAGACACAAGGTCGGTTGTTAATATGGGGAAAATACAGTTCCCCAAAAAGGGACACGTTGGATTGGAACAAAAATAAAGATTACCTCAGTCTAGAAGGAATTTTCTTTCACTGATCAAGGATAGAAAAGACTAAGTGCAGCATCAGAACAGATGCTACACTTTGCTCCTAGCCAAAAGGAGGTTCTTGAATAATTTTCTTTCTAGTCAGATGACAATCGTTTCGTAAACTCTTCAGTACTAAATACAGTCGATCGACTCTCCCTGGAAATCATTTAACCGGATGGAAATCAATGTTAACAAAATTCTAAGATGCACCAACCACTAGCCTCTCCCTCTTGGACAGGGTGCAAAAATATTTCTAATCTCATAGGTCCCGTACTGTCTGCCCAGCTCCAGCCCCTGTCGCATCACTGCAGTATTGCCTCCCTATACTTGTTTTACAAATACTTCCATGAAATGTGTTTCTATGAACTTGGTGCACTTGAATCCCCTCAACGAAAATACCCCTCACTAGCAATAAAATCCCAGAAGATTTTTTACTCTAATAGCTTCTTTCCTTCGACTGTTTACCTTTGGAATTCCATCCCTACTCTCTGTTTCCTCGACCATGCCAACATGCAGAAATTTAAATGTAATGTGAACAAACATCTTGCTGCCCAACTCCCTAGTTCGGTTATCCCCTAAAAGCTGGCCCCTATTACAGTAGCCCCTATCACGCTTCACTAGTAATATGCATTGTTTGAGGCAAAAACGAAGACCCAGAAACAAATACATTCATTTCCTCACTTGCAGCAAATCACCTCCTTCGCCCAAAGACCATTCTCTTTAGAGAAACGAATCCTTTCTTTAACATTTAAGAACTGGATGACGAAATGAGTAGAATTTGTGATGGTTCGTATGAAATTTAAAATAGTGTATTGTTTGCATTCTTAGAATTTTGGAATCGTTGATTTCCGGCCATTTCCATGAATCGTTTTGTAGAAAGAGCCGATTGGGCGGGCACGGGTTTTACGTCTTATGAGGATCCTATTTTCATCAGCAAGCTAAGAAACCCTTTTCATAATACAAGTGCGTTATGCAAATGAATATCTCTTAGAGTAAACATTTGTTGACAAACCTCATTTGCTTCAAACAATTTGACAGGTGCTTTTTGAGGCAGGATTGTTATCCACTCACACTATGAAATTGATAAGCTGAGTTCAAATCCCATTAAATTTTATAATTTTAACTTACACACTATACCGTTTAAAAAAGTATACACCACAACATCCCCCAGCTATGGGTAAAATACCATTTATTTATCTACCTCCCACAGCAGCAAGATGTGACACAAGGTCGGAAAGTGGGATTTGATAAGTCAGCACCATAGAGGAAGAGCACTTATGACCTTTAAAAATTGCCTGGGCAGCCCCGTTGGCATTCCCCAGTCGGGGCGCCTCAGGCGATTAGCAATAAACTAACCCCTTCTCAAAGGGTGAGAAGGCAAAGCCTGGGAGGGTGGACCTCCTAGAACTGCACAGGACAAATCCACAGACCGGCAGAATCAAGGCCCGAAAGCCAAGATGATACTGGTCTATAAGGTGTAGTATCCACTGGAACAGATACCACACTGTGATCCCAGCCAAAATACCAATTCTTCATTGTTCCTATATTAATATTAGAGATATTTTTAGAGTGCATCAAATGGTGAGGCCTTAATTTGGGAGGGAAATACATTTGACTCTACCCCATCTCACCACCCCGAAATCTAGCCCTTTCTATTTTTTTTCTGCCTAACCTATCAACTATTCAAGCTCCCTGCCAACTGTCCTAGCTATGACACAAAACTGCATCCAAATGCGAGGCCCCAATTTCATGGAATGAGCAGTCACCCCTTAGTTAACACTATTTCCAGGTTCACTCTGACCCCGAGAAGTGGTAGTACCTATCATGGTTCCATCTATTAGTTAAAGAGAAACTACCATTTACAGACTATTTCTCTACAAAATATATGATGCCTACAAGACAAAAATCTACAAACCAATCATATACAAAACATCTGTACAGCTTCAGCATAAAATAGCCAACCCGACAGTCGGCATGTCATAAAACTCAACAACCAACCAACAACTTGTCGATCTGTCTGTTTGTTTGTCTGTTAACTGCTTTTAGGATATTTAACCTAAGAATATGAAATGCATGAGGGGTGATTCTCTACCATATCTTGATATGTATACATATTTTAAAGAAAAATCCAATACCATTATATCTATTCTTATTAGATTTGGTTTGTTTTGTTTTATGGCATATCAACCATTTTCGGGTGATCTAATGATGAATTAATTAATTTTTATTAATTTTTTAACGTTTCAAATATTTATAGAATAATTTGTTTTCTAAGCATATAGTTTACAAATAAATAGTCTGCAAGTGATAGAGTCAATTTAATCCATAGACAAGACCCTGGCAGGAACTACTATTCCAGGGCAGAGTGGACCTGAGAATAATGGAACTAAGGAGTGACTCCACACTCACTAAAGCTCCAAATACGGGTATCACCACCACTTATATTTTATGGCCATACCCAGGACCGGGTTGGGGTAGACAAATTAAATAATTGTTAGGGTTAAGAAGAAGGGTAGGCTGAAGAAAGCAAAACTAAACTTTACAAAAAAACGTAGAAACGGTTGGGAATGATGTATTTGGGGATGATAATGGGATGAACACCTTGCTCAAGGGCGTCCGGGGCAATTTAGTTATTAAATTTGTAAGAAGCATTTTATTATTCGGGTAACATAGGCTGCATATATATTTATCGTTTTTCTAATGAAGGGGTAAAAAGTTTGTATCTCTAATTTTAATGAAATAAAAAAGAAAAAAAAAAATGCAGATATTCAAATATAAGCAAATTTCAATAATAAAAAAAAATCGTCAATCGAGCGGGAAACTCGCAGAATTAAACAATTTTTAATCGCATAACTTAGCTTTATTTCCGAACAGTTTTCTTTGATATTTTATTATATTAAGATGCGTCCATTGAATCTGCATGTTTATTTCAAACTTCAGGTGACAGACAAAAGAAAATAATGTTTCCACCTTCAGAGTGACAGACGGACAGACCATCTTATCGAGATTCAAAGACGCATCTAAAAAAAAAAGTCTTTATGGAACGTCAAGATTTTGTTCTTTGAGGTGTTTATTTTTCAGCCATCTACCCCCTCTCCTGAAAACATGCGGTTATTTGAAAATACTCCTTTTAACAAAATTTATGTACAAAACTTTGACTTACGGTTCTTAATAAATATGAATGTCAGTTTTTCAGTAAAACTCTTCTTTTTTTCTTTCCTAACTCAGCTTTATCTCGAAGGACGAACAGACAATTCACTATGAAGAGTTTCTCGACAATATTGACTGGCACCAGAACGCTCTACCCGGAAGGTCACTTTTGGAACTCAGCAAGTTGAAAGGTTGCAAAAAGAAAGTGAATGTTGACAGAGTGAACTACAAACGTCTTTTGAAGGATGTGAGTTCTGAATAAGCATCGATTTGTCACAGTCGATCAGAATCAATCAGGTGTGAAGAAACGATCTATATATTAATAGGATTGTTGCTATCTATGGACTAACACACATTATATTGTAAACTGGTATTTATCTAATAAAAAGGCTTAACAAATAAATGCTGCAATTTTGTTGTTGCTTTCTGAGGTTTAACCCACAATAAAACGAGTAGAATTTAAGAATCATTAATACATTTTTTTGAAATTATGGTGAAAAAAAAAACAACAGAAAAAGTGAAAAAGTGAAATGAAAGGAGAAACAGAAAGTGTGTACAGGGTGAACCCACAAAACATGCCATCCATGGAATCAATCAAAAAAAATTCAACAATCCTTTCTGCAATCTAACCATATTTGGTACAAATAAACTTCCATATATGCCTGACTTGTCCACCAACTTTCAGTCATATATATGCAACAGTCTTTCGTTTCAGGCTTCACACTCACATGTTTTATCTCAAAGATAATGGCTACGAAAACAATTTCCAGATTATTCCTAAAGAAGACCATCACAACTCTAATCAGGGAAGTGCCAAGCGAATTTTGTACATCGTATTTATGTGTGCTTATAATTGAACTACAATGAAACAAAGACGGTTCGCCATTCTTGACTAAAACTTGATGGACAAGTCATGCACAGACTGAAGTTTATTTGTACAAAATGTGAATGAATTTCAGAAAGGATGGTGAATTTTATTAAAAATTAATCACAGGAGTCGTTCTTTTTAGCAACATGTTTCATTTGTTGAAGTTTGATCTGATTCGACTCAATCTATTTCACAGCATGATGGTAGAATGGTGGCTCTCCAACAAGGTTTTTTTAAAGTTAATTCTCCCTACCTTTAGTAAGAAAATTTACTTATTAAGAAAATTTACTTAAGAAAATTTACTTAAAAAAATGTATTTATGAAGAAAATGTACTTACGAAAATTTACTTACAAAAATTTACTTATTAAGAAAATTTACTTACGAAAATTTACTTATTAATAAAATTTACTTACGAAAATGTACTTATTAAGAAAATGTACTTACGAAAATGTACTTATTAAGAAAATTTACTTATTAAGAAAATTTACTTATTTAGAATATTTTGTGGAATTTCCATGAGTACAGTTTTTCAAGATAAATTTTATTTTGATTTCATCAATATGTGATGTTTCATTTGTAAAAATACATATCGAAGGTATTTATGGCTTTTCAAAAGAATGCCATATTTATCTTGTTTTTGATTCGAATGTCTTTTTATACTAATGAGTCACCACTTTTTGTTTTAAACTTTTGTTCACCCCAAATAAAGCATATTGCCATTCAAACGTAAGGGGCTACTGTGATAAGGGCCATATTTAGGGGGGGGGGGGGGCAAACTAAGTGGGGTGTTAAACAGCAAGAAATTTGTTCACATTACATTTAAATTGTTGCATGTTGGTACAACTGGGAAAACAGGGAGCAAGAAGGGAATTTTAGAGGCAAACTGTTCGAACAAAGAAGCTATTAGAGTAGAAAAGCTTCCGGCATCTAGGGATCATGACAAAGAAGGGGTGCGATTTTGCTGCTAGTTGAGTGGGTCGGAGGTATTTACGTTGAGGGGGTACAGATGCAGAAATTCTGTGGAAGTACTTGTAAAACAAGCACGGGGATGCAACACTGGCGCGATATGACACTGGCGCGATATGACACTAGCGCTGGAGTTTGGCAGCTAGTGTGGGACCTATTCGGTTAAAAATTCATTTTTATACCTTGTACAAAAGGGAGAGGCTAGTGGTTGGTGCACCAGCCAATTTGTGGTGACAATACTCCATCCACGGGCAATGGGGCTTTATAGAGATATAGGATACAAATAGGTGTAATAAGTTTTTTAGCCCAGTAGTGAAGCCAACTTTTTTTTGTGCCAGACTTGGCAGTATCTTCTATATACTTATGCCATGTAATGTTGCCTCAGAATGAGGGGTTTAAACTTTCGACTTTTGAAAAGGATGCTATCGGCCATGACAATCAGTGGTTGAAATGAAATTAGCTTTGTCTTGGTAGCAATGTGACGATCCAATTTTTACCCCATTCTCCTACAGACAGGAAATCATTTTCCAAGGATTCAGCAATTGTCTTGCTTGTGTGGGTATTCGATTTGCTCTCATACCGGGAATAGAGTTTTGTGTCATTAGCAAATACAGTCATCTCAGATGTGATTGCATCAGAGGTCGTTTATGAAGATTAGGAATGTAGGTCCAAGTATCAACCTCCGAGAGCACACTTGCATTGATGTGGTGTTTTTTGGATGTACAGCCATCAAGAACGAACTGGATCTTTCTTTTAGCTAAGAAAGACCTGATCAGAAGGCTCAAGGACCCTCAGACATTGTTGCAGAAATGTTAAAAGATTTGGGCAAAACAGGCATTGAGACGACACTAACTTGAAAAAGCAGATCACAAAAGAAGACGTTATCCCGGAAAACTGGGAGCTTAGTACAATTGTGAATTGTACAAAGATAATTACAGAGGTTTAAAGTTAATAGATCAGGTCCTGAAAGTGATTGCGAGAATAATTGAGCAACAAATAAGAAGTCAGATAAGCATAGATGAAATGCAATTTGGTAAACTACCATTAGTGCTATATTTATCCTGAGACAAATGCAAGATAAGTACCTTGGTAAGAAGAACCTGTATCTTGCCTTTGTGGATTTGGAGAAAGCTTTTGACAGAGTGCCAGGAGAGGTTGTCTAGTGGCTTTGCGTTAATTCGAGGCAAATGAATGGTTGGTGAAGGTTGTTCAAGCAATGCACAGAAATGCTCAAAGTTGTGTTAGAATAAACAGCACATTTAGTGACAGCTTTAATGTTAAAGTAGGAGGTACATTACCGTTGCCTTTCATTTCTGTCATAGAAGCATTGCCAAGGGAGTTCAATACAGATTGTCTAGAAGAGATGTTGTATGCTGATAATTTAGTACTTGAAATGGAGGAACAATTTGTTAAATTACAGACTTGAAGGAATTCTATGAAAAGTAAAGGTCTGAGAATGAATGCTACCAAAACCAAAGTGATGATCAGTGGTTGTAGTGTTGGAAAGCTCTTAAAAAGAAGAAAGTTCTCTGCTCAGTTTGTGGAAAGGGAGTTAGGTGCAATTCAATTTTGTTGTGGTATGTGTAAGTGTTGGGTAGACAAGAAATAAAGTGGAATTACTGGTAGGTTGAGAGAGGATAACCAATTTGTGTCCAAGAAGGCTAAGACAATGGAGATGGATGAGAACTCAGATGTGTAGAAAGGATATCTGGATGGCAAAGTTATTGGGGTTGTTCATAAGTTTTGTTGCGTTGGTGATACCATTAGAGCACAGGATGGAGCAGATGCTAACGTGATTATAAGAATTAGGAGTTGATGGAGTAAGTTATGGGAATTTCTGCCTTTACTAACCAGCAGAGTGTTACCACTGTCGACCCAGAGTCTATCAGGCATATGTACGCAGCATGATGATATATGGAAGTGAAACCTTGCCAGTCAGGGTTGAGGATATGCGTTGCATGGAGAAAAATTATATTAGGATGATACGATGGATGGGTAATGTGAGTCTTAAAACAGGCTTAGTTCTGATAATCTCAGAGGAAGATTAAATCTGAACAGTATAAGATGTGTGCAGAAAAGTAGACTTTAATGTTGAAAGAATAAATGAAGGTTCTTGTGTAAGTAGATGAAGAACAGTTGAGGTAGCAGGTTCAGTTCACAGGGGAAGGCCAACTAAAACATGGGAGGAAGTGATAAAAATGGACCTGAGGGAAAGAGGCAGGAATAAAAACCTGTTGAAAGATAGGTTACTCTAGAAGGCAATTTCTTAAAGCCTTTCAAGGCATATTAGCATATAAAACAGATGTTAAACCGATGATGATGATGATGATGATGATGATGATGATGATGATGATGATGATGATGATGATGATGATGCTGCTGCTGATGTCATACAAGTTGATTTTCCTGATAAGACCTTCATGTCAGACCTCACTAGCTTCCCCTGCCTTGTCCAGTGTATAGTATATGCATTCAGAGATGGCCATAAGAATATTTGAAGTAGAATAGGATGGTCTAAATTAATGATTCAAAGATTTTAGTGACAAGTGGGGGAAGACTAATGGGGCGATAATTTTGTGAGTCAGTTCTTTCACCAGAGTTCTTAAAAACTGTTACCACAATTTTTCAGCCATCAGGGAAGTACGATTCAGCAAGGCATTTGTTATAGAGTTTGGAGAGGATATGAATCAGCTCATCAGAGCATTTCTATGAATTTTAAAACAAACAGTTGCGCCATATTTGTTGCAATGTAAGCGACATCATGGTGATTGGATAGTGAGGGAATTTTTGATTGGCCATTGTTTACTATACTATTATAGAGTTTCCAGATCTCGTGAGTTTCTTAATTTCTGCGACTCAATGCATTTTCTAGTCATCTCAGTATACAGCTGCACAGATCGAAGTGAACCTTTTGGTAGAATGAACCTTACTATGGAATTTCTTCATTTAGATAAATGCTTCTATGACTTCTCTGAGCAGGGAGATAAAAAAAAAATTATTCCAAGGTGCATCTCTGAGGAATTCCCAATCAACCTGTTAATAATATCTCGTTTTGAGTAACGTGACTTCAGTTTTGGGTCTGAGGTTTATGGTGATATCAACCATTCTTACAAAGTGATCAGCATTCCCAAGTGGGCTATGGGAATCTGTCACACAAACCTTGGGTAGTGTAGTCAAGAATAGGGCGAAAAGTGAGGCTTGCTGGTCCTCACAATCTGAGAAGCAGGTCGAGAAAGTGACGGTTTGCATAAATTAATGTGCAATTAAAAAGCTATGCATGCTGTTACCAGCTGATTCAATCTCTTAAAGTCTCCAAATACATGGTTCTCTATTCAAGGGGATGGTGCTACAGATATAGACTAAGCCCGTGCATATGTTTGTTAGAGTCTTTACGGCAAAGTTGAAGATATCCTTGTATATCAAAACGATTAGAGGAAGTTGGGAAGTTTAGATTAGTTTCACTTTGTGCTAGGATATCTGGGGAATTTCCAAGGAGGAAGCATTCGATATCATCGAGATTAGTTCTAAGCCCTCAGATATTTGTGAAGGATAGCATCAAGGGAGAAAGCGATTTTGTTGTTTTATGGGAGTCGTCTGGTTTGATCTCATTAATATTATTTTTTGATAGAGTGGGTTGGACAAAGTGGGTGTTTGTTGGATGTCAAAAAACAAAGTTCACACAAGTAGAATATTAACCGAGTCTCTATCAATGGGGTTGTACCCTGGGAGAAAACCCACTAGAGATAAGTAGAGTGTCCCTTCCCAGCAAACCGTAATTTCTTTTTAAAACACTTCATATAGTGCTATTCAATGTCTCTTTCATTTTCCCAAAATCCAATGAGTTCTTCTTCTGTAAAAGCATCCAATGCAGCCTGCAGTTTGATTTGAAATTGATTCATGGTGCCTGAAACAGCATCCTGCCAGTTTCAATTTCATTTTGGCAAACACGGCAAGACCATAAAGAACAAGGGAGGTAACTACAGGGAATGTGGAATGACTCCTACATTTTTATCTATCAAAAACTGCATATTACACTGCCAATGTTTGGCCCACTGTACCTTAAACCTTCTTTATTAGTTGATGTAACTTTCTGAGATTTCAAACTCGAGCTTTTATTTCATTTACACGCTACACATGACCTCGGCAATAAAATGATGAGAATTATTGCTGATATAAACCGCTGAACTTCATGATCGCTTTAACCAATTTACTTTACTTTACTCATAGAATGTCACTGAGATGTAAGGGGCTACTCTAAATTAGGGGCCAGATTTATAGGGGCATACTCAGCGGGGAGTTGTGCAGCGAGATTTTTGTTTACTTTACATTTCCATTCCTGCATGTTGGTACAATCAGGGAAACAGGGAGCAGGGAGGGAATTCCAAAGGCAAATAGTTCGAGGAAAGAAGCTATTAGAGTAGAAAGTTTTCTGGAATCTGAGGACCTCTACAGTGAAGGGGTGGGATTTTGCTGCTTGTCGCGTTTGTCGAGGTATTTACATTGAGGGAACACAAGTGCAGCAAGTTCATTGGAGCACATTCCACTGAAGTACTTGTAAAATAAGAATGCAGGAATGTAACATTGCTGCAATGGGACAGAGGATGGAGATTGGTAGATAGTGTGGGATCTTAATATTATAAAGAAGGCTTGTTTTTCTGAACAGTTGAAAGAACGCAGTATTAATGAAAGAGGTCATGAAACAGAAGACTTCAAATGGAACATCTTTTCATTTAATTAAGCTGTTATAGATTCATATTATTTCTTGTATGTGTTCATTGCTGTTTGAATGTTTATTGCTGTTTTTCTATGAGTTCCAACATGTTTGAATATGTGTCATTCTGTGATTGTGTAGTTGCAGTGTTTTTGTGTGTGTGTGTGTAATCATTGCAATGGTGACTGTTATGTAAAGTCTATAGTGATGTCGATTATTTCACGTTCCTGTGTGATGTGCTTGTAACTCGAGCTATTCAGTGTTCGGTTGTGTTGATGATCTGATGTCTGTTGTAAAAACTCTCTGCCTTGATAAACAAGCTTCTTGGTTTATATCTCAATAAGTTGGCTCCTGAATTACTGAATTATGAAGAAATCTTTCTCATTGATTAAACAAAATTCGATCATTATTTTATTGTAATTTGTTCATGGGACTTGTTTATGTGCACATAATTCTGGAACATTGTTTTTAGTGTCATTCTCATTTCCACTATTTTGAAGGAAAGAAAAGAAAAGGAAAGGAAAGAAAAGGAAAGAAAAGGAAAGGAAAGAAAAGAATGAAGCAAAAATGAGAAGAGAAGAAAAGGCAGTGTCTTAGCAGGCCAGTAACTTCTTTCGCTTGTTCCAGCTTACCACAATCTCTAAACATAGACAGTAGAATGGGAACAAAATAACCTTCAATCGTCGATCAAATGGAAGATCTCTTCCAAAATTTTCACACGGTTAATTAAAAATTACGAAATTGAGGAATTCTCTATTTGCAGAGTTCAGTGCTCATGTCGGTGTTCGTTATGCAAGTCCCTACAGGGTTACATGCCTGTTCTTTTTTTTTTTACTAACGAGTCACATATCTCACCAAAGCCCAAAGGCCATTCGAGGACAAGGGTTAATGATCTGTGTCAAGTGGATGGTGAGACAAACCTCTTGAGGATTGCAGACGATGGTTGGATCGAGGTTGAATTCGATTACTTACCCAAACGGCTGAACAAGAATTTGGACTTGAAAATAACCATACTGTAGTTAGCTGAAAAGCAGCCCTGTGGTATTGTGTTCCACAGACAGACAGTTTTTAGAAAGAAACTCTGTTCATGGAAGTTCCGTTTAGATCCAGGTACACAGAGGAAGAAAAGCATTTTTTTACAATGGTGGTAGCTAGACGAGTTTTTGCTGTGAAAGGTTTAGCAAGAAAAATTGATGTTGCCCGGGATTGAATGAAGAATGCTATGTCCTCTTTCCCCATCCCCTAACACTATATTACATTTTTTGTGTTAAACTTTTACATAATATTCAAATTTTGTGCTGGTACTCAGCATTGATTGGTTGAAAGTGAATTGGCATTAATTGAAATAAATCTCGGTAAATGTATAGTCTTTAACCATCTTGAGGCGCATCTGGTGTTTCCTGCAATCAGGAACTCTAATCTATACTTCTTCAGAATCCTGTATTACCATTTCATTCGTATTTTATAAGTTCTGTATTTTCAAGTTATAAATAAAATAATATAAAGTAAAACGTTGTTTTTTCTTTTAATGTATGTTCAGTGCGAACAGAGACGTCTACTGGAAGGGTACGGAGAGAGAACTGGAAGGGTACGGAGAGAGAACTGGAAACTTGGGAAGTTTTATTGCCACTCAAATTCCAGAGCAGACGTTGTTAATGAGAAATCACTGGTAAACGGCTATTGCAATAATACAAATGATTTCCAACGGTTCTAGAAAGAAGTGGAGATTTCTGGGTATTTAGGGAGACTTGTTGTCACTCTGACTTCAGGGAAACACCACTGGTTATTGTCAGTGAGCAATCATTTATAATGACTTGTGTGAAAACTCATAGGGAGTAAATAATAATAATAATAATAATAATAATAATAATAAAAACGTCCCCAAGCAATTACAGACGAATAACCTGTTTACCAACAATGTAGAAAATCCTAACGGTATAACTGAGAGAGCAAATTTACCATTCCCTGAACAGTCGTGGGCTACTTCCTGAGGAACAAAAAGGATGCCAGAAAGGGAAAAGAGGGACGCATGATCTGTTATACATAGATCAAAAAATCCTTAAAGAAGTTAAAAGCAAGAAAAAGAACATATCTATGGCATGGATTGACTACAAGAAAGCGTACGACAGAATCCCTCAAGCATGGATAATTGAATGCTTAAAAATGTACAAGATACCCGACAGGATTATTAATCTCATCAAGAAAGCAATGGAAACATGGAGATTAGAACTGACAGCCGGAGGACAACACTTGACGGAGATAAAAATATGTGGAGGCATTTTCCAAGGGGACTCTTTATCACCACTACTGTTTATCATAGCCATGATGCCACTCAACTACATACTCAGGAAATGTGATGCCGGATACAAGTTAACAAGCAGAGAACAAAGAATAAACCATCTCATGTACATTGACGACCTGAAGCTATTTGCAAAAAGCAAAAAGTAACTGGAAAAGCTAATAAATACGACCAGAATCTTCAGTCAGGACATTCAAATGGAATTCGGAATAGAAAAGGGTGCATTGCTAGAGATTAAAAAAGGAAAGCTGGAGACCACTGAGGGCATGGAACTACCCAACGAAGAGAAGATGAGGGCGCAAGACAAACAAGACAGCTATAAATATTTGGGAGTTTTGGACGCAGACACAATCAAATCAACAGAAATGAAAGAGAAGATTGAAAAAGAATATCTGAGAAGAACAAGAAAGCTCTTAGAAACAAAATTATATAACAAAAATGTAGTAAAAGGAATAAATACCTGGGCAGTATCACTAATAAGATATTCTGGACCATTCATAAGCTGGACTAAAGAAGAACTCAGGCCAGAGGACTAGAAGATTAATGACCATGCACAACGCACTACAACCAAAAGACGATACAGACAGACTCTACATGAAAAGAAACGAAGGGGGAAGAGGACTGGTAAGTATAGAAGACTGTGTGGACGACACTAAAAAAGAGCTGGAGAAATACATAAACCAGAACACAGAAAGGCTGATCACCGCAGCAAGAGACATCGTCTCAACAAACAACGCAGGAAGTATCGAAACTGGACACAAACAGACAAGAAAAGAAAAGTGAGAAGAAAAACAACTACATGTACGCTTCATAAGACTCACAAGAGAAGAAACCAACGAAAATAGCTGGACATGACTAAGAAAAGGAAACTTGAACAAAGAAACGGAATCTTTACTGATGGCTGCACAGAACAATGCGATTAGTACAAACTACATTAAAGCTAAAATAGATAAAACCCAAGAAAACAGTAAATTCAGACTGTGTTGACAAAGAGACGAAACAGTAAATCATATAATAAGCAAAGGTAGCAAACTTGCCCAAAAGGAATACAAGAACAGACATGACTGTGTGGGGAAAGCAGTACACTGGGAACTGTGCAAACAATTGAATTTTCGAATACACAGACAAATGGTACAAACATAAACCAGAAACAGTACTGGAAAACGAAAAACACAAAATCCTCTGGGATATGGATATACAAACAGATAAACTCATACAAGCAAAGAGACCTGATGTTATTATAATCGACAAGAAGGAAAAATCTTGTAAAATCGTAGACTTTGCCGTTCGAGCAGCCCACAGAGTGAAGATCAAAGACACGGAAAAACGAAGTAAATACACAGAACTAGCCAGAGAACTGAAAGGAATATGGAGCATGAAGAAAGTTAGTGTAATACCAATAATCGTAGGAGCACTAGGAACAATCCCAAAAAACCTGGAGAAAAGACTGGGAGAAATTGGAATCAAAGAGACCATCGAAACCATACAAAGGACGGCAATGATCAAAACAGCTGCAATCTTAAGGAAAATCCTCGAATGTAGAAACCAACCCGCATAAGCCACAAAGGGTAACCAGTCACAAGGAAATTACAATAGGGAGAAAACAAAACCACACGAAGAACACCACAACAAGAGCCAAGGAACAGAAACTGCAAGAAACATCACTTTATAATCTGCCCCCCCCCCCCCCAAATAATTACACCGGCCTCAGCTAACACCACACAAAAATGAACCAAGGAACAGAAATTACAAGAAACACCATAAGCTCTCCCCTTTTCTCCCCCCACCCCAAAAAATTTTAATTTAAAAAAAAAGTAAAAAATTGTGCCGGCCTAGGCTGACACCAGACAAAATATTTGTAGAGGGTCGAGGAGGATGACATAATCAGGTGCAGGATGTCAACAGGAACTGGAAAGGTCAGAAACTTGGAAAAGGGCTAGAGAACGTTGCCAGGTGCAGGAGGACATCAGCAGGTTCAGGAACAGGAGGATGTGGCCATCTGCAGGAAAGGCAAGAGGACGTTGCCAAGTGCAGTAGATGCAGGAAGATCTCAGCAGGGGCAAGAAAACGTTGCCAGGAGTAGGAGATGCAGGAGGACGTCGTCAGGTGAAAGAGACCGTCTTTAGAGCAGGAGAAACAGACACGAATCAGAAGGGCATTTCAGGAAGCAGGCAGCAGTAAGGGATGAAGTTTAAATGCATTGGAATTTGGAGAAAAGGTTGACCTGAAAGGGGCAGTTGTTTGCATTTTTTGTAGTTTGTGAAAAGTTGCCCTGAAAAGGAAAGTTTGATTGCTGCTGCTAGTGGTGGCTCAGCGACTAGTCATAGTCGGGCGCTCCAGCTGGTTTATTTTATTTTTTCAGAAATGGCTGAATATTTTGGTGAAATGTCACTCACGTCACGCTAGTGCTCTTACTATATATTAACAATACTAGTGTTAACTCCTGGCCCATATAATTACGGTTTTATTTAGCTAAACTGTTGACTAACCGTATTACCATTAAAATCGACCAGTTCTTTAAGTTTTGTGTGTCAATTTAATAGGGAAAAATGTTGAAAAGTCTTATTCAAGATTCGCCAGCAACAAGTAGGGAAACATATCTGCCATCTTGAAAGGAGAGTTATCAGCAGCAGTTGCTTGTTAGTGGCTAAAACTACCAATACTGACGCTTGAATTTGTTTGGCATACCGAGGATGAATAAAAAGGAAATTGCAAGAAAAGAAATGATTGAACGTTCGTTGCCATTCTATAAGTGTCTGGAAATTAAAAAAATAAATACTTGTTTTTACTAATACTTGGAATGATAATTTTATGCATAACATAAAATTAGGAATCTTACTAATTTTTGTAAATGTTAAAAAGTATTGATTATATAGAGAGGGGGGGAGATCGTTATATTTATCAGATTGACATCCTCTATTTTATCAACAAACGGTGTAGGGAGAAAAACAGAAACCAACCCGAATTCACTTCAACAACAAAAGCTAAAACTGGGGCCATAAAAATCAGCTCCCAGAGACAGTCTAACAAAAAGGCGCAAAAAAGCCAAAAATGTTGATCACGTGTGGTGCAACAAACTACGTCGGCCAAACCACTGGTCAAACGATATAAAAGCAGACCGCCCAACAAAATCTGGCTCTTTTCTCTTTTTCTCTTTCCTCTTCTCTCTTTCCTCTTTTTCAGAGAATACAAGTTTGGCTAACCTCGCCTTTGGGCGAGGGGTGCCAGCGTGTCTCCTGACTACTAAACACACACACACACACACACACATACACAAAGGCTTACACTACTATCATTCTTCAACGCACGCAACCACGCACTTCTGACAAAGACACACACACATACAAATGCCTAAACGAATTATCAACTCTCACACATACACATTCGTACAACCACGAACAAAAGGCGACACACACATTCACACACTCCGACACATGGCTACACTACGCACATACATACACATTCATAAATCACAAACAATGAACATTTATTGTTTCTCTAACTGGACACTTGAAATGAACACTTAATACTCTGTAATTTGTAAATATATAAATATTTTGTGTTACTTTGAAACTACGTTTGATTTTTCCTTCAACTTATGCATGGCTTATCTTATATTTAACCTTCGTTGATGTTTTTCCATGTTTTATCTGTTTTTACTCTTTTAAACATTTTTTCAACAATCTAAATGTAAGTGTTGATCTTAGCATTTTTTCTAAGACACAATTTCTCACTAAGCTAAGGTCCGCGCTCCTACATATTTAAAACTAGGTGTACCCGGCATTGCCGAAATTATTTTTACTTTCATTTTTGTTTTGTTTTTGTTTGTTTTGTTTAACTATGTCATTTGATTTTCATTAAATGTTTATTTTTTTAAATAAGATTTTAAATGTTAAATTGGATTATTATAGTATCGTTTGGTCATTAAATCATTAATTGAACCTATTTGTTGTAAAACTATAATTAATGTTGTTAAGATAATGTTGTTAAGATAATGTTGTTAAGATAATGCTGTTAAGATAATGTTGTTAAGATAATGTTGTTAAGATAATGCTGTTTGACTCTGTATTTGTAAAATTATTAGATGTGAAAAGTTTCCATAACTTTCAATCTTTCAATAAATGAAGATTTGCTCAGAATATTAAAACCTGAAATGATTTTCTATTCAACAATTTAAATGTTTCCAAATTCCTTTCAAATTTCGAGGGTCACGAAATTCCTCATTTTCTTTTTAAAGATTAACAAAAGATTAAAATGACTAACTTGTTTACGAAAAATACAAAATACATTCCGGTGGATTGATTCTTGTAATTAAATTCTTTTTAAATAGGATTTTTTTAAAGTTCGTTTAAGTACTTTACACTCATTCATTCATTTTGTATGAAGCAGACGATTCTGTTGTTAACATTAGTTTCCCGATATTTTTCTAGTTAGAATTCTTTTTTCTACTTACAGGAAGGACCACATGAAGGTTGCCAACATCCCTAAGTGAAAGTGTTTCTGTGGAACGAACTGGATTCGAACCCGGCACACCCAGGTTGTCAGTCCGTGTCGTTAACCACTTAGTCACCGTCACCTCCCAGTACTTTACACTGAAAAGCTACAAACATTTTATATTGTAGGCTTTATGTTTTTAGAGATGCACAGGTAGTCACCATTTTACATGTTATCATGGATAAAACACACGAGTGTTGGAAGAAAAAGAAAACGATAAAAGTGAAGAAACAGTTGGGTTTGCATATTTATACATTTATTCACAGATCAACAGTTTACCAAAGGCAAACGTAAAATGAGCTTACGGAACATGACCGCGAATAAATCCAAATAAATCCAAGGGAAATAACTCAGATAATTATGGCTCAACAACGCTACTGAATTTTTGATTTCAATAAATAATCGATTAATAGTAAATAAAAAATAATAATGGGAAAGTTACATAGAAGTCACGTAGAAGCGAGAAATACACACACATACACCGACATATTGTATAATCATAGTCCAAGTTGTAAACAATTGTTGTAAGTGTGTTTTCTACAAAATCTTTTTTCTACTGTGAAAAGAAACTAAAATTTTAGTTACTATATAATATTTTCCAATTGCCCTCGACTATGTTCAACAACTTTACTTTTTTATTTTATAATTGTAATCAGGTAATGAATTTAAAGCAACTTCTCAATCTCACTGTTCACTGTTCACTGTCTGCTGTCACTAACCAAATTGCTGTCTTCCCAATATGCTCCTTCTTAAAGTAGTCGCTCTCCTCATATGCAAATAAATGCCACCTGTAAAAAATCTACCATGAACACAAATTCTTTTTTTCTCTGAATTTCGAGTTCCCTCCATGCAAAATGGTCCACACACTTCAAAGCAAGTAACTCTTCATTTTTTATTCTATTTTCACCTTAGGCAACATTAATTCCTTTGTTTCTTCAATCACACCCTCCCCCCCCCCCCATGATCATTAAAGATCATTTCACATCACATAATCACAAATCGAACAATTACGCTCTATCTGCAGTCTTTGCCTTGCAACGGCCTCACCTTCATTGTTCTCATGTTCGGTGCTTACATCTCCATCATTTACATCAACCACGCGCCTTAAATCTAAAATGTGGTGTGGCATCCCATCGACGCTGAAGTTGTTAGGGGATTGCACTCCAGTAATTACTCCTCTTCCCCATTGCGTAGTACATCGTGCATTCGGTGGCTTCACCCAAACCTCTTCCCCTATTTGCATAGTGGCTGACCCTTGCTCATCGATTTCTGGGGATTATCTTTTGAGTGCTTCCATTCATAATTAGAAATTGATCTATGCGGCACTGTCTCCTCTCTCTCTCTCTCTGTTCAACCTTGGGTGCAATGTTGTACCAGAATGTGATGTGGCCCTTTCAGGTGATATCCATCCTCTATCAGCTATTGCTTTCACCATCTTATGATGTCGCCCTACTATTCCATCTGCCCTGTAATATCTTCTTATATTCAATTCTTTTATCATCGTCTGGAGAAGTTCTGAGCGAAAAACGGTGCCATTGTCTGTTAACACTTCCATTATTGGACCTCATTCAAGCATCACCTTCTCTAATTCCTCTGCAACTGCAGCTGCCGACTGCATGTAGCTCTCTCCATATTGCTAGTCTCCCAGCACTACAATCAATCATTGACAAGTATAACTCCCTTGATTGTGTGTTATATCAATAGCTAATCTTGTCCAATTGTTTCAGTCCCAATTTCACCAGGATTATGCATATTCAGAGCAGGATCGCTTGATTGACATCGAACTCAATTCTTAACCATCTTCTGAACTTCCTCCCATTTTATTAGTGGATTAACCTTTCACAGCAAATACAATGTTCTATCCACTCCCATGCAACTCTTCCAGTTCTCCGGTTCCTATACAGCATACCAAGACCTCTTCTTTCCCAACTAACCACTGTTTTTCATTCGGGTTAGTGCATCTGCTTTGTTTCTCTCTGAAGGCACAAATACTGCCATTATTCATAGTCCAAATTCGGATATTAACTCTCCAAGTATTCCCAATCTTCGTTTCACAATCATCTCTCCAGCACCTTTGGTTCGTATTCCTCCGCTGTAGAGTTTACCCAACTTAATACTTTGGCTTAATCAGTCCTTATTTTGATTTCTCTCAATCCCACATTTTATAGGTAGATTGATGCCTTTCAGAACAGCATCTAATTCGGCCATGTTAATGTGATTATAGTAAATTTTTTATTTAAGTCATGCTGCATCTACTGCCACTAAACCACCAATCTCCATAACCACGCGCGTTGTAATACTGCTTGCATAACACCACACCACTCCTATTTTTGTTTCAGGTATGTACCAAGCTCCAGTAACAGGGTCCTCTTTTTCTACATCAGCTAGAATCTCCTGTATTACTTTGACAGTTTTGCCATCAACTCTGCCCTCCCAGTCTACTCCATTTACTCTTATTTCCACATAACTTCATGCCAGTCGCAGCCATGCAGCAACTGGATAGTGCTCCAACAACTTGCCACAGATAAAGAACAACTGCCGTCTATTCATGTCTTCTGTCATCTCCAGGATCTCGTTGCACCTTTTGAACATCAGTTCACCTATCTTTTTTTCATCAGCTTAAGGCCAAGTGCCGCACCTCGGTTCAGGGATTCTGGCGGCTTTGCTGTTAGCCCAAATCCCTTAAGATGTTCCACAACTTCCTCTGTCGACACCTTTGTCACATCTACCATTATGTCATAATGTATGAATAAGTGGCCTCTTTTGTCTTATTTCCTTTCATTAACACAGTTTTTAGAACGGCTGCCATAATCTTTGGTTCAACATTAAGTTCAAATCCTAACCATGTCAGACAGTAAGTTCTTCCTTTATAACAGACCAGCTGGTACTGCCAGAGTTCCTTTGCCACATGTAGCTGAAAGTAGGAAGACTTAAGGTCCACAATTACAGTTCCTCCTACCAACTGCCTCCAATTTCTCATCTTTTTATCACACACATCTATTATGTCACTCCCCATATGACATGCTACACAGCAGTTCAATTCTCAAAAGTTTAATACTGGCCTGTCTTTACCTTTTGTGGCATGGAACACTGTGATCAATAGTAACACCTTCCATGGTAAGAGAATACCGTTCTCTATTCATCTTTCCACCTTCTTCTAAAACTCTGAGTTTATCTCACTCTCCAGGGAATTCTTGTAATACTCTACTTTGTTCTATAACACTAGAGGCTATCCCATCCATTTCTATCTCACTCTCCATTTCTCTCCATCATAATCTGCCTCAAAGTCTTTGTCTTCGCTTTTGCAAACATTCGGCGCGTGGGCACCTATGGGACAGTGTATGTCTCCTCAGTTTTTTTACAGTCCCACCTCCCACCTAATTCATTACACCCATTCCAATTATGACCCCGTCAAACATGTGATCCATTATAATCACGCCCACTTTCATTCTTACTCCATATACTTTTATTTCCACTTGCCGGACTCCCTTACATTTTATGTCCCTTCCATCAACCGTTTTCACAGTGCCACTCCTGCTACACCCACTCACAAGTTTGGAATTAAGTAAAGTAGTTGTACATTCGGTATCGACAAGTGACGCCATTACAGTATTATTCACTGCTACTTCTATCATTAGAAGAGGCCTGTATTGCACTTTCATTCCGTTGTCGGAGTAGCTACTGGCACCCCTTGCTCGTTTCCCTGAGCCTGAGAAGAATACCTCATAATGTGTCCAAATTTTCCATACTCATAGCACCTTACTCTGGCTCTAGGTGGCTCCGTGCAATCTTTAATTAAATGCGGTTCTCGACATCTAAAGCACTGAATGCCTGGTAATTCTCTTTGAACATCACTTCTCAGTGTCATGCTTTGTGCACTCGCTGCCACCGTCCCATTCTCTCGCGTTCTTTTGCTAACTAAAAGCCGTGCAGTCGGTATTAGTTTGCTACCGTCCATTCTCTCTAAGTGAGGTAGCTGTTGCAGTGCCACGGATACGTCATCTGGGAATCCTGTAATGGATGCAAGTTTGGCAGTCTGATCAAGCCCTCTCCCTAGGTATCCTGCTTGTCCAGCCAATCTTTTGATCGTATTGGCATAAACATCCACCGATTCTCCAGTTAACTTGAATCTTTCAGTTTTTCATATGCTTCGAAAGGCCCTTCGATGAACGATATCATCTCAATCTGTTCTGCATCTAACTGATCTCATTATTCATTTCAAGGAAGAGAGCAAGCGCATCTCAATGCAGAAAAAGTGGAATGAAATTAGCAAGGTCTTCAACCTTTTGTAGCTTTGCCGCCGATTTCACTTTTTTCATCCACCCGACCACATCACCTTCTCCACTAAAAAACGATATCACATCTTTGCTAACCTTAAATTTCCGAACTTCATGATCTCCTCTTCGTGCCGAAATAGCTTGTAATCCGGTAATGAATTTAAAGCAACTTCTCAATATCAATACCACTGTTCACTCTCTGCTGTCACTAACCGAACTGCTGTCTTCCCAATACACTCCTTTTTAAAGTAGTCGCAAATGAATGTCACCTATAAAAAATCTACCATAAACACAAGACCTTTTTTCTCTGTTTTCTATTCATACAATAACAATTGTTATTGTAAGTCAGTAGTTAAAAATGTACACTTTTATGCTTATGCGCATTCACTTTGTGGACAATTTTGCTTCATGCTCCAACATTCATTATCTCAAAAAAAAGTAGACTGTAGAGAAAAAACTAAATGAACTTTTAAAATCAACCAATTTTAATCTAAATCAAGTGACACTTGAACTCTACAGAAATTCTGTTCAAAATTGATGCTCAGTGTAATCATTCTAGCTAGATCCTAACCCTAACTCTAACCCTGATTTGAGTCAACAACAGTTCACCTAATATGCTCTTTTTTTAACATAGTTCACCCCAAACAAGGCAGGTCATCACTGTATACGTTAGGGGTTACTGAGACTTTAGGTGTAGGTTTTGGGTGTCATCCTAAGTTGGGAGCTGTGTAGCGAGATGTCTGTTTACATTAGTTTTACACCTCTGCATGTCGGTACAGTCGAGGAAACAGGAAGCAGAGAGAGAGAGTTCCAGAGGCCGGCAGCACGAGGAAAGAAGCTATTGGAGCAGAAGGCTCTCTGGCATCTGGGGACCTCCACAGTGAATGGATGGGGTTTAGCTGATTTTCGTGTTGGTCTAGTGTATTTATGTCGAGGGGGACACCAGAGCAGCCAGTTCATCGGAGCACATTCCATTAGAAGTACTTGAAAACAAGCACAAGGATGTAACATTGCGGCGATGGGACAGAAACTAACAGTAAAATGAGACATGTCTAAAATTAAAGAAAATACAACTCTTACAATCTTGGGGAAGCTTAACATCCGTGTGTAAAAGCATCTTATAAATAACTAGTGGTCCCTTTCCGGTGTCACCCGGGAGCTTTTTTTACGTTCAGTCTGTTTTAATTGAGCCAACTTGTTAGAAAAGTATAACTCGATTATGAAGTAAATTCTGACCAGAAATTATTTTCTATCTGACATTCTGAATGCTTCCAAATTTCTTTCAAACCTCGGAGGATCATGTAGTAATTGGTTCTTCAACTACTAACCTCATATTAAAATGGTCGACTAGAAATCCATGATAGTGGAATTTAAATCGTAATTAAATTATTTGTTTAAATAGGATTTGTAAAATATTCGTTTTAGTTCATGCACAAAGTGGTCACAAAATGTTTAAAAAAGACAAAAAATGTAAAAAAAAAAGAAATGAAAAGTTTTTGAAAAAATAAAATCTTGGAGAAGAAGAAGAAGAAGAAGAAGAAAAAAAAAGAAGAAGAAGAAGAAGAAGAAGAAAAAGAAGAAGAAGAAGAATAAGAAGAAGAAGAAGAAGAAGAAGAAGAAGAAGAAGAAAAAGAAATAAATTTAAGAAAATGTATTCAATTATATTTTAAAGATTTAAAATGTTATTAATATTAAAATTGTGTTTAACAAAGACAAAAAATGTAAAAAAAAAAAAAATGAAGAGTTTTTTAAAAACTAAAATATTGGAGAAGAAGAAGAAAAAAAAAAGAAGAAGAAGAAAAAGAAATAAATTTAAGAAAATGTATTCAATTATATTTTAAAGATTTAAAACATTATTTAAAAAAATTATTATACCATTGACGGGACTCGAAACCACGTGTCCCCCCTCCCTCTATCACTCTCCCTCTCAGACATTTTCTTTTTTTTTATATAAAAATTACGGTTATTTAATGTTGTCCTATGAAAGCAGATCATGTGACCAAGTATTCGTGAATTGAATTTGAAAAGAGTACATCGGCTGGAATCCGTCGTCGGCCACATATGATCTCTCTTGGCGGTGTAAGGTAAAACTATCTTACAGTCAACATCGGCATTCATTATCACCTCAATTACCACAAAGTGTATTTCGTCCCGTTTCACCACAGAAATTGTCCAGCGTAACCCTCATCCACTCAAAAGTCAATCGCCCGTTCGGAGTGGTTCGCATATCAGGCACCCAGAGAAAGAGAAGTAAAGCCAAGTCCAACCCGCATAGAATGATTCTCTTTAAGAAAAACATCAGTAAAAGAAAATTAACCACACTCTATAATTGAGTACTTTCTTTTTCATTTTACTTCGGTAGAAGTTCTCAGAAATCAAGGGGACCCTTTCTGGGGCTAACACTTGATCTCTATATGAGATACACAGATATCCGAGTGTTCAATCATAGCTCTCCTTTATTTCTCAAAAGTTGAGTTAATAAAGAAATGAAGAACATTGTTTCTCCCCCCACCACCACCACCAATTGACCAGTTAACTATTTTATAGTATACCTTTTATGTGGTCTATTGGTCTTTCCGGATTCCAGGACAAGAATTCATCTGGTCTGGTGGATTATCCAGCTCAATGTTGTTACCAGAGGCAACACCACTTGGAGGAAGTGCACCATTCCTTGTATGAGTCAGTGTAGCCATACCATAGAGGATCTTATTTGGGCTTCGAATACTATGTTATTTTGAATATTTGGTCAGGGTTTACTTGTTGGGGAAGTATCCTCATGTCAGGTTGTCTTGACAAACCCGTGTAGAGAGAGACCGAAAGCCCTGGATGATGGTGTCTAGTAGGTAATTCAAATTCCCCACGTACCCATGTAGACCCATTAGTGTCTAATTTAAACCGAATATTACTATCACTTTATCTGTCTCTAAGCTGTTTACTCTTCGCTGCCCTTCCCCACGTCACAAGCAATAAATAAGAATGCAACTCAGCACGAAAAATTCAACAAAGCCTCCAACGCAAAATCAAAACAAAAACTGTGTGTGTGTGTGTGTGTGTGTGTGTGTGTGCGTATAATAATCACATTCTTTTTTATACATAACTAATGTTCTTTCTTTTCCTTTTTTCTTTTTTTCATACTAATGTTCTTTTTTTTAATTAAGTTCTGTATAGACGTGCCCTCAATTCCTCAATGTGTGTGTGGTCTAAAATAAAATGTATGCGTTTTATATGTTTCATTTTGCTCCTGTGTGCTTCGTCATCGACAAGCTTCTTTGTCATCTTTTCTTTTCTCTCTTACTCGTCTCTTCCCCCCCCCCCCGGCGTCATTAGGATGTTAGATTGTTTTCTTTGTAAAACAGGTTGCATTTGTCTCTTTCGTGTGTCCTTTTTTTCTGTTATAAACCCATTTTATTTGATTTCTTTTAATTAATTAAGACACATTTTACGCTGTGTATGATTCAATTATATCCCCATGATTGAAAATTCAAAGTTATGGAATAAATGTGTACACTGTTGTGTTTCATCCTTGTGTCATACCTGCAGAAAACCAAATTGACATCATTGTTACAAAAACACCTGAAAGTTAACATATTGTATTAATACTTTGTTCTTTACGCGTCCCTGCGTTATCCTTTCAGATTTGCTGCCTGAAATAAAAGCTCCTTATTTACACTTTCAAAAGGACGAAGTCGACTGAGACTGATGGAAGACAGAAGAGGTTTATTCAATTAGATCTTCGTTTCAAACCACTAACCAGTAAGGTGTGCTGAGGGTAGACAGATAGAGATCGATAATCACTGTTTAATCATACTTTGTCAACCTATCTCAATTTTTCAGTTTTACACATAACGTGCTCCCAAACGAACGAACATCTTCCCTCTCCCACTCTCTTTCAACCATGTGACGTCATATCCATTTGTATTAATTCCCTCAATCTCGTAATTTTCACCTTGAGTTCAACAAGTTGACCCCGACTGACCTTTCATTTCCTGTTATTCTCAACTCACCCTTTGATATACTAGTGAGTTTACTCGCCCAATATTTAACATAGTAATAGAGTAGATAAGGATTAACAACTGTGAAAACGACGACGTAGAGAAGAGAAGAGATCACCCTCCACTAGATTGAAAAGCTGTTTCGTACTCTCTCAGAGCAGGAACGAGTACTCTTAGCAGCACCTCCCCAGATGTGGCAGCAGTACCGCCCCATCTTAGGGCATCTTTGACTCTTACATGGGCAGAGGATTGCATCAGGAATCAGTTACTTTCTGGAGCAGTAGATCGAAAAGCCCTCTTTCCAGCAATATTAGTAACAGATTGAATATAAGTCTTTCATTTTAAATTTGGAGTGAAAGCCAATCCTAGGAGTTTATCAAAACAAAGGGCTTCCTCAAGAAGAGAGCCATTTATTTCAACTGGAGCAAAACAAGGGTGTGAACGTTGCTGGTGAAAAGAAAGAAAAGGTTTTAGAGGAGTTAAAAGTAACAAGCCACTTTTTCACCATTGCACTATTGCACTATTTAATATAGAATATTTATATATATAAATATAAATACATAGATAAATAGATACATATATAAATATGTACATACATAAATACATAAATATACATGTACATATATAAATATGTACATACCAAAATACATACATATATATATACATATATAAATATGTACATACATAAATACATGCATAAATACAGACATATACATATATATATATGTACATACATAAATACATGCATAAATACATACATATACATATATATATATATATGTACATACATAAATACATGCATAAATACATACATATACATATATGTGCATACATAAATACATGCATAAATACATACATATACATATATATGTACATAAATACATGCATAAATACATACATATACATATATATATATGTACATAAATACATACATATACATATATATATATGTACATAAATACATACATATACATATATATATATATATACATATATATAGATAAATAGATACATACATAAATACATGCATAAATACATACACATATATATGTATATATATATATATATATATATATATATATATATACACATCTTATTGATCTTTATTGTGTTTACACGTGAATATTCCTTTAGCTAAAAGCGAATGTGGAACTCCTTGCAATTTTTAAACGGTCTGAAAGGTGATTTCTCTATAATTTTGAGAAAACAACTTTAATTTCCTCGGGTCTTTTATTGACACTTTCATCTGACAGTCATAATCCATGCAACCTTTTCACATTGATGTTTCCCAAACATATCAAAATCATAAATTCTACCATAAAACTAGCTGAACTGAGCTGAGTCTCTCAAATTTCGATTTACTTTCAAGCGAGATTGTAAAAGGTCTACACGCATTGAAGGCAGGTTTTGAAGATCTCCCAGATTTAGTGAACTACCAGCAGAAATGGTGTGTACTATATTTTCCTTTTTTTTTATTTTAAACTTTCTAGTTGTACAAATTTTATCAAATATTTATTAAATCACTTTTTTTTGTTGTTTTTTTTTGTTTTTATTAAAGAGAATTATCTCCCTTACTTTTGATTAGTTCTAAAGTTATCATCCTCTGTACTAGGAAGATAAAGAAAGGAGATAAGAAAAGAGGCGAGTTCTTTAGTTAAATCTGTCTGCTCAGTGTTTGTGTGAGGTGTTCTCTTTGAACGCCGGCTGGACCGGTATGTATGAGAAAAGGAACATAAAAAGAAGGGAAAGAAAGGAGAAACTAATGTTCACTACATAAATCCAATTATCTGCTGTAGGTGGGGGTATTCGTCTGATAGGCAATATGTTTTTAGGAGTCTATATCTAAAAATGAAATTCTGTAATTAGCAAGTGTGTCTGTAAATATATAAATATACATACACACAAATACACATATCAACACACACACATATATACATATATGTATACATATATATACATTATATATATATATATATATATATATACATACAAGCATACTGTTATAAATGAGGGGTGGTTGAATCGAAATTAGAAAAATAAAATGTATTCCAGAAACATTAAATCAAAGCGAGCAAAATCTGTTTCATCCTGTCTCTTTATATTTGTCCCTTGAACCCAAGCAAGTCATAACAAGAAAATATTGTATCCGGTTGAAACGACGCTGCCAACTCATCGCCTACCCTTGCACTCACAAGAAGCGAATCGTGCGTCCAATCAGTGACACAATGCCCTGCCCTGAATTTAACCGAGAGGAAATCAGACGACACAGCTGGTCGCTATCGTCCCTTAAAACATTTACGAACGTAATTGACCTCGCATCAAAGGCCAAGTGCCGTCGCCTTTTAACTGTTATTTCCGGTTCGCAACACACTCTCCCTTAGACGAAGTTCAATTAAACGACAGCCACACACCTGGTGTCATCTATTAACGTTCATGAGTGGCGTGACCCCAAATAAGTACAAAGTGTCATTGCCTGACAACTTAAAGAAACCTTTCAAACACCCACCTATCCCGCCCACGCATATCAGCGGAAGACATATAAAAGCGAGTTGGTGCCAGCTGAAGAGTAGGACGCCAAAACAATAAACATATTTCTGTTTCTTTTTATCAGTCTAACATATATCATAGTTTTTTCATGTTAACTTTTAATTAACGTCTTAATTATTTAATGTATTTTAGTTTTTTAATTTTGAAGCTATGTGAACTTATTAAACTGTAGAACATGTAAGCGTCAGAAAATGATTTAATCGCTGGCGGCCATGTCAAGAGAGAGAGAAAAAGAGAAAAAATGTGAGAACGAGAGCGGAAGAGGGAGTTACATGGAAAATATAACAGTACGCCCTTTCAATTTGTGCGTTTAACAATGAAAATCCTATTTCAAACTGGAGCGTGACAGACGAAAGGAAATCACATTCTTTTAAGAATAAAATGCGTAAAGCTTGACTGTGTAGTATTTAGAATAGTAAGATATTTAGAAAAACACTAAAGTGTGACAGACTGAACGACGGATAAAAAAAAGTCTCACTATTATTGTAGACGAGAATTATCAGCTAACTAACAACCCCCTTCTTCCCATGATACTTATTTTTGGGTTGATTACCTGTGAAACCCCTGAAAAACTTATGGGCTAAAAAAAAAATTGTTGGAGAAATTGTTACTACTACTACTACTACTACTACTACTACTAATGATAATAATATCAATAATAATAATAATATTAATAATAATAATATTAATAATAATAATAATAATAATAATAATAATAATAATAATAATAATAAATAAAAAAAATAAAACAATTTTTTTAAAATAAAATAAAAATATATATATATATAATAATAAAAAAAATTAAAAAAATGGTACCAGTCTAGGCTGACACCACACAAAATATCTGCATAGGGTCAAGGAGGATGAGAAGACCGAGGAGGGACAGCACAAACCAGACCTCCACTGGAAGTGCAGAAACTGCTGGGACCTCGGGGAGGCTTACTGCCACCCAAACCCTAGAAAACACCAATGGTCCTTGCCGGCGAGAAATCAATGGTAAACGGCTGTTGTGATACTGCAAATTTATTTGCGGTGGCTATCGAAAAGAGGTGGAGAATACTGGAAATCTGGGGAGACTTGTTGTCACTCAGATTCCAGGGAATACCACCGGTTGTCGGTGAGCAATCACTGATGACCTGTGTGAGAACTCCTAGTGAGTAAATAATAATAATAATAATAAAACCAACCCACATAAGCTACGAATGCTAACCAATCACATGGAAGTTGCAATAGGAAGAAAACAAAAAAAACAGAAAGAACACCACCACAGGAACCTAAGGAACAGTAGATGCAAGAAATTTGATAAAGTACCCCCTACCCACCAAAAAATGATGGAATCATCCTCAGCTGATACCACACAAAATAGTTGTGAAGAGGCAAGGAAGATAAGAGGACCGAGGAGGAAGAGCACTAACCAGACCTCCACTGGAAGAGTGCGGAGAGGACTGTGACCTTGGGGAGGCTTACTGCCATCCAAATCCCAGAGAAATCGATGTTAAGCGATGTTGCAATAGTTATCAAAAAAGGTGGAGAGTACATGAAACCTGGGGAGACTTGTTGACATGCATTTCGCCCCTCAAATCTTGTATCAGCACGAGTTAGTGTATAAGGATCGACTTACTTTTACATCCTTTTCTTTTATTTCAGATTTTTTTAGATGAGAATTGGTCATTTGTATTGTTTGAGTCATTCGGACTACCTGGTCATGGGTTACAGAATGAGAACAAGCCACCCCCGTGGATTAAATAAAAGGGGTTCTGTTCGGAATTACAGATTTCCGATTTCTATATAAAGATTTCCGAGTTCAACAAGACGCACCTGAAGAAGGTCGTAGGTTACACCAGCCGAAACATTGCGAGCATTACATTCAAAATGAGAACAGTAGTACCCTTTTCTTTTGTGACGAAATCTTAACCTTTTAAAATGTTTTTCTCCAGAAAAGTCTATTCGAATTGGCCAATCAATGATCAATTTTTAACCAATGGAAATTGGACCCGTTTTTCTCTGCAACTGTCAGCAGAAAGTCATGAGTTGACATTTGACACGATTGTCACAACATGACTGTCTATTTGAAATGTAAACGCCTTCGTTATTCTAACTAATTATTGCTAATGACACTATGCAGACAAATCACACACACATACAGACACACGCGATTTGCTTCTTTCTTACTTAGTGATATTGTCTTCTAAAAGGTTGAGGATATTGCTTTTGTCACGTCTTCCAACAACTCTATTTTGTCATTGTTTTCTAAATAATAGATTGTATTGCTATTGTGAATTATTGAATTTTGCATAATCACGTCTACCTCCTTAGAAATACTCATGTTTTGTCCTTGCCAGGTCATATTGTCTTTTGAGTATCCGATAATATCGCTATTATCACTGATTAAATCAATCACATCCTTAACAATCCTCTTCACCCTAATACCACAAGAAAGTCTTGTATCCCTTCTATTGTGTTTGCTGGGTGGCTGGAAATAAATGTAAAATAATTGGATTAAGAAACAATATAGAAAATTTTCTATACATTATCACTTTTGTTTATTTTCTCCATCTTTTCAGACGGACTCCCCTATATATATATATATATATATATATATAGGGGAGTCCGTCTGAAAAGATGGAGAAAATAAACAAAAGTGATAATGTATATATATATATATGATTATTTTTATTTACACAGACATGTATATCCTGTGGATGTTTACCTTGCCTGGATTATATATATATATATATATATATATATATATATATATATATGATTATTTTTATTTACACACACATGTATATCCTGTGGATGTTTACCTTGCCTGGATTATATATATATTAGATAATTAACCCCCCTTTATTATTTTTATTTTATTTTTATTTTTTTATTTTACTTATATTTTTTCATTTATTAATTTTCCAACGAATGTTAAGTCTGCAATATCTTGGATTTAGTTAGTTTGTCTGGGAATTTAAACTGCATTTTACTTTTTTTAATTTTTTTTTTTTTTTTTTTTAATGACTCAAAGCTTCTTTAGACTATATATTGGGTATTTAGATCTGTATGGCTAGGTTTCCTTCTTATTATCTAATTACTTTTCTGGTACCAAAGGTACTTAAGCTTTATTTTTTATTTATTTTTTAATGCAACTTTGATTCCTATATAATTTTATTACTAGCTACCATATTGCAGAATGGTTCTTGGATATAGTGTTTAGATAGTATTATTATTATTTTTATTTTTTTATTATTATTATAATTAATGTTATTTGATATGCAAATTACTATATCATACGGTAGTCTTAAGGGTAATATATTATTATTATTATTTTATCATTATTATTATTTTTTTATGTATATATTAGTGATATTTTAAGCTGAATTATTTCGACACTTGATTATTGGGGAAATGGTCGTATAATCAGTACCATTGGAGAGCCATGAATATTAAAACTGTCCTGTTTTTAAATCTCCGAAACAGTTACATGGTAAACAGCTGATGATCCCCGTGTTAATATTAGACGCTTAAGGTTTCCTGTTTTTGTTTCACTCTTAGATAATTAACCCCCCTTTTTTATTTTTTTTTTAATTTTTTTTTTTATTTTACTTATATTTTTTCATTTATTAATTTTCCAACGAATGTTAAGTCTGCAATATCTTGCATTTAGTTAGTTTGTCTGGGAATTTAAACTGCATTTTACTTTTTTTACTTTTTTTTTTTTTTTTTTTTTTTTTTTAATGACTCAAAGCTTCTTTAGACTATATATATATATATATACAGGGTGGGCAAAAATAAGGGTCCTATTTTTTAAAATTCATAACTTTTTTATTTATTGATTTTTTAAATTTTTTTTTTAGAATAAGTAAAGGACCCCTTCCGAAGCAAGCATGAGCCGTATTAGCCCTAAGAAACGTACCCTCATTTAGAAAACATTATTTTTGCTTAAAAAACTCAAAACAGTGTAAAAAACAATACTTTAGTTTTTGTAAGTTTTAAGAAGTGTTTTTCGGCTAAAATTTGTTTTGTTTATTTCAAAAAATCTCGGAAGGGTCAGTCTACAGACACATAAAGTTTGGTGAGTTTAACTTTTATTTTGTGGAAGTTATTCAAATTCAAGTTATTCAAATTTAAAGATAGGACCCTTATTTTGGCCCACCCTGTATATATATATATATATATATATATATATATATAAATTTTTTAGAAAACCATAACAATATGTTTGTTTAAATAAATATCATTTATTTTAATCTAAGCTTTCAAAAATTAGAATTTTCCTTGTCAAGGCAAATTTTTTTTTCTTTTTTCTTTTTTATCGTCCGATGTTATGTGGACTTCTTGTTCAAAAAGTACAACTTCGGTATGTCTGTTAGTTTGAATCAGTAGAAAGGGGTAAACATATTTCAAAACATTCATTTATTTTAACAAACACATTGTTATGGTTTTCTCAAAAAAATAATACTTTTACGAAACAATGTTTTGAAATATGTCTACCCCTTCCTACTGTTTATATATATATATATATATATATATATATATATATATATAAGCAAATTTTTGTAACATTAGGCAAGTAAAAAATTACCCTCAAGTAAATTCGAATTTTTATAAATAAATGATAGAATTTATTAACTATTCTAAGGAATATTACTGAATTAATATTTATAAATGTCCGCACAACTTTTAGGATGTACTAGCTCTGAACTAAAAAATTCAAAATAGCGTACTAGTGAGTTTTCCCCACATGTGAGTTTGCTCTTTTCTTTGTTTTCGCCAAAAAATGACCCACTGCATAGTGTAGTTTTTTAAAGATATTTCATTCCAATAACTTTTTATTCTTTGTGGATTTTTCTGATGATTATGTAGTGTTGCAGAGACGATATTGACATAAAAATGTTGTTGTGCTCACGGCTAAAGAAACGGACCGTAAAAAATACATCTTACAGATATGTTACGTTTTTTTGAAATAGGAAAAAATAAAAATAAAAATATAAAAATAAAAAAAACATGGTTATTGAAATATAAAATTAACCTAACTCATATATATATATATATATATATATAAGTCTGATTGAAGATAACGGAATTTTCTCGTTTAGTAATTTTTTCAATTACTGCTTTGACTCGGCAAGCAAGTGAAGCATAGATTTTCTCTTCTTCCTCCACCAAAACTACCGAGGAAATAATTTAAAAAGAACATGCAAAAGACGACAATATCCAACTCCTGAAGATGATCGAAAGTGCTTGAGATGGCCGATAAAAGAACTCTCGGATCCATACTACACGAATTATGACCAGTGACCCAGAAACTTGCTCGCCGAGTCGAGACAGTAATTAAAAAACTACGAAACATAAAAATTCCATTTTCTTCAATCAGACTTGTATCAATAACAACTTACTGTCTAAATTATATATATATATATATATATATATATATATATATATAGAATTATAAAAAGAAAAACTATACACACATTAAGGTTGTACACATAATAACTTATTTCGACCCCTTTAATTAGGTCTCCTCAGATGTATAGACAACCACGTCAAAAAAAACAAATAATGAGAGAAATTGATCGTCTTAAAAAGATAAATTCACTTTTGTGATTGGTCTATGTAAAAAGGAGGTAAATGTTAAAATAATCGAGGAGGGGTGACAGAAGTAAGATTATTTTTTTAATATATGCAGAAATATAAAAATATAAAAATATATATAAAAGAATTCTTTTTTTGCTATTTAAACAAATAAATCATCTCATTTAAAATTTCGAATGTGAGCTTTATGGGTAAAAATATATGATGAAATATTCGAGCGTTCAAGATTAAAAACTACATTTAATTATTTACGATTAAAAATTAGAAGACGAAAATGTAGGACGAAGATTTCGGTTTAGATTAGAACATATTAAAAATTTAAGTTGTATAGCGTCAAGATTCGAGATGATTTACACTATGGAATTAAAGTTTAGCGACAATTTAAAAACGGTTTATTTACAAAATTGGTAAAGATTCGGGCGTTCACGATTAATTATTTATGATTAGAAATAAAAAGACGAAAATTCAGGACGAAGATTTCGATTTATATAGGAAATTATAAGAAAACTTAATTGGTTATAACGTCAATACGGAATTAAAGTTTGGCGACATTTAAACACGATTAATTTACAAACTAGAGTTTTACTAAATTTAAAAAAAAAAAAAAAAAAAAAAAATTACTAATTTGTTAACATTTACCTTTACAGTTATAACTCTTATTGTAACTATACTTTAAAAGAATTGTTATTTTCAAAGAACTTTAAAACGTGCTGTTGATTTTAAACCTGTGCCTGTGTCTACATTTAGCCATCAGTTCGTCTCGTCTATTTAAAATGTTCTTGTCTTCATATTTTAGTATTCTAATTTTTTCCTCCAGGCACAAATTGCATCTATGTCTAAATCCTTTAGGAGTGTTCGAATGACATAGTATGGACCACGAAATAGTTGGTGTTAATTTGTTATTTTTTAAAAACCACCAGTGTTTAGCTAATTCCGTCTTATTAGTGACGTTCGGGTTTAAAAATGAGTGTTTGTGTACGTAGAATCGTTGTTTCCAACTCCCGGCGGATATTCCTATGTATACTTTCTTATTGTTAGTATTTTCTTTAGGATAAATCGTAGCCTTATATACAACGCTTTCGACGTTACAGTTACCTTTAAGGGGGCAGTTATTTTTAATTTGACAATTACATTTTTTTCCCCCTTTTTAGTTTTCTTACTCGGTGTGCTCAATATTTTTTTGTTATGTGTATTAATAATGTTCTCCATATTTTTGGTGCAAGAATAACTAATTTTCACCGTTTTCCTATTGAAAATTTTACTTAAAGGATTAGTCGTTTTAAAATGTTTATCTATTAGGTTTAAAAATATTCTCCCGATATTAAGACTAGAAAGCTGGCAATATGGTGGGTTGAACCAAATAATTTATATTTTTATATTTCTGCATATATTAAAAAATTAATCTTACTTCTGTCACCCCTCCTCGATTATTTTAACATTTACCTCCTTTTTACATAGACCAATCACAAAAGTGAATTTATCTTTTTAAGACGATCAATTTCTCTCATTATTTGGTTTTTTTGACGTGGTTGTCTATACATCTGAGGAGACCTAATTAAAGGGGTCGAAATAAGTTATTATGTGTACAACCTTAATGTGTGTATAGTTTTTCTTTTTATAATTCTATTTTGCTCTGTTTAAATTACATTGAGCTCTGTTATTCAGATTCTCTACACAAAATTGAAATCTACACACTATATATATATATATATATATATTATAATAAATGTTCCGAATTTTTTTTCAAAGAACATCTTTATTTATACAATTGTTTCTGCCCATTTTCAAAATACACATTTTTCTTGCCTTTTGAAAACATCTTGAATTTATTATCAAGATATAAAAAATAAAAAATGTGTGTTTTGAAAATGGGTAGAAACAATTGTATAAATAAAGATGTTTTTTATAAACAAATTCGGAACATTTATTAAATTAGTATATTTCGAGCTCTCTTTATATATGACTTATTGAGCTTTTATCGCAACTTTTACACTGATCCCCTAACAATTTTCTTGCAAAGTCAAAAGTGTTGGTAAGAAAATTCACTCGCTTCTTCGATCTTTCTATCCTTCTCCTTTTATGCCACCTAGCTAGCTGGATGGTTTTCATTTCTCTCTGAGTATTTTCCGGAGATACTCGACGGGTTGACGTTCTTCTATAGCTGCTTTTTTAAAGAGCCTTTAAGGGATCAGTTATTTAATTTTATTCGTTTTACGGTTGGTGGTGTAGGACGTTTGTACCTGTTGTCATTCAATGTAACCAAATCTCTCTGATGCCATGCCGGTAACTATTGTCGTCATGAATTTTAGTAATTTGTCCAGATTTCCCTTCGTAGCTAACTAAAGTATCTCGCTAATGTCCGAATCGAAGTCTTGCCAGGCCTTCTTGTTGTTCACTAAGGGGCCCACTTTATCTTTTTTCGGGACTTTGTGCCCCAAGTAGAGGGAACTATAGCTTGGAGGGGCTGAGCACCTGCACGTTGCTTTTAGTTTCCTTCCTTAAGGCATTTCATCTGGCTTTGGTGGATTTTCAAGCCTCTCTGATTTTTGCATGTCTTCCAGCATCTGTATCATTCATTGTCGATTGGATGGTTCCATTCGTTTCTGTTAAGTCCGTCCTGTTGGGGATATCTTCTACCCCTTCTCTCGGGATCCCATGGGGGTATGATGGATTCGAGTACTCAGCATTTTTTTGGATTCTCCTCACGGAGAATGCAAAATAGGTAGCTAACCTTCATTGTCCCATCTCCCGGATTTCCGGAATGCTAATTGTCTCTTCAATCGTCACCAGGTCTGTTCCCTGGTCGCTTACTCGTCTGTTCCCAGCTGTAAGTGATAATACCAGAGTCATTAATCGGAAGATACATTTCTAGATGCATCAAGGGTGGTCTTCAGTGATGCACTGTCTTCACTGCCAGAATCTATTATATCACTTTAACAACAACGACACTTAAAAGACAATGGATCAACATAGCTATTCCCAGAGTAAATGCTCAGTGATACAGATCTGTGTTAAATTATTTTGTCTTTGCAAGAACATCAGTTTCATGTTTAGACTACGAGTTATTTTCTTCCTAAAACCACCTGATGGCCAACCAAGGATTTTTCATTCGTTTTTTTCCCCAACTTTCTAAGAAAATCAAAAGTAGGGGAAACATTGGGGTTTTCTGAAAATGTTTAAAAATAAACAAAATTGAAGATCAGTTCATTTAAAGATATTTAGCTCAATATCCATAGATCTCAGTTGTTTAAGGAACACAATAAACTGATAATAATTGTAAAATACATTTTCTAGATGCATGAAGGATGGTCTTCAGTGATGCCCTGTCTTCACTACCATTTTCGGGGTTCACATCATATTGGTTCAGACAGCAACCCCGCTGTTATACCGGATGCGACAGGTCACATCTGTAAAAGCGTTTGGCTACACACGGCGACGTTACAAATCTTTTTCCTTTTTTTTAAATGACAATGTTCGATCTTTTTTATCGAGATACGTCAGAAGGCATCAGCCAATGAGAACAGTTCCTACTCCCCCCCACTCCCATATAATGCCTTTCTGAAGCCCACCCTTTATGCATCTAGAAAATGTATTTTACGATTACCATCAATTTATGTTGTTCCTTAAACAACTGAGATCTATGGACATTGTACAAACACACAAATACTTCTTACTTCGAAGCCAACCTTTATACAACTTAAAACTGTTTTACAAATAGTGTCGCACATGGCAGGATTTAATACCAGTCACCTGGACAACTTCCGGTTCCGGTGGTGTGTACAGAAGTCCATAAGTTAGTACTACAAATACGTGGTGTGTATGGAAGCCCATACGCAAGTACTACAAATACGTAATATTACAGACATTGATCTAATATCTTTAAATGAACTGATTTTCAATTTTGTTTATTCAAAAAAAATTGGAAAACACTAATGTTGTCCCTCATTTTTAATTTTCTTACAAAGTTGGTAAGAAAATGAATGAAAAATCTTTGGTTGACCATCAGGTAATTTCAGGAAGAAAATAACTGTTAGTCGAAACCTGAAACTGATGTTCTTGAAAAGACGAAATAATTACACACAAATATGTATTACTGAGCATTTAGTCTGAAAAGCTATGTTGATCCATTGCCTTTTTACAAGAATTTGGTTAATTGAATCGAAGTGTCGTTGCTGTTTAAGAGGGACGCAAGTAATATAATGAATACTAACACAGACTATGCGATTAGTTAAGCCGAGTTCAAATCTAATTGGTTCTGTTGTATTCTCTCACACTGTAATACCATTAGAGATATTAAAAGATTATCTAATCGTTTTAATTTATATCAATGTAATAAAATGCATCGTAATTATAAACTAGACAATAGAAAACATATCAGTTGTTTTAGAAGTGAACTCTGCCTCTCTCCTGCACACCCCTTTGTTCTGGATGTAATGTACTCATTCACTCTGAGTGTAGAGGGAATAACGTATTCCCTCGTGTCTTGTATATTCTATTCTTTTTTTCTGTAATATGTTAGCATTCCCATTTGTTGTTCATTCAATAAATATGTCTTTTCCATTTATTATTACTGCCTTGTTCGCCCATAGATAATGGCACACGAAAACATTGCTACATCCGTAATTACATAAAACTGCTCATAAGATTTATCATTTATATATGCCATACTTTGCGAATGTTGTGTTATCATCTAGTCACCGTGCACGTTTCATCTGTACATGAATGTTTTGGATGGTGGGAGGGAGCAAGGGCGAATAGCGTAAAAAGACGAATGATAAGAGAAGTGGTGAGAAATTGAATGATGTAACTAAAAGAAAGAGGAGATAGAGGATAGAGGAAGGAGAGAGAGTGGGAGGGGGGAAAGATATAGAGAAAGAGAAGAAGATAGAGAGGGTATATTATGACATCAGGGTGTATTCAGAAATCCTTTGTCTGTGAAAGCAGGAGAGAGAGAGAAAAAAGACGAAAGAAGGAAAGATAAGAGAATGGGAAGAGAGAGAGAGAGAGAGAAAAAAGGAAGAATATTTGCAAACCAAGATATATATATATATATATATATATATATATACAAAATTATTGTAAGTAAAAATGTTTTGAATGAATAATAGTTTCCTATCTTTGTAAAAACATGATTATCAACCAATATAAAAATCAAATAATTATGTATTTAACAAGCAGGAAGCGTGTCTCGGCGTAGCCAAGGGAAAACTAAAAATAAATCGTAGAGTATTAATCCTGAAAAGAAACAAAAATCAGAAAAGAACCCATTTCACTGTGTGTAATTTAGGTGATTAAAATAGAATTTAATATGGAACCCAGAGAAAATACAAAATACTGATTTAAAATATTGAAATGCGTTAAACATGTTTTCTCAGTGTAGAAGGATTTCTTTTTCACTGACCGAGGACAGAAAAGATAAAGTATAGTATACTACACTTTAACGGTTTCTATGTCGAAAAAGTTTGTTTTTTTAAATTTCCAAAATGTAAAAATTAAAGATTATGTGGATAAATTTAAAAAGGAATTGAAAGAGAATTTTACACAAGTCTTTTTTTTCTAGTGGGCTTTGGCAGATGCAATAAAATGATTGCTACATTTGAGTTCAAATCGGGTATGCAACCAATTTTCAAAAAGAAGCGAAATGTTCCGTTCGCGTCAGAAGAAAAAAGATCAATTTAGAATTAGATAGGCTCGGGAATATGGCAGTTCTAGCCGACAGTATATGTAAAGAAAAATAAAAGAAATTCGGGTATGTGCCGACTTTCAACGGGATTGAACCAGACATTGAGAGATTACAATTATCCGTTGCCTAGTCCGGAAGAAATATTCGCAAAGCTAAATGGAGAAAAGTTGTTTTTGAAAGTAGATTTAAGCGACGCATATTTGCAGATCCCGGTGGAAGAAGAATGCTCGAAGTTATCGTGTATAAATACACACAAAGGGTTATACAAATTTGAGAGACTACAATTTGGAGTCAAGGTTGCGTCGGCTATATTTCAGTAGGTAATTGATGCATTACTGAATAGTCTAGAGTTTGCGACGACCTATCTGGATGATATCATAATTTGTAAACTATGGAGCAACATAAATCGCACATACATAAAATTTTCCAAAGAATTCAAGATTACGGTTTCAAACTAAACGCACAGAAATGTGAGTTCTTTATGGAACAAACTAAATATCTTGGACAAATAATAGACAAAAATGGGAGAATATCCGACCCAGAGAAAGCATGTGCTATAAAGAATATGCGAGAACCAGAAAATATATCATCTTTGCAGAGTTTCCTTGGATTAGCGACTTACTATAACCTATTTCTCCCAAGTATGCACAACCTACGAGAGCGCCTTTAAACGAATTATTAAAGAAAGATAAAGACTGGATTTGGACGGCAGAATGTCAGAGAAGAATTTGAGAAAATAAAGACCATTTTCACGTTTGATTTATTTTTAACTTATTATGATCCAGAATGTGAGATCGTCGTAGCTTCCGATGCGAGTTCATACGACATAGAAGCATGTATCTTACACAAGACGAACGATAACGCATTCTTTTTGCACACTCCTACCAGCTGAGAAGAACTACTTGCAAATAAAAAAGAAGCGATGGGCATCATTTTGGCGGTAACAAAGTTTCACCGTTTCGTGCACGGAAACAGATTTACATTACAAACTGACCATGAACCTTTATTAACAATTTATGGCTCGAAGAAGGGTTTGCCTACCCAAACGGCTAACAGATCACAAAGATGGGGAATCATTCTCCTAAACTATAACTACAAGATGGAGTATCTCCCATCTTCAAAGATCAGTCATGCAGACGGATTCTAGATTGATACCGAAATCTGTGGAACCCCTTGCGGACACGGTAATTGCGTCTCTACGAACAGAAGTCGAGGTGAGCAACACATTGTGTACTATCCGGAGAGAACTTCCAGTGACACAAGCAGAGATAAAGACAAATGCGATGAACGATGATTTTATAAAAAATATTAAACAGGGCATAATTGAAAAGAACCAAATAATTCCGGAATATTCCATCTGCGACGATGTAGTAATGTACAGTGATCGGGTGGTCATTCCGCCGACATTGCAAAAACGTATATTGTGAGAATTTCATGTTGGGCATCAAGACATATTACGGATGAGGACCCTCATGTATAGTTACGAATAATGGACGAACATGGATCAAGATATCGATAATACAGTGAAATTATGTAAAGGGTGTGCGTTAGCAGCAAAGGTGCCTCCTATAAAATTCAAACCCTGGCCTTAAACAGATCGACTGTGGGCGAGGATCCATATTCACTTTGCTGGACCATTAGATCGGTTCTATTATCTAGTTGTAGTGGGTAGCTTCACTAAATGACCAGAGATACTCAAGTGTAAAAAAAAAACAACGACATACACAACAATTGGGTTTCTACATGAATTGTTCGCACGTTTCAGAGTCGTGGATGGTGTAGTATCGTATAACGGTACTCAATTCACATCAAGTGAATTTTTTAAAAATTAAAAGAGCGTTAAAAAACCGAGAAAGACATGCAGGATTTTCTGCAAGTGTATAGAATGACCCTGAACGATAACGTTCCATCTCGCATGTCACCAGCGGAAACTATGTTCGCAAGAAAAATCAAGACAATTTTTGACAAACTGTTACCGACTCATCAGAAACCGGAACAAAAAGTAAATGTAAACAAAAAGGACGTTTTCAAATCGAAGAAAATGTTTTTCCCGAATGTTTAAGAACAACAAGTCATTTTGGGAAATCGGGATTCTAGAGAAAAGAATTGGGAATATGTTCTATATGGTGAAAGGGCCAAAATTTACTCATAAGAGACATTTAAACCAATTCACGAAAAGATATTCCAATACTGTAGACGACAACACTCATTGTCAGACTTGAAGATGTAAATTATGTACAATAATACAGTATAAAAATAATTGTGTGTCATGATTAACATATTGTATTGAATTTCTCTATGTATGATCTCTTAGAAGCAAATGAAGGACTCATTTTATGACACAACACCTTTGCAAGTATTTGCTTGTGTCTCGCTTCAAACCTATACACTGACTGGGACTTTCTTGTTAATTTGACTGTTCTTTCAACACTTTGAGGATGTGAGGGCAAATCTGGCAACTTCAGCTTTGTTCCATTCATGAGTAACTCCAAAAGTTCATCTTCCGAAAATGCTTCTGTAAATGCCGGTTCGCAAACTCCGCTTTGCAAATGTTTATTAGATCATACGAATGACTGGCTTGAAAGTTGATTGTTGCACTTACCATTTTTGTCATCACAGCTTAAAACAGTCAGTTTACACGTACAACAAGCAATGGCAAACAGTGTATCTAGATTTTCCTGTAAATGTTTTTCTTGTGATGCAGAGAGAGATTTTCTATTTATGTTTTGCTTTCTGGAAGCATATGATGTTCACCTTATCTACAATAGACTTTTCATTTAATAGAAATAAACGAGGGTTAACTGCCTTCCAAATGCCAATTATGTCCTTTGCTATTAATGTATGCAGAAATAGCAAACTCTGTTAAGTCTGGCCATGAATTGATAAGGAAATAGCTGTATTGAATAACTTGTCGAAAAATTAGGGGTTCTCTTTTATCTAATGGAGCAAGTGGACCTGACAATTTTCTGGCATCATTACTGAGAGTAGAAATTGTAGTGTGTCTTTTTCCAACCATTTTTATTGAAATATCTTAAAAGAAAATATATTGTAGGATATTATCAGAAGTTATACAAATTGAATGAATATTTTCAAATGAAAATTGAAAATATAATAGCAAAAGATTGGTCAGAATGGGCTACAAACCTGATCTTACCATCTGCAAATTTGGAGCGGGAGACCATACGATGCAGCATTGCCTTGTCTGATCTCTACTGTCCAACCAGTTCAGCTTGAAAGATGTTGCAAAGTGCAATAATAATGCAAGGGATAGCGTAAGAAAGTAGAAAACTATCGTATGACCCCATGCTTCAAAGACACGTAAAGAAGATGCCACCAGTATGAATCTTAACTTTACATAGAGTCAAAATCTTTAAAAAAAAATTATTGTGTGCGTTTCTCAGTTGAACAATAAATAATAAATGTAATTTAATAAAAAAAATGAGAAATTCAGATGTTTAAATAAAAACTGATGTGTGTAGAGTAAACAGCTTTCTATCTAGAAAATAATATTTAAAAGGGAAGTAACTCTTTGCCATTTGTAATATCCTTTGAGATAAGCTGTATTTTTGTAAAGCATGGTTATGTCCCTTTGATTCGAGACGAGACGACATTTTGAGACAATATATTCACGGATGTATCATACTCGTACAGCGAACACACATAATTATGTCCTCATTATAAAAGTAATTCTTTTTCAGTTGTAAATATGTAATACATAATTATTATTGTTGATCCATGCAGAAGCGTTTTTATTCAATTCATTCGCTCTTCTTGGTAATCATTACGTGTTCGATCACAAAAGTTTCTCTTGAATATGTCTACAAAACGCTCTTCTTGGTAATCATTACATGTTTGATCACAAAAGTTTCTCTTAATATATCTACAAAACGCTCTTCTTGGTAATCATTACATGTTTGATCACAAAAGTTTCTCTTAATATATCTACAAGACGCTCTTCATGGTAATCATTACATGTTTGATCACAAAAGTTTCTCTTGAATGTGTCTACAAAACGCTCTTCTTGGTAATCATTACATGTTCGATCACAAAAGTTTCTCTTGAATGTGTCTACAAAACGCTCTTCTTGGTAATCATTACATGTTCGATCACAAAAGTTTCTCTTGAATGTGTCTACAAAACGCTCTTCTTAGTAATCATTACATGTTTGTGGTTAGCAAAGTTACCCCAACCAGGAATGGATCCAGAAAGTGTGGTTTGAGTTGTCCCCCTTTGCAAATTGGCTGTTTGGAGAATTTGAAAGCTAGATGGCTCTGGTTGACAGTCAATTTGCATAGGTGGGGCAATATGTAGTATATAAACTGTACTCTTTTCATTGAGCTTCCAAAGAGCGGCAGGGAGAGCAGAGTGAGGCTGAAAGAGGAGACTGAAGTACAAAGAATTGTTCTTGAACTATTGCTTACCGATTGGACGTTGAAAAAGATTAACCACTGTAGTTTGCCACCAGATTTTTTTAATATATTTGTCTTCACGGATTGACCACAAGCTATTTCCGGCAGTAACTATGGCAGGAAAGAGGATCAGCAGTGAAATGCTGAAGACGTTCTCTGGAGAGCGGGATGTTGTAGCCTGGCTGAGCAAGGTTAAACTTGTCGCTAAGTTGCAGGACATCGCGGATGTAGCCAGCTTGATACCGCTGTATCTTGATGGTGATGCTCTGGCCCTATATCTGGAGATGCGGGAGGAGGATCGGCTGTCTGCAGACACCATTGAAGAAAAGTTGAAGGAAGCCTTTACTGAAGGATCATTTGTGGCATATGGCAAACTAAGCTGTATGGTGTGGACCGGAGAGTCTGTCGATGTTTTCGCCAACAACATCCGGAGGTTCGCGGGACTAGCAGGATTCAATGGAGGAGGCCGTCGACAGATGGTTAAGATGGCCTTCATAAATGGCTTCCCAGACCATATTTCCATAGCTCTGCAGCAACTGCCTGGTGTAAATATCATGGAGGTGGCAGAGTTGATTACACAGGCTAGGGTGCTGGCCAGGAAAAAAGAGCATGAGCAGGGAAGCGTAGCTGTCGTTCAACGAAGCAAACTGCAGCAGGTGATTGTGAAGGACGAAGAGCCGAGAGGGCTGTGGCAGAGACCCAGGTTCGCTGGCAGATGCTACCGATGCCAAGGACTGCATATGGTGAGGGAGTGCAGGGAGCCGAAGCCAGAAGTCACGTGTTACCGCTGTGGGTAAGTCGGCCACATCAGCAGATTCTGTCCCCAGGGAAACGGACAGGGGGAAGCCACTGCGCCGGTAGCTACCACACTTATTTGATGAAGGCGCTACAGGGTACGTCGCCACAAGTAGAGGTGACCTTGAATGGGCGAAGTGCAAAGGCCCTTGTCGACACGGGCTGTACCTCAACACTTGTCACCAAAGACATGGTTGACACATGCAGTGGGACCAGATGCATTACGGCAGTTGACGGCAGAGAGGTGAAGTGCAATGGCACAAGTGTCGTTCGGTTGATGGTATGTGGGATGTCGCTAACAATCCAGGCGATTGTTATTAACAAAATTGTCATGGGCGTCGATGTGGTGCTAGGGATGGACGCAATTGCTCGCCTAGGGGGCATCACAGTACATAGGAACACCGTGAGATTTGGAGGACATCAAGGGGCTGCAGGTGTGCGATCCGAAAAAGATGACAGAGGAACAGGAACGGCCGGGTCAGACAAAAGTTGCATGATAGAGGACCAAGATTTCTCTGCACACTTTGATGGTGAGAAATGGACAGTTAAGTGAGTATGGAAGGGAGAACCTCCCGTACTGAACAACAGAGTGGAATGCTACGAGCATACGTTGCAAGGAGGCGTAAGAATTGAATTTGAGAAGGAGGTGGACCGTTGGATCTCAGAAGGGATTTTAAGACCATGGAAGGAGAAGGTGGAAGGCATGCTGCCGTTAATGGCGGTTGTTCAGCCCACAAAGCAAAAGGTTCGGCCAGTACTGGACTTCAGGGAACTGAACGTATACGTTGCGTGTCACACGGGAGGCGATGTGATGGACGTGTTCGGAGAGACCATGCGAGAGTGGAGACAGATGCAGAAGGCTGTGGCGATTTTGGATTTAAAATCTGCATATCTACAGATTCACATTTCGCAGGAATTCTGGAAGTACCAGCTGGTCGGATACAAAGGCCAAACATACTGCCTACCTAGGTTAGGGTTTGGCCTGAATTCTGCACCAAAGATCATGGCGGCGATCCTCAAAACGGTGCTAAGCAAGGAGGATGCAGTCAGAAGAGCCACCAGTTCCTACATTGATGACATCATGGTGGATGAGACGGTAGCAACTGCAAAGGACATAGTAGAGCACCTCAACGGCTTTGGGCTGATCACAAAACGCCCGGAATCGTTGGAGGGGGGAGCGGCGTTAGGGCTTCAACTAAGGAAGAACCAGACAGAAAGGTTAGTGTTCCGGAGGGGAAATTAAATCCCGGAGGTGTCTGAAAAAATGAGCAGGCGGGAACTCTTCTTGATATGCGGAAGACTGGTGGGTCATTACCCGATTGCAGGATGGCTACGGACTGCATGTAGTTACATCAAAAGGCGAGCTAGTTGAGCGAAGTGGGAGGATGGAGTTGATAAAGAGACTGTGGACATTATGAGAGAGATTATTGAAGAGGTGAAGAGGGAGGATCCAGTGAGAGGTGTTTGGCATGTACCCAATAGTACAGAAGGTGTTGTGTGGTGTGATGCAAGCAGTATAGCAGTGGGGGTCACCTTGGAGATAGGTGGTGTCATTGCAGAAGATGCTGCTTGGTTGCGGAAGAAGGACGACGTGGCTCACATAAATGTGGCGGAACTGGATGCGGTTATGAAGGGCATCAACTTAGCCTTGAAATGGGGGCTACGGAATGTTGAGGTGAGGACTGATTTGGCCACTGTGTTCTCTTGGGTCCAGTCCGAAGCTACAGGAGAAAGGAGGGTGAAGACGAAAGGCGCCGCCGAGATGCTCGTGAAGCGTCGATTGATGACGTTAAGGGAGCTGATTAGGGAATTTGATCTTCAACTCAGGATCAGTATCGTTCCCTCAGCGAAGAACAGAGCAGATGTGATGACAAGGGTGAGGAAGACCTGGCTAAAGGCACCGAATGAGGCGGCTGCTGCAATATGTGGCTTAGCTGAAGACACTCCGAAGGATTTGCATGACATGCACCATTTCGGAGTGGATAGAACCTTGTCCTTGGCCAGGAAGGTGGACCCCAGAATCACAAAGGAGGCCGTCAGGACAGTAGTTCAGAGATGCCACCAGTGTCAATCAGTCGACCCTGCGCCAAGTAGACACGAAGGTGGTGAGGTTCAGGTGGCAGAGAACTGGAGCAGGTTGGCGATAGACGTGACACACTATCGACAGAGGCCGTACCTGTCAATGGTCGACTGTGGACCTGGAAGAGTGGCCATTTGGAGGGAGATCAAGGCGGAAAACGCAGGTGAGATTGCAAAGGTCTTGGAAGAGGTGTTTTTGGAAGGGTTTCAATGACGGAAGTGCTAATGGACAATGGAACTGCCTTTCGCTCAGCAGCCCTGAAGAATGTGCTGGATAAGTGGGGAGTGTGGCGCTATTTCAGGGCTGCATAAAGACCAGGCGGAAACGGAATTGTGGAGCGGCATCACAGGACCATCAAGGCTGTAGCTGAAAAGGGCCAGATTTCACCACCAGAAGCTGTTTTCTGGTATAATATGGCTCCAAAGTCAGGGCAAAAAGTGGAGTCAGTGCCGCAGAGGGCAGTCTTCAAGTACGAGTGGCGGCATCCCCGAACTGCGCCCGTAGCCACGAAGGAAGGGGAGAAGCAAGCGTCTGTGTGAGTGGGAGAGGAAGTGTGGATCAAACCGCCTGACGCTCGCTGTACCACACGCTGGGGGAGGGGCATTGTGACAAGTGTCCAGTCCCCGAACAATGTATCCATCAACGGCATCCCTCGACACATCCTTGATGTGCGGCCGGCAGTGGTGTCATCAGAGGAAGAAGACAGCGACGTCGAGCCAAGTCGCGACGTTCACGAAGAGGCACCGCGGAGATCGCAGCTAGAGAGACGCCCGCCATGTTGGTTGAGCGACTACGTGATGGGCTGACTAGTGATGATCGTGAAGATCAAGGGGGCGTGTGGTTAGCAAAGTTACCCCAGCAAGGAATGGATCCAGAAAGTGTGGTTTGAGTTGTCCCCCTTTACAAATTGGCTGTTTGGAGAATTTGAAAGCTAGATGGCTCTGGTTGACAGTCAATTTGCATAGGTGGGGCAAAAGTAGTATAAAAACTGTACTCTTTTCATTGAGCTTCCGAAGAGCGGCAGGGAGAGTGAGGCTGAAAGAGGAGACTGAAGTACAAAGAATTGTTCTTGAACTATTGCTTACCGATTGGACGTTGAAAAAGATTAACCACTGTAGTTTGCCACCAGATTTTTTTTTATATATTTGTCTTCACGGATTGACCACAATGTTCGATCACAAAAGTTACTCTTGAATGTGTCTACAGAACGCTCTTCTTGGTAATCATTACATGTTCGATCACAAAAGTTTCTCTTGAATGTGTCTACAAAACGCTCTTCTTGGTAATCATTACATGTACGATCACAAAAGTTTCTCTTAATATATCTACAAAACGCTCTTCTTGGTAATCATTACATGTACGATCACAAAAGTTTCTCTTAATATATCTACAAAACGCTCTTCTTGGTAATCATTACATGTTCGATCACAAAAGTTTCTCTTAATATATCTACAAAACGCTCTTCTTGGTAATCATTACGTGTTCGATCACAAAAGTTTCTCTTGAATGTGTCTACAAAACGCTCTTCTTGGTAATCATTACATGTACGATCACAAAAGTTTCTCTTGAATGTGTCTTCAAAACGGTCTTAATGGTAATCATTACATGCTCGATCACAAAAGTTTCTCTTGAATATGTCTACAAAACGCTCTTCTTGGTAATCATCACATGTTCGATCACAAAAGTTACTCTTGAATGTGTCTACAAAATGCTCTTCTCGGTGATCATTACATGTTCGATCACAAAAGTTTCTCTTGAATGTGTCTTCAAAACGGTCTTAATGGTAATCATCACATGTTCGATCACAAAAGTTTCTCTTGAATATGTCTACAAAACGCTCTTCTCGGTGATCATTACATGTTCGATCACAAAAGTTACTCTTGAATGTGTCTACAAAACGCTCTTCTCGGTGATCATTACATGTTCGATCACAAAAGTTACTCTTGAATGTGTCTACAAAACGCTCTTCTTGGTGATCATTACATGTTCGATCACAAAAGTTACTCTTGAATGTGTCTACAAAACGCTCTTCTTGGTGATCATTACATGTTCGATCACAAAATTCCGGCAAAAATCTTTAAATTCTTTCGACATGAATTGTGTCATTATCGAACATAATGCAGTCAGCCACACTGAACCAAGAAAATAATTCATGTAGAAAATTAACTACTGTTTCTGTGGTCGATCTTTTTTATTTAAAAATCTTTGGCCACTTCAAAAAACTATCCACTACAATTAATATAAGCCATCAAGCAGGCCAGCGTAATCTACATGAAGTCGCGACCATCATCGGTCTGTATTTGGCTATGCAGTAAATTTACTTTTAATACCATTGAACATCCTTTAAAGGACGTTACCGAATTCTTTATATCTTTGTCTATCTTTGTCCAATGAACATAGCTCCTCATCAGGCTCTTTATCCTTGCAATTCCCGGATATCCTACATGGAATTCTTTAAGGATTCTATTCTGCAATGATATGGGTATTACAACCTGCTTGTCGTACATTAATATATTGTTACAGATTGAGTACATGTCTGTGTGTTTTTGATTTTTGTGTTTTATTTTGTCTATCAAATCTTTTATGAATTCGTCGTCCTAATTTCATCAAGGGTAACTGAAAGTTCCTGTACAGCATTGCATAGGGAAATTTTGATCCTTACTTCTTCCTGTAGAGAGGCAATTACTGTGTCTTCTAATGATTCTTTCTTTTTTAGAATCAGTCGCAATAGTCCATTGACATGACCCAATTTTGCTGATGGAAGAAACTTCATTTTGAAGTTGTAGTTTACAAGAATGGCTCCTTATCTTTGCAGCCTATTTGCCGTAGGAGCTGGCAGACCCTTTTTGTTCCATAAATAGTGAGCAATGATTTGTGGTTTGTCTGCAGTGTGAAATGTCTTCTATGAATAAATCTGCAGAATTTTGTAACTGCAAATACAATCCTGAATAATTCTTTTCTCAATTTGAGAGTAATTTTTCTGCTGATAGTAGCGTTCTGGACGCATGAGCAATTGGTTTTAGAAATCCATGCCCAAGCTTATGTAGGATGCAGGCTCTAATATCATAAGTGCTAGCATCACGAGCTACAATAATCTCTTGTTTTGGGTTGTAATGGATACGGAATAAATTCAATATGAGGACTTCCTTAATTTTCTCGAATGCTTTTTGGCATTCTGCTGTTCAAGCCCACTTTTTTGTAGTATATTTAGTGGGGCTCGCAAGTTGTGCATGTTTGGCAAAAAACAACAACAGTACAATAGTAGCCCAAATTGAGAAAACTTTGATGTAAACTTACATTTTCAGGGTCCCGCATGTTTTTTATTGCAATAGCACGTTCTGGATCTGGTCTCCTGCCATTTTTGTCGATGATTTGATCCAATTACTTAATTGTCCTAAATGAAGAAATTGCAATTCTCGTCTTTTAATTTTAACTCCCAATCTTTGATTCTTCTAAAGACTTCACGTACATGTTTTTGTGTTGTTCAATGTTCTCACTGTTTATTAAACTATCGTCCAGGTATGCCACTGAAATATCAAGTCCACTTAGCATGGTGTTCATGGTTTGTTGGAAAATTGCTCGAGCAACATTTACCCCAGAAGGCAATCTTTCGTATTCATGCATACCCCTATGGGTATTAATTATTAGGAGTTCCAAACAGCTTTCGTCCACTGGTATTTGCAAGTATGCATCGCTCAAGTTGATTTTTGAGAAAATCTTTCAACTATTGAGTTAAAAAAAATCTATTCCAGGCTCAGAAAAAGGTAATGCATCATTAAGTTCAGTGAAGAAATCTGTGCAGACACAAATTTATTTTGTTTTCTTCTTCACACAGACTACTGTGGAGACCCATTTGTTATATTCAACTTTCAAGAATATCCCTAGACTCTCAACTCTATCTAACTCATCATTGATTTGACTCAACGAAGTAAGCAGGATGTTTTTTTCTCTTTTGAGTAACATTTTCTTGTAGTTCAAATTTAGCAAACATTTTGTTACATGTTTCCAGAACTCTAGAGAAAACTTCAGGGAATGTTGCTTTAAACTCAATTTAAAAATGGTCTGCCTCATTGGTAAGACTTCAAATTTTCTTACAGAATGATTTTATCAGCATATCACAGAGCTTGAATTAAGATTGTTTATGTGTGAATTAAGATTTTCAGTTTTAGAGTTTTCCTGTTGAATATAACATTTGATATTATTTCACCTTTGAGCTTTATTTTTGGGTCTATTATGCTTCTCGCAATTGTAGGCTTACCTAACTACTTCCAAGTGTGTTGATTAATAATTGATAGATCTGAACCGGAGTCCAATTGTAGTTTTACATTTTTACTAGCAGGGCTACCCGGCGTTGCCCGGGGTAAAAGTGTAACATATTTCTATTAAAACTTATATATATATCTCTCTCTCTCTCTCTCTCTCTTCATTGCAGACAACGCTGATCAAGAAAATATAAACTTTGTTTTTTTTCAGTAGTTTGGAACCCTTAGCTGGACATACACATACGCATACACACATTCAACTTCCCTTTATATAAGTAGATTTAGAATTTTAACTTGAACACATTTCCTGCTATTTAGGCCTCCTGACTCGCCAGTCTTAGTAAAATGTTATTATTTTTCTTCCTTATTTTTAGTTTACAGTGCATGCGGCTTCTTTTGTTCTGTTTTTTTTTTTTTAAAGACGAATAGTAAATTAAGTAATTGTTTTCAGTTAAGGTTGTTTTATGAAACAACTGAATTCCGATTTCGTTTTTGGAACAACCGAAGTTAAATCCATGTAATCCTTTTAACTTTTGTCTTTGCCATAAAAGTCTACATTCCTACTTTTTACACAATTGAGACATTTCTAGGTTCTATAAGGGCAATCCTTATATCAATAAAGAAAACCACAAGCGGAACACAGATTAGATGCCACAATTCTATATTTTTGTTTATTTTTTGTGGCATATATTTGTTATTTGTGACACAACACTGCTCACGTCGATGTTCTTGGAGTCTTGACGTACATTAACAAATTTTTCAAAGTTTTCTGCAACTTTTTGAAGGGTTGATTTGGTTAATTTTCTAATTTATTTAGAACCCTTCTTCGAATTTCTGAATCTGGATTTATGACATATCCTTGACAAAAAATTAAACCCTTGAATTATTAATGCTTAATGCAACACATTTAAAATGATCACAAAGCTTGTTTGACAATGCTTGCAAATGTTGTATAATCTTTGTCGTATTTTCTTAACAAATTCATACACTTCCATCTTTTATGAAATAGGCAAGTTTTGGGACTGAACGGTTCAGTGAGTAATTTAACAGCTTCACTGAATGTAAAATCACTAGTTTCTTTTTTTTTTGCTAAGATGTAGTTACCAAATTTTGTATACTTTGCAATTCCTAATTTACTAAGAAATAAGCAAACCTTCTTAAAGTCATCTCAGTTTGTGCAGACTTTATTGTACAAATCTTCATATCTTCTGTAATACCGAAAAACGTATGTCTTCTTTGGGGGCGTAAATGAAATCATCAGTAACATTCTATATGGCATTTTGTGAAAAAGAATGTTCACTTAACTCGTTTTCTCCTCCTAGGTTCGTAAAAAACATCTCTTCGAACGTTAACTCAGCCTGTATTTGCATTTTTAATTGTAATTTTTCAGTTCGTTTTTGTAATGCAAATTGTTGCTCTTGTTGAAATTTAAGTATTTCAAGCATCGCCGGTTTGAAATCCTCCATTTTTTCCCTTTATTATGAATAACCCTTCTCAATTTAGATGCTGGCCTTTCGTTCAATTTTCGCAATTACTATCTCGGCTTGTTTTGTTGTTGTTTTTTTTTGGGGGGGGGGGGGGGTTAACGACGAATAGTAATTTGAGTAATTGTTTTCAGTTAAGGTTTTTTTATGAAACGACTGAATTCCAATTTCGTTTTTAGAACAACCGAAGTTCAATCCATGTAATCCTTTTAACTTTTGTCTTTGCCATAAAAGTCTTTTCCCGTTTTGTAAATAAGTATATTCGTTTCTGATACTCATAAATTTTAGTGTCTATTCATTAGGATGATATATTTATATCATGCTAATGAATAGACACTAAAATTTATGAGTATCAGAAACAAATATACTTATTTACAAAACGGAAAAAGACTTTTATGGCAAAGACAAATAAATTTTGGCGAGTGGATGACTAATGAAAACTTCCACCTATGCTTCAATTAGTGCAAAATACAAACTAATTTTCAACATAATATAATCATATAAAATAGATGTATGGCATGAAATTGCATCCAGTGTTGAAATCTAAATTTCAGAGCTTTGGGAAGTGTGGACTCACCTTTTAGTTGCTAGTACTCCCAGGACCACTCTAACCCCAAGTGGAAGTACCTGACAGAAACCCATTTATGAATTAAATAGAATGTGTCCTGGATATAATATGAGACTGCACACAGTGGTATACAAATTAATTTGCATAATGAATAACTCTTACAAACACCATGAATACATATTTAAGAAGCATATATTGTTTTACAAAAATGACTGGATTCGACATAGAATTAACCTGAAAAGAGTTGATATGCCGTAAAACAAAACAAACATAAAATTCTTTATTTAAAATAGACTTACCAATATCCAAGCCAAGGCTGCTTTTGCATAAAACTTTATATATTATTTCTTTTTTTATTTGGTTTACAACTATTCCTTCAAATCGATTTTAAATCAAGCATTCATGTCAAAAACACTACCTCATTGTTTATTTATGACTTTCAGGGCCACCAGGTGCTAAATATACAGAATAAAACCCATGATGAATAATAAAAATGATCTACTTCCTAACATTGGAACGCTTAGCAGAAAACATTTATGGAGAAACCATCAGATTTCATTAGCAAAAATACTGGGGCATTTTTTGTGTGCAAAAATTTTTTTGGGATCCAACCAGAAAACGCGTAGGAAATGCGGTTGACTCAGCATACAAAAGTCCATTAGAAATATAGCAGGATTTTCCCTGGAGCCTCTTTGTAATTATAAAAACGAAAACCAAAAAAACATATCAGTTATAAGTTGATACTACACACTATACTAGCATCATAAACGCTACAATAAAGTAATTATGGCAAAAATACACACAATCAGACAAATACATACTCACACACTTCTTTAATGAGTGATAGAACTACTTCTTAACTGTTGATACTAAAAAGAAACCGCACTCGTTTTTTCTACAGAACTGAAGTATGGCTTTGTGTAGCTCTAGGCGGTCTACCCTCCCAGGCTTTACATTCTCTCCTTGAGAAGGGTAAATTTACTGTTAATCGCCTGAGGCACCCCAACTGGGGAATACCATGTAGGCTAGAGTGCTCTTCCCTTTGGTCACTGGCTTTTCAATCCCCACCTTCCGACCTTGTGTCACATCTTCTCACAATGGGACGGAGGTAAATACTCATACTCATTCAAAGTTTTATATCAATAAAATCTTTTAATTGTTGTAGTACTGAGTTCATTTTTAAACATGAATCTTCTACACATAGAAACAATTCCATCGAGCAATGGACTAATTCAGGTTAAATTCTTTGCAATTAAATTTTCTTACTATTTATTTATTTAAATACATATATTTCACATGTACTACATTGAAAATAGTAGCAGTAACATACACATTATTTTCTTTTTTGTCTACCATAATTGTTGAATTGCTGGAAAGATATAACTGCATTATTTTGTATATTTCTAAAGTTTATTCCATGAAAAATGCCAGTATACTGAAATCATATGCCCTTAATAGGGCTAAGATGAAAATTCATATACACTAAATGTACAAAAGCAAGGAAATTCCCTAATTTTTACACTTTTATTGTCATTAAGGGTATGCGAGCACAACAGGGCTATGTATTTTACTGGTAGGAATTTTTCTTCAGCGCACCTCACACACTTCATCCACTCATGCATAGAGATTTATACTGTAGTGATGTGATAATGAAATAGTTTGGTTGATATGTAGTCATACCCTTAATTAATGAAAATAAAAGTGTAAAATTTTGGAATTTCCTTGAATTTGTACATTTAGTGTATATGAATTTTCATCTTAACCCTATTAAGGGCATATGATTTCAGTATACTGGCATTTTTCATGGAATGTCACTACTTTTGTAAAGGCTATGCCTCAATACAATGCCTTCTCATAAGGTTTTTTGGAATTTTCTGGAAAACTAAGGTATATGGTAAACTGAAATTAAAATGCCATCAACTAGACCCTAGAACCTCTATCTCTGCCAAAAATCAGCTGAATCCATCAAATAGTTGATGAGATACAGGGTGGCACATACGTACGTACGTACATCCACACAGATAACATGATTTCATGATTGAACTTTCTGGATCTCTGGGTTGCCTTAACTTATGATGCTGAAATTCTACACACTTATAAAAACTATCAAATAAAAATTTTGTGCAAAGTTTTAACTAATTTGGTTTATTGGTTTTTGAGTTATGATTGATCAAAGAAATGAGATTTCCAGCATAGGCCATTCGTGTTGTCTATTAAGGTATAGAGCGCTAACGCGCCTCCTTTGATTATTGCTATTTAATTTGCAAAGATACAAAGGATATTCCTCGTTCATAAAAGTGTACAGATATCAATAGACACAACTTTGTGCTTGGTTACGTTCGTTTTTTACTTTACGACAAAAGTGTCATTTTTAGGAATTAGTCAAATTAGGCATGCTATACATGAATTTTCATCAAAATGTTATGGGGAATGCAGTGAAACCATTTTTAATGTAAAAACAGGTAATTAAAGTGGTCAAAAATTGAGTTTTAGAGACCCCACTATAAATTACATAATCGGAATTAGTGGACTGATGGACTTTGGCAAGACTTAATGTTTCACTCATCGAATCTTCCCAAATGCATTAAAAATCTCCAAAATAGATTTGATTTGACTTGAGGAGAAACACCAAACAGTATAAAAGACTAATTGATTACATTTATGGTACTTCTTTTCATAAATTCTCCTTAAAATAAGGTTGAAATGCATGAAGTCAAACAATGCAACATAACTTACATACGAAGCTCAATATAACCTTAAGTATTAATAAAGAAGAAATATCAAACAATTTGAAAGAAGTCTGTTCACTTTTTCCTATCACTGTTGGTGCCTCACTTTATTGATAAATATAATTCTTTTCTTTTTAGCAACTTCTAAAGATTAATGTAGTAGAATGATGGAGTACAGACTCTTAGTTAATGCAGTATTTGCAGCTAAAGAAGATCAGAAGAAAATATTCTTAAAAAAGAAACTCACTCAATTTACTAAGATTAGTTTAGTTTCTTTTAGTTGTCTTAATTTAAACTAATTAGTCAGATGGATCTGATGGATAAATAGATCGACACAATCATAAGAGCATACAGAAAGGGAAGAACTAATTGTTTTTCTGATAACAATTTTAATGAAAACCTGTTATAGTCGAAACTCTCCTTCTCGTTTACTTGCTGAGAAAGCATTGTGAGGAAATTCTCTGCATATTACAGCAACACTAAAAGGGGCAACCAGGATGTGCATCTTTGAATGTTTGTGCAATATTCGCTTTGTAATACAGAAGGACATACTTTGAATGTTGAACGGCATATCAAACTGATACTCTCTCTTGTCCTGGAACAGTTGTGGAGTTTTCAGGGTTTAGTACAAAACGTGCTCTTTCATCTGGTCATGATGTTGCTTCGATGGTGTCGCACCACGTGTTATGAGTCAAGATTTGTGTTTCAGACCCTGGTTCAATTGCAACAAGGATAGTTTTGGCAAATGTTCGACTGCAGTCGGTGGCTTCAGATAAGACTGTGATATCGCCATGTTCATCAGACTTCAAACAAGCTTTCTTTGCAACATTAATTAAAAAAAGTAACACCTTGAATCTGTTGTGCACTGCTAGTATTGTGTTGCTGTAAAATGGGTTGACTGATCTCCATTGCTATTGATGAAACTGTTGATGTCTTTGCTAGATATTTAGCTGGTAAACTCCAGGATTTCAGTATTATTTGACTAATAGGATTTTCAACCAGCTTTCCAAGCCAATAATTCAGAACGTTTGCTTAGAAATTTCCATCAGTGAGGTAACGGGATACTCTTTGCTCAAGAATGGTCTCTTCAATATTTCAACTCACGTACAGTCATTCATCCAAGGTCAATCAAATCTGTTTCCTGTGTGAACTGGACTTAAGTTAGTTGGAAAAATTTAGAACACATGACGAAACACTTAAAGTTGTCAATTGGAGATGCCATCAAGTGTCTTTTGAAGGCTGTTAATCTGGACTTCTTCAAACCATCTTCTTCAGCAAATTGGTCAATTGGGTCTTAGAGGTTATTGTTATAATTGTTGTGAGCAATACCATCATCAGTGTCGTCATCATCGTCAACAACGTTATCTACATTATTTTCTTCTGAATTAGAAGTCTTTCACCAACGATCGATAGAGCTGTTGTTTCTGATCTGAGAGAATTTCTCTGTTTTATTCTCCATGCAGAATTAACTGTTGAGACTCTTAGCTTCAATACGTTAGCAATCATTGCTTTCTCATCAAGCCTTGTCTGATGGTGGTGTAGCTGGTGTTGTAGATATTATATCAGTGGTTGATGAAGCACCACTTTTTGTGTCAGGGTTCATACACCTGTGGATTATGACAGTTGCAGTGTGATGACCATTTCTCATTGAGATTGCTGTAGTCAGTTGTGAATGAGCCTTTCGGGCTACCAGTACGTTTTTTTTTCTTAGGATGCATTTCCTTTTATGCCCCTGAAAAAAATGATAGTAAGTGTAGTTAGTGACAGTTATTCAATGAATTGGTTGATGTCACTGCAATGCTTCAATGCATTGGCATCTGATGACGTCGAATTGCATTGGCATCTGATGACGTCGAATTGCATTGGTATCTGATGTCGTTAAATCATAAAGTAAGAATTATAGGATTTTTAAGTGTCAAAATGGATTAAAATGTGTAAAAATTAGCCTTTACTGCTAATTTATGACAACTGCATCGGTTTCTGCTAGTTTTCCAGTGTAGAAAGATTAAAATCTAATAAAGTTTGCATAACATCTTACACTGAATAGACAAGTAAGAAGGTATAATTTCACAAAAATGTACCAATAATGTCACAATGACTACAAAATGGCCAAAATTTGCTAAAATTAGGCTGTATAATCAATTAAGTCAGCCTCAATATACTTAACTGGCACTGATCAACCTCATTTATGACATTGATATCTGTTGAGATTGAATATAACTGTCAATGTTATCAATGGTGGTTATTTCAGTTGTATACAGCTTCAACTAGATTTCGGCCCATTACTTGATTTAAAGTCTCATTCACGATAAAATAACATTTAAATGGCCCTTAATCTTTTCGAATGGCCTGTAAATGAATCGAGTGTGTTTACGCGTTGTTGGGTATAATAAACGTTTCAAGTGTGGACTTTTTCATTATACCCAACAGAAAAATAAACGAAAAAAAGGAGAAAAAAGTCCTATATTATTTAAAAAGGCGTATATCGCCGAAAGTGCTCACGTTTTTAGAATAAATAAATAATTTATTTTAAACAAAACAAACAAAAAATGCATTGTTCAGGTTTTTTTTAAATATTCTTCTTATTGCTATTTCATCAACGTTTCAAGTGCGGACTTTTTCATTGTATAAAATATTCATACAAATGGATGCTTCTTAAGATGTGATCAATTACCTTCAACAACCAGTGCCACACATCGCCCGGATTAGACCTTACTTTAAACTGTCGTCTCTAACACCTTGACGTATATTTTTTTCTGTTCAGCAACCTTCTCGGGATTAATACCAACAAAATGAAGAAAAGAAAGAGGAAAAATTCTTGCTTGAAAATAAAAAAATTAAAATAAAGTAAATAATTTTATTCATTTTATATTGAATATGTTTTGATTCTCAAATTTTAATATAGCTGGAGAGTACATACAGAATAATGCCTTTTATTAATATTTAGATATACTAACCAAAGATTAATAGAAAAAATAAATATGAGTCTAGCTCTATAAGAGGATTGTTGCATCTTTAGCATCATAACTATTATTCTTAATTTTATTACAATCAGCATTTCAAGGGATGTTTATGCCAAATGTAGTGTACTTCTATTCAATAGTTCTGAGTGGGAGATGATGTCTTCTGTTCTATACATCCCCTTTCTCACAGAAGAGACGTTGCTCGTCTTTTTCTACTCTATAGTTATTTCCACGGAAGATGCTCGCCTGAGCTCCAATCTATAGTTCCTTCTTGTAGAACATTCATAGCAAGAACTTTTCTTTCTCTCTCCTAGCGTCAAGCAAAATTTCCATAAACAGAGTTTTTTTCAAAGAACTTCACACCTGTGAAACACAACTATCAGACTACTTCCCTGCACACTACAACATGACCATCTTCAAATAAAATGTCAACAAATACTTGGGCATCAATAATCCTCATAAGTAATCAAACTTTGTTTAGTCCATTAATCATTTTCAATCTTCTCATAATATTCTTTATAATTAAACTGACTCTCTATGCATCTTATCTATCCTCATCCTCAAGTGGATTTTGGCCTTGATGAGTGGTGACTCATTCATAAAAAGAAGTATAAACGTTTATAATTATTATCATTATTATTAGTAGTATGTTAATTTTAACAACCCCATATGACATACCCGTCATCCCAAAGGCTTTTCATGTTAAATTTAGTCTAATACTTTCCCATGCTTTTGGAGGTTATAAGTGTTTATTATTATTAGTGGTAGTATTAATAGTAGCATCAGTAGCAGTAGTATCATTTCGATCCTTTATTGCATTCTCGACATCTCAACGATTCTTTATTTAGTACAATTCTAACCAAAAGTTTTTAGCTTATAATGTTTATTTTTTTAAGTAACAGTATTATTATTAAGTATTATTATCATGTATTATTATTATTAAGTATTATTATTATCATGTATTATTATTATTAAGTATTATTATTATTATGTATTATTATTATTAAGTATTATTATTATGTATTATTATTATTAGTAGTAGTAGCATTCTCATTTACACGATCCTATAAAAGACACATCATCTCAAGAATACTTCATACCAAATTTGGCATAATTCTGCCAAGAAGTGTTATAATCTATAAGTAACCAGAAAGACAGACAAAACAATGCTTAAATATGATATAGATTAGTTTACAAAAGCTAATTAGAATTTACATGCAGACATATACTAGAATGATTACTTATCTGATAATGACTTTCCACTGCTGAGACAACTGTGGCTCGTTAATAAGTGCAAGTCGGATTGACTTCCAAATACTTAAATGCAATAAAAACAATGCTGTAGTGAAAACTAAGAATAGAGTTTAGTCATGAGTTTAGAAGAAAAGTTTTAATTTTGTAGAGAAAATAAACAAACAAAAAATGACAAAACACAGGAAAAGAGAAAATAAAACGGGAGGTTTTGGAGCATGCATAGCTATTTGAAAATATGCCACACGTGGGAAAAGACGTTCATTAGAAAATATAAAAAAGAAACCAAATAATAGTGATAAAAAATAAGCAGTAGTTAACTGGGGTCAGTATTGATGGTGCAGTGGGGAGTATATTACATTGTTTCAGTGCGATTTTTGCTAGATGTTTGGTTAAGGAGTACGAGCAAATGCAAGTTAACTTTAGGTGGTGATGAGAGAAGGAGGAGAGCAATTTCAATGCACTTGCGGCATTGGAAAGAGCATTCAGTCTTAAAGAAGGTGCAGCTTGTAAGATCGAAATTGTGGTTAAAAGTATTCATGTGTATGACTAGTGCGTTAGTGGGAGTTATTGTGTTTTGGGGTTCTGTTTATGCTTGTAAATACGGGATTTGATATATATATATATTTACAAAGACTCCAAAACATCAATTGAAACCGGTCAATCTTTCGTTTGTTTTTATTTTTCCTATCTTTAATTTGTCTTTTATTACATTCTGTCATGATGACATTTCATGGTACTTGTTCAGATATTGACCCTAATTTGCGTGACTGCCCGGCAGCAGCAAGCCGACAGCTAACGGAAGCGTCCGAGACCTGCCGAGTCGAAAACGAGGCTGGCAGACGATATCGATTTGAAGGAGAGATGCTTGGCACTTGTAGAAAATGAATTTCGAAGTGCTGTATCGTACAATTGCCTCTCCGGAGCAGTGCATTAACTTTTGCCAGCCGTCTTTGCCGGCTAGTACCGCGAAAGAATGTGACGGAGAAATATGCCTGGAGATGCCCCACCCAGGAATGCTGGGCTTGGATTTTGTTGCGATCGGGGACGTTTTTTTGGCCCCGCCTCCTTCCACATCCTCGGCGACGACCCCATCCTCCTCTTCTGCCTGTATTTCGCTAAGACCCCCTTCAAAAACGAAAAACAAGCCCTTACCCCTCCAGGAAAAGAATGTAATGAAGGAAACAAATGCCTAATGCAAAAAAAAAGAAAACCCCTCAAAAAAAAGCTAAAATAATGAAAAAAAAAAAAAATGCGTGATTGCAAAAAAAAAAAATGGTTTACAAAAGTTACAAAACAAAACCAGTTTCTATTATTTTCGCGTTTTAAAGTTTAAAAAAACAGTTTATTTCAGTTAAAAAAAAATGGTTTAAAAAGTTAGCGTTTCTACAAAAGTTCTTAGAAAAATGGTTAAAAAATAATAATAAAAAAAAAGTTTATTTATTTCAGCTATGGGTTTGTTCATTTATTTCATTTTTTGTATAAAAATATATGCATTTCTTTTTTCGTATATTCATCGTCTTACATTGTTGTTGTCTGCCGACTCGGCAGGTCTCGGACGCTTCCGTTAGTTGTCGGCTCGCTGCTGCCGGGCAGTCACGGAAATTAGGGTCAATATCTGAACAAGTACCCATTTCATCTTATGATATATGGTGTATTTTAGCTTCATATATATATATATATATATATATATATATATAGATAGTAATCAACAGACAGACTGTTTCACTGTATCACAGCTCTTCAATGCGGCTAGACTAACACCATTCTAAGCCAGGGATCAACCTACAACCATCTAGTTGATAATCGGCAGCTCCAGCCACTAGAACATGGGACGAGTTCTGTTAGTAAATGATATATACAATGCTTTTATATGAACCTTGATCGCTACTTGACAGTGCTCCATCTGTTTATTTACAAAGAGTTTTGCATTATAATAAATAGTAGCAGGTGATATCATTAACGACACTGCTCAATTCAAGAACGGGTTATATATATATATATATATATATCGTGTGTGTATTTAGGCAGCATTTTCTCATTTATGCAAATATTGTTTAAAATACCAGAATTCGTCTGTTTTTCAATTTTTCTGATGGTCTTTTTTGTATTAAAATCAAAAAAATTAATAAATGTTCCATAAGTTTCACGAACGTTTTCGATTCATCATCGAATCATCGCCAACGACTTCCTGGAACAATAAGAAAAACATTCTATGCGCGCTTCTCCACCGTCTTTTTAAAATTCTCTTCTTTCTACAGCTTTTTTTTGTTAATTTGCTTTTGACATCTGTAAAACCTATGGAACATTTATTATTCTTTTATTTTGATACAAAAAAGATCATCAGAAAAATTGAAAATATAAATACGGTATTATTAAACCGACAAATTCTGTTATTTTTAACAGTGTTTGCATAAATATATATATATATATATATATATATATATGCATACTAATTAATGTGTAAGTATTTTTTTTCTGAAGATGCAATGAGTTGAAATCGTTGGGTTATTGATCAAGTCAATTATTCATCATAAAATATGTAATTCGTATGAATTAGTATGTTACGATTTGTGACTTGTCTGATTCTCTTTTGGTGGTATTAATTTCCCTAATTTATTTTAAAACTAGTTATTCACAAAAGGGATCAGGTGACACTTGAAAGCGATGCCATGATTCTGATAGGATTCGAACTTGGTACACCGAATTAGTAGTCTGCAGCAGTATCCACACCATTACCGCCATCTACCAATTATCCTCCACCATAACTATAACGAGTTAGACTGTTTACCATTACATATGTCTTGATTGCAACAAAGCTAACACCTGAATCCAACTGGCAAAATAATCTTGCATGATCAACGTTGCTTGCCGAGTGTTGCATGCAAACCTCATTTTCCAACAAAACAACTTTATCTTCCCGCCTAAACGTTTACCGTTCTCTCATTTCCCCTCTGCTAATCAACAACCGACAAGGCCTTGCAGTTACGTTTCTCATTTAATTCAGCAAGTCTTTAATTCTTTTCCTGCTTTAACAGCTGCTAACACACATATTCTGAAATCCACAAATGTTGGATATTCCTACAATGAGTGCTATGAATGTTGTTCGTCTCTCGGGACTAGGTATGACAATATGGTCTGGATATTTCCATCATGTATTATTGATTGCTTTCCTTATCTAGAAATTACTTCCGGCAATAGTCAGAGCGGTTTAAGAGCCCTTACCTATCCGGACTTCACATGATAGTCATTCGCGTCTAAGTTCTAAAAAGCAACTGTGATAACTTAAAATCATTCATGTCTAGTCATATGACTAAAACTCAACCAATGAAATATTTATTTTTGTTCATGGCGACAATTGAAGCTCGGCTAAAATCCCTGTCAACCACATCTAAGTAACCTTTCGCATTTGGTAAATCATTTCTATACTGAACTTAAAAGCACTGCTAAGTAATATGCAATACAAAGAACCTAAATTATCATCTAATACTTTAGAAAAAGCTTTGTCGACTTTCCATCAGAGAGAGAAAGAATATGAATAAACACTTTGATTCGATATTAGAAAACATAGAAAAGATGAAAGATTGAGCAAATACAAATATACATGGTGGGGCATAAAGATATCCCACATTTGCAGTGGGAACTGTACCGCTGTAGTGGAGGTAAAAACTTGCGATAGGTCTCAATCACTAGACTTTAACATGTTCTTTTTTATTCATCAAATATTTTAACGATTTCCTTGAATGTTCATTTTCTCTATCAATGGCCATGTATTGTTGAGGGAAGTGTGTTTATCTCTTTCGGTTAAGACGTCGGATGGCCGACAAGTTCACCAGATTTAAGCCCTTGTGATATTTTTTTTCTTTGAGGTTACCTAAAATAAAAGGGTTTTCCGATATCTTACAACTCTTGAGGATTTAAAGGAAAAGATCCGACGGGAAATCGACGTAATTCGATTTAAGATGACACAAAGAATCATGGAATACTTCCGAGAATGACACCATCAATATATCAAAAACTAGCTTTGCTTATCCGACGTTGTCCGGTAGTAAAAGAAAAGAATGATTGACTTGTTTACAAAGAAATGTAAAGTAATTTTAGTGACTTTGCATTTTTATAAGCTTTGTTTTAATACATGATGTTAATGTATTAGAACAAAAGAACAAATAATGATAATGTATAATTAAAAGAAAATAATTCATGAACTTGATTACTTCCCTTTAATGTATCTGAGTATGCAGTGAGTGAGCAAAAATTCTCTACTGTAATTTTTTTCTTAACCCAGGATAAAAAAAGTGACTGACTTCTTTATGAAGACATGAAAAGTAATTTTGGTGACTTTGAATTTTTCTATGCCGGACCATTGTTTGATATCATTTCAAAAACCCATTAAAACAAAACTATTTTTAATGTATTTTTTAGAAATTTTTAGAAATACAATCAGTTTTATTTCGAGAGAGTTTTGTTCTTTTTTGTATCCATTTAAAATGTAGGCGATATTTATGTTCCATCGTCTAACTTGGTCCTGAATTCTTGAATTTTTTTTTTCTGAAAAAGCATTGTATATTTACTGACCTCAATAAATATAATCACCCCATTGAGTAGTAAATGGATTTAGTTGGGTAAAAGTCAAGTGAAAGCAAAGCACAATAGAATTTCAAACAAAATATCTATTTATTACTAAAAGCCTTACATAAAATGAAATGGTTGTGTTTTCCTTTAATAAGAAAAGAAAATCACTGTGTCCATATTCTGATTGATGCTAATTCAAAATGATTTCTCTTTTTAACAAGTATTTTCCATTCGAAAGATCGAAAGATGTGAAGAGGTTTTGTACAGCAACATTAAATACAGTCAATGAAAGTTAATTGCAAAGAGTGCATTAAGTAACATCCACTTTCAGAAATAAACACAATGGCTGAGAGTAGCCATGGCACGAATGTGCGGAGAATGGAAATTAAACTTTATGATGCTAAACCATCGTATTCCACCTTCAGTTGCGCGTAGCATTTGTTATATTCATCATTTTCTCTTTTAAATATTTTCCTGAAAGATACTCAAAGAAGAAAACTTGTCATTAGTTCATTTACTACTTATTTTCAAAGCATAAATAATCACATTTATGTTCAACACTATAAACTTTGGTTCTATGAGGAACCACCAGCCCTCTTGTTTTGGGGTGATCAATTATTTTGTATTTCTGAATTTTTTTAGATGAGGATTGATAATTTGTATAATTTGGATTATTCAGACTACTGTTCTCTTCTTGAGTGTTATTCTCACAATTCAGGTGTATCTTGTCGAACTCGGGAATCTGGAAGGATAAAGTACTCAGTAAAATTCAGTTCTAGGTGCAATCTTCTGAAAGTTGAAGGTTCATTCCTCAGTGCAGGCGATACTAGGAATTGCAAATTACTGAAGACTTCTACCCGGCCATGGCTGACGGAACTAAAGCATGCTACTCTCAGGGATTAAATAAAGGGTTCCGTTCGAAAATCCGTGAAGATTCCTGCGTTCGACAGAAAGATTCCCATGTTCGATAAAATACACCTGAAGAAAGTCGGAGGTTACATCGGCTGAAACGTTGTGAGAATAACTCTCAAGATGATAACAGTAGTCGAAATAATCCAAATTATACCAATTATTTTGTGTTTAATTCTACTATAAAATGTGCCTTTTCTTTTGTAACCGTGTTTACAAATATATTTACTAAATCAACGCAGATGTGTTGACGTGGAAGATAACAAACATTTTAATAAAATACTTTCTGTTCTGAGTAAGACGACATCTCTGATTATCTTCATATACAATTAGGAACACAATTTTTGGTGAGGAACATTTGATACTTCTTTGGATTCACTTGTGGTTTCTGAATCCAAAAGTGACCACATCTTTTTCTGTATGATGTGATCACATCTTTTTCTGTATGATGTGATCACATCTTTTTCTGTATGATGTGATCACATCTTTTTCTGTATGATGTGATCACATCAGCTTTGAGGTACAAAATATCTTTTCTTTGTTTCAAAAATCTAATAAATTTGTGATTATTTTATAAAATGTTTAAAAATTATTTTTTAACTAATGTTTTTATTTAATTTATGTTATTCATACAATAGCAATTGTTATTGTAAGTCAGTAGTTAAAATGTACACTTTTATGCTTATGCGCATTCACTTTGTGGACAATTTTGCTTCATGCTCCAACATTCATTATCTCAAAAAAAAGTAGGGTGTAGAGAAAAAACTAAATGAACTTTTAAAATCAACCAATATTAATCTAAATCAAGTGACACTTGAACTCTACAGAAATTCTGTTCAAAATTGTTGCTCAGTGTAATCATTCTAGCTAGATCCTAACCCTAACTCTTACCCTGATTTGAGTCAACAACAGTTCACCTAATATGCTCTTTTTTTAACAGTTCACTCCAAACCAAGCAGGTCACCACTGCAGTGCACTGTAGACGTAAGGGGCTACTGAGAATTAGGGTGTAAGTTTTGGGGGTCATCCTAAGTTGGGAGCTGTGCAGTGAGATGTCTATTTACATTAGTTTTACACCTCTGCATGTCAGTACAGTTGGGGAAACAGGGAGCATGGATGGAGTTCCAAAGGCCGGCAGCACGAGGAAAGAAGCTATTGGAGTAGAAGGTTCTCCAGCATCTGGGGACCTCCACAGTGACTGGATGGGATTTAGCTGATTGTCGGGTTGGTCTAGTGTATTTACGTCGAGGAGACACTAGAGAAGCAAGTTCATTAGAGCACAATCCATTGAAGTACTTGTAAAACAGGCACAAGGATGCAACATTGCAACGATGGGACAGGTGGATAGTGAGGCACCTATTAAGTTGGCGACTGGTTTTTGGGCCTTGTCTAAGAGGAAGAGACTAGTGGATGATACACCAGCCTAGATGTGACAACAATACTCCATGCATAGGCGGATGGTAGATTTGTAGATATATAGGATAATGTCAGGTGTGAGAAGTTTACTAGCACGGTAGAAGGAGTCCACCTTTTTTGCAGCAGCCTTAGCAATGTCTTTAATGTATTTGTTCCAATTCATGTTACCTGTGAATGTTGGGCCAAGGAGTTTGAATGTTGAACTCTACTGTAGTTATTTTCTTGAGATCATTTTAATACTAGCATTTTAGGAATTTTCATCAAGAAGAAAATAATTATGTTATCATCAGTTACCTCATAAAATAGAAAGATTATAAAAGTTGCCTTTGTTTAAATCTACTCACGTAATACCCACAAACAGTTAAAATAAATCTTTACGATCAGTTGAACTCCATCTGAGACCTATGTGCTTACTTTCTTATTTTGTTTTCCTGAGAGAGAGCACATATATGGAGACTAGTCATACATATCTACCAACTCCTTCAAATTCGATGATTGCTCATGAAAAGCAAAGAAGTGTGATTCGGATTAAAAGTATTTTAGTTTTAATTTTCTTCAAACCGAAGGGTAAATCACCTTAAAAAAACATCCATACTTTATGGAAAAGTCACAAAAAAACTTCAAAAATCACAAAAATAGTCAACAAGTTACATGCAAATCTCAAAATCATAAAACAATTACAAAAAAATGATCCAAAACTCACAAAATAAAATTGAAAGGTCACAAAATATAATCAAAATAAAAAAAGTCACAAAAAAGCAAAATATCACAAGAAATTACAAATTTAAAAACGATTTTGTATGCTAATTTTCTAGTGATTTATATCTCTCTTCAACGACTTTGAACTTTTGTTCTTGTGACTTTCACTGTAAAGGAATGTATAGAGGCACACACTCCTTTCTACAGTCACATCATCTTTTTAGAGAAGCAATGAATCTTTGCTAACACAAAAATATCTCTAGTTCATATGATAGGATCTCTTCGCATCAACTCTATCAAAAAAGTGTGCATGTTTTCTCAGAAACTATAAACAATGACAATACAAGTTTTTACTGACTTTTTCATTATTCAGAAATTGTAAACTAATGCTTTTTGATAAACTCTTAGATCGGGTATTTTGAAAACGGATATATATAAGCATCATCATGCTGGAGTAATTAAATTCTGATTACAATTTTGATTGGATTAAAGGTGCTCAGCTACAACGTCTTTCTTCATTCATCACTTGTATTTAAAGCCCCAACAATACTTTCTTGGTTTCTGTTTCATGGCATACCAACTTATAGGTCATGCCATAAGTTCTGTCCACATTGTATTTTTAAAAAATTTAATAGTGAATGGGAATGTCTAATGGAGCTAAATACTATTTATATATTATATGTATACATGCGTATATATATATATATATATATATATATATATGAATAAATGCGAAAGTTGGGCCCATTTCTCACACAAATAGTAAAGTCAAAACACCCTATTTCAAGTTCATTCAACTTTGCACAAATCATTTGTCTTATATACTCCTTATGTACATGTGATATCAGTTGCAAGGTTAACTAATTAGCATATTGGTTTTGGAAAAGAACATGTTATTCATTAACTATGATTTGTTATTGTTTTGATTTTAATATAACAAATAGTTCTGTTTCGCAATATTGTTTCATTTCCCAGACAAATATTTAGTATTTGTGTTCAAATGTTTCTTTCTTTTGAGTGATTGACTTGATTATCAACAAGTTTTGATCTATTTCTAAATTGCAAGTGAAATAATAAATTGATCTTTTCTTTCTTTTCCTTTCTTTGCAGTCACATTTAAAAGATAAATAAATTTGTATCCAAATTACCAAAATCTTAATGTTTATCTATCTTAGTTTCTATCTATATGAAAGATGTAAGAGAAAAGTGTTTCACCTTTGACGATAAAGACCGAACAGGATGTTCAGTTGGGTTTCACGAAGAGATCCTCGTGGCATCATTTAAAGAAAATCCTATCAATTGAAGAATTGACAATGAAGATTCATCTTCAACAACGTAGAAAGATTCATCAGCTTGGAACATGGGTGTCTTGTGAATTGTCTAAAAGCAACCATAAATTGTGAGATCTGCAGACAACTTCATAAGGTATCCATTTCCCAAGGTTAGGATTCTCTCCAAGTTGTTGAAGGTTACAGCTTCAGTGCTAATTCTTTCAACAGTGAAATTTTAATTAATTTTGCATGTAAAACAAAATGTGTCCATATACATAGATGATATAGAAATATTTATTCCCTATAAAATTTCATAGAATTAAAATCCGGACATACTTATGTGATGTCCTGATCGTTTTAGGTTATTCAATGACAAAACAACATTTCTATTGTAAATGATTCATTGCTTACAATCAATTGAATACAAGTTGCTATTTCTGCATGGCTTGGAGAAAATTGTGGGTTAATATATTTTCTGAAGTGCTAATGTGTAAATGTCCATGAAGATTTGAACACGGAAGAGCCAATTCCACAATTCACGATGTATACATTATACCAATCACGCACCTCTACATGTGTTAGCTTTTCTAGTATCTAGAAATTATCATAAATTCATTATTTGAAAATGATTTAATGACAATTTATTCTTGTAAAATATATTTTCATATAAAAGTATTTCAAGAATTTTCTCTGTAAATATCATTTGAGTTTTTTCCACATTCATTAAATCTTTTCAAATTATCTTAATAAGAATGGACAGTTGATATTTTAGACTGTAAATTACTAATAATCATAAAGACTATATTTCTCATAAAACAATAGTTATTTTATGTCCCATCAACATTAATTAGATCTTTTAAATAGAAAATGTTTAAAATTGAATTAAAAAATGTGAAAGAAAATGTGAATTGTAAACTTTGGACAAAATATCATTTCGTATCAGATTTTCTACTACTACCACTACTACTACCACCACTACTACTACTGCTGCTCCAACACTGCCATCACCATCGTCATCATCGGTTTAACGTCTGTTTGCATATTTGCATGTTTTGGACAGGTTTTAGAAATTGATTTTCAAACTAACCTATGTCTGACCAGGTTTTTATTTATCCCTCTTTCTCTCAAGTCTATCCTTATCTCTTTTTCCCATGTTTTCATTGGCCTTCCTCTGCCAACTGGCCCTGCTACCTCAACTGTTCTACATATATTAACCCAAGAACTCTCATCCATTTTTGGAACGTGGCCATACCACTAAAGTCTGTTCTGCACACATCTCCTTGTACTATCCAGATTCAATCTTCCTCAGGTCATCAGATCTAAAGTTTTTAAAACTCACATTACAAATCCATCATACCATTCTCATATCATTTCTCTGCATGTGACGCATGTAGTCAACACTCACCGGCTAGGTTTCGATTCTATACACGATCACACTGCATACACATGTCTGATAGATTCTTCCCTTGGTCAAGAGTCTTAACACTCTTCTGGTTAGTAATTGTAGAAATCCTCTTAACTTACTCTATTCACGCTTAACTCTTGCAATCACACTAGCACCTGCTCCTTCATGTGCTTCAATGGTATCATCAAGGTAGCAAAACATCTGAGCAACCTCAATAGCTTTGCCACCCAAATACACTTTCTCCACATCTGAGTTCTCACCCATCTCCATTGTCTTACACGTCTTGCACATAAACTGGTTATAGTTTACCAGTATCATTATCTACCAATAATTCCACCATATTTCTTACAAATACCACCAAAGGTTGAGTTGCACTGAACTCCCTTCCCACAACATCCAGTCTCAGACCTTTACTTTCCCTAGCAGTTTTTCAAGTCTTTAATTTAACAAGTATACCTTTCATTATTTCATAGGCAAATACTAAATCATCAGCATACAGCATCTCTAATGGACAAGCATACACAACTCCTTGGACAATGCTTCTAAGACAGAAACGAAAAACAATGGACTCAGTACAGAACCCTGATGTACTCCTACTTGAACATTAAATCTGTCACTAAATGTTAATTCTAACTTGATTTTGAGCATTTCTGTACATTTCTTGAACAACCCTAACCAACTACTCATTTGCCCTTAGTTTACACAAAGCCCACCAGGCCACATCTGTTGACACTGTCAAAAGCTTTTTCCAGATCCAGAAAAGCAAAATAGAGTTTTTGTCTTATCAAGATACTTCTATTGCATTTGCCCCAGGACAAATATAGCATCAGTGGAACTTTGCTCATGCATAAAATCAAACTGCATTTCATTTATTCTTATTTAACTTCTTATTAGCTGTGCATTTATTCTCTTAATCCCATTCAGCACCTGATTTATCAAATCTAAGCTTCTTTAATTACCTCTATCTAGTGCTTCCCATTTACCCTTGCAACAAGTCACACTTGTTCTAACTTCCCAGTCTTTCAGAATAATCTGTTCTTTTATGATCTGATTTGTCAAGTATGTGAGCATCTCAATGCCCGTTTCACCTGCAGCCTTCTTCATCTTACTTACATTTTCCCGTACCATTTTCTTTTCAATTCAGATACTGCTCCGTGACTTCTACATTTCCCCGACCCATGAAAACTCTAAAATTTCTCATAATAGCATTTTCAAGCTCATTTATTGCTAGCACTCCATTGTTATTTGAATAAACTTTGCTTCAACAATATCCATATTTGTATTTGCTATATGTTTAGCTATCCTGAATATTTCATTCTTTTAGTCATCCCTTTGGAGTATATCTGGAAACCTGGCTTACTCGGCCTCCTCCTTGCTTTGTATATTTCTCTTCTTGCTTCTCTCTTTGACACCAGATATCCTTATTCATAAAACCTTTCATCGACTGATTCCTTCATTTCCGCTTTTCTTTGATACCTTTCTCAGCTGTCTCATTCCACTACCATGTCACCCTATGCCTTTGGGGTTCTTTCGTCCACCACAAGTCTGGTCTATTACCTCCAACAGTGTATCCTCCAACTTCTTCCACGCTTCCTGAAGTGGATCCGGTAACCGAACATTTCTTCAGTTTATCTCTAAACTCATGTTTCATCTGTTCTTCATTCAATCTCCATACCTTTCTCCTGGGGATAAACTTTCTCTTTTCCACATAAGTTTTCTTTGGCATGAAATTGCAAATAACCGGTTTGTGTTGCGTCACAATTTGTTCAACCAGGTATTACTTTCACATCACTCAAAGACTTTCTGCCCTTTTTTCTAACCAGCGATAATCTACTTTGCCGTACCACATTCATACATAACAAGATGGCTTTCATTTTTTCTAAAAAGAGTGTTTGCAACCAACATTTCCATAGCAAGACCAAATTCTAAAATTCTTTCTTTTTCTTCATTACAATCACCATATCCATTTCCTCCATGTACAATCTCAAAATCACCAGGGGGCCATTTCAACATGACCATTTAAACCTCCTGCTACAGCAAGCACTTTCTTCCTTGTCAACCTTACCAGTTACTGCAATACATCTGTCATAAAACTCATCTTACCTCAAGCCACATTGTGGTACATAAACAGATATAGCTGTGAAAATTTTTTCACTAACTATTAACTTCATCAGTAGAATTTGCTCACTTAGACGATTAACTTCAATCACTTTATATACCCATCTCTCTGCAATAAAAATGCCAACACAACCTGTTTCTTTTTTCATTTCCAATTTAATGCAGCTTATATACCGCATTCATTCCCACAATCATTCTAGCAGATTTACCTCGCAAGAAACTAAACAATCTCACCAAACCTTCAACACAATCTTCTACCATTTAAGCTACATAGCCTGAAGTGTAACAGATTTTCTTTGGAACTCATTTCCTTAGTAAAGGCAAGATTTTTATAAGCCATTTTTCCTGACGCTAGCCTAGTGCAGTGATGGGGACGAAGGCTTTTAACAGAACACTATCTCTAGGTGAATGCCTACCAAGGCTAAAGAGTGCATCATCTACCCTTTGTGTTTCTTAAAAATTTGTTTGTACATAAAAAAGTAGAATTATTCATTGCTTCTATACACAACCAGTATACTTGCACCAAGGACAGTTTTGACTTGCTGCTAGTTTCAGAACTAGTCATCAAAAACTAATATTTTGTAACATCAAGCAGTCGTCAAGCCTTTTCCTTAGTACGATTGACCCTTAGCCACCGGTTTCTTACATTTTAAAGTTACAGATGGGCAGTCGACATATTCTACAGCCCTTACTGACAGGGCCTTATCATTTAATTATTTTTTAGTTTATTTCATATTTAGTTTAATTTAGTTTTATGCAAAGATAATAAATGAATAATACCAAATGAAAATCCATACATAGAAATTATATTGGCAGAAATATTTCTAAAGATATGTCAATATATACTACAGTCAAACAGTTTTGGGACACTGTATTTCTTTAAAAGAAACATTTCACACTGAGATAACATTTCAGTAAGTATTAAACAAAATATTTAATTAAATACTACCATACTAACAAAAACAAACATCACTACTCCATTTGCTTTGTAACAACATTTTTAAAAAAAGCTGCAACTAATGTTAGTGCTTAAATTACCTCTGACCTGATTCTTACACTACTTACGCATAATGTACCATTGTTGTTCATTCATTAAACTTTCTTTGCTATTAGACTATTTCTGCAATTCACGGAATATCATAACGGCCCAAATCGTTGCCCTACAGCTAAACAATATGATGACATAAATTACAGTCACATACAATATGAGATAACGACAAACTATTCGGATTCTAAAATCGCTCTGTTCTCCCATGGTTCACTTTTCAATAATTATGATCTTAGATCTTTGAATCAAATTGATACAAACACCAGAAACATAACTAAAGTTGTTATGACCGAATGGTTTGATTCCTTTCGATGGTGACTTATTTTTTTATTATTATACATTTAAACTCACAAAAAACATAAGGGTTCGATTCCTTTCGAACATGATTATTTTTCCATTAATATTTATAAACTAAGGCAGGTGTTATGTTAACATTCATTATGAATCCAGCAGAAGCATAACGTTAACACTGACGTCGCTGTGTTGGCAACTCAGCAATTCAAATCTGAACTGGTTTTACATTCTTCAGGATTAGCATAATATGGGATTCAGGGTTGTGAGCAGAAGTTTCTTGGATTTCTCAATATTCCGAGTCAATTCCGGGACAATTTGATTTTATTATATAATTTGACACAGGTCTTGATAAAATAAAAAAAGAAACTAAAATTTTATCGTATAAAATTGTAAGGAGAGTGATTATTCTTTTTTCCGTACAATATAAGGTTGGAGAATGTCTAAAGTTTGTCAGAAAATGAATGGGATTAGGTGTGAGCTACAAATAGGGATTAGCGGTTTATTATAATCTAGCATGATATTTTTGGAATATGTAACTGTAATCTTAACTTACTACAACCATTGCATTTTTTTTTCAAATGTAACATGACGACTCCACCACAATTCAGAGATGAAAATAATGAGCAAGAGAGATTACAAAAGGGTTTAGAATTGTGACTATGTATACAAATTTGTCAAGGAAGAAGTGGGTATTGCGTTCGTTTTTTTTGGACAGGCAGAGCAAAACTAGCATTTTCTTGAGTTGTACATTTCGGAAATCAACACAGCTACAGGATATCAGGTGCTGATTGATAAGCTTCATAGAGTATTTCCTCAAGATCAAAAGTGATCTTTTAATGCCTATTTGGTATTGGAAAATGAGAAAAGAGAACTTAATGGCAGGATTGAAGAATAGTACTAAAAGAAGTAAATATAGAGCTCGCTGATGCTATACTGGCATGTAGGCTTTTCAAAGACTCCAACCTAGGGGATTTGAATTTCCAAATAGCCTCATAAACAACACCGGAGATGACATTTGATAATGTGAAGCAAACATTAAAAAAATTATTTTTTATTTGTGGACCTTACAAACATTGGGATAGTAGTCATCCTCATTCCATTGATGATGAAACAGAGAAGATGCAGGTATTATTAAATGCATCAAATGAACCCTCTAAATGATTTAGTTGATGCCGTAACTGCAGAGGTCATTGCTTTTGTTCTTCTAGACCTGCATTACACAAAATCCGTTTGTGGAAAAGAATGGCTTACCAATTTCTTAGATACTCTTGATGTAAAGGGGGTAAAAGTGTGACATTTTAACCACCAAATCACGTATACAAATTTGGAGATGGACGGAGAATAAGAGCCCTGAAAACCTTATGTTATGGCTGAAAAAAATCGCAAATAAGAACATTTTTATTTTAGAGCATGAATAAAAGAAAAAAGACGAGAAAACTTACAAAACTTCATCTTTGAATGACTCGGTAAAATGCTCAGTTATATTTGGTTGAGCACTTTTCTGACACATCTCCTCTCTGTTTTTGCTTGCCTCCATATCTGCTTCCATGGTGACGACTAGAAGAAACACAATTTACAATTTAATAAAAAATAATTTTACAGATTACTTAGGATGATGTGATTTTAGAGTTAAATGCAAGCATGTTTTTGGAAGGTAATGTTAATTCTTATCTACGCTACCTTTACCACTCTGTAAGAAAAAACATATCTACTAAACTTAATGCGGTGGGACACACAGAATAAGGAAAAATACGACCAAATGCAATATACACATTTTATTGACAAATTGACAAATGTAAAATGAATTTACAACACAACATAACATGACATACAATAAACAGCTTTTTACTCATCATTTGTGGTGAGGGTTCTACCAAATATGGTAGGTTAGGAATATAAGACATAGCTTCTTCATATTACCAACCACATGGAAACCTGTCCAGCCATGGTAAATTCCAGTCTTTCTCCTCAAGTAGCCTGACTCGGTCTGCCAATCGGCGTTCTTAGCAACCAGTTTCAATCTCCCTTGTTCCTCTACAGCAGGGGCGGGCAACCTCTGGCCCGCGAAGGCTTAGCGCCCGGCCCGTCATCCCTGCTATGCTTTATTATTGCAATCCGGCCCGTGGACCTCCCAGTAAAACTCATATCATTCTGTGATATAGACGTAAAAGTAGGTTTCAATTAAGATTTACAGTGGGATGAAAATGTATAAATATCAGCGAACGATGATGCATGTATATTTAATTTTTCTTTAACTATTAAGAGATAAAAATAGAAAAAGAGAAAGAGAGAGGCAAAGAGGAAAGGAGAGACGAGGAAAGGGCATGAATCAGAGAACTTATGTGATGTGTGTCAAAACGAATGCTGGATCAACTTGCTACTTCCCCCGTCATTATTTTTTATGATTCCAAAATGGCTCTTCGTCGGCGCCTTTTATAACATCACACACAGAAGTCTCTTGAGAAAAAATATCAGATTTCTAGAGTGTTCAATGCAATTTTTGTACAATTTATTCATGTAAGCAAAATATAGTAATTCTGAGATTTCGTTTTTCACTCCGGCCCGCGATCTTCTTCCAAAAGTCTCATCTGGCCCTCACTCTGAAAAGGTTGCCCACACCTGCTCTGCAGTAATCATAGACGGTGAGTAATTATAAGTGACATATTGTTTGGTTGTGAGGCACTGTTTGATTGGGTCATTTTAGTCATGTGATGGGATGATGGGATAGTAGATTCAAAATGATTTAAGTAAAGTGGTTAAGTAGTTAAGATACCATATATATATATAGAGAGAGATAAATGAAGGAAGAGAGATAAAGATGTGTTGATGACAAATCTATTTCATCTTCGATTGTTCAATGCAAGGTGTACTAGATAAAACATGTTTATTTTTCTTTCCTTAGCCAGGCTTTTCAAAGATATAATCTTATAATCAAAGGAATTACATAGATTGATAAGTTAGCCAAAATTCAAAATCTGAAATATTTAAGAAACAATTCCATTACTATATATTGTTTCTTAAATTTTTACTTTATATTGTTTCTTAAATTTTTCAAATTTTGAATTTTGGCTATTCCCTTGCAAACTTATCCATCTATGTAATTCGTCTGATGATTATATTTTTGAAAAACCTGTCTTAAGGGAAAAAAATAAACATGTTTTTATTGAGTACACCTTGCATTGAACAATCGAAGATGAAATAGATTTGTCATCAACACATCTTTATCTCCTTTCCTTCATTTATCTTTATAAAAGCTTATTGAGCTTAAACGATTTCACTATAATTTCAATTCTCTAAAAGTATATTTTTAGTCTCATATATATATATGACAATATTGTTGATCGGCCATCAGTTTGATTCGAACTCGGAATCTTGTTTTTGCTTTTGTAGAATTCCAAATTATTTTTTGTTATTAACTAGAGGGGAGGCCGATCTTCGATAAGGGAGAAAAGAATCGTTTTCTTTTTTAGAAGTTGGTAGGTGAGAAATAACTTATGGTGGAGATATAGAAGATATCATCCATCACTGTCAGATGTGTTTTCTCTTGTTGATATTTTGAGAAGATTAAAAATTACCAGTAATGCAATGACAACAGCCACCTGGTCTTCATATGGCGACTTGAGAAGATATAGTCGGCTGGATAGAGATAACATAATAACGAAATGTTTTCTTAAATCGTTAATGCTAAAAGAATTGAAAGGTGTATTTTTGGGATGAGAAGAGAAAACACGAGGGAATGTTTATTTTCTCTGCCAAAAAGAATTTAGATAGGAAATAGGCCATGTGGGTGCTGTGTAACAGAAGTGGACATCGAATTGTTGACATTATCGGTATTGAATGAACGTAGGTTAAGATAACACGCGTCCAGGAATGAACATACATTTTGCAAAAGAGATAAAAATTAAATTGTTTACAGGGAACTCATACATCGTCGGCCTGATATGGCCGTGTGGGGTGATGAGGGAGGTTAGGTGTCCACGGAATGACATCCCTTGTATTTATAAATTAATGATGAATGCATTTTCTCTTCTATGAATAAATGTTGAGGAGGGGGAGACCCCCCATGGAGGTAACGGTGGGAGATAGAAACAGATGAAGAAGAAGTTTTTCTCTGTGAATGAGGTTCAGAGGAGGGGGAATCTCCTCCCTACCACTGATGTAACAGTGGGAGATGGAAACAGATAAAGAAGACGACGAGGGGGCGAATTAAACATACAATTGCCCATTGCTGCGTTAGAAAAGTGAATTAGAAATTCTCAATATGGAAAGTAATGATAATGAGAATATATGTTTTTTGTTGTTGTTGAATTGAATTCTGTTGGAGAGAGGGCAAAGTCACGCCCAGTCTCAACATACCTAATTCTCAATATAAGGAAAGTGTAACAGACGCTCAGAGACTCCATTTTGCTCGCCCATTGAATCTACATCATTCAGAGATGCGCCCCGAACTTAGGGTTGAAATTACCAGAACCAACATCGCCCAAACTTAGTAATATTGCCGGTCTAAAACACAGACATTAGAAGTTAAAAGTCAGAAGTTTTTGAGCAAACATAGTCTTGTACATTTTACCCTAATAATAATTTTTTATACAAAAAAAACATCTGAATTTGTCCATTATTTTTTTTTGCTTGAAATTGCCTTCGCCCCTCAGAGGTACAAACTTTGAAGACCAGCGCCGGACGATTACCCCCTTAATCTAATCCCAACGTGAGGAGAGTAGGAATTGAAGAACCTTTTAACACCGACCGTCTTCATCAGTACAGCTACCTTTTCTTCAAACAGGTACCGAGTGACCAACCGAAAACCAGAATCGGGAACTTCATGAGAAGGTAGGGTACATTTTAATGTCACCGCAACCAGGAGTGCTTCATTTTAGTGGTACCATGCTTTGGTGGGGTACATATATATATATATATGTGTGTGTGTGGGGGGGTGTAGTTTCTATACCAAATATATAGAAGCATTTAATCAGAATCAACTCCTAATTCTGCATCTGATTAGCTAAGTTAATGAAGTTCATGATTAAATTGTCTTTGTCTTCCTTCTTCTATGTGAGCAATTGTTCCTGCTACTGGCCAAGAATAGTGTCGTCAATCACTGACCACCAGAGAATGATTGACAAGGGTTGACCGTAGTTTCATTTGTCCCCATATCTGAAGGTAAATACAACATTGATTGAGTGTAATAATGTTATGCAGATTGTAGGCTTTTGAAGTGATACAGAGACTTCCAGTTCAAATGTAATGTAAATTCTTGTTATCCACAATCCACTTTCTGAAGATAGTAAAAAGCAACTCATAGTTAAGAAAAATGGATTTGAACTTCTGTGAATAAAGTATATCTTAAACTTTTAAAATGTTTTTATAATCCTTGTTTCATGAGTGTCCAGCAACATCATCTTCTTCCATAAGTATTGTCAAGCCCAGCTCCAAGAATCAGACAATATTCTCACATCCCATCAATGTATACATAACAGTCTTATATTTTTCCATCTCTTCCGATTTCACTTGAAAGTCACATGTATACTTGAACAGAAGATACTTTTTTTTATTCCACCATTAAATGTGTATCTGCTGCAAACACAAATGGAAAATACCTGAAGCAAAACTGCAAAGAAAACTAAACACTTCGACTAAATCCTAAAGACATTTTTCCATCGCGTTTTACTGAAAATACTTTTAAAGAACTATCTGATTTCTTTTTATCAGTCATTTTATTCTGAGTCTTCAGGGAATAGCAATTCAACACACAACAATTGTAGAAGCTTTTATAATTTTAAAGTGAAGTTACATTGATGCAAAGAGATATCCATAAAAAACAACTTCTTTTAAAAGACTTTAAGTATATTTGCATTAATCTAAGTGCATCTTGTGAATCAATTTATATTTTTCATAGATGAAAGTGTACAGTTGGCGATTTCATTGGATGATTGCTTGACTCTAATCCTTATTTCTTATATCTTGCCTTGTTTGTGAAATTTATCAACCATTACCATTATATGGTTGTGTGAAAAAGAAAAGAAGAATATTGCTTTTCCAAATATCTCCTCAAAATCAGACATTGAACTCTCCAAATTTCTCTTACACTTATTCTGCCATAATCTCATTCTTCAACAGCACTTGAGCCAACTGATTGCAAATATGGCCTTAACCGTAGATTTTCTGGAAGTGGTAGAGATAGGCTGCCGTCTTTAGTTTTAAATAGAGGCTACCCCCCGACTGCTATTTTATATTAAAATCAATATTTTTAAATAAGTTTTCAAGCATATAAAATCTACTTTACTAAATTAGGGGGGGGGGGGCTAGGTTTTCTCATCTCTAGTTTTAAATAGAGGCTACCCCCCCCCCCGACTGCTATTTTATATTAAAATCAATATTTATAAATAGGTTTTCAAGCATATAAAATCTACTTTACTAAATTGGGGGGGGGGGGTTAGGTTTTCTCATCTCCAGTTTTAAATAGAGGCTACCCCCCGACTGCTATTTTATATTAAAATTAATATTTTTAAATAGGTTTTCAAGCATATAAAATCTACTTTACTAAATTAGGGGGGGGGGGGTAGGTTTTCTCAGCTCTAGTTTTAAATAGAGGCTATCCCCTCTTAATATTTCACAATTAATATTTAATTTTTTTAATTTATTCTGTTTTCAAGTAAATAAAATCAATTTTTCCACACATGTTTAGGAGAGGATGGTGTCTAAGTTCCAACCTCTATAGTTTTAAATAGGAGCTAAGCCCCCACCCATATTTTAAAATAAGTACTTACTCACACGGTAAAAGTGCATAATAGTTAATGTTACATTATACTTACTATTTTTTTCTATCAATAATAATATACGTTACACTTATTAATTATTATCGTTCGGACTGACGAAACCTCGAGGCCAACGTTTCCTGCAACATCATCAATACGAAAGTCGAAATAATACGAAAGTTATTCAGAAGCGCTGGTCGTGGCTCGTCTCATAAAATCGATTTAAAGTTCTTAATATCTTTCACAGATGCATGAATAATAAACAGTTTTTAACAACGTCTGCACATTTTACACTTTCATAATCGTTCTTAACTTTTTTTCTCGTAATTATATACATGTAAATAACCTTTATACTTTTCTCTGTTCATTCTTTAAATTACATCAGACACTTTTCTTTTTAAACAACTTTTTAAAATTACTATATTAAACACTGTTCTCTTTAAACAACTTTTCTTTTCAGCTGTCACAGATTTTCTTTTCATTTTATCAAATTAGGACCCGAAAATGTTCAATTGTCTTTACTTGCACATTTTATACCAAAAAAAAGTTACCTTATAGTTTTTTTTTTCGTCTACTGGTCGTCGTCGTTATATGTGCCGTGGGTTTCATTATGTCTCTGGCCGTGATCGGTTCTAGTCGCTTTTGTTCTATGGACAAACTTTGTTTTCATGCGGGAGACAAAACTCGGAGACAAGTTTTTCTTAGCAAGAGATTCAAGTCTTTTATTCATCTGTCTTGTGCTGTGGAGGAATTTCCATCCATTCATCTCATTCCATTCTTCTCTCATTCATACCTTTTGTTGTGGGGTGTGACGGATGCATGGGGATATATGTCGGATCTTATTCGAGATCCAAACCATAACTTTTTAGCCCATATTTTCATGGGTCCGCTTGCTTCCAGGACGAGTGGCTAAATGGTTGGTCTTATCGCTGTCAACTCCCAAAGCGTACTCTTTTCAAAACTCCAGTTTTTGAGAAAAACAAATGATGTAACAGACACTTGCCTTGCGTCGGCCAATTAGATACGACATTCAACAATCGTTAGATATCTGACCTTCTCCGACACGAGATTCCCTGTGTCGGTGCCGTTATGGTCTGAAAAAATGATTCACTCACAGCAATCTCCTCTAGTGCATGTCAGCTTAACCTGCACTTATTGTTTCAACTGACCCCAGCCATAATTCATACTAGCTAACTTAATCGTTTCCCAAAATATAGAGCCCCATACATAATATAACATGCCTTCCTTTTTTATAAGATAATACAATCCAGGATTTAAAAAAAAAAAATCCATCCCCAGGGCTGGTCAAAATTGGAAACACAGCGGAGCTAACATCATCTTTATCCAGCCGGAATGTCCTTCGGTACAATATGACACTGTTACTGGGATGTAAGAAAAAAATTACATCTTACGATCGATTTCGGCTCAATGTCCATCCCATGTTATAATCAATAATAGTACACACTCAGTGTTCACCTGGCCTCACATCTGTCCGACCATCTTGCCCCGAATTGTCCGTATGTTATCCCTGGGTGCCCATCTCACTCTCACACATATTCATTGAATCATCAGTATACAAACGATTGCCACTTAAAGCTAACTCCCACGCATTATCGGATATAGGGGAACAAAAACAGAAACCCCTTTCATTAACAAGTAAACTTAAATGGTCAGCCTCCAAGATCTACGTGAGGTACAGTCCTTACATCACTTGCTAATATTGACCATACATTTCGGACACCTCAGTGCCCCCTGCGCACCGAGAACAATTACCCGTGTTTCTAACTCCCAGCCCTTTTTATTAAACAGGGATGTCCCTATGCATGGTTCTAACTAGTTGGTACGGCAGCAAGGTGAAATATCACATCGAATCATCCCTGCTCCTGGAACACGCCAAGTGACCAAAACTAGGCCCCACCTATAAACCAAAGTTAATCAACACCCGGTACCTCCTTTTTAAAATCGATCCCCTCCATGGTTCCATCTGCTCCCGACGTGCGCACCCGAGTTATACCACACCCCAGCTTGACTCCGATCCTCACTGGTGTTGAGCAGACACCAATTCCATGCGTTCCCTTCCCGTGGCCCTATCTATGCGGTAAATGGGTGGGGGATTTGCTAAGCACACATGTCGGCAAACATTTAAAATCCAAAAAGATGGGACCACAATTGCAAAGCTTAAAATTTATACAACTTTCATACAATCTATCGGCGTAGCTGGGTACAAACCTGGGTCACAAAAAACAATTTCCATAACTGACCATCGCCCTTTTTCGTGGTCCCACAGAATGACCATTTGTACCATTCCCTCACTGTTTGCAATTTAACGCACGCGGTCCAAACGTTTCGTTCAATCTTGCCAAGCCTAAGGACCGCTTGCCAAATAGAGTCGTGCGATTGAGCGAACGAACTGACCACCACTTTGTGGTCCCACAGAATGATCATCCGTGCCATTCCCTCACTGTTCGCAATTTTAACGCATGCAGGCTCACTACAAGCCTCGCCAACACCCGTGGTTACTCATTCAAGAGAGAATGCGAGCGAATGTCGGATTGATACCGCACTGGCTTCTCAGCCTGTACATAGTCTGTACACAGGGATTTTTCCCGAAAACATTTAACCCTGCCTGGGGGTTTCCACCACCTGACCCAAACTGACTCTCACTGTCACCAACTGCCCGAACCTAATCAACTCAATCGCTCGACTGACCCAAACTTATATCCATTAAATTATCTGCTTTTTTAAAAAAATCTTTTTCGTAACTTTGTTATAGCATTCTCGTTTACTCGACTGACCTCTCAAAACAAGATTCATTCAAAACAACAACAAAAATCAAAATTGGAACCAACAGAACGAATGGAAAACCCATCTCCACAATGCAAATTATACAGTAAAACATACAACACAAACTTACATCAATTATAACTAAAAAAACCAATTACTTTCCTTTCTTTTTTTTTTTTTAAGCAATCCAAACCACAGAAAACAGCCAACATGCATAAAATTCCTAAAAAAAAAAATTACATTGTCTTTATTCTTTTATCAAACTAGCGGGGCTACCCGGCGTTGCTCGGGGTCATAAAAACATATAATTGAAGAAAAATCGCGTGTGTAACATCTTTATGTTAAAACTTCTATTTCTCTCCTCTCTCTATAGCCGTCTCTTTATCTTTCTACTTTTCTCTTCCCTGGTCGCCCTATTTCACCGCTACTTTTTAATTTTGCCTTTTGCGAAAGCTGTTTCTTCCCCACCATTTCATCCTACGTTTCCCAGGGCAATAGTATGACTTATTTCTATAAAAAGTACCACCTCTGTCTTTGCCTTCTATATAGGTACTTATCTCCTCCCCGGTGTTCATACTATATACGTATCTATCGCCACCCCGGTGCGCATACTATGTACGTACCTATCGCTGCAACAGTGCACATAATATATACATACCTATCGCAACCCCGGTGCAGATACTATATAAGTACTTATCGCCGCCTGGGTGCAGATACTATATAAGTACCTATCGCCGCCCTGGGTGCAGATACCATAGAAGTACCTATCGCCGCCCTGGGTGCAGATACCATAGAAGTACCTATCGCCGCCCCGGTCCGAATGTGAAATACGTACCTATCGCCGCCCCAGTGCAAATGCAAAATACGTACCTATTGCCGCCACTGTGTGCATACTGCATAAGTACCTATCGCTAAACCAATGCAAATGCTAAATATGTACATATCGCCGAAACTGGTGCTGATGCTAAATACGTACCTATTGCTGCCCCGGTGCAAATGCTAAATACGTACCTATCGCCGCATCGGTGCGAATGCTAAATACCTACCTTTTACCGCCCCGGAGCCGGTTATATATACGTACCTATCGCCGCCCCGGTGCGAATGCTAAATAAGTACCGATCGCCGCCCCGAAGCACATGCTAAATACATACCTATCACCGGCCCAATGCACATGCTATATACATACTTTTTGCCGCCCCGTTGCGCGTGCTATATACTTACCTATCGCCGCCCCGCTGCGCGTGCTATATACGTACCTATCGCCGCCCCGCTGTGCGTGCTATATACGTACCGATCGCCGCCCCGCTGTGCGTGCTATATACGTACCGATCGCCGCCCAGCTGTGCGTGCTACATACGTACCTATCGCCGCCCCGCTGTGCGTGCTATATACGTACCGATCGCCGCCCCGCTGTGCGTGCTATATACGTACCGATCGCCGCCCAGCTGTGCGTGCTATATACGTACCGATCGCTGCGCGTGCTATATATGTACCGATTGCCACCCCGCTGTGCGTGCTATATACGTACCGATCGCCGCCCCGGAGATCATGCTAAATACATAATTATCACCGGCCCGGTGCACATGCTGTATACATACTTATTGCTGCCCATGTGCACATGCTATATACGTACCTATCGACAACCCAGTGTGCATACTACCCATGTACATATCGCTGCCTCAGTGCAAATATTAAATATGTACATATTGCCGCCCCGGTGCGAATGCTAAATACGTACCTATCGCCACCCCTATGCTCTACGATATACGTACCTATTGCCACCCAAGTGCACATACTATGTATATACCTATCGCTGGCCTGGTGCGCATACTATATTCGTACCTATCGCTGCCCTGGTGCACATACTATATACTTACCTATCTCTGGAAGAGTGCACATAGATATGTATCATGTATATGTATCATGGATATTTATATGTATCATGGATATGTATCATGGATATGTATATGTAACATGTATTATGGATATGTATCATGGATATGTATCATGTATATGTATCATGCATTGTATCATGTATCATCGATATGTATCATGGACATGTATCATGTATCATGGATATGTATCATGGATACGTATATGTATCATAGATATGTGTTATGTATCATAGATATGTATCATATATATGTATAAAAGATATGTATCATGTATCATAGATATGTATCATAGATATGTACCAGGTATAATAGATATGTGTTATGTATCATATATATATGTTATGTATCATAGATATGTACCATATATATGTATCATGTATCATGGATATGTATCATGTATTATAGATATGTGTTATGTATCATAAATATGTGTTATGTATCATAGATATGTATCATGTATCATGGATATGTATCATGGATATAGATATGTATCATGGATATGTATCATGTATCATGGATATGTATCATGGATATGTACCATGTATCATGGATATGCATCATAAATATGTATCATGTATCATGGATATGTATCATGGATATAGATATGTATCATGGATATATATCATGTATATGTATAATGTATCATGGATATATATAATGTATCATGGATATGTATCATGGATATGTATCATGTATATAGATATGTATCATGGATATGTATCATGGATATGTATATGTATCATGGATATAGATATGTATCATGGATATGTAATATATATCATGGATATGTATCATCTATCATGGATATATATCATGTATCATGGATATGTATCATGGATATGTATCATGTATAATGGATATGTATCATGGATATGTACCATGTATCATGGATATGCATCATAAATATGTATCATGTATCATGTATATATATCATGGATATGTATATGTATCATGGATATGTATCATAGATATGTATATGTATCATGGATATGTATCATGTATAATGGATATGTACACTATATATGTATTATAGCTATGTGTTATGTATCATAGATATGTATCATGTATATGTATCAGAGAAATGTGTTATGTATCATAGATCTGTATCATGTATATGTATCATAGATATGTGATGTGTATATGTATCATGGATATGTATCATGGATATGTATCATATATTATGTATCATAGATATGTGTTATGTATCATGGATATGTATATGTATCATGATATTTATATGTATCATCGATATGTATCATGTATCATGGATATGTATATGTATCATGAATATGTATCATAGATGTGTATCAGGTATATGTATCATGGATATGTATCATGGATATGTATCATGGATATGTTTCATGTATCATCGATATGTATAATGGATATATATATGCATCATAGATATGTATCATGGATATGTATCATGTATATGTATCATAGATATGTATCATGTATCATGGATATGTATCATGTATCATGGATATGTATCATGGTTATGTATATGTATCATGGATACATATGGATATGTATCATGTATTATGGATATGTATCATAGATATGTATCATGTATCATGGATATGTATCATGTATAATGGATATGTATTATAGCTATGTGTTATGTATCATAGATATGTATCATAGATATGTGTTATGTATCATAGATATGTATCATGGATATGTATCATGTATCATGGATATGTATCATGTATATGTATCATGGATATGTATCATGTATCATGGATATGTATCATGTATACGTATCATGGATATGTATATGTAACATGTATCATGGATATGAATCATGTATATGTATCATGTCTCAAGGATATGTATATGTAACATGTATCATGGATATGTATCATGTATCATGGATATGTATTATGGATATGTATCATGCATCATGTATATGTATGATGTATATGTATTATGGATATGCATATGTAACATGTATCATGGACATGTATATGTATCATGTATACTGGATATGTATCATGGATATGTATAATGGATAAGTATCATGGATATGTATCATGGATATGTATCATTATCATGGATATGTATCATGTATCTTGGATATGTATCATGGAGATGAATCATGGATATGTATCATGCATAATGGATATGTATCATAGATATGTGATATGTATCATGGATATGTATCATGTATCATGGATATGTATCATGTGTTATGTATCATGGATATGCATATGTAACATGTATCATGGACATGTATACGTATCATGTATCATGGATATGTATCATGGATATGTATCATGTATAAGTATCATGTATATGTATCATGGATATGTATCACTATCATGGATATGTATCATGCATCATAGATATGTATCATAGATATGTGATATGTATAATGGATAGGTATCATGGAAATGTATTATGTATCACGGATATGTATCATGGATATGTATCATGTATAATGCATATGTATCATGTATGATGGATATGTATCATGTATCATGGATATGTATCATGGATATCTATCATGGATATGTATATGTATCATGGATATGTATATGTATCATGGATACGTATCATAGATATGTATCATGTATCATGGATATCAATCATAGATATGTATATGTATTATGAATATGTATCATGTATCATGGATATGTATCATAGAAATGTATCATGTATCATGGATATGTATCATAGATATGTATAATGGATAAGTATCATATATCATGGATATTTATCATGTATATGTATCACGGATATGTATGATGGATGTGTATCATGTATGATGGATATGTATCATGGATATGTATCATGTATCTTGGATCTGTATCATGTATCATGGATATGTGATATCTATAATACATATGTGTATCATGGATATGTATCATGTATCTGTATCATGGATATGTATCATGTATCATGGATATGTATCATATATCATGGTTATGTATCATGGATATGTATCATGGATATGTATATGTATAATGGATATGTATCATGGATACGTATATGTAATATGTATCATGGATATTTATCATAGATATGTATTATGTATCATTGATATGTATCATGGATATGTATCATGTACAATGGATATGTATCATGTATTATGTACCAAGATATGTATCATGTATATGTATAATAGATATGGATCATGTATCATAGATATGTATTAGGGATATGTATATGTATTTTACGATATGTATCATAGATATGTATCATAGATATGTATATTTATCATAGATATGTGTAATGTATCATGGATATGTGTTACATTATATGTATCATGTATTATGGATATGTATCATGTATCATGTATATGTATCATGGATATGTATCATGGATATCTATATGTAACATGTATCATCTATATGTATCATGTATCATGGATATGTATCATGGATGTTTATCATGTATCATAGATATGTATCATGGATATGTATAATGAATATGGATATGTATAATGGATATGTGATATGTATCATGGATATGTATCATGAATCATGGATATCTATCATGTTATATATCATGGATATGTATCATGGATATGTATATGTATCATGGATATTTATCATGTATCATGGATATCAATCATAGATATGTATATGTATCATGGATAGTTATCAAGTATCATGTATTATGAATATGTATCATGTATATGTATCATTGATATGTGTCATGGATATGTATCATGGATATGTGTCATGTATCTGTATCATGGATATGTATCATGGATATGTAGGATGTATCATGGATTATGTATCCTGTATCATAGCTATGTTTTATGTATCATTTGTATCATGGATATGTAACATAGATATCTATCATCTGTATGTATCATGGATATGTATATGTATCATGGATATGTATCATGTATCACGGATATGTATCATGGATATGAATGATGTATCATGGATATGTGATACATAATATGTATCATGGATATGTATCATGGATATGTATATGTCACATGTATTATGGAGATGTATCATGTATTATGGATATGTATCATGGATATGTATCATGTATATGTATCATGGATATGTATCATGTATATATATCCTGTATATCTATCATGTATCATAGATATGTATCATGGATATGGATTATGGATATATGATATGTATCATAGATATGTGATATGTTTCATGGATATGTATAATGTATCATAGGTATGTATCATGGATATTCATCATGTATCATTGATATGTATCATGAATATGTATCATGGATATGAGTATGTATCATGGATATGTGATATGTATCATTGGTATGTGTATGTATCGAGGATCATGGATATTTATCATGTATCATTGATATGTATCATGGATATGTATCATGTATCCTGGATATGTATCATGGATATGTATCATAGATATATATCATGTATTATGTATCATAGATGTGTATCATGTATCATAGATATGTGTTATGCATCATAAGTATGTATTGTGTATCATGGATATGTATCATGTATGATGGATATGTATCATGTATGATGGATATGTATCATGGATATGGATCATGAATATGTATCATGGATATGTATCATAGATCATAGATATGTATCATGGATATGTATCATGCATAGTGGATATGTATTATGTATCTTGGATATGTATCATGGATATGTATCATGGATATGTATCATGTATCATGGATATGTATCATGTATATGTATCATGTATTATGGATATGTATCAAGGATATGTATTATGTATCATTGATATGTGATACATGATATGTATCATGTAGTATGGATATGTATCATGTATATGTATAATGGATATGTATCATGGATATGTATCATGTATCACGGATATGTATCATGGATATGAATGATGTATCATGGATATGTGATACATAATATGTATCATGGATATGTATCATGGATATGTATATGTCACATGTATTATGGAGATGTATCATGTATTATGGATATGTATCATGGATATGTATCATGTATATGTATCATGGATATGTATCATGTATATATATCCTGTATATCTATCATGTATCATAGATATGTATCATGGATATGGATTATGGATATATGATATGTATCATTGATATGTGATATGTTTCATGGATATGTATAATGTATCATAGGTATGTATCATGGATATTCATCATGTATCATTGATATGTATCATGAATATGTATCATGGATATGAGTATGTATCATGGACATGTGATATGTATCATTGGTATGTGTATGTATCGAGGATCATGGATATTTATCATGTATCATTGATATGTATCATGGATATGTATCATGTATCCTGGATATGTATCATGGATATGTATCATAGATATATATCATGTATTATGTATCATAGATGTGTATCATGTATCATAGATATGTGTTATGCATCATAGATATGTATTGTGTATCATGGATATGTATCATGTATGATGGATATGTATCATGTATGATGGATATGTATCATGGATATGGATCATGAATATGTATCATGGATATGTATCATAGATCATAGATATGTATCATGGATATGTATCATGTATGATGGATATGTATTATGTATCTTGGATATGTATCATGGATATGTATCATGGATATGTATCATGGATATGTATCATGTATCATGGATATGTATCATGTATATGTATCATGTATTATGGATATGTATCAAGGATATGTATTATGTATCATTGATATGTGATACATGATATGTATCATGTAGTATGGATATGTATCATGTATATGTATCATGGATATGTATCATGGATATGTATCATGGATATGTGATATGTATCATGGATATGTGATATGTATCAAGGATATGTGATATGTACTATGGATATGTGTATGTATCATGGATTATGGATATGTATCATGGATATTTATCATGTATCATTGATATGTATCATGTATCCTGGATATGTATCCTGGATATGTATCATAGATATGTATCATGTATTATGTATAATAGATGTGTATCATGTATCATGTATCATAGATATGTGCTATGCATCATAGATATGTATCATGTATCATGGACATGTATCATTGATATGTATCATGGATATGTATAATGGATATGTATCATTGATATGTATCATTGATATATATCATGTATCATAGATATGTGATATGTCTCATGGATATGTGATATGTATCACGGATATGTATCATGGATATGAATGTATTATGGATATGTATCATGGATATGTAACATGGATATGTATCATGTATCAAGGATATGTATCATGGATATGAATGATGTATCATTGATATGTGATACATGATATGTATCATAGATATGTATCATGGATATGTATTATGGACATGTACATGTCACATGTATTATGGAGATGTATCATGTCTTATGGATATGTATCATGTATATGTATCATGGATATGTATCATCTATCATAGATATATATCTGTATATGTATCATGGATACGTATCATGGATATGTATCATGATGTGGATCATGGATATGTGATATGTATCATGGATATGTATAATGTATCATAGGTATGTATCATGAATATTTATCATGTATCATTGATATGTATAATGGATATGTATCATGTATCCTGGATATGTATCATGGATTCGTATAATAGATATGTATCATGTATTATGTATCATAGATGTGTATCATGTATCATAGATATGTGTTATGCATCATAGATATGTATCATGTATCATGGATATGTATCATTGATATGTATCATGTATCATGGATATGTATCATGGATATGTATCATTGATATGTATCATGTATCATGGATATGTATCATTGATATGTATCATGGATCATAGATATGTATCATGGATATGTATCATGTATCTTGGATATGTATCATGGATATGTATCATGTATGATGGATATGTATCATGTATGATGGATATGTATCATGGATATGTATCATGTATCTTGAATATGTATCACGGATATATATCATGAATATGGATCATGGATATGTATCATGTATCATGGATATTTATATGTATCATGGATATGTATCATGTCTCATAGATATGTATCATGGATATGTATTATGTATAATTGATATGTGATACATGATATGTATCATGTTGTGTGGATATGTATCATGTATATGTATCATGTATATGTATCATGGATATCTATAGGTATCATGTATCATGGATATGTATGATGTATCATGGATATGTGATATGTATCATGGATATGTATATGTATTATGGATATGTATCATGTATCATTGATATGTATCATGGATATGTATCATGGATATGTATCATGGACATATCTGTGTATAATGGATGTGTTATATGAATCATGGATATGTTATATGTATCATGGATATGTGATATGTATCATGTATATGTATCATGGATATGTATATGTATCATGGATATGTATCATGTATCATGGATATGTATCATGTATCATGGATATTCTATATAGATATGTATCATGTATCATAAATATGTTTCATGGATATGTATTATGTCTCATGTATATATATATCATGGATATGTATCATGGATATGTATCATGTATCATGGACATATATCATGGATCATGGATATGTATCATGGATATGTATCATGTATCGTGGATATATATCATGTATATGTATCATGGATATGTATATGTAATATGTATCATGGATATGTATCATGGATATGTATATGTAACATGTATCATAGATATGTATCATATATCATCGATATGTATCATGGTAAAGTATCATGTATCATGAATATGTATCATGGATATGTATCATGTATATGTATCAATTATGATGGATATGTATCATTTATATGTATCATGTATCTTGGATATGTATCATGTATCTTGGATATGTATCAGTGATATGTATCATGTATCATGGATATGTATCATGAATATGTATCATGGATATGTAAGCTGTATCATGGATATGTATCATAGATATGTGATATGTATCATGGATAGGTATCATAGATATATTTTATGTATCATGGATAGGTATCATAGATATATTTTATGTATCATGGATATGTATCATGTATATGTATCATGAATATGTATATGTATCATGGATATTTAATATGTATCACGGATATGAATCATGGATATGTGATACATGATTTGTATCACGTATATTTATAATGTATATGTATCATGGATATGTATCAAGGATATGTATCATATATCATGGATATGTATCATTAATATGTATCATGGATATGTATATGTAACATATATTATGGATATGTATCATGTATCATTGATATGTATCATGTATCATTGATATGTATCATGGATATGTATCATGTATTAGTGATATGTATCATGGATATATATTTTGGATATGTATCATGGATATGTATCATGAATATGTATATGTATCATAGGTATGTATCATAGATATTTATCATGTATCATAGATATGTATCAGGAATATGTATAATGGATATGGATATGTATCATGGATATGTGATATGTATCATGGATATGTATCATAGATCATGGATATGTATCATGGATATTAATCATGTATCATGAATAGGTATCATGGATATGTATCATAGATATGTATCATAGATATGTATCATGTATCATAGATATGTATCATGTATATGTATCATAGATATGTGTTATGTATCATGTATGATAGATATGTATAATGGATATGTATATGTATCATGTATGATAGATATGTATTATGTATCATGGATATGTATATGTATCATGTAATATGGATATGTATCATGATTCCTGGATATGTATCATGAATACTTATCATAGATATGTATCATGTATTATGTATCATAAATGTGTATCATGTATCATGTATCATAGATGTTATGCATCATTGATATGTATAATAATGCATAATGTATCATGGATATGTATAATTGATATGTATCATTGATATGTATCATGTATCATGGATATGTAACAGTGATATGTATCATTCATATGTATCATGTATCATGGATATGTATCATGGGTATGTATCATGGATATGTATCATGTATCTTGGATATGTATCTTGGATATGTATCATGTATGATGGATATGTATCATGGATATGTATCATGGATATGTATCATGGATTATTATATGTATCATGGATACGTATCATGGATATGGATATGTATCATGGATATGTTATATGTATCATGTATCATGGATATTTATCATTGATATGTATATTTATAATGGATATGTATCATGGATATGTATATGTATCATGGATATGTATCATGGATGTGTATCATGTATATGTATCTTAGATATGTGTTATTTATCATAGATATGTATCATGTATATGTATCATAGATACATGTATCATGTATCATAGATATGTCTCATGGATATGTATATGTATCATGGATATGTATCATGTATCATGGATATCTATCATGTATCATGGATATGTATCATGGATATATATCATGTATCCTGGATATTTATCATGTATCATAGATAAGTACGATGCATTATGTGGTTTGTATCATAGATATGTATCATGTATCACAGATATGTGTTATGTATCATAGATATGTATCATAGATATGTATCATGTATCATGGATATGTATCATGTATATGTATCATGGATATGTATTATGTATATGTATAATGGATATGTATCATGGATATGTATCATGTTTCATGGATATGTATCATGTTTCATGGATATGTATCATGGATATATATCATATATCGTTGATATTTCTCATGTATATCTATATGTATCATGGATATGTATCATGTATCAGGGATATGTATCATGTCTCATAGATAGGTACTATGCATTATGTGTTATGTATCATAGATATGTATCATCTATCACAGATATGTGTTATGTATCATAGATATGTATCATGTATCATGGATATGTATCATTGATATGTATCAGTTATATGTATCATGTATCATGGATATGTATTATGGATATGTATCATGGATATGTATCATGGATATATATCATGTTTCATGGATATTTATCATGGATATGTATCATGGATATATATCATACATCTTTGATATGTATCATGGATATGTATCATGTATCAGTGATATGTATCATGGATATGTATCATGGATATGTATCATGTACATGTATATGTATCATAGATATGTATCATGTATCATAGATATGTATCATGCTATTCTTCATCCTTTTCAATCAACTCATGATATTCTTTATCATTTTCAATCCTCTCATATTTTTCATCATTTTCAATGCTCTCATGATATTCTTCATCATTTGCAATCCTCTCATGCTGTTCTTCATCATTTTCAATCCTCTCATGATATTCTTCATAATTTTTAATCTGCTCGTGATATTCTTCATCATTTTCAATCTCCTCATGATATTCTTCATCATTTTCAATCTCCTCATGATATTCTTCATCATTTTCAATCTCCTCATGATATTCTTCATCATTTTCAATACTCTCATGATATTCTTCATCATTCTCAATCCCCTCATGCTATTCTTCATCATTTTCAATCCTCTCATGGTATTCTTTATCATTTTCAATTCTCTCATGATATTCTTCATCATTTTCAATCCTCTCATGATATTCTTCATCATTTTCAATCCTCTCATGATATTCTTCATCATTTTCAATCCTCTCATGATATTCTTCATCATTTTCAATCATCTTCTGATATTCTTCATCATTTTCAATCCTCTTCTGATATTCTACATCATTTTCAATCCTCTTCTTATATTCTTCATCATTTTCAATGGTTCCTATTCTGCAGAAGCCTTCGGGTCCTATATTGTAGAAGCACCCCCGGTGCTGGGTCCTATACAAATCTATCACTACAGTAGCTCTATCTAGGACATTAAGCACTTTTCTCCCGGACAACGCCGAGTACTTTGAAAATCAAGGAGGCCTCCTGAACACTACTGAAATCACTCTTACAGGTGGCCAGGTGTGGATGTGCTTGAGCAATCCTTGTTTCACTACACACTCTTAACGTAGCCTTACTATGATGCTATTGATGCATCCGGACAAAAGTTATAGGATGACCTGATATAACCGGACAGAATTTAGGGCAAGACCGGCTTTATGGGACATGTTCAGTGAGTCAGCACTTTTATAAAGTTATTACATAAATACATTGGATAATTTACAAGTTAATATTAAATAACATTGAAAAAGCGTGAAAGAAACAGACCCGTTGCCGAAAACTGGCCCCTGTTTACACCCAGTAACATTTGTTTTTGTGATTTTGAGATATTATGATCCCAGGTGTTGTCCGGTCCTTGAGATATCAACTTTTTGACATGTCACTACGTAATATTTGAGGAGAAGCTTCACATACAGACATACATACATACATACATACATACATACATACATGTGACATAATAATTGGGGCCAACGGGGGGGGGGGGTCGTGCTGGCATGCATCTTGGCGATGATGTTGGGCCCTACGTAGAAACGAAGATGGAGATCTAGGGACTAGTATATATTCACACGGAATCAGCTATACAAAACAAACTGGGGGTTGGCGTCGAAAATCTGAAAGGTAACTTAGGTTGTCAAACCAAGTTATGTCTAAACAAAGAGGCTCATTTTCCAGGTGCTGGCTAGCTGGGCGGGCAAGGAGGATGGCCAGAGATAGCCATCTAAGCTGTCATCATTAATTAGGACAAAGGTCTATGTCAACACTTGAGAGACAGAGAAAGCGAGTAATGTGTTTTGTTATCACAGCAATGGAATCTAATAGAAAAATTCAAATTATCTGAATCAGTGAAAGGACGCACCCCACCCCAGCTCCAGAAGAGAAAGAGAGTAAGTTCGCCTTGCATGCACCACCCGACCCCAACGACCCCCAGAGAGGAAGAAAGACTCAAGGAGAAAGAAAAGGTGTGACAATATGCCTTTTTTGGGAAGAGAAGGGACTTTTTGGTTTTAGAACGAGATCAGTCACACAGGCAGTCGGAGCTGGGATTTGACCCGTGTAGGTCGCAATCCTGCTCGTGTTAGCCGGAACCCACCCACCCCGACATAGATTAATGTATCAATTAAGTCCAGCAGTCGTAAATAGATTCACACACACACAGAGATTAGAGAGAACAACGGCAAAATAGTTTAGTAAACAAAGACATTTTACCAAAACAATAGATTTTAGTTCGACGTTTTAAAACAGTTGTTTATCTTGTTAATAATTATTTGATACAAAAAGAAACCGCTGAGTTGTTTGAATTATTCCTATTGTCGATTTGGTCTGCTTGTGTAACCTTGCCTTAACAGAATTACGAAATCATCATCATCGCCGTCATCACGACCTTGGAGGAAATTCGATACATCTTGGTTTTTACTGCCACTATTGACGATCATCGGCCCAAAGAGGGTGTTCACAGTCTGGAAAGATTTCTGTGCAGAGAACCAGACGTGTGAGCACAGAGATAGAGACACGAGTTGGCCACCTATGTTACAAGTGGTTCAGTGACACCAAATCGAAGTGAGGTATCTGTTTTACTCGGCACCGCGACCGGGATATCAAACACCTATGCGTGAGTAGCCGACAGTGATACCCACGGGGTCAGAAAGAAGCGTGTGGGGTCCTATGTCAAATTTGGTTTAGTGACGCAGGATCGAGTGGGGTCCTATTTTACATACATACATACAGACAAGTGTCCTTTATATAAGAGATAACCCAAGGAAAAAAACAATTACCCACGATACAACATAATTAAAATAAAAAGAAAAAGCAAAGAAAACAGCGCCTGACCCCATAACAGGTTGATATGTCGTCAATCTCCAATCCGGGCAGCGCCAAGTGTCCATGCTGGTTTTAACAGTCGTTAGTTTCAAGCCACACGAACGGAGAACAATGGCCGCCTCTCAGCTCTCTCCACTCTTTATCTCTTTACCTCTTTCATCCTCACTCTCTCTTTTCATTTCAACAATCATGGAATGGAAAAAAAACATATACCAAGATCACTTCTCTCTCTTTTTTTTCTTTCTTTCTCTTTTCTTTCATTCTGTTTTTTCTTGTTTTTTCTCTCCCGTCTACCCCAGCATATTAAAACCATTTTAAACAAACAAAAAAAACAGCAAAACATTTAACACAAAATTACACAAATGGATACCACCGTCTCCAACATATAAGTCAATCAAAACAGAATTCTCAAATATACAACAATTCAAACAGTTAACAAGTGCGTATTTGCGTATGCAATCATTTCTTTTCCTTTTTTTTGTCTTTCAATACGGCATATCGCCCATTTTTTTATTTTACCAATACTGTCTCAATTCTACTTCTCAATTTTCAACAATCACCGATAACGTTAACAAACAAACGTTCAGTTTTACTTTTAACACGATTACGCTTCGGTCACAATGCAAGTCGAACGGCCCATCAGTCCTTTCTTTACTTTCTTTTTCAACATAACTACAATAAAAAGTAATTCACTCAATTAGTCACAATACCTTCAGTGTCGACGATGTGTATCTCTTTGTCTTTCTACGCTCTCTCCCTCCCTCTCTCTCTCTCTCTTTGTCTCTTCATGTCTCCCCTGCCTTTTCTTTTCTTTTTTATCCGGACCATGCATGTTGCTTTCCTTTCTCCCTTTTCCTTTCTGTGGTAACCCCGGTTCGAACCCAACCCATTCCACGTGCGAAACGGCAGGTCACGGTTACCATACAGACATTTGTTACATTATACTTACTATTTTTTCCTATCAATAGTAATATACGTTACACTTATTAATTATTATCGTTCGGACTGACGAAACCTCGAGGCCAACGTTTCCTGCAACATCATCAATACGAAAGTCGAAATAATACGAAAGTTATTCAGAAGCGCTGGTCGTGGCTCGTCTCATAAAATCGATTTAAAGTTCTTAATATCTTTCACAGATGCATGAATAATTAACAGTTTTTAACAACGTCTCAACATTTTACACTTTCATAATCGTTCTTAACTTTTTCTCGTAATTATATAAATGTAAATAACCTTTGTACTTTTATCTGTTCATTCTTTAAATTACATCAGACACTTTTCTTTTTAAACAACTTTTTTAAAATTACTATATTAAACACTGTTCTCTTTAACACTTTTCTTTTCAGCTGTCACAAATTTTCTTTTCATTTATCAAATTAGGACCCGAAAATGTTCAATTGTCTTTACTTGCACATTTTATACCAAAAAAAGTTACCTTATAGTTTTTTTAGTCTACTGGTCGTCGTCGTCGTCGTTATCTGTGCTGTGACTTTCATTATGTCTCTGGCCGTGATCGGTTCTAGTCGCTTTTGTTCTATGAACAAACTTTGTTTTCATGCAGGAGACAAAACTCGGAGACAAGTTTTTCTTAGAAAGAGATCCAATTCTTTTATTCATCTGTCATGTGCTGTGGGGGGATTTCCATCCATTCATCTCATTCCATTCTTCTCTCATTCATACCTTTTGTTGTGGGGTGCGACGGATGCATGGAGATATATGTCGGATTTTATTCGAGATACAGACCATAACTTTTTAGCCCATATTTTCATGGGTCTGCTTGCTTCCAGGACGAGCGGCTACATGGTCGGTCTTATCACTGTCAGCTCCCAAAGCGTACTCTTTTCAAAGCTCCAGTTTTTGAGTAAAAACAAATGACGTAACTTGCCTTGCGTCGGCCAATCAGATACGACATTCAACAATCGTTCCACATCTGACCTTCTCCGACCCGAGATTCCCTGTGTTGGTGCTGAATTTGTCACTTTGTTATCGTTTGACAAAATGATTAACTCACAACAATCTCCTCCAGTGCATGTCAGCTTAACCCGCACTTATTGTCTCAACTGACCCCAGCCATAATTCATACTAGCTAACTTAATCGTTTCCAAAAATATAGGGCCCCATTCATAATATAACATTAACAGTAAAGAAATCGTAAAAAAAGAAACAAAAAATAAACAAGCACAAATGACTGATACCAACAGTTAATCAACAAGTGACCATTTTTTCTCGTGAATTGTAAAGACAGCTTTAAAAACATTTTTTTATGAAAAGCTTAAAAGCAGTTTCAGCACGTTAGACGTATACAGGTCGGTAGATAATTAAATCCTATGTGTTTAGTGTAAGGCATTTGTTATTTTTTGTTTATGATTTCTCGACTGTTAACTATTCTACATATCTACCATTTATTCTGTTGTTTTCCAACGAATAAAATCAAATTTTTTAAGTTGGGAGATGGGGGCTAAGCTTTTTCCCCTATAGTTTTTAATGGGTGTTAAGCCCCCCCCCCCCCATATTCAAAACTAAAGTTGCTTTTTTGTTGTGTATTGTATCACTTATACTTCAGTGATTTATTAATTAATGTTTGTTTTGTTTTTATGTCTGTTTTTCTGTGCGGTAAATAAATAATTGTAAATAAAAACGATATTGTCGTAAAAGCACAAGTCTTGGCGTATTATATTGAATTTAATAACTAATATTAAAAATTACATTTATTGTTTAATGTTTTGCGTTTGAGTAAACATGTTACTTTTTGCTTAGTTTTACCTTTTTTAAACAAAATGTAATATTTCTTTTGTTATTTGTTGTTTTGTTGTAAAATTTACAACAACGAATGCATGGAGTTGTTGTGACGTGTTCAGTTAGCCTCGTTAGTGGTTAGTCAAGCTAGATCTAATCTTGTTCTTATAGAGAGAATTTTATATATACACCTTCCTACTTTTATGCTAATAAGGCATAACGAATAACCAGTATCACTACATCTTCCTTAAACAAATGTTATGCCCCTATTAGATCTTCTGATGGTTTCCTTTTCTGAATTACCTCCCCCTTTCTCTCTATTTTTTAGTATTTTCACTCTCCATATTTTTCTGTCTCTTTTTCTTATTATTCTTAGTCTCTTTTTCCTTCTTTAATTTTGAATAATTAAATTTAGTGTTCGTTAGTCTTATTGATAAAAAATACACTATCGAATGTCCTTCTTGCGATAAACATGTTTCACTATTGGTTTATTTGCCATAATAAATTTTAATTTATCAAAACTTTTTGTCGTTCCTACGTCAGTTATGAACAACGTGTATTTGTTCAATTCACAATAGTTTGAAATCAATTTTGAACACAAACCGGCATAACATTTAAAATCATTATTTTCATGTACAGTTTCCTATTCATCAAACATTATTCGATATTAATTCATACCGAACATTATTCAAAGTAATTTCATAACTTTTTACATACATTTTTCGACGCTAAAACTGCTACTGATATTCCAAAAAAAATTTAATTTCTACATTTCTAAATATACTTCAACTTAAAGTGCAGTATCTGTTACTTTGTTTTTTCTCATCCTGGTTAGTAGAGGAGAAATCTTTCTAGACTGCAGCAATTTTTTTTATTTATTATTACCTTCCCTCTATTTAACTATTTGTCAATTTTAGAAGAAATCCTTCTAGACTGCAGCATTTTCCTCCCAGGAGTTGGATTTTAAACACATTAAACATTATCATTGTATAACTCTCCCCTCGTGGAGAGGCAACAAAATAGCAACAACATAGTCAATTATAAAAGTGCAGACTAGTTAACAGTCAACAAATTCCTTAAATCAATCACAATATATTTAAATAACGGTCAGAGTTAGACGAAAAGTTGTTTTTCAATGTTGGTAAATTCAATCTCCCACCAAAATGGGCACTACGGATTGAGATAAAAATTGACTCAATCTAGAAGCATTTTTCACTGGACTTGGAAAGCTTCACGCATATTCTTGGATCATATTTACTTTGGGGGACAGTGCTTTTTATTTTTTCGAATTAACCGCTACTTACAATCGTAGAGGGGGTGGCAGTCCAAAACATAGAAAAATCTATTCTGTTTGATTCAAAATATCGATAAATACTATTTTAATCAACTAAATTACAGGGTTGTTTTCAACCGCTTTTTGACGAATTAATACCCTAATACAAATGAAGTAACTGAATGGATCAAAGCATGCATTAGAGCACATGTCTCCATGCGAAAATTCTACAGAAAGACCCACTCTCCACAATGGTTCACCTCGAAATGTGCAGCTGCTATTGCTCAGAGGCAGCTAGCATTCTGTCAATTCAGCCGCCATAAGTCAACTACGAATACACAGAAATTTATAGCGTGCAGAAAAATGTGTAAGACTGTGATAAGTGAAGCAAAAAGAAGGTATACAGTATTGACCAGAAAACGCATTCAGTCGCAGTAACTAGTTACTTGTGATTTCTTGAAAATCTTCAATAATGTGGTGAATAATGGGCAATAAACAATCCCCTCGCTATTCAACCACAATGATGTCGTCCGCACGTAAACTGACAAGGCTGAACTACTTGCCAGCGTTTCGCCTTAAACTCCACGTTGAACTCTACAAACCACTCCCTCCCAAATTTCCCATTGCTGACTGAAACCACACTTGTTTACCTGGACATCACCCCATCTCATGCTGGGGGCATCATAAAAACCCTTGACACCTTCAAAGCATGTGGGCCTGATCTTATACCAGTAATAGTAATAAAACAATGCTCTGCTGTACTGGCCCCTGTCCTCACCAAACTCTACAACAAATGTCTTGCCGAATCTTGCTTCCTTAAAAGCTGGAAAATTGCCTCTGTAGTACCAGTCTTCAAGAATTCTACAGATAGAACTGACCCTCAGAATTATCGCTTTATTTACACCTGCTTTTCTCTAACATTATTAAATCCTTAATCAATCTAGCCATAGCCCGTCACCTCGTGTAGTAAAAAAAAAGAATAACGAACTAATCTTTAGAGATATCGCCAAGATCAAGTCCAAATGGCAGGGGAAAAAAAAACCGTCTCTCTCAACTGTATATAAAAAAAAAACGTCCTTCAAATCAACATGAAGAAAATCCAGCACTCTTTTCTTTTGCTCGTTTTCCAATACGCGTTCAGAACGATATCCACGAAAAAACTGACGGACTCTTAACTTTTCGCTCTCTTATTAAAACGAAAATCCCACGCATGCACACAACCTAATTTGCATGAACAAATGAAATAATTAAAATCTTATTTCACTTTCTGATGCCTCTCTCCTCCCACTCCTCTTTCTTTTTATGTCGGCAACGAGGGTTTTCGGGTTCGCCCCACACACACAGCATAGCAGACGCTGCCTCTTTGAACGGCGCCGACAAGTGTCTGCATCTACTTCAATCGGCCGCTCTCCCTTACACCTCGTTTATGCTAAACTTCTTTCTGACCATCAGTATGGATTTGGGCAAGCACGGTCTACTGTCGATATCCTAATGGTCATCTCCAAATGCATATACCATACACTGGACAAGGCAGGTGAAGCTAGGGCGGTAGAGCTTGATATATCCAAAGCGTTTGACAAGTTCTGGCAGATAGGTCTTCTCATCAAAATTTATTCATATGGTATTACTGAACGAATATCAGATATAATTAGATCCTTCCTAACCAAAAGAAAAATCCAGGTTGTCCTCCATGGCTGTTCATTCAAACAGCATGACATAAATGCTGGTGTACCCTAGGGATTGATCCTTGGACCTTTATTGTATCTAATTTTCATAAACGACCTCCCTGATGACATTGTGTCTGAGATGGGTATATTTGCTGACGACACCACACTCTACTCTCGTCATATGGGCAAAACTAATGCACACATATATGAGGCAATGACTGAATCCTTAGAAATTGACCTCCAGTCTATATGGAATTAGGTCATAAATGGATGGTAACATTTAAAGACAAAGCTATTTTCCTTCAATAACTACAAGAAACCTCTTCAACCACCAATTGCCATGGCAAATAACACCCTACCTGAGAGTCCAATGTTTAAACTCCTAACATTCACAGGTAACATGAATTAGAACAAATACAAAGACATTGCAAAGAAAGTGAGCTCCCTTTGCCGTGCTAGAAAACTTCTCACACCTAACAATATCCTATATCTCTACAAAGCCACCATCTGCCCATGCATGGAGTATTGTTGTCACATCTGGGGTCTCTCTCTCTTAGACAAGGTCTAAAAAAGAACCTCTAATCTTATAGGTCCCTCACTATCCACCAAGCTCCAGCACCTATCCCATTGTCGCAATGTTGCATCCTTGTGATTGTTTTACAAAAACTTCAATGGAATGTGCTCCGATGAACTTGCTGCTCTGGTGTACCCTCGACGTAAATACACTTGAGCAACCCGACAATCAGCTAAATCCCATTCATTAACTGTGAAGGTCTCCAGATGCTGGAGAGCCTTCTACTCCAATAGCTTCTTTCCTTGTGCTACCACCCTTTGGAACTCATTCCTTGCTCCCTGTTTCCCTGACTGTACTAACATGCAGAAATTTAAGACTAATGTGAACAAGCATCTCACTGCACAGCTCCCAATTTAGGATGACCTACTAGACTCTCACCCTAATTCTCAGTAGCCCCTTATGTCTACAGTGGCAACTTGCCTTGTTTGGGGTGAACTATGTTAATAAAAGAAAGAAAAAAAATGGATGATCATTTTACATCAAATTTATATTCGAATATGATCTCACATTCTAAATTCTCCTAAAAAAATTCTATTTTTGTTTTTCAATTGACAGCATGGGGGCAAAAGTTACAATTATACCCCAAAGGAAGAAAGCGGAAAATAATTTGATAATTTTAGTTGATGTTACTAATTCAATGCAAATTAATTTTTTTAAAAAAATCAAATAATTAAACTGATTGTTGGTCTTAAATTTAATTTTTTGTGCTGAAATAAAAAAGCTAATTGATTTTTTAAGTCTTGAAAATCGAAATTTAATTCAATGATTTAATCGCTGACGGCTCATGTATTATTTTTCTTACACCCAAAACATTTGTACTTTTTAAAAAATGTTATTATACAGAAAATAGGCAAAATTGATTAACTACCCCGTTAAAATCAAATTAAACACTATTATATTTTATTTTTATTTATTTTTCGTATTGCTGCCCCTGGTTCAGGGTTAGTTTTTGAGTTCATGAAAGAAGGGCATGTTTTGTTTTGTTATATGCGAAAATGCCACCCCATTTTAAATTCTCATATAATTGGGTAAAGGAAAAACAGTCTACTTCGGTTTGGGAGTCGGAAGTTTACAAGGAACATAAGATCATGTTCTAATAATATATTTAGGATGAATTTTAGTATTGAATAATATGTTTTTAATTTTTATGCCCTTTTAATCTATTTTGTGTTTTCTAGAAATGTTTTGGCTGTATATCATGAAATGTTGAAACATTGTGTGATGTAACGTTTTATAGGTGTCAACCAACTGCAAGTTAATTGCCACTTTTTTAGGGGAGAATGTTTGAATGTTTTACCGACAATTGTGTAAATCCCTAACTTTATATTCTGTATTATATTTTATATACTTTGTATTTTATATTTTGTATTGTTTTTATTTTTGCTTTTTGTACGAAACTATGTGTAATTAGAATACGCCTGAATGCCAGTGTCGTGGAGCTGATGTCATGGATTCCCGCACAAAATTCTTGCTCTTTTGAATTCGGCCGTCTGTGGGTGAAGACAAATATTTTTCTGGCTCTGGAAGAGGGGTTGGTGGAATTCACTGAACACGCTTTTGAATTTGGCAGCCCGAGAGTGAAGAGGCTTTTCTTCTAGCTCTGGAAGAGGGGTTGGATGAATTAATTGACAACTTTTAGAATTCGACCGTCTATGAGTGGGTATTTCATCTAACTCATAAGATGTGAGTAAAATTCTTTGGGCATGTTATTCACTGATACCATCCCTGAAACTAAACATTGAGTTTGTTTGCCATAAGGAGAATTGAACTAAAATTCAATTCTCCATGGAATTGATATAATCTGAGATCGAAATGTCAGTGGTGGAAACTTCCAGAGAATTTAACGACCATTTCTGAAGGAAGCCCCTTGAAAAAAAGGAATTTATTTGTTTGAAAGAATGGTGTTATTGGCGCTGTGTCGGCATTTCAAGTTATCAAACTTTTTGTACATTAGATTTTAACCCTTTAAACCACAGAAAACAGGTGCTGTTCTTTGAAAATATGCAGATACCCTGTTCTTGCAACATTTGTTTGAACCTTTAGAGTGTGCTTACTATTTTCTTATTGTATATTATATTTTATTTTTCGTTCTAAAACAATGTATTTTTGTTAGGAACTGTTTCGAAAAGCGGTCCCTTTGTTCTTTTCTTTTTTCTACCCTTTGTGGTATGTGTTATTTGGTGCAATTTTGCTTTCTTGTGCTCCCTTTTGGGGATGTTTATGTAAATAAATTCCTTCTTTCTACTTTAAAGCTAGACAATTTTAGTTATAATCCCCCCCCAACTTCGTTTTTTTATTGTTCTATTTCATGCACGTTGTTTTTTTGGGTTGGTTTGATCTGATCAAGGATACAATTCTGATAATAAATAAACAACAACAAACTTAAGCTAAATAAATCAATAAATATATAAGTAAAAACTAAAATAAGTGCATATACGATGAATAGATTAAGTCATACCTCTCTTTCTTCACCAAAAATACACTAATATATATATATATATATATATATATATATATATATATATATATATATAAGCAGTATTCACCTTATGTTGTCCGTCTGGAGATATATTGCTGATCGTAAGTTTTTTGTTTTTTTAGGAAAAAATAATTTATAATTTAGTCATGTCTACAAATGTTTCCTTAAAAAAAGTTAAATATCGCATTTGCAATATGAGGTAAAGTAATAAAAAAAACTGTAATCTCGGTGGTGCTTTTATAAATACAACTGCTTAAAAAAATAACATTTATAATATACACTCAAGTAACAATAATCAGTCAGTGCTGTGGTGTTACTAAAAAGAAACTACTTACAGCTATAAAACGGAAAATGGATTTTATGAATCGAAAATAATTAAAATTATTTGAAATCTTAAAAATACCAATAAAAAATAATTATTGAAGTGTTTAAAGCTTTTTTTAAATAGATTCTTCACTGAGATATTCTTTATTTGTTTTATATTTGTTTTATGAAAAAGAAAAATTAATTAAAAAAATTAATTTCGTTTCCTTACGTTGTAAACTATATCAGTTATTTCATGAACCTAACCAAACATTGCCCTAATGACCCCAGATTAAATACAAAGAAGATTTTAATAATGTCTTACGATTCTTTGAACAACTTAACCCTCATGGAAACTTATTGGAATGCTCTAAGTGTCTAACTGTTCACATATCGATTTTTATAACGCACACACATTCTCTCTCTCTCATATATATATACATATATATATATATATATATATATATATATAAATGTATATGCATCTATACATATATATACATATATATATACACATACATACACATATATATATAAATGTATATGCATTTATACATATATATACATGTATATATATACACATTAATACACATATATATATATATAAATGTATATGCATTTATACATATATATACATGTATATATATACACATACATACATATATATATAAATGTATACTCATTTAAACATATATATACACACACATACACATATATATATAAATGTATATGCATCTATACATATACATATATATATACACACACATACACATATATATAAATGTATATGCATCTATACATATATATACATATACACATACATAAATGTATATGCATCTATACATATATATACATATACACATACATAAATGTATATGCATCTATACATATATATAGATACACATATATAAATGTATATGCATCTATACATATATATATATATATACATACACATATATAAATGTATATGCATCTATACATATATATATATATATATATACATACACATATATAAATGTATATGCATCTATACATATATATATATATATATATATATACCTACACATATATAAATGTATATGCATCTATACATATATATACATACACATACATACACATATACATATATACACACACATATATATAAATGTATATGCATCTATACATATATATTCATATATATACATATATAAATACACATAAATGTATATGCATTTATACATATATATTCCTATATATAGACATACACAAATGTATATGCATTTATACATATATATATATACATATATTCATACACATATATACAAATGTATATGCATCTATACATATATATATACATACATACACATATATATAAATGTATATGCATCTATACATATATACATACACACACATATATATAAATGTATATGCATCTATACATATATATATATACATATATATACATACATACACATATATATAAATGTATATGCATCTATACATATATATATATACATATATATACATACATACACATATATATAAATGTATATGCATCTATACATATACATATATATACATACATACACATATATATAAATGTATATGCATCTATACATATATATATATACATATATATACATACATACACATATATATAAATGTATATCCATCTATACATATATATATATACATATATATACATACATAAACATATATATAAATGTATATGCATCTATACATATATATATACATATATATACATACATACACATATATATAAATGTATATGCATCTATACATATATATATATACATATATATACATACATACATATATATATATACATATATATGCATCTATACATATATATATATACATATATATACATACATACATATATATATATACATATATATACATACATACACATATATATAAATGTATATGCATCTATACATATATATATATACATATATATACATACATACACATATATACATACATACACATATATATAAATGTATATGCATCTATATATATATATATATATATATATATATACATATATATACATACATACACATATATACATACATACACATATATATAAATGTATATGCATATATACATATATATACATACATACACATATATACATACATACACATATATATAAATGTATATGCATCTATACATATATATATATATACATATATATATACATACATACACATACATACACATATATATATAAATGTATATGCATCTATACATATATATATATATATACAGGGTGTTTCAAAAGTCTTGGGAACATTACAAATGCGTATATCTCGTGAACTATTCCAGGTAGAAAAATGAAACTGGTGCCATTTTAAAGCTTGCTTAATCAAGTTTTTGGTCATACTAATGATTTTCGTGTTATCTTTCCAGGTGCAGTAATGGCGTTCTCTAAACAAGACAAGGCATTTTGCGTCCTCCAATTTGCAAAGACTGAATCGTGGACATGTGTTCAGCGTGCATTTCGCAGGAAATTTAAAAAAGAAGCCCCTGAAAGGAAATCCATTGTCAGATGGCATGCTAAATTCGTGAAAGATGGGTGTTTGTGCCCAAGTAAGCGAACAGGTCGCCCTTCAACTTCAGAAGATGCAGTTGAGCAAGTTCGGACAGCCTTTCAGCGGAGCCCCCGTAAATCAGTGAGAAGAGCCAGCAGGGAACTTCAGCTTGCTCCAGCAACTGTCTGGCGTGTCTTAAGGAAACGACTGCAAATGGTACCTTACAAGCTCAAGTTGGTCCAAAAGTTGAAGGACACTGATAAGCCACTTCGCCGTGACTTTTGCATTGCAATGCAAGAGAAGTTGGAAGATAACGGCTTTGATGACCGGCTTGTTTTTAGCGATGAGGCGACCTTCCATCTGAATGGCAAAGTTAACAAGCATAGCACTCGCATATGGGGTACTGAGAATCCTCATGAACTTCTTGAGCACGAGCGAGATTCACCAAAAGTGAACGTGTTTTGTGCAATTTCCAAGAAAGGTGTCTATGGACCGTTCTTCTTTGAAGAGGCAACTATCACTGGTGAATCCTATCTCAACATGCTGGAAGACTGGTTAATGGCTCAGTTGGAACAAGCAGAATCTGATGACTTCATTTTTCAACAAGATGGTGCACCACCACACTGGAGTCTTAGACTAAGGCAGTTTCTTAACACAAGGCTGCCTGGTAGATGGATAGGGAGATCTGGGCGAGGTGATGACGTTCTCATGCCCTGGCCTCCTAGGTCTCCAGATCTTACCCCGTGTGACTTTTTCCTTTGGGGCTTTGTCTGTTAAAAGAGTTTGTGCAGGTTGTGTTTTGGGGGAAGTGCTTGTCAAGTAAGCTGAGAAAAAAGTGTCCTATTCTCGTTTTGGTTTTAATAGAGAAAGGGGGAAAACCAAATAAACGAACATCTCCTACTGCGGCTGCCCCACGACTGGTTTCGAGTGAGGATGTATCAGATCTCTCGGAGCCCGCTGCCAAAGAGAGCGTTATTGTAATAGGGTGCTGCCTGTATGAAGATTTCGGGGCTAGATGAGAGGTTTGAGATTCTTTGGCTGATGTTATTAACCAAGTTTTTAAAGACGGTAGGGGGTGGCAGGATCCTTTGTGGATGCATTGGAGTGTCTCATTGGGTTGGTAGAAAGGTTTGTGTGTGTTGTTTGCAAAGTTCAGTGTGGTGTCTAGCAAGTTTACTTGGTCTAAGTTTGTTTTGATAGTAATTTTAAATCCGCGTTTTTGAAAGAAAATTACAATGTTCAGAAACAACTTAATAAATACCTTTTTAAAACACTTTTGTCATTAAAAATTGAAATTGTGTTATTGATGAAAATAAGCGGAGCCGAAAGGAAACATATTTTATAAATTAAATTTAATATCAAGAAAAATATAATTAAAATATTTAACATAATAGGTTTTTCGGAAGAACAAAACACAAAAAAATCCTTTTAATAATCTTATCGTTGTTAGCTTTTGAATAAAGTGTTGAAATGTTTTCAGTTAGGTATTCAAACTTCAAGGTTAGAATGTTCAATTGATTTCAAGGAAGCGAATAACCAATGTTTACAATGTGTTGAAGTGGCACATCTGCACATTTAATTATTCAAGCTTAATTGGCCTCTCAGTGAAATGATTTGTCAAGAACACTTGAAGAACTTGTATCTGCAAATATGATTTGTGTGAAGAATCTCAGGTGTTAATTATAGCATTCTAGCACTTAATACACGTAATCATGTTATATACTGCATAGTTGTGAGAAATTCTATGTATTTGAAAAAATCGAATCACTGACTCGATAGTTTTTCTCAATCCATTTTACTTTTAAACAACATCCATCATTGGTTCTTTAATACACATTTTTCTTTATTTATTGTTTTTGGATCGGGAGACATGTGAAGAGCCCCTTTTCTCACGTTATACTCTGTTCTCTGTATGTTCACATTCAGTAGGGTAATATCTCTGTGTAGCCTGAATAAGAAAGAGATCCGATTCGAGTAGACTATAACAGCTCTCCAAGATCGCACTCTGATATTTGGGTATGAATGGGTGTATGCAGACGGTTGTATGTATTCATGCTCATTTCATGCCCATAGAGTGATTTCTACATTTGGAAAAATTGATTAAAATCTATAAATTTTGTCTGCAAACGATAGAATTGCAAGTCTTTTGTGAAATCTATGAGAGATGCAATGTCTGTTTTAAGTAATAAGTGAACCAAATCTTTACCTGAATTTCGTCAGGATATAATTTAACAGGATGTTTGTTCTTGAGCATGAGTCCTTGAAACGTGTGAGGTTGCCGTGCTGACCCCATTTATAACTCAGCATACCTAAAAAGGCCGGATGTTTAATCGGTGAACACTTTAGCCTGTGTGCATATCGTCACTCGAGCCTGTTAATCAGATCTCATCAAAGCGTCGTAGTAGCAGCTGGCAAAACAGTATAAAAAGTTTGTGTTTCCACACCCACATTAACAAACAGATCTTGCCACCGGGGCCGTCACCACGTAACCTAGCAGCCTATTCTCCTCGAATCCCTGGTGGACAAAACAGCATTTTTACTACCATGATAATGACAGTCAGCAACAGCAGCTTCGACCTCACAGCACATCAACAATAACTGTTATCATAATCACTATTCGTCACAGCAAGTACTGCAGCTCGTTTTTAATCAACAAACTAACTGTAGCTCATGTTGGCCATCATCATCAACATCTGCAGCTTGTTCCCAGGCCAGCAAAAGTTCTACATCAACTATGTAAAAAAAAAGCAATAGCCCCCAGTGAAAAGTCTTAAGGACATTTCAGGCAAGACAATCATCACCACCATCTTACATGATAACGATCCATCATCTTTCTTGTTGACTCACTGAATCATGAACTCTTCTTAACGGTCACATATTTATTTCTTGTAACTAAATGCCACCTTCATATTTTGCTGCACACACAAGTTTTCTTTTCTGTTATTGCCATTGCTGCATTTATGTTTGTGTCTCCTTTCTTAGTTTTTTGACCAATCACCAGCATCGCCCACTGCAACAAGGCCTTTGGTGATTGTGACATCCATCGCTATACTAATCTGGTACTGGTTCCAATACTTATTTCACCTATTTCATAAGATTTCAGGCCAAACATGAAAAAGACTTAAAATGATAGTCTGAATATTGGCATCAAGGAATTCTAATAGACATTCCAGTCTACAGGGCAGAAACCTATTTAAGATGTCTGGGCTATTTTCGATTAAGAAGTCAATAAAATGACCACACAACTTTCTGTAAAAGATCTTATCTCTATTTCTATTGCAGTCGGATCTATCAGAAGAGAAAGAAGTTGATTAAATAACTGTATACCTTAAAGTATAGAAACTTTAAAAAAATTAAATCAACCAAATTTGAGATTGTTTAATGAATAATAAGATTGTTTAACTTATCAAATGAGAGATCCTGTTTAAAAAGAGAAGTATTTATTTCTTTGGTCATGTTCATTCACACACATGTATATATATCGATGGATAGAAAAATCAAACAGACAAACATAGAGAGATCGATATAATACATATCCAAATTCAAAATAATATATTTAAACATATTTTTGGAGAGCTTTTTTAGTATTTATTTCAATAGTGCTGAATAGTTGTTCAATATAATGATAATAAAGAAATATGTTGAAATGTTACACAAATTCAACCATGTGTTAATTACATACCTCCTCAGGTCATTGTGATTGAAACCTGATTGCAGTTATATCGCCATTCAACATATCTATTATTATCATTTGTCGAGCTAGTTAATCCCCTATATCATTGTATTTAAAGCTTTTTAAATATAAAGTACATACTTAAATCTGTTTCGTCAGTCATTTGTGGTAAAGTCAAAGTCTGTGTTCTTAAAATATAATAATTGAATTTACGATAGATTTTAATATTTCATTCTAGTCGAGATTTATTTTGTGATTACTCATGAAAAAGAAAGGCGGATGAGTTTTTACTTTTACACCCAGATCTTCTAGCACTGTCATTCTTGAAGACCGGGAAAAAATTTAAAATAGACAATATTTCGATATTTACCAGTAGTAAATCATATTTTAAGTGTTTTTTATTGGCTAATTTAAAGTTGATTCCTTAAAGAAACGTTTTTCAATAATGACCTATTTTAACTATTTACGGAATATCATAACTGACAAAATAATTGAGAAATAACTAAAAAACACAATTACATAATTATAGCCCAAAACAATAATATATAAATGAATTAATTTTTGAAGAAACAAATCTAAATCTGAAATTGATCAATCATCTCAGGCCAATGTTTGGTCAGCACAGATAACAAGGAATGGCCCATGACTTTTAGTTCTATTTGTAGTTTGGTAGCACGTGATGTTTTCTAAATGTTTCAGCACTGACCAGGCTATCTGCATTTAACTTTGGTGATCTCACAAAAACCAGTGTGTAAATCTGATTGAAAAAACAAATAATAACTAAAAATGCCTTTGCATTTAAAGAGGTACTTTTATAGCACTATTGTTTTCCCACAGCAAAAATATTCATTATTCGCATGATCTATTTTTGCTTATATAGTTAAAAGCATCGCTTTTTCGTACTTGCCCTAGTGGCTTAAGCAATTAGTGTGCTATAATTACAGACAGTACCTTCAACCGAGAAACCTGAGTTAGAAGCTCACTTGGCGCATTTTTACTTTGATTTTCTCCCAAAATGAACGTGAACATTTCAAATTACAATATTATTAAGCAGATTGTTTAGTTTCAACATTATCTTCTTCTGCAATCTTCATAATTTATAGAAAGAAATTATCATACAATCAGCTTAATATTGTAATGGAAAATGTATATTTCATTTTCTCATTTAATCTTCAAGCTTGTTATGGTAAAAATACTCTACTATTCATTCACTTGGGTTCCCAATGGACCAGATTAGTGCATGTGTCGGTCATAAAAATGACTTTCTTTCATTCTTACTGGCAAATGTTCGTAAAACAACACTGTAGCTACGGGCAAACAATCAACTGCTGATTACCTTTCCTTTTCATTTCTTTCGATTATATTTAAGCAGTTGCAAAAGTTTGCACAATTAATTAGAAAGAGAAGCATTTGGAGGAAGAGGTGTGTTTAAAATGTAACATGAGAGAGAATTTTGGAAAGAAATATATTACTCACACTTTTTTAACAATTGTATTTTCTTTTCCAGGACCCCGGGAAACACTGAGTATCCCTGCTAGCATATATATGTGTATGTGTGTTTGTTTAGATATGTAGAGAGATTTGGAATTGTTGGATTAAAAGAGAGATCGGATTATATTAGATATCTCTATTTTCATATGAATATTCATATGCAGTCATTGTGTGCCTATATTTGCAAATATCTTCTGTATTTTGCTGCACCTACTAATGCCTCCAAAACCAAAACACAAGTAGTCCATACATGTTAAGCATGAATCCCATTATGTGAAGGGAAATAATATCATCGTTTTTATAAAACAAGACATCATTTTCCTTTTCTTCTGATTAACATAATTATCAATATGAACTGTAAAGTAAATAAAATATTGAGAAAATCTTTCTCATAATTGTTATGATTAAAGTCCAGTCAGGAGAGAAAGATTGATGATAGTAATTAGTAATTTATTATCTTTGGGCATCTCTTATTTTAATCAAGAACATCATTGTAACTTCTAATAACAGAAATTCAAACTCCCATACATATATATATATATATATATATATATATATATATATATATATATATATATATATATATATATATTCGGACTACATTTCTCATCTTGAGTGTTATCATCACAACGTTTCGGCCACTATAACCTCCGGCCTTCTTCAGGTGTATCTCTTTGAACTCAGAAATATTTCTGTTGAACTCGGGAATCTGGATGGAATTTCGAACTGAATGCTTTATTTAATCAACAGGTGTAGCATGCTCTTGTTCCAGCAGCCATGACTGGAAGAAGTCTTCAGTAATTCGCAATTTTTCGTATCGCCCGCACCGATGATTGAACCTTCAACTTTCAGACTATCACTTGGAAATGAATTTAACATCATACTATATCTACTGTGCCACGGGTCCTTGCGGACAGTTCGAGTATACATTTTTGGAGCCCTAAACCTATTCTTGTTTTTTCCGTGTAGTCTTACTACTTATCACTATACATCAGTACTTCGGTCCAGATCCCTGAGTTCAAAGAGATACACTTGAAAAAGACCGAAGGTTATCACAGCCGAAACGTTATGATAACATTCAAGATGAGAAATGTAGTTCGAATAACCAAAATTATATATATATATATATATATGCATATATATATATATATATATATATATATATATATATATATATATATATGTAGAATCAAATATAAACTAAAAGTAAACTTTTAGTAGATAGAACCTATAGTGAAATGGTTTAAGCTCAATATACGAGATAGAGCAATTATAAAGATAGATAAAAGAAGAGGGTTAGACATGTACGAATGACAAATTTCTTTCAACTTCAAGTGTTCAATGCAAGGTGTACTCGGTAAAAATAAAAATATGTTTATTATTCTCTCCTTAAGCCAAGGGTTTTCAAAGATTAAAATCTTATCATCAGAGAAATTACATAGATAAGTTGGCAGTGGAAAAGCCAAAATTTGAAATTTGAAAAAATATTAAGTAATATAAAGTGCGTGCAAAAAGATATGGTGTCTGTCCAGTTGTTAAATGTCCGTTGATGAGGTGTCCAGTGAAAGGAGATTTACAGATGGAAAAGAAGGGTTTTCGTGAATGCAGCATAGAAAAAGTTCAAGAATGAAGTAAATCCAATATAGAAATGTTTAGTTCAATCATAGGTGAAACGCACTTATTTGGAAGTAATTTTCAAAATTTGGAAGTAATTATAGAATCAGCAACTATGAACTCAAAAACGATTAAACAGCGAAACGGTTTCTATAATCTAGCCCCTTTAATCAGCAAAATCATATTAATGGAACAAAACTTGAAGTTAGATCCCGGTTAGCGTTTTTACACCATTTCCAAAAACTGGTCTTGTACATACTTGTAAATAATTATAATGATGGTATTATTATTATTACTATTGTTTTTATTATTTTTGATATATATAATAATAAAATAAATAAATAAACTCAAACCACTAAAACTGCTCCAATTGTTTCATTTCAGGTAGTTGTGTGCCATGTGAAAAGATATAAAATAAATAAGGACTTCTTTGCACACCACATTCGTATTACACATTTTTATTTTAGTCGACCATGTTTCGCCCAGAAGATGAATATAAATATTGTTTACATTCTATATATACAGACTATTTCCAAGTAATTTACATGTGTTTATAACTTTTTTTTATTTATCTTAAACCATCCTGAGGAAGTCTTTTCTTGATGAAGACGAAACGTTGATAACTTTACTGATAATTTAGTTTCTCCTTCTTTAACATATATGTATATATATATATATATATATATATATATATATATATATGTATCGAGGCAGCATTTTTTCCTTAAGCCACATATTATTAAAAATAGCCGACAATTCTTGTCTGGATATTTTCGTATTGATCCCTTCAATTTTCCGGATTAAAGTCTTAATCCTGGAAGAAAATAGGCTGATGGAACTGCCGTAATTAACGTTTTGGTCCAGAGTACATTCTGACCCATCTGGGTCCATCTTCAGTGGAGTAATGTCAAACAGGTAAAGACCTGGAGTGAGATTTATAATTAATTATGGCGGGAAAACTTTAGATATGAAACTATATTTATTAAGTATTATAAGCATTTAAGTATATTAGTGCTAGTTTTAAAATTAATCTTGTTAATAGCCGTTTTTTTTGTATATGTATATATATATGTATATATATATGTATATATATGTATATATATATGTATGTATATATATATGTATGTATATATATATATATGTATGTATATATATATGTATGTATATATATATATATATGTATATATTTACACTTATATATATATATATGTATATATTTACACTTATATATATATATATATATATATATATGTATGTACATATATATATATATATATATATATATATATGTACATATATATATATATATATATATATTCATAAGATAAAATGGAAGAAAAAAATCTAACACTCGACATATTTACGTTTTGTCTGACACTTGAGGGCGTTATAAAGTGAAAAATCAAAACCAGTAGCATAAAACGAGAAGACCCGTTACGTTGAGATATGTTGTTGAGTTTTTGATCTTCTCATTTCCATTTTATCTCATCAGGTCGGATTTATTTTATCCTGTTATTCGTCATACATCCATAAATTACCTACTATCTCACAGCATATATAATATGGATATAAAGATCAAATTCTCTTAAATAATTCACCAGATAACACCAAAAAAATCTCATTGTAAACTTATTCAATTTGTTCGTTTAAATGATCTACATCAGTGCTGTTTTCATCCTGATTAGGCAAATTTTCCATAAAAAGGTATAATTTTGTGGAAGATCTAGCTTTTCAAATCTTTTTTGCCTATCCATTCTCATGGCAAGGAGCAATATTAATAAAGTACATTCAATATTGAGACAAAAAAACACTGTTTATTTTTCAAGGTCTCAATTAAGTTATTATTCATTGTTCTCTCTAGTAAAGTAGTTAAAACTAATTATTCTGACCACTTTTTTCAATCAATGAAAAATTCACTTACTTTGTTCTGCTATTTTTGCGTTCTTGCTCTCAACAATCTCAATCTCCTTCAAAATATTTTCTTTAGTCTATAAAACAAAGAAATGTCAAAAGAAAATGAGAAAACATTCAAAAAATCCAAGGCATTGAATACAAAGCAGTACAAAGATTTATTATAAACTAAACAACAAGTGACTCATTTGATCATGTACTGATTGGTTTTTGTAACTGGCTATCTATTATAATAATAGAGTATCCGTTCCATAAAAAATGGCAGAAAAATGTTACATTTTTTTTGGAAAAAAAATCTATCATTGAAATAATAAGCAACATTTTTATATCACAATAACATTTATTTACATTCAAACTATGAAATATTCATTCTAAAAGATTCAAAGAAATTTATAAATATTTCATATTCTATTTGCATGTAAGAAACAAAAAAAGTCAAAGCATAGAAGAAATTATTACAAACATTGCTGAATCATTTCTTTAACATTTTCACAAATCTAGATGGACCCGTACAAATTAGACAGTATTATAAACATTGCAAATATTATTGACAACTTTGCACCAAATACTTCTGTTTTTAACTTTTCCATTTTTGTTTTTTTATCAAATTTAAATTCAATTGAACAAATACGTTTTTTGCTCTAATAATTTTTGTAATTTAATTCATAACATTTTAATTCCAAATTTCATTGCAGACAATTTATTTCTCGTTTCATTTTAATGAATAAAACTGCTGCATTATTTTTCTATTTAGCTGAATCTCGCTCCAATCTACCATTCGCCCCAATCTACTATACTCATACGTTACCATACTCTCCCTCCATTCGCTTTTTCTAGTTTTTATTGCTAATATCTTTCGTCCACTCGTTGCGTTTGGAAGCGCTAATTTTTTCATGAATCCCAAGTTGGCAAGTCGCATATGTACTAACAAAGAGACAAGCACAATTATGATAGAGATGGAATACAAAAGCTGAAAATCAAGCAATATACATGATGTTTCTAAAAAGTAACACGACTGGGTGTGCTGTGTGAGTTTGGGCGAAAGAGGGATTAGCGAATTGTATTATCTAACATGATATTTTGGGAGTATGATAATTGTAATTTTAACATTCTGCAACCATTGCATTTTTATAACACGTTTTTTAAAAAAAAATCGTTTCTTCTTAACCATGACAACACAATTGATTACAGCACCTTGAGAATATTGCAGTTCCTGACGGTTTTGGAACAACCTCCCTATTGACCTGATTTTGCTCCGTGAGACTTTTTCTTTTTCCCATGCCTAAGGGGATCATCAAGGACATCGTTTTAGAAGTCATGGAGACCCTAAAGAGCTGAAGGGAATCAGAGAAGAATCTTTCAAACAATGAATCGCGGAGAAGTATCGTCTGTGAAAGTTCATCAGACTCAATGGAGATCACATTGAAAGAGGAACCATGTAGTTTGCTATTTAGAATTACAATAAATTGTTTCTGACACCAGTCCCGTTACTTTTCAGACACACCTTGTATTTTAACAACTCCGATTATAGTGAAGATAGTTGAATTAGCTTACCACAAAGCAATACACCACCATTGAAGAGTGTAATGTTGTATGAATGTGTAAACCGAGTTGCACCACTTAACGTTAATTTAACAAAATACATTTGGTATCAAATCCAATTTTGAAAGATTATCTACAAAAATAAACTGCTGTAGAACGGTTTTTCTAACAAAAATGATACGATCATTGCTGTGCAGAAATCGGCTCCCAGAAACAGAAAATATTTTTGCCTATTTATTTACATTTTCCAGACAAGTTGATTGCTACATTTAACAAACGCTGTCTGTAATTCGATTATAGATTTCCCTCTACAAATACTGAAAGCTCCAAACTCAAATCGTAATAATCTTTACAATTCAAAACTACTTAACTGAAACAGAATATATATTTTAGAATCAACGAGAATCTTTCATTTCATTTTAGGAATCCTTTTTTCGAGCCTATTATATCTCATTAACTGAAAACTATTCATAGCAATCAGTTTACGGAAAAGGGTTTTCTAGGATATGCTACATACATTTGTGAACTGTAGCAATTGGAAGTCTCATTTTTTGATAACCTTTTGAATGATTATCTTTTTCCTCTAATCTATTTTGTCCCGACTGATTAACCTTTTAACCCTTTGTTTCTACTGCTAGAATACTGCTACTACATACTGACAAGCAGCTAGCCACACACACGCACATACACACATATATATGTATTTGTAAGTTCTCATAAAAGATACATATTTAAGCATATACTCCTTATAATTTCCGAAATATTTTCAATTCCAAGCTCGATGAAGTTGTATCACAAGATTTAGAGCATATATACTTTATAGTTGCATTCCAATGACCACGGGAAAAATCAATCCAAAATCATAATTTTCATATTCACTTCAATTTTATTTCATTTTCATATTTCGACAAATACCTGTATTTCTTCTAAATTTTTTGGACAAACAAAACCCTTTTATTATTTTTCATTTTTCAATTTTCCTTAATTTTATTTTTCTCAAAATTAAAACATTTTCTTATGCGTGTTTTAGTAAAAATAGAGTTGGTAGAATTAGCAGTCACCATAGACATCAGAATGATCGAAACACCGATACAGAGGATCATCTTCTGGACACTCATAAGATTAGTGGTAGGAAAAACAAGAGACGTGGGGCAATTTGGTTCAATTCTCCTTATAGCCAACATATTCTCACTATTATTCAGAAAAAAAGTTTTAGTATTATAGGAAAAAGTTTTTCCTATAGGTAGTAGAATAAGTAAATTCATTAATAAAAATACAGTTAAACTATCTTTTTCAACATCCTAAAATCTAGCTTCATCCATAATCGGTTATAATAGTACCAAAATACAAAATGCGAGTAATAGTGCCATTGCTAGCATTAGCAGTACTGTCACCAATGGATCTGAGTCAAAATGCAATTGTAGAAACGGTAGCGAGTGTCATCTGGAAGGGAGCTGCATGGTTTCAGGCATAGTATATAAACATGATGTAATGACAGGGAATAATACCTGTACTCATGTCAGATCTACGGTAGAGGATTTAAGGACAGATATAGAAACCATACGTGCACTTTTAAAAATAAGCTTAATCCAGATTCCGAGAAAACTCCTACTTAACTAGTTAAATATATTAGGGAATTAATTACTAAGAACACTCATTTTGAGTTGAAGTGGTCTATATTAGGTAGAGCAAATAAATATATACCTAACAAAAGGAAAAAGTGTAATTTGTGCACACTAGAATTATACCATATAATTACATCTAGGGATAATTTGTTAAACATTAGGTAAGAGATTGTACAAAACTGTCTACATCGAAATAGGTATATGTTATCTCATTTTAGGCCTAGATAAAAGATGTGAAGTCTAGGAATATTTTAATTAGCTTATATAATAATTTAATTAAATATAAGAGTAGTTTATTAAGTTCAGTAACAATACACAACTATGTACCAACGTCTTCTACGTAGTTTGCCTTATCTTTTATATGGGGGTATTTATGCCACTAGCCTTGACCATTTGGGAAGCATAGGAGGTGTCGAATATATTATTTTTATTTTAGGTTTTAGATAATACATAAATAATGGATGATAAGTAGATAATATACATATTTTAACATTTATAATAAATAGCATAGCATTTATTAAAATTGTTATCAATCATCATAACATTGAATGGGTATATTATACAGTAGAAGGGTGTTAACTTTTCATCATAAAGTTTGATTAATTATGTAAAATTTCTTTATTGCTTTTAAACTAATTTTTTTAAATTAGCGCTAGAGGAACCGAATACTTAGTAAGCATTATTTCTTGACTCTATAAATGTCTGTCTATTCGCAGTTGACTTATGGGGGTCGAATTGTCGGAATGCTGCACATTTCGAGGTGAACCATTGAGGAGAGTGGGGTTTGCTAAAGAATTTTCGCATGGGGACATAGGCTTCAATGCCTGCTTTGACCCATTTGCACACTGATCAGCAGGAAGTGAGAAGGTTCGCTCAATGGGGCGTCGCTGATGTGATCGTTGATGGACTCAAAATCAGCCTTCTAGTAGTATCTTGTTGTTTTGAGTAACGGCTCATCAGCTTTTGGACGAGTTTTTAGGGTGATATAAATCATTAGCACAATGTGATCAGCATTCACGAGCAGGCTATGGGCTTTCATCACACAAGCCTCAGGCAGTGAGGTCAAGAACAGGTCGAGAAGTGAGGCTTCCTAAATCAGGGAGGCGGATCGGACAAGCAACAGTCTATGAGAGGAAGTGAGCTAAGAAGAAATTATGTGTAAGGTTACCGGCTGCATCAGTAAAGTTGAAGAATCCCAGCCAGTCACGGTGGTGTGCATTAAAATCCCCAAATACATGTATTTGGGTATTCGAGTCGAGTGAGAGTGCTTTATCTATGCTTTCAGAGACAGAGTTTAGCAAGTACAGCCGTGGGTGGAAGGAGAACGGTATAAGAAATATAAGTTACTAACGCTGTGATGTAAGGTCATGTAGGCTTGGTCATCTGATTCTAGCTTATGTTCTCTAGTCAAGTGGAGGGTGCTCTGAACATAAACTCCTAGCCCATGCATATGTTTGTCAGAGTTTTTGCAGTAAAGTGGGAGGTAGTCAATCATGTCAAAGTAGTGAGAGGAGGTTGACGATTGAAGGTTCGTTTCACTTAGTGCTAGGATATTCAGGGAGTTTGTCAGGAGAAAAGTTTCTACGTCGTTGATGTTGGTTCTAAGTCCCCGGATATTAGTGAATGCGAGCTTCAAGGGCGGAGGCAAAGATGTTTTTTGTTTGGTGTCTGCTTTAGGTTTTATCTTTTTATTTTGCAATGACATGTTTGTTTTGAGATAGAGTGGGGTGGGGAATGTGGGTGCTTGTTTGGTGCCAATAAGCTGACACAACAAGACCATTAGTAGAGACTTGGTCCATGGGGTAAGCTCACCGGGGATAACTGTAGAGTCTATTTCCATGCGCAACATGGCAGGTGCAGTTGCCTATGATACTATACAACTGTTTATGGAGCAGCAGTTCTTAGCGCGACCTAAGAGTTAGGGCTCCTGCACTACCAGTCGAAAACAGCAGCCAGACAAGCTGTCTAACCTGTACTCTCAACCGGTCAGAACAAGAGCGACACAGACTTGCCATGTGAGACTTAGTGACGAAAAAAACTTTCCCCAAGTTGCCTAGATAGAGAGAAAGAGAGACCGTGTTTATTGTCCTAGCCAGGAAACTAGGCCAAGCACTATGTGTCTTTGAGGTGTCCCTGTGCTAGTACCTCTGCACCTGGCTAATAGACAAATAAGGAGTGCAAAGGCCGTGCGATAGGCAGACCCCATCTACTCCTTAAGCAATTTTAGGTTTGCAAACCGGATATTTTGTTCGAGACTCCAGCTCTAGGAAGATTGTCGACCAGGACTATGGAGGTCTCCCTCCCCTAACGGTTTACTGCCAAGACGTAAGTGGTCAGTAGCACAGTTTTTATGTCAGAGTTTTCCATCTCCTAGATGGATGACCTGACATGGTCTACGGGTCCATCACACCGGTAATCCTGCACCCATGTACTAGTCAGGTATTTGAGAGCCCCCACAGGTAAAAAAAGGAATTTCCATATATATATATATATATATATATATATATATATATATATATATATATTATAAGTTTACACGTAAATTCCAAGAGATAACAGAAAATTGAAGATGGGTTCTCATAAGTAAGAATTAAACAGAGGGAGGGGAGGTATCCTTCTATGATGGTCAGACTTTTTGTTCCGTATTTTAAGCTACCTATTTTCAATGTTTTTTTTTCATTTAACCTCAAGTACAAAGGGTGAAAATAAGGTGCATGGAATAAAACAAAATAAAATAAGAACATAGAAAATAAATACAATTTATAAGATAGCAAGTAAAAATTAATAAAAATACCAGTAATATTTAGAGCAAAATCCTTCGTTCCAACCATAAAAATACCCCTTCAACTTATGGCCGAAGTCAACTTACGGCTGAAACAGTACAGCATTTTAATTTTGCATCATTGAACGATTAATTGTCTTATTAATTCTAACAATATACTCCTCTGCAGAATGTTAGTTGAAAAAAGATCTTTTTAGATGGCTATTTTCTAACATAAAAAATGAACCTCTATTATTAGCTATTTATAAAGTAAATACAAACCAAAATATGTAATCTATTAAATAGATTATGAGCAAATATTAAACCTCCTTATATCTTCATTGAACTCTGATTAACCATCAACTATCTTATAGTTAATTAAAATAGAGGATATCTAAAAATTGGGCGAGGGGGTGATATGGAAACTTCATGGTGTATCTACTATATTAACTGGATTCTATAAACTAGAAACTATATCGAGGGAATTATAAAGCAAATTAGTCTTTTAGTTTAGATTAGTCTTTAGTTCACTGATAGCACTTTAAGTATAAACATATGTTTTTGAGAGAGTATTTTAGTAGTATCCGCTACAGGTATGTTACTATCCAGGAAATTATTAAAGAGAAATATTATATTATAATTGATAGAAGTTCCACTACTAGGAATTTTTAGTATAAATAGTTTTTTTTCGTGGGGGGAGGGGGGGGGCGGGCGATATCGTATCAACTACATACACTTAACGGAATGGATCGCCTGTTTTGAAATTTTAAATATAGAATAACGGTTTTGTATAAATTCTTAGTTTAAATTTAAATTTGGTCGAGGGGGAGTATTGATTTACTCCTCTCCAGGAGTTAGGCACAAGGCCAGTTTTTATCTTACTCCCACAAGTAAGATGTGACCCAAGGTGGGGTCAGGAAAGGGGGGTTTAAAAATTGCCTGGGCAGTCCCGTCGGCATTCCCCGGTAGGGGCGCCTCAAGCAGTAAGCAATAAACTTACTCCTCCCAAAGAGGGGAGGCGAAGCCTGGGAGGGTGGACCTCCTAGAACTACACAGGACAGACCCATAGACCGGCGTAAATCAAGCTCCGAAGGCCAAGACAATACCAGTCTATGGAGTGAAGTATCCATCGGAACAGATACTACACTTTGATCTTAGCCAAAAGGCCAAGGTCGAGGGGGAGTAACTCGTAAATTGTTAACTGAGTTATGTCCATTTGTCTCAAAGGCACGAATCTGTTTAATGTAAAAGTAAGTTTTTGAAATTTTTTTCTCGTGAATTTAATTGGAAAAGTAAAATAAATACTTAAATCTTAAATTTGATTAACTATAACTTTAATTTTATTTTCGTTAAAAATTAAAAAAATAATAATATACATGTTGATCTGATGGACTTTTCTGGAATTTGCGGCATGCAGGTTCACACATAATGATTGTTTTATGTTGCTGTGAATCCAATGTTTAAAGTAGATAACATTATAATACCAACTGAATTTTTGTATTGAATTTTTATAGGAATTTAAAAAAATTGAATAAGTATTTCTTACTTTCAGGATTAATAATAATTTAGCAATCGGTTTTTATTTTTTTTGGGGGTGGGGGGAGAATTCGCTCATGCAGTAGGGAATAAATGGATGGGATGCTGTTATTTGTAGAACATCATTTTTATTCACTCTGTCCTGCCATGTGATACCAAGTATCCTACGTAGACACCTCATATAAAAAACCTGGAGTTTCCTCTCCTGTGTCGAGTATGTGGTTCAGGACTCACTCCCATACAGTAGGACACTGAGAACGCGCACTCTATAGACGGCCATCTTGATAGAAGTGGTAAGGTGGCTGTTTTCCAAGACTCTTTTGGTTACCTTAGAGAGAGTTGTGGATGCCTTACCAATCCTTTTGTTGAGCTTTATGTCATGTCAGGGGGTATCTGAAGCAATGGAACCTAGGTACAAGAACTAGTGAACGACCTCTAGTGGTGTGCCTTGGATTGTAATGTTGGGTGGGCAGGTGGTTGCTTGTCCCATAATTTTGGTTTTCTTCTGGCTGATGGTGAGGCCGAATAGGTTGCAAGCATCAGCAAACCTGTCCATCAGTCTTTGGAGACCATCTTCCTGATGCGATGCTATGCCTGCATCATCAGCATGCTTCAGGAGTAGGGCGAAGAAGATGCCGAACAGTGTCAGGGCCAACACATAGCCTTGTTTGACATCATTGTTCACCCAAAACTCTGCAGAAATGTCGCTATTAAACTGTACAGTGCTCATCATGATATCGTGGAATGATCTTATGATGCTGAGGTGTTTTGGTGGGCATCCGATTAGTGGGAGCATCTTAAATAGACGCAGCTCATAACGTAAAAATAATTTTTAACATTCTAAAAAAGTTTTATTTCAAATTCTAAGGAAAAACATTGGTAATACCAAGTTAAATATGAACGTTTTTAGTTAAAAATAAAATAAATAAGATCTTAATTGTGTACATTCACAAATATTTTAATTAAATAAGTATTTCCTTTTTTATTACAACAAAATAAGGGTACTTAAATTTCTTTATAGCGTTAAAAAGAATAAAGAAATTAATGGATAATAATTTTTCAACTTCTATAAACTATTACAAAACCATTTTTATATATAAAGTTAAAAATGATAAATTATGACATTTTTGTCTTCCATATATTTTGCATAGCGATAGTCAATCGGTAAACAAAGTCGTTTACGATTAACTGATGCCGGATTTTACTAATCTATGACATTTGGGGGGACAATTTTGCTAATTGTTAGTAAAATGTGGGAATTTTTTAAAATTCAGTGTCTTATGACTTTAATTTAATAATTATCTTTGAAATAGTTCCCAAAAACTTATATTTATGTTTCAAGGGATTTTTACAAGTAATTTTTTCAAAGTTCGAAATTCACTGAATTTCTGTTTTTTTTAGCCGTCGTGATAACATATTTCATTATAATTTCTTTTTCACACATAAATATGTAGTTTTTTTCCTTTTAGAGATTTAATTTAGGCTTTTATCTTTCAAACACAATCAAAGTTTATACGGAAACTAATTAAATAATTAATGATAAGTTCTTTTAAATAAGCATAGTCCGTACAAGAGACGGCCATTTTTGCACGTACCTAGTTAAAACCATTAAAAAAATCGTACAAATGGAACGCCGAAATTAAAACATTTTTATCACTTGTAAGTGTAAGAAAATAACGACATTTTTTTAATTTATTGGTTAAAAAAATAAATATTTCTTTGATTGAATTTGATGAAATGTATTTTATTTTTTTAATGTTGCATTAAAGTAGCGAAGCGTGGAGACTAACGTATGAATTAGCCGGATTGAAGGAAGAGTGATGTTTACATTTGCAAGGGTCACGTGAGCCCGTGAAATTTAATGAAAGAAATATTTATTTGTTTAACAAATAAACAAATAAAATGTTTTTGTTCACACGTAGAAATATATTTTAATTAAATATTTTTATCTGCTTACAAAAAGAAACTAATTTGTGACAATGACGTAATTTCTGGAAGAATACATAAGAAAACTACATTGCTTTATTTGTAAACATCTAAGCGATCGTTTGTTGAACAAAATGTCTTTAATTAATTTTATTAATAAGTTTTCTTAATATGGAGGAAAATATTCTAAATACATATGTAAATTTGAGAACACGAGTTATAAGTGTACATTTGTGAATATTAATTTATTAGAAGTTTAAAAGCAATTAATTATGTAAATTGACAAAAACGCATGGTGTTTAGTCGAGTTTTTGTAGCAGTATATGTAGAAGCTGGCAGAGTAAATAAGAGTCGTCTGCCCGAGGTTTCGGCTTCAGACAGATACATAAACTCGATTATTAATAGATATATAATAATGATACCAAAACCTTTATCACAAAATAAGGTTGACATGTCTTCTTTTGAAAACTATAGTATATGAAGTTTAGTTTGATAGAAATTCTGTTAAATGGAACCAGAGTTTCACAAACACGCTAAAATATATTGTTTTATTACAAAACAAAAGGAAATAAATTATTTATTTTGAATTTTAAAGGAAAGTAAACAAAACATTCTTCTTTTTTAGTAATTTTTGTTGTTTTATTATACCTTTGGAAATCGCATATATATATATTAAGATAGATATATGTGTGTGTGTGTGTGTGTGTGTGTCGGCTTTATAGACAACTTAAAAGATTCCTATCTTTTGCAAGCCGTAGTTCTATCAAATAGATGGAAAAGATATGAAATAGAAAGCTTTCTCTCATTAATAATAACTTTGCTGCTCTCCTATTCATAGCATAAAGAAAATTTTCTGCCCTGCCAGCTGGAATTTGCCTGCCTCCATCAAAAACCATTGAAGAGAAAGTGTAAAAAATCGCTTTGAATGGAAAAGTTTATCGCAATTTATTGGGTGCATATTTTGATTTGTATAAGAAAAGAAAGATCAGTAAACACGAATGTGCAGGTGCACACAACTGGGGTCTTTTTAGTTTATAAATAAGCGGTTGGTTTTTAGATTTTTGCTTTTAGCTTTAAACTCACACTACAAATAAATGAAAATATGTGCACAGATTAAATTGAAATTCTTTCATTTGATTTTTCCCTCCTCTAAAGGTGAAACATAATAATTATGATGCATTAATGTAATCGTTTAGTTTACTGTAAATCTTTTATGATGGATTCGATATATATATATATATATATATATATATATATATATATATATATATATATATATATTGCTTTACAAGAAGAAATCCAATGGAAAAGTGGACAAACTACAGAATACAAAAGAAAATCACATCAAAAAGTATGCAGTAGACTAATTTTTCCCCTCATTTTATTGAACTTTGTCCGAGTAAAGCTATGGTGTATTTGATAACTTTTATACAGAGACAAATATGAGAAGGAGGCGATTAGAAGTGAGAATAGAGATGAGAGGATAAGAGTTGCAGAGAAGGAGGGAAAAGGTGTTTGGTAGATCAGTTGAAATATCGATAGTTTCATCATTGGGGGAAAAGGGAATGTCACAGGATGAGCAGAAAAATGTAGGTCATGACTCAAATAAGGAAGCGGTGGAAATGGTGCAGTTTTTACTAGTGTTCACTGTAGACTTGGCAGACCATGTTCAAATGTTTGTTGTTAGCGATGCAAAATTAAAATGTGCAAATGCACAAAAGTTACTTACAGAGTCTCAATGGTGGTTATACCTTACTAAGAGATAAATATACAAAGTTTTCTTGGTCTTTGGCCATTGTCTGAGAGTCCATTGACTCCATCAGAAAGATACAATAACAGGAAAACCATTAGGATTTAAAAAGCATGCTCAGAATGAGAGCAGGTCAGACAATATCCAACCACTTTAAAATAAGTAAGAGATAGAGTCTCTTTTTTAAATTTCCTATTAATTGAGGCTGATTGTACACAATCTTGCACGAGTAGTGCCCTCTAAAACCAAATATCTCCAAGAGAGATAACTCTAGCCCAACAAGTCAAATAGTATAGTAAATTATATTCTAAATTATAAGTAAACAACTAATCTAAGAAAACTAAAAAATGACACCTATGATTAGATAGGTCTCTGTCATGTGGAATATACTGTGCACCTGTACAGGCATAACTTGCCAGGTGGAGAAAATAGGTTCTGTTCTCCACAATATATTATTATCTTTTTAAAATGAATGTTTTTTTCAAATAGTTTGACCTGTAATCTTTGTGCTTGCGGGATTATTGTAAAAAAACTGTGCGATATATTAAAGAGTAAAGGATAATTATAAACAACGATGAGAGTTGTGTACAATTAACCATGGAAGAAATGAAACAAAATTAATGACACAATCGAAAATGTGTCATATATGTCTGGCAGGAAAATATTTCAATACGTTCCTTCTCTGGTAAAACAAATAATTGTTTCAAGTGGTAAATATATTTTATATTATCGGCATGATCAAGTTCATTAAGATATAAATTAATTCTTACAATCCATTTATGGTTACCTTATTAAATATACTATATAAGTGGCAAAAATTAGAAAGAAAAGAAATGCAATTGTATGGTTAGATAAAAAGGATATGTTGCATAATTTGATTAAAGTTCAACAAATTTTCTAACTCTAAACAAAATCAGTTTAGTATGTCATTTGTATATTCAAAGTACTTGTCATTTTGTGCGGTTACACAACACAAGTTGCTATTTTACCCATAGTTGGTAAAAAAATTACAGATTCACAACTTTGCCAACAGTATTTTCTATTGAATCAAAAGCTGTCATGTTAAATTGCTTTTAAAATTGACTGGGATATTTTGTTGAGATTTGTGTTGACCACAATAGTTCCAAGTGGATTTGAAAACAGCATAGCCGATTTCATAGTCCACAACTGTATCTATTGAATTACCTATGGGGGGGGGGGGGTTGAGTTACCTACTGGTGAGTTTGAATTACCTACTGGGGAGTTTAAATTATCTACTAGACACCATCATCGAGTGTCTTCGGTCTCTCTGTACAAGGGTTTGCCAGAATAACCTGACATGAGGATACTTCCCCAACAAGTAAACCCTGACCAAATATTCAAAATAACATAGTATTCAAAGCCCAAATAAGATCCCCTATGGTATGGCTACACTGGCTCATGAGAAGAATGGTGAACTTCCTTCACTTGGTGTTGCCTCTGGTAACAACACTGAGCTGAATAATCTATCAGACCAGATGAATTCTTGTCCTGGAATCCGGTAAGACAAATAGACCACATAAAAGGTATACTATAAAATAGTTAACTAGTCAATTGGTGATGGTGGGGAGAAACAATGTTCTTCATTTCTTTATTAACTCAACTTTTGAGAAATAAAGGAGAGCTATAATTGAACACTCGGAGATCTGTGTATCTCATATAGAGATAAAGTGTTAGCTCCAGGAAGGGGCCCCTTGATTTCTGAGAACTTTTACCGAAGTAAAATGAAGAAAAAAAAGACAAATTGTCAATTGGGTAGAGGAAAAATAGTGTTTGAGAGGTAAGGGAGAACTTTAGTTTAACACTCGGATATCTATATAGAGATGTTAGCCCTAGGAATGGGCCCCTTGATTTCTTAGACTTTACACGGAAATAAAACACATTATGCACTTCTTTAATAAAACTAGTAAATAAAAACTTACGTAAAATGATTTAGCTTCTTTCATTTTTCTTGCAATTTCTGCAAGCTGTTCTCCTACATATTTACTGAAAAAAAGATAGAAAACAGCATAAAAGAGAAGTATTCATATTCATGTACAAAACATGTTATAAATATTGACTATTATACATTAAAGAATAGCTACAAAATGAGATGGGCTATTTATGAAAAGCAATTACCAACAGAATAAAGTAGTTATACTAAGATAAAGTGAGAAATCAAATCCATTTCCCAAGATAATGTTAGAAATAAATTTATTACTATATTCATATTAATGTCAACTACATCATTTTTTTTATTTGTTGAATCAAAAGCTGTCATGTTGAATTGCTTTAAAAATGTACTATTCTATTGAGATTTGTGTTGACAATGTTGAGACTGGTAATCCAATATGATACTTGTTAGACAAGAGTGGCCAAAGTTAGACACATCCATCAGAGATCGAATTACATGATTATAAACGGTACATTCCAACCCAAGCGATAATAACAAAAAGTGAAAAAAATAATATTAGTTTTCTTTATTTTATTACAGTGGTTGGTTCCATTTCAATGAAGTTTGTTTTCAGGAGATTTCAGTCATTTTTCCAAATGAAAACGAAATGTATATTCTGAGAACTACGTATATGTCCTAATCATGAACGTTGACTGAAAGAAGGGAGAGAAGAAAATAACGTTTTTGCTTTCTGTACCCCCTCCCCTCGGCCACACACACGTTTTATTAAAATACCAAGATATTGCTCCCTGCTTCCCTGATTGTACTAACATGCAGAAATTTAAAACTAATGTAAACAGACATCTCGCTGCACAGCTCCCAACTTAGGATGACCCCCAAAACCTACACCCTATTTCTCAGTAGCCCCTTACGTCTGCAGTAGTGGCCTGCCTTGTTTGAGGTGAACTATGTTAAAAAAAAGAAGAAATAAAGTGTTATATAATTAGTATGCGTATGGTGACGAGGAAGAAACAGACAAACATAGGATGCACTTTTAACTGATTGTAATATTCAATCATTTATTTGAGAAAAAATTCCAAGAAAAATATAGTCTGTTCTATTGCAAGGATATCTGTTAAACGAAAGTTTGTTTTGAGATATGTTCTGCTGAACTAATAGCAATAGTAGTTTGTGGTTTAATAACCCTTCGTCGCTGTTTTTTGATAATAAAACTGGAAGAGAATCGCTTCATTGTCAATGAAGATAGTGCATGTGGATTATCCATTGTTAATAGTTGAATTTAGCTTGCCGAGTTCAGTTAAAAAAAATATCTCTTGTTGTCATAGATGACAGTGATTTGTCTTGATTGTCGAGACCCCTTGGCTCAATGGCCAGGGTTAATTTGAGTTTTCCACTAGTATCTGCATAGTCGTGTTTTTGACTGACAAGAGTCCGCCTGGCAAGCTGTGATTCATTCTTGGTGTCCCTTCTCAGTTGTGCTGGAGTTTTCGTTTATATAAGAAACTTTGACAGGTGACTGGCTCCCACAGCGACTGTTTCTGATTGGTTGAAGGGATCTCATCAACCAATCAAAATCTAAGTATTTAACAAATACTTAGAGAAAACGTTTTTTTCTGCTTCTGCTGTTTTTTGTTTGCTTGAAATATGGTTCTAATCAGTTAGGCAGTATCTATTAGTTAGAAAAACTTAAGAAATCGAAATGAGATCTTGCCATCGATTGTGTAACAGAACATAACTGTAATTCTTATTTGTTTATTTTCCAAATAATTTTTTTTGGTAATAAAAATTTAATTAAATAAAGATAAGATATTTTTAAGATTTAGCAAAACAGTGTAAATTTCCAGAGTCACATCCATTTTTTGTCTATCAAATAGTGTTTTCATCCAATATCTATATAATAAATGCAGACTTTCGTGTGCCTGGATCAATAATCACATATGTAAGGTTAATTTTTATGAGAAAAGAAGAAGAGGCTTAATTTAAATAACTGATAATAAAAAATAAAGGAAATAATATTTTCACTTTTAATAGACATAAAAAATATTCCCTTGTTCTTAATATTTTTGTGACTAAAATAGGGATTAATCTACGGACACACAGATGCTTTATTTACAGATTCAGGATAGAGAAAGCGGATTAGCTTATATTTTTTAGTAAAACTTATCTTACATATTTTATTTTATTCTTTTGTAAAACTTTACTCACATATTTGTTCTTCAAGTAAAATTTAACTCACGTATCTGCTGTTTTTGGTGTTTTTTGGGGGTTAAGTAGTTGTGTCGGTTTTTCCAGTAAGATTTACCTCACGTGTCAACAGTAGGAAATCAATTGTTAGTGATAAAAATAAATTACTACTCGCCCTGTCAACGCAGGGTACTCCTGCTAGTTTTTGATGAATTGAATATCAAGAAAAAAGTAAAAATAAAAATTTGAGAAGATTTTTAAAACTGTTTGATGCTAAGAAAATATTAAAATAAACATGGATCTTTCAACTTCCACAAAGTTGTATGAATCACAATTTTATCATCAAATTCTTTGCACAGTAATTTAATTGAAAAAGATTAATTTAATATTTTTAAGCCTATATTTGATATTTTCCTGAATTTGTAATTTGTAATGATGGAAGATAGAGAAGCAGAAAAATGTTGTTTTTATTTTTATAAAGTCAAAGATTGATCCTGATCGGTTTTATAATTTAATCATGATGCAATAACTTCACTTACAGTCTTGTATTTGATTATATAAAGGAAGATAAAAAGTCAATTGGAAAATTTATACTTTGTCTTAAATTGTATAAAATGTATAGATTGTATAAAGATCAATGTTTATGTTAAAAAAAACAACATGATTTAAGAAGATAAAATAATTTCCAGGGCTGCTGTTATGTACTGTCAACCCGTACTTTTATTTGTTGGTCAATTATTTAAAATACCATAAAAAATATAGTTGATTTGGATAGCAATAACACAAAAACCAAAGACAAAATATTTGTGCAAAAGTGCGTTAATCTGCCAAGTTCTAATGTTTTTAAAATGGCTATGATGTTAAATTTGAAAACTTTTATTCCTTACAAGATGTATAATTTATTGAATACAATCTAAAAACTTCATTATAATTGGCTAATTCTGATCTCTTGGTGATTAATGGATTAACATATTGGAGACTCCATGTACATATTCAAGGGTAGGATTAGCGCCTAACACCCAACTGTGTCTTGATTTGAATCTAACATTTAGAATGGTAGTTAATTGTCAAGATAAGCTTAATTTCGACTCATATTATTAATTATTTGCTGATGACACCACACTATTCTCAACATGCAGGCAAATTGAATGCACATACATCGAAGGCAATGGCTGCATCCTTAGAAAATGACCTCCAGTCTGCAGTAGAATGGAGCGTAACATTCTTAGGCAACATGAATTGGAATAAATACATAGAAGATACTGCCAGGTCTGCTGCAAAGAAGGTGGACTCTTTCTACCGGGCCAGAAAATTTCTCACACCTGCCAGTATCCTATATCTCTTTAAAGCCACCATTTGCCCATGCATTGAGTATTGTTGCTACATCCGGTCTGGTGCACAAACCACTAGCCTCTCCCTCTTGGACAGAGTGCAAAAAAGAGGCTCTAACCTAATGGTCTCGCACTGTCTGCCAAGATCTAGCCCATCACATTGACACAGTGTTGCATCCCTGTGCTTGTTTTACAAGTACTTCCACTGAATGTGCGCTGATGAACTTACTGTACTTGTACCCCCCCCCCTCTCAATGAAAATACCTCCGATCACTCCAAATAACAGCAAAATTACACCCTTTTACTGTAGAGGTCTCTAGATACAAGAAAACCTTCTACCATTAGACTGCTTTCCTTTGGAATTCTGTCCCTGTTCCCTGTTTCCCCCGACCGTACAAACATGCAAAAATTTAAATGTAATGTTAACAAACATCTTGCTGCCCAATTTCCCAATTTCCCACTTTGGTTCCCCCCTTTAAATCTGGCCGAGATCACAGTAGCCCTACATTTTCAGTGGAAAGACGCCTTGTTTGGGGTGAAATGAACAGTGAAAAGACCTAGAAATATATGATGCAATCAACCAGCCAGTGATTGTTGAATTGAGAATAAATTAATGATGTACGAATAAGATATCTGTTGTCATCAATTCATACCAATGCAGATTGCAGCCATAAAGGTGAAAGCACGGATGAAGACACAATCCACAACACATGGGGAGTTTAAATAAAGCCACTCAGACAATCCCAGAAAGAATATACAACATAAGCAATTGCAAGAACAATTACTTTACATCCATTATCATTTTAGATGCATCCTCACATTTCTATGATGGGTTTGTCAGTCAGTAGGTTGGCCTGTCATGCTTCAGCTTCAGCTGTAAATAGCATTTTCATTGCAAAATGTGCAGATTAAAAGAACGCATCATATTTTACATGTGTTCAAGCATCTCTATAAAGTTTTCTTTCTATTGGTCAGTTAAGTTTATATAGTATTTTTAGATGAGTCCATCGATCGGTTTGTCACAATTAAGTTCGATATGTTCATTGCTAAAAGCACAGTTCTAATGGACGCATCTTAACAAAACCCATTCCTATTTTAATGTACAGCCACTTCTTTTTAGATTGTTATACAATTTGAGGTGCTTATTGGAAGTTATACACAAGTGAACTATGGCAGTTCAAAATAAATTAAAAGGAAAACTCTTTGATATACTTACGTATTAGGCAAAAATAGATATCTATGCCAAAAATTACGGAAAATTACCGTGTAGAATTAAAAATAAAAATCAGTTTTATCATATAAGTCCGATTCTAGGTTGGAGCGAACACATCTTACGTCTATCTCTCCTTTTTCTCCCTTTTACATAACTCTTCTAAATTAAAGACTTAAACTGGATTCGTTCCAATCTAGAATCGGACATACACGATAAAACTGATTTTTATTTTTAATTTAAATTCTACTAGATAATTTTCCGTAATTTTTGGTGTGTATATCTATTTTTGCCTGATATATCAAAGAGTTTCGTGTTAATTTATTTTGAACTGTCATATTTTAGTCGTGTATATCTTCCAACAAACACCCATATTTATAATATTCTTTGAAATAATTTTTAGAGATAAAACATAATTTTCATTGTATGTTTAATGTTGTAAAATGTCATACGTCCAATGATTCAGCTGAACATACTTACACATTTTTTTGTTGTAGAGATTTTTGTTCTTCAAATTCTTTCATAATAGTTTTTATTTCATCTCGTTGTTTCTGAATCTTGTTTTCCAAGCTGAAATATACATTGATTAATCTCACTCATGCACATAACCATTAATCTTTTCCAAATAAAACAAAAAATATGAATAAAATTAGTATAAGTCATTTCAAGGAAAATCATATTGATTTAAATAGAATTTTGATATGAATTTAAATGTTTGTATACAAGAAAATACCTGATGTTTACTTATTTTAATTCAATGGAGCTCTCAATTCATATCTAATATGGTGTATTTTGATAGTCATGAGAGAATGTCACTCTTTATTTAAGTGTGTGAAGATGTACAATCAACAGTGTAAAAGCTCGGTGTGCAGATACACTCAGATGGCAGAGGATGACATCAAAAGAATCTTGTGGCCAACCGCAAAGGTGGAGAAACAGCTTAAAAAACAGACTGAACAGAAATGGGCCTGTCAGCTTTGAATGCTCTAGTTACACTATCGGATTGGTCAAGGTCTGGGTCAACAACAGCCATGCTCATCGGCATGAAAGTGATCAATTGACGACTGATGTGAAAAAATTGTAACATGGAAAGAAGATCATCATCATCATCATCATCATCATAATAATAATAATCATCATCTGTTTTTCATGCTGGCATATGCTAACAATATGCTACACACAATAGGGGACACCAGATACTGAAGTTCATTGCTGATAATAATTTGTTTTTGGCAAATACATATGGTGTGCATAAACCATCTAGAAAGTTGATCTGGTACAGCAAATTCATAATCAACTTGATTATATTTTAGTACAGAAAAGACTCAAGTCAACAGTGAACATCAATAAAAAGTTAGCAATGATTGACAGAATCAAATGCCTTGACAAAGTACAAAAAGACAATGTCAGCAGTATCTCTGTCGTCCATTATACTCGTAACCCATTCTTCCATCACAAGTAAATTTGTGAGACATGAACGTTTTGGATGAAACCATGTTGAGGTGGAGAGATGGTAGCAGTATATATAAGATGCATCATGATTGCTCGCTTGAATAGAACTTCCATGAATTTTGAGACGATAAGGTGAGGCTCGCTGGTCTAATTCATTGGGTCTTCTTTGTCACCTTTTTTAAATATAGGGCAGATTGTGGCCACCCGCCAAGCAGCAGGAAAAACTCTAGTAGTCAGTAAAAGGTTGAAAAGAGCTGCTAAAAGTTCAGATAGTTCAGGTGCAACAGCCCATAAAATTGCTGGATGCAGTAATTATTAATATTGTTAATTCCCAAATAAAATATAGAGCAACAAGAGTTTAACATGATCATAAACTTGCTGGGATACATATCCAAAGACAATTTTATAATACTAAGCAACTGATAAATATATTGATAGGTGAAAAAGATTGGACCCAAAAATACTCCCAAACAACCCAAAACATAATGTTATGGTGAAAACTGACATAACTGAAGTTATGGGCATAGAACATAATAATTCTGTGACGTTGCTTTCCATTGGAGTATCTTAAAATGATCAAACATTTGTCAAATTCTGAGAATCTGGTTAGTTTTATATCATTTACTTATGGTTTAATTTGCATTAAATCAGAAATAAAACAATTCAGTCATGGAGGTTTCATTCTCCTCAGAAATTCTCTCTAAGAAAAACGATAACTATGACCCCTTTAGGTCAATCTGCATAGGCAGGGGTATCAAATTACATGTTCTTAGGTCTAATAGCATAAAAGTAATTGACGGACACACGAATTGACAAACAGACACATGTTTCTCATATTAATGTAGATATATTCTTTGTTGATAAACGTATTCATATTTTGTGATTGTCTTCATGTAAATCCATACATTTTTAATTAGTTTTTATAGATGAACTCTTTTAAATTTGTTCTGTTATTATATTTTCAGTAGAGAACGAGTATATGTGTTTTTTGTTTGCTTATGTTTTCATATGCTTATCACTTTATATTGATGTATGTATGTTTATGTGAATGCACAGCATATATGCAAATGTTTATGTAACCTGTGCATGTAGGTGGCAACATGTATACATGCATGTATGAGTACATAATGTGGTTGGACAACATAATGGAAATACCTAGCATCATCATTTTGATTATATATAAAAGCGTCACATGCTGTTTAGATTATTTTGTTGATTTATCGTTTTTGATAGAAATTGCTGTTTCTTTTCAGATATGATTCGAAAACGGTAATTAGAATTCATTAAAATGACGCATCTCTCAGGCTGTGAAAGAGGTCAAAATGTTGGTGGCAAAATGTGGCAGGTGCTAGCATAACAAAGACCGCCAACATGCGTGATGTATAAGGAAGTATTGTCTCAAAAGAGGGAAAAACATCCTCATCAAAACAAAACTCGGGAAGAAAAGAACAAACAACATCCAGGGACGACGGTCAAACTCTTACACAATTGTTAGAAAGGACTGCAAAGCTTAATGACCACCTCAAGAACCCAGTTTCCACAAAATGATCTGATTCGATGTACCATCCTGGAAAACTATGGGTTTTATTGAGTCTTTTCTGTATTAAAATATAATCAAGTTGGTTATGAATTTGATGTTTAGGGCTGTACCAGATTTACTTTCTAGATGGTTTATGCACACCGTATGTATTTGCCAAAAACAAGTTATTATCAGCAGTGAACTCCAGTATCTGGTGTCCCCTGTTGTGTGTAGCATGTTGTTAGCATATGCCAGCATGAAAAACGAATAATGATAATGATGATGATGATGATGATGATGATGATGATGATGATGATGATGATGATGATGATGATGATATATCTCCCTCGTCAGACCACTTTTGGAGTATGGTGTCCAGGCCTAGTTCCATATCTAATATGTGATATCCAGCACCTGGAGAGAGTTCAAAGACTGGCTACTCGAATGGTGCAGGGTCTATGGGATCTGCTCTATGAAAGCCAATTCAAAAAACGTAACCTTTTCTCCCTTGAGCGTTGACTATTATGTGTTGATCTCATTTTGGCCTACAATCTCTTAAATGGTAATTACGATATACCCCAGAACCTATTATTCACTCCTGTACCAGAAAGAGGTCTACATGGACACTACAAGAAACAATTTCATCACCGATTTCGATTGAACTGGAGGAGTGCTGCCTTCTCAATTAGGATCCCTGGACCCTGGAATAGTCTCACAAGAGATGTAATAAATGCGCGAACAACACAGCAATTGAAAGTGAATTTCGACAGATGCTGGACTACTGTATCCTCTCTGTGTAAATTTCTACCGCCCATTCCCTACATGGCAACTGAAACATGCTTGTTTTATTTTTTGCCAAATTAATTGAATTGAATGACGTTCTTTTCTTAAAGCTTTTAGAATAAAACATAAAAAATATGAAATAAAAACATTCAACAGAAATATAATTACCTTTCAGCTTGACATTGTGTTTGAGAAACTTTATGATAACCAACTTGGACTGTTTCTGTAATACAATAAATAATGTATAACTTGATTTCTATCGAAATATACGTTATTTATATAGCATCTCAATGTTGCTAATATATATCGTTTCAGAAATTTATATCATTGGCAACAGTGAGATGCTGTATAAATAACATATATATATATATATATATATATATATATATATATATATATATACTAAATAAAAATGGAAAGAAAGATGATTAACTCAATGTGGCTTCTCAACGTTTGGCACTCAAGTTGCAAAGGTTTTTTTAAGAATTACAAGTAAATTGAAAGAGTATTGATTTACTCCTCTCCAGGAGTTAGGCACAAGGCCAGTTTTTTATCTTACTCCCACAAGTAAGATGTGACCCAAGGTCGGGTCGAGAAAGTGGGGTTTAAAAAATTGCCTGGGCAGCACTGGTGGGGGCGCCTCAGGCAGTAAGCAATAAACTTACTCCTCCCCAAAGAGGGGAGGCGAAGCCTGGGAGAGTGGACCTCCTAGAACTGCACAGGACAGACCCATAGACCGGCGTAAATCAACCCCCGAAGGCCAAGACAATACCAGTCTATGGGGTGCAGTATCTATCGGAACAGATACTACACTTTGATCTTAGCCAAAAGGCCAAGCACAAACGAGAAGAGTTGTATTTTGATGATATGTCGGGGGAAGAAATATTTATAGAGATTTGGAGTAATCATAATTTTAAAAAGCCTTCACGAAATGCTAAGATGCCACTTTGAGTCTTTCTTCTTTCTAGTTGTCTTTCATGTCGGATTTATTTCATCTTCATATATATAGTATACATTTTTATTTATACAAACATTTTTGGTTACATATGTGCATACATGTTTCAGCTGCACCCTCTTTCGAGAACCAGCTTCCTCAGACGTTAAGAAAAAATGAAATGAGAAATAACAAATTTCCTTATTCTGTGTATTATCTCGGTTGGGAAGGCATAGGTGTATAATTTAACGGGCAAGATTCATATCCAATTACACATTCGCGCTGCTCCCTTTCTTTCACTTTTTATCATTTTAGTTTATCGAGTACGTTTGACCGCTTTTAAATCCTTTTATACATTTTATTACTCTACTTGAGAATATCTTCAACGTCTAAGTATAATCATATGCATGCAAGGCCAACTATTTTAACGGTCAAAGGATAAGTTCTTTCCAAAACTTTCCTATATCTAAACTTTATTCATATGCTAACATATATGGATTTTATCACCATTTTTCAAGTAAGCTTTTTTTATGTATTTTGGCTTGCCGTTATTTTTAACAAGGTTTCTTAAACTTTTCCGTCTTCCTTTTCTTCTGTTTTTGAGATAATGTTTTCCTATTACCATTAAATTAACTATTGCTCTGATGATCAGCAAAGTTAAACTAAAGACTATATATTTCTCTTGACTTTGCTGTGAAACGCGCTTAAGAAAAAATATTAAATTTTAAAGAAAAAGAAAATTTGTTCTGAGACGAAGAAGAAATACAGGTATTTGCTGAAATATGAAAATAAAGAAATCGAAACGATGAACGAAAATTATGGTTTTGGATTGAGTTTTCGTATGGTCATTGGAATTCAACTATAAAGTATATATATATATATATATATATATATATATATATATATATATATATGCAAACATTGTTCAACACAACAACATTTTTCTGCTTATTTTACTTTTTCAAATTTGTCTAATAATCATTTTAGTTTCAAAATCAAAAAGATTAATAAATGCTCTATATGTATCACGAGTACTTTCGATTTTTTGTCGAATCACCTTCGGATGAAAGAAACAATGAACAAAAAGCTGGGGAAAAAGAAAATTTTAGAACGACAACTGATAAAGTTGCATATTAGATCGTTAAACATCAACAAGAAACTGGTGTTAGTTCCAGATAGCAGTTCTATAATCTATGTTCAGGGTGAACAACATAATTAGCGTCCTGGAATAAATTCTATTTACGTTAAACATTTAAAAATATATATACTAGTTTCGAATGTAATGTTATTTATTGTGGGTTGCTGGGTTTTAATATATGAGGTCTGTCTTCAGGCCAGAAAAAAATATTTCAAATATATGATGGGGTTGGGACCCTAATTCCCTTCTAAAGTAAGCCTTTTGTGCTTGCACACACTTAGCCCACTGATCCATTCATTGCCGGAAACACCGCTGGAAGTCCGTTACGCATTATCTCGTTTTTTGCACCCTCTTAACAACAACTGCACTCCGAGCAGTTTGGGGCTTGCCAGAACGCTGGTCACTCTCCGCTGATGTGCGGCCATTTTTGGAATCGGTTGAACCACTCCTTAATTTGTGTTACACATCGCATCTTCTCCAAAAACCTGCTGAATCTAACGTGACGGCGGAGATAAACACCATTCCAAAAGAAGACTTACAGAGGTGTTTCCGGCAGTGGATGAATCGGGGGGGGGGGGGCGAAGTGTGTGCAAGCACAAGGGGCCTACTTTGAAGGGAATAAGAGCCCCAACCCCATCACGTATTTGAAATATTTTTTCTGGCCTAAGGTCGGATACTTTTTAGACAGGCCTCGTAGATAGCTTCAAGTATTTTTAATTAAAATTAAATAGTTTCGGGATGTAATATTTTTGTGTTGTTAACTATATATATATATATATATATATATATATATATATATATCATAAAATTGAGATTTATTTAAATCTATTAAAGGTAAACTCTTAAGCAGTTCACACAGGTTAAATTTCCTAACACATGTTTAAATAAAGATGTGATGATTACATTTAAAAACCGAAATTGTGAAAATCTGGTATAAAGAGGAAAGGGGGAATAGACAAAGCAGAAGAAAGAAAATGTGAAAGATAAAATCTGGTTTCTATAAGAAGACAAACTTTAGTTTTTAAAAAAGAAACGAAAAATAAAACAAATAAATCTGTGGGTAGAGATCTTATCATTATGAGTATTCTCCCTTGCAAAGGTTATTTATTCGCTGTTTGTTAAATGCTGTGGAATCTCTAGAGATGAGATTTCTGCATAAGTTCATCAATCATTTAGGAAAGGTTTAGGAGGTGGTTGGAGATGTACGAAAAAGGAGGGAAAATGCAAATTGAAATCAAATACAAAAGAAAGATCAAGGACTTATAAAAAGTTTATTTTTGCTTTATTTTTGCTTTCAAATCTTTTCGATTCTATTTGACTTGATGTTTTTATGACTAGAAAATCCATTTTTCTGTTTCTTTTACTTTTTTCCCCCTTTAAAGTGAAAGTGTTTTCAATAAAGGGTTTCTCAAGTAAAAGAATTTTCAATTAGATGCAGTTTTAAGAACGGAAATTGATAACATTGCTCTTCAGTCGAAACATAATGTTTTCTTTTTTTGCTAGAAGAAAATTCATCTGCCCCAACAGCTGCCAGTCAATGGAGATTCTAAAACGAGACAATTTCGATTTCAAAACAGATATCCAATTTCAGGGCAGAATTGAAATGGACTTGTATGCAACAAGGTTAATCAATATCACTGCACCATCATCTCAATATATTTATGTCTCAGTAAATAATTTGTTTTAAATAGTGTTAATCTCAATTAACCTTTTTCAATAATAATATTTAATACTATGAACTTTTAAGTAGAATAATGCTTTTACACGATCACTGATTTACTTGCTTTCTTTGTTTTTACAGCTAATCAATACATTTATTAAAAAGTTGGTAAAATAGACAGTACCCATTTGCTCATAGAGATTTAGAAATCGGAAATTGAGAACCTGTGTTTATCCAAAAACAATCCATCGTTATATTTTAGGCAGGATTTTTCTTTCTTTTGAAATTAATAGTTTGTTTTACACAATTTGTTTAATTATAAACATATAATAAAATAAAATTGTTTGTTATAAGTTAAAACATTTTTTTAAAGATATTTTTTAACAAATAATCAAATCAAACATTTTTTTATAATTGAAATGTTTTTTTATTTTGAATATTTTTTAAAAATAGTTTAATAATTTTTTATAAATGAAATGTTTTTTTTATTTTGAATATTTTTTAAAAATAGTTTAATAATTTTTTATGAATGGAATTATAACAAAATTTAAATATATTACAAATTCACCTTTTTATATATAACACATTAAACATCATAGTAATAACGTATCCAATACAAAATATTCACAAAAAAATTGTCTTTTATTTGACAACGCCAGAGAAATTCCTGTAGGTGACTGTGAAAGTTTTCTTGGCTACTTCCTCACATTGCCCGAAATTTGACTTTACAAAGACTCCAGATTTTTTCCACATGGTTTGAGTGGATTGTGGGGTCGTCGGGATTCACAAAGTTGTATCTGTTGTTTATCATAGCATGTTCCGGTACAGCATTTTAGGCCTGCCGGCAATACATCGCAATGTGTGTGCCTGGACGCACATAGCGGCCAATGATGGGTAAAAGAATTGATGCATTTCTCTTTTCGACAGTCATCATCATTGTCACATTTGTTTATTGCTCGACCATACCAAGAACCCACTGGCCATTTTTAAATCATCCGCAATGTTGCTTCCGATGCATAAATTTACTTTTCTCAATTTCCACGGTTAGACCAGGACCAATGATCTCCATAAGATTGTCAATCAAAGCATTATCAAAAAAAGAAAGACCTAAAAAGAAGTAATTCTTGGAAAATATGATGCAAGTTATTTTCCTTGATTTTAGATTGAAATCTATTTATGAATCAAAAAAATCTTTTTCTGTTCTTTTTTCCACTCTTTTTTTCGTTTTCTTTTCTAATTTTTCTTTTTTTCTTTTTCTTTTCTGTCACATTTCAGCAAGGTTGCACCCCTGTGCTTGCTTTACAAGTACTTCAATGGAATGTGCTCCAACGAACTTGCTGCACTTCTGCCCCCCCCACCCGCAACATAAATAGGGCGGACAAACCCAACAATCAGTAAAATATCACCCCTTCACTATAGAGGTCCCCAGATGCAGGAAATCTTTCAAATATGGCAAATATAATTATACAAATCCACCAAACTGCAGGTTTTTATGACAGTCTCTCTGGAAACGTAGACTTGGGGCTCTTCTAAGAAGCAATAATAAACAATTTTGATCATTTGGGTTAGCGTTAAATGCGAGCATTCAAAATAAGACCAAAGCCAGGTATTTTTGTTACGGTTGCATTTTGGGCATGCCAACAGTAGTTTTCGATGAAATATCATATATATATATATATATATATATATATATAGTCAAAGTAATTATAAAATCTATTAGAAATGCATCAATTATAAACAGACAAAATCTACTAACTTACAAAAACAATAAAAAATCATCCTCACAAATAAAAATGGTATTTGACTTCAACCACAAAACCGACAAACTACACAACCCCCTCAAACAGATATACATACAGCATTCACCCTCAATACAATATACAACAAACCTCCTATCAGTACAAAACGACAGCTCCTCAAACTACATGCTTTACTAACATCCATCAAAATACACCACAACTTCGCTCCACAAGGAATCAAAACATGTAACAAACCTAGATGCAAAATATGCCAATACATCACCACCAACGACACATTCACACCTCCAGGCACAAACATCCAACTTAAACTCCCCTTCTTACCTGCGATTGCCCAATGTTGTTTACTTAATATACTGCACCAGATGCACCAAAGGACGCTATGTTGCGGAAACAGGCCTGGAGTTCTGCCTACATATTCATAAACAAGATCCAGTAGCCATGCATTACAATCTCTAAAACTACACCATAGACAATATCAAATGCATCCTAATAGCTTCCAATTCTACGACACATTAACATAGACGAAAATACGAACACAAATGAATTCTGAGACTCAACACCACATCGCAAGACTGAACAAAGATTTAGGACCTCTCAATGGTTATTCATTCTATAAGCACACAAACAGACCGACAACATTTTCCTACAGGTGAGAATGAGTGTGTGCAGTAGGGGAATAACTGATCTGTCCTCATTAGTAATTATTCTTTTCAAATATTTTCCATTTTTTCAAGTTTGGGCCTTTTTTCATGTTCTAAATTTCTTTGTAACATGTATTGTCTTTTACCATTTTCTATACATATACGTATATATATACATAAACATATGTATGTATATATGAATATTATCCGGTAAAATATATATATATATATATATATATATATATATATATATATATATATATGAATATTATCCGGTAAAATATATATATATATATATATGAATATTATCCGGTAAAATATATATATATATATATATATGAATATTATCCGGTAAAATATATATATATATATATATATATATATATATATATATATATGAATATTATCCGGTAAAATATATATATATATATATATGAATATTATCCGGTAAAATATATATATATATATATATATATATATATATATATTAGTCTTGGAAGTTTCTCAACCATTAAAACTATATTGAAAAAAAAAAAAGAAAAAAAAAACCCTTAAGTCCCAAGTCGTTCAGTGGAAAATCACTCCTGTAAGTCAATTTAACTTTTTCAGTTATTATATTAGTTTGCTTCTAACATTATTTAAGGGATCATCAGTTGTTTACCATGAAAAACTGTTTCAGGAATTTAAAAACAAGACAGTATTTAATTTCATGGCTTCCCAGCAGAGTTGATCAGACCCCACTTCCCTTAAAAGACAAAAACATAAACGTTCCGTATAATAAACCTAAGTTTTGGTCAGTATAAATGTTTTGCTAACTTACATTAGTTATTAAAAAAAGAAAAAAGTCCTTCTTACCTGTGTTGTTCGTCTGTCTAATAAAATTTATCCGTTACTTACAAAAATGTTGCTGCATTTTAAAGTGTGTAGACGAATCCATTAAAAAATTTTTTTTAATTATATATATATATACATATATATACTTTTAGTCCTTTTTTCTCCCCCTCCTCCTCCTTTGTTGTTCAATTCCTTGACATCAATTTCAAATAAATATTAATCCTCCTTGTCAACTCACAGCATTCATAAGCTTAACTGCCGATTTATTTTAGGATGATAAATAAAAAATAAATAAAAATAAATAAATAAATAAAAAACAGAAATAGTTAAAATTTAAAACCTAAAATAGAAATACAAAAAACCACGTGTAAAAATAAATTCGCCCACTGTATTGACAAAACAAAGGAAACAGGATATAGGAAAATCCATTGTTAACAAAAAATAGGATAGGCATAAGAGCGTCACCAACACAGTCTTTGTTCGAGGGAAGCCCAATGATTGGCTGAGGGAACAACAAAGAATCTGATTGGTTAACTAGCAAGCCATGTATATAAAAACACCTGACAAAAATAACTCCATGCATTTAGCCTGACGATTCCCCCCGGGGATGAAACACAGGAGCCTCTGTGTAGCTTGATTGCCATATATATTTTCATTGCTTACTATACTTTAATATATATATATACTTTAATATATATATATATACTTTAATATATATATATATATAGATATACTTTAATATATATATATCGAAATATTTTGGTAGGACTGTTCAATATGTGTTTTTGAGTTTATTTTTGCTAGTTGTTGATTTGCTTATCCTTTATTCCATTTTTATTTATATATATATATATACTTTAATATATATATATATATATATACTTTAATATATATATATATACTTTAATATATATATATATATATATACTTTAATATATATATATATACTTTAATATATATATATATATACTTTAATATATATATATATAGATATACTTTAATATATATATATATATAGATATACTTTAATATATATATATCGAAATATTTTGGTAGAACTGTTCAATATGTGTTTTTGAGTTTATTTTTGCTAGTTGTTGATTTGCTTATCCTTTATTCCATTTTTATTTATATATATATATATACTTTAATATATATATATATATACTTTAATATATATATATATGTACTTTAATATATATATATATACATATATACTTTAATATATATATATATATACTTTAATATATATATATATATATATATACTTTAATATATATATATATATATATATATATATACTTTAATATATATATATATATATATATATATACTTTAATATATATATATATATATATATATATACTTTAATATATATATATATATATATATATATACTTTAATATATATATATATATATATATATACTTTAATATATATATATATATATATACTTTAATATATATATATATATACTTTAATATATATATATACTTTAATATATATATATACTTTAATATATATATATATATATATATATATATTAATATCTAAGCAAGCGTTGTTGAACATCACGGAACTTTCGCGTTTGTATATTTTCCTCGTGAGGTTCTCAAACCGTCGAGCCATCTTTCTGGTTTCAGGTGGCAATCCGTATAGTACTTCGCCGATAGTTTTTAATTCGGCCATTTTCTCGAGCGCTTTCGACTTTCCAGTCGTCTTCAGGATTAGGGTTTTTTTTGTTTTTCTAAATTTAAATAAGAAGACTGCTATTATTTATGTATTATTTATTCCTATAACTATTATTACTATTATTTATTTATTTATTTATTTATTTTGTTTTTACTTAAAACAAGTAAAAAATAAATAAATAAATAAATAAATAATAGTAATTATAGTAATAGGAATAAATAATAATACATAAATAAATAATAGCAAAAAAAAAAAAAAATACTGCGAAAATCTTAGGAGTTATTTTTTTAAGACATTTTCTATTTTTTTTCTCTCTTTTTTTTTTCTTCTGTCCTCTTCTTAAGTAACCTCAATTAAGGCATCACCACATTGTGTATTGTCAGTTGTTGAAACTCTTACTCCAGGTACTTAATTCCCCTGATGATCTGCCAAGCAAGGACCTGCTTGGTAGTGAAACACGTGTAGGAAAAATCTCTTTAATTTGGATATATATGATAAATAAATAATCTTTGAAAGAAAAAGTCTCTTGTGGTGATGAATGATCTCCCGAACGGAATGTTTTGGTAAACCTTCAAAAAATTACATATGAATGCTCTGTACTCTGTAATCGAGTATCATCGAGCTTATTTTTATTGGCCTAATCTCGGTCTTCACTGAATAAACTATCTTCTAAGTGAAAATTATAAATATATACATATAAATATATATATATATATATATATATATATATATATATATATATATATATATATATGTGTGTGTGTGTGTGTGTGTGTGTGTTCCTGCACCTATAGGATTCAGCATGCCGGGTTCGATTTCTGTTAGGGCTACTGCATCATTTTCACTAATACCCTTGAGAAAGGTATGAATTTATATATCCTCTTGACAGCTATGGGTTAAATTGTATGGTAGACGAGACTCTCAAAACCTGGTTGTGCAACTAGTTTAGGAAAAGGAAACCTCTGAAATAACAGTCTTTCTCTGCTTATGCCGGCAATGTTTCCAGTTGTCCTGAACTTTTTAGTGCCATTAGACTCATGCAATATCGGTTTAGCAGAGGTGTGGTTGTAGATTGTGCAATCCTTGTTTCACCATGGACTTCCCATGCAGGCACCCTTACATGGAGTATCTATTGTCTTCTGAGACTAAAAGATCTAACAAACAATTATAGATATATGTGTTCATGCATCAATAATATTTCTGTCACTAGCTTTGAATCTCGCTATGTTTAATCACATTGATGAGTCGTAGAAACGGTGAAACACGTGTCTGTGGATAACTAAATTATATATATATACACACACACAGATTACTTTTATGTGTGTAAAAATAAAAAAAACCCAAGTAATAATATACGCCCACCAAAAAGGGGGGGGGGCGACAGAATGCAGTAAAATGCATTTAATAGGGAAAATATCCCTATCACTGCTAAAATAGCGATATGTAATTGAATGAGTGTTCATTCGCTCAACGATGCTTAACAAAAACAATAACAAAAAACTTATTTAAGGCGGCAAAAATAACACATAAAAATTTGACAGGGGCTCTGGACGAGAAGCAAATTACTAGGCCACGGTCATCGTGATTGTGTTTTCGAGCTTCTGTCAAAGTCGAGCCGTGTTGACGATTAGTAAAACTATGAAATGCGTACACGGATTACTTTTATGTGTGTAAATATATATATACATATATATACACTCTTCCCTATGGGTGGAGCACTCTGATGAAGGAAATAATGATTTCTACTTAGAATTAAGGCATACTCTTCTGTAAAAGTAATTGAGTACTTTAGGTTATCAGTATCGTAAAAACACATATATAAATGAATAGCATCGTTCAAAATGCGATAAAATTTACTCAATTTCCACTCGAAATTTTGGGCCTCAGTTGGTAGAGCATCAGACGTCAATCACTGGTGTCCAGGTTTCGAATCTCTCTCTCTCTCTCTCTGTATATATATATATATATATATATATATATATCAAGGTTTTAAATAGTCATAGGGAGTCGGGACAATATCACAAGAAAACAAAAAAGGAAAGAAATTTATAGTAATATATTTAATCGTCGGAAGACATTCGATTAAAAACTTTTTTAAAAAACTTTTTAAAAATCGACTAAAATTAACAAACTAAATCCCAAGGTACCTTTCAACCGACACATTTTCAAGGGAAACGTTGGCGAATATCGTTTAAAAACGGGGAAAAGAGTAACGTGGAGATTTTAAAAAAAACATAAAACAAGGAGATTGAATATCGCCATTATAAACCGAACAGGAATATATGGACATAATAGGCAACGTATTTTTTTCTTTCTTTTTAGAAGTCTCTAAATAAGTCCAATTTGTAAGACAACACTTTTTGCCTACAGAGCGATGGCTTTTTATTATCATACAAGTGCTGTCTAATGGATGACTCATGGACTTGTGAGCGCCCGGATGTGCTCTTTAAACGCCCGGATGTTCTTTGTAGAAACCCGGATGTGTCCGTCGATATACTCCCCCCCCTCTCTCTCTCTCTCTATATATATATATATATACAGTATCTACAATAAGTGAGTACACCCAACGAATTTTTTACTTTTTACTTCATAGAACTTTAATTTTTCGTAGGATTTAAATGAAACTCGGTGTGAACATAGCCATGTAGTGGTTTAATAGCTTTATAAACTATGAAGGAACAAATATCTTGTCAATGCAAAAGAATTGAACAAAAACATTTGGAACAAGTAACAAAAAGTGAGTACACATGAGCATTTTAAACAAATAATCTTATTTTTAATACTTTGTATGACCTCCATTGTTATCAATAACAGCAGACAACCTCCTAGCCATTGATTCGACTAGTTTATGACATGTGTCCGCCGGAATTGCGTTCCATTCACATTTGATGACCTACTTCAGTTCGTTATTATTTCTCGGATTTTTCCCTTCAATTTTCCGTTTCAGATGCTCCCACAAATGCTCTATTAGGTTCAAATGAGGTGACATATTCGACAATGGTAAGGTATTAACCCGTTTACTGTCTAAGAATGCCTTAGTAGCCCGAGATGTGTGCTTAGGGTCGTTATCTTGCTGGAAAACTCCACGTCTGCCAACACTTGTTAGACTTGGTAACATTTTTTCCTCCAATATCTGGCAATAGAGTTTGGAATCCATTTTTGCCTTCGATGAAAGCAAGTCGTCCAACTCCTTTGGCACTCATACACCCCCAAACCATTAAGCTCCCACTTCCATGCTTTACAGTTGGCACGACAGACTTATCCTTGTAAGCTTCCCCTTTTCGTCGCCACACACGCTTAACGCCATCTAATCCAAATAGATTTATTTTTGTCTCATCAGACCAAAGGATTTTGTGCTAAAACTGCATGTCTTTGTCTTTATGTTCATTAGCAAATTCATAGCGCTTCTTTTTGTGAGAAGTTTTAAGAAGAGGCTTCCCCCGAGGCATGCAGCCTTTAAACCCATCTTCATGGAGAATGTTGCGCACTGTCTGAGCACTCACAGTTACGTTTAAATTGTGCAAAATTTCTTCTGCGATGCTAGCAGCACTCCGACGTCTGTGTCCCTCTATTAGTTGTTTGATGCGCCTCTTAGTTCGATCAGAAAACTTATTTGGTCGACCGGGACGGTGGCCATTTTTGACGGTTCCAGCTTTTTTGTACCGTTGAACAACTATTGCTACCATATTTCGGCTGATATTTACATTGTCACTAATTTCCTTATATGAATGACCACTCTTGAATAAATTAACAATAGTTTCACGAGTTTTTTCATCTAAATCATTGTCATGAGGAGCAATTTCCAAGAATAAACAGACAATTGAAGGAAAAAATCCGAGAAATAATAACGAACTGAAGTAAGTCATCAAATGTGAATGGAACGCAATTCCGGCGGACACATGTCATAAACTAGTCGAATCAATGGCTAGGAGGTTGTCTGCTGTTATTGATAACAATGGAGGTCATACAAAGTATTAAAAATAAGATTATTTGTTTAAAATGCTCATGTGTACTCACTTTTTGTTACTTGTTCCAAATGTTTTTGTTCAATTCTTTTGCATTGACAAGATATTTGTTCCTTCATAGTTTATAAAGCTATTAAACCACTACATGGCTATGTTCACACCGAGTTTCATTTAAATCCTACGAAAAATTAAAGTTCTATGAAGTAAAAAGTAAAAGATTCGTTGGGTGTACTCACTTATTGTAGATACTGTATATATGTGTGTGTGTGTGTGTTCATGTATCGATTTATATCAATAGTAATATTCATTGAATTATTACATGATTCTTTACATATAATCAATACAAACAACACTTAAAAGCTAAAATTGCAGATGTTTTCTCGTATAAAACCTTAGACAGTTAAAAGCCTTTGTATAGAGTGACACCTTTACTGAAGATTGATTTAATGGTGAAGTAAAAAAAAACAAGAATGAAAACTAGAAAGAATTATTCCAAATGTTCCTTGGCTGAACATTGTAATTATTATATTTCATCCTAATTAATTAAACACTTACAAGTTTCAGGTGTGGTTTGTATTGCTAATGAATGTATTCGAACCACACCTGGGTGAAGCTGAGAGAAAACAACTTGCTCCTTCTTCATTATGAGTTCTCTGATTTTTTTGTTGTCATAAAACAGAACGAAAAAAACAGATCCGGCTTTGATTACAGACACATTGGCTTTTTCATTTCATTAATTTACAGTGCAGGTGGCATTGCGTTTCTCCATCTAAAAAGATATTGTTTGCAAAGCGAACAAAGTTGGCTAAGATGCCTAAATTTACAGTGATGTTTAGAGATTTCTGTAAATCATTCTGAAATTCAAACATGCAAATCATACAATTAACGTAAACATATATTATTATACTAAAGCTGAACCAACGAACGTTCGTTTCACTTGGGCGTTTTTCCTATATACTCTAATCACACAAAACGCATGCTAAAATATACCTTAATTCTGGGATTGAGTTATGTCTGAAAACTATTCTTTTTTAACTATTTGAATTAGCTGTAATTTGCAATTAATTTAACAACTCACCCTTTTCTCTCTCAGCTATGTATTTCTTTTGCTCCTCTCACTCAATGCTGATTCAACCACTTTCTAATATTTCTTAATATCTCTGTGGAAATTGACAGAAAAAGCGATTTTTTTCAGCATTGACATCTAATTTACATACATGTGCCTATTCGCACCACAAATTAGATGGAAAAAATAAGTCTCTTCACTTCTATATAAGAATAATGAAGAACTAGTTTCTACTGGCTTCTTGAGCGATGTTGGTACAGTACCTGGATATGTCAATTTCCATCCTTACCTTGCTTTACCACTTTATAGATAGTACGAAGGAAAATATTCGTGAAATTTGTGAAAGAAATATGCTTAGTATTTGCATGAGAGAGTAAGTAACTATGATGAATGTATCTTTACATATTGTATTTATTGGCAAAAGCATTAAAAATTATGTTATTTTAAGCAAAAATAATTCCTTTTGAATTATTGCTGAATACCGTTTATGTCTATTCGGGGGGGGACTATCATAAAAAGGTCACTTAGTTTTTTTTTTAATATTTATATAACGTTTTTATGTTATGTTAATGTCTTTAAACTTATAAGATGCATATCTTGTTAAAATAAATCTTTTAGGCTTACATGAGATTCGAACTCCAGTATTGACATCGTTTTTACGATGTCAATACTCGAGTTCGAATCTCATGTAAGCCTTAGTAATGTGTATTCTGCCTATTCCTTTTTTCTCAACCAATCACATGTTTCTATTTGCATGCAAACAGACAAACTAAAAAAAAACACCATAATTTTTTAATAGTATGTAGATAGTACTTCTAGATGAGAATACTACTACTAATAAGGATAATATAGAAGTAAAAAGACATTATTTATGCAAGAAGAATGTCTTAACAGATGTGTCAGATATGAATTTTTTAATGAAATCAAAATAGAATAAATAGTGGTAAAGGTTATGACCCAACGGGTCACTAGTACGTCTAGTATATTATTAAAGTCTTCTGAATGGGAAAAATGACCTATTTCAATCATATTTGTATTACTTGGATTATTCAGACGACTATTCTCATCTTGGTTGTTATATTCACAATGTTTCGGCCAATGTAACCTCTGACCTTTTCAGGTGCATCTTTTCGAACCTTCTAGTCGAACTTGGGAATTTTTATATCGGGAAGCTGGAATGAATTTTTATCTGAACCCTTTCTTTCATCAATAGGGGTAGATTGTTCTTATGCTGTCAGCCACGACCGCTACGAGTGTTAAGTTGTGTTATTCTTAGTTATTATCATTCTTAATAAGGATTACACTTTCAACCTCCACGAGATTGTTACTTTGAACTTATTGTTAACAAACACTCTTAACTATTAGGCCATAGGTTCCCGAGTTCGACATAAAGGTGTCTCAAGTTCAAAAAGATGCACCTGAAGAAAGTCGGAGGTTACATCCGCCAAAACCTTGTGAGAATAGTTGTTCGAATAATCCGAATTATAAATCTTTCTCAAAACTTCTGAAACATAATGTCAGTAATCATATTGTTAAAATATATACGTTAACACGCATATTTGATGCACTAATTAGAAAATATATATGAAAATAAGAGTATATGTAGATATATGTGTTATAATTATGATACTGCTAAATTAATACTTTTGACATATTACATGCCATATTGCACATTTTTGTAGCCTTGCAGGACCGGTAATAATCAAGGCAAAGACAGTGGTATAATTAACAAAAGTGTATAAACAAAAGTATCTTACAAAAGGTACGTGTCGAATTCTGGAGCGATAATTGTTACCAACGCTTAGTTGTAACTGTATTTCTTGTGTCTAAGTCCATTTATTCCCGAAATAGGTAGATCAGCTTACACCATAACATATATATTCAAGCAAAACTCTAAAAATGATAATTTCCCTATTTATTTGTAGGTAAGATGCTAGATGCATTGATTATTTTACATACTTAAACTGTAAACCCAAATAACAATGGTTAACATTTAACAAGTGAAGAGTTCGACTGCAAAACGCGATAAATCCAATCTGTTTAAATTGAGAGCAAAAACAATAAAAGGACGAATTTATCAAATAAATTTGACTTTGAATAATAACTTATTTTGATTGAAAACAAAATGAAATTATGCAGGTATCATATTATGTGAAACATCATTTTGGGGGGGGGGTTGTGGTCGAGTGTTGAAATGCAACACTTTTTCTAGTGATAGCTTTGTAATTTTGAAAATGGCGTTTATCGCGTTTTGCATTTGAACACTTCAAGTATGAACTATTTTCAAATATGAATTCAAGTTTGGACATAATGCAACTGAAGCTGCCAACAAAATCAACAAAACATTAAAAAAATACAGTACTACAGTACACACTATTCAACTCAATTTTGAAGTTGACAATATGGATATCAATAATAAACTCTAAGGAAGACCCCAATCCATTCTTAATGATGATGAATTATTGAAAGAAATGGTAACTAATGAATAAACAGCTGTTTGAGAGTTTTCTCAAATATTTGATATTTCAACACTGACCAGATCTCATTATCTCCTACATAATGAAGTAAAGTCGTCAATTTTCCACTTTTTCATTGGCTATTAAAGCTTTAGAACCAAATGCTTTATATGCTAATCTATCCTGCCAGCCACTTAGGCCAATTCCTCATGCATGTTTCTTTTAAAGATGCGTTTGTTTAATTTTCTTTCAAAATTTCTTACACTTTTTCTGGGTAAGCTACTTCTCCAAAATAATTCTTTTACAGAGGAGGTCGTAGCCATTTTAACTCTCACACTTATATCTACTCCTACGGCTCTCACAGTCAACGGGGATGCTTACTCATAGGGTGAAAATCACCGCAATTATTTCATATTTTCCTTCTTACTATTGTCTATATAGTAGTGTAGTCTTTGCTCTCTTTCCTTGTGAGATTCATACATTTCCACCTTTTGTGGAAAAGAAACATTTTAGGGCAAAACAATTTAGCTAATAATTGTACCACTTGAACAAATGTAAGGTTGCTGGGTGTTTTTTATAATTGACGAATGTGGTATACTCAATTGTATCTAACTTTTTTAATAGCAAAGAAACCTTTTTAAAATCGGTCCAATTCGCACAGTCTGTATTATAAAGATCTTTGTATAGTCTAAAATACAGAGCAAACGTAATTTCGCTTTTAGGATCGTAAGTAAAATTATCAATAGCGCTTAAAATAGCGTTTTGTGAAAATGAACTTTCATCTTAAACATTTTGACCCTATTCGATAATATGTATAATTTTTTCTGTTCTTATTGATTATGAAGAAACATTTTCGCAATTGTTTTCATTTGCTTCAATTGCTTTTCTTGAAATTTCTCTACTAGTCGAAATTGTTCTTTTTACTACTTCTGACTCTCTAGAAATTTCTCTTCTAGACGAAGATTTTCTATTTCTGTTTTCTTCTGGTATTCCATTTGTTCTATTTGTTTTTCTTGGAATTTCTCTTCTAGTCGAAGTTGTTGATCTTGTTGATGCTTAATGTTGTCCAACACGACACTTTTAAATTCCTCGATTTTCGTTGCTTAAAATTGGCTACCGACTTTTTGCATACTTTTTTTTACACGGTTGTAACTTTTCCCACTGGAAGATAAATTCTTCTCCTCTTAGCGAGAAAAAAAAAATTAGCTTGTTCAAAATTATTTATGTGGCCCTTATTAAACAATAAAAAACAAAGAAAAATCGATACACCTTTTTGTTGACTTTGTTTATGTGATCGAACGAATTAGATTTAAAAACCTCGTTTTAGGGAATGACTTGAAATCTTTTTCATCCACTTCAAGAACAAAACCATTTTTTTTTTCAATCCTATTTTCTGACGTTGGAGATATTCCTCCCTGCAAATTTGGTACATCTTGTGTGTTAAAAATCGAGTATGGCTTTTAACTTTTTGCCGTTTCTGTTGTAATGTACAATTTTTCGAGTACACCACTTAAGTCTTTGTTGAAAATTCAACATCGCCAGTTGCAGTAATGATTATGTTGTATCTGACATAAGTCCGAGTTCTCGTTGCCAATGTTATGTGTGACATAAGTCTGGGTGATGTTGTGGTCCTAATAAGTCCAAGTTCTGCGTCGCCAGTGTTGTTATAATAATAGGACAACATGTTGGTATATTTACAAGAGTGTGTATTTACAGAAGTACAGAATAGTATGTTCCAGAAAGACTGTTCGTCGTCGATATAGTCATGAAACTGTGTAGATCATCATAACACATATCTTAGTTGTTATCTATCCATGGTATAAACTATTAGAGAAGAAAATGCATTAGTATAATATTTTTCTCCTCTGGTCAAGCAAACCGCTTGTGAGGTAAGTAAACACTGACTGATAAAAGTGTGGGAAAACGAATGAAAAATTTCGGTGAAAGTGGCTGCCACACAAAAGTGTTCTGATTGAATAATGTATTAATCACTCTGCGAGTGAGGATAAACTAGCGCAAAAGAAAATAGATCATAATCATATAACTGCTACAAAGCCCGGCATTACTACATTTGAGCGTGTATAACTTTAGACTAAGCTTGTTATCTACTTTCCGTTTAAAAGAATCTTTTACAGACAAGAGTTAATGGCAATTCATAATTGCTTAAACTTTTATAATTAATGAGATTTTTCATAAAACATCACAAATAGAATTTTAAATAATTCCACCTTCACTACTGGCATCTGTCGACAAAGTCATGTAACACATACAGGAACTAATAAAAATTAAAACCGATCAACCATTACAAGGTTTCAGAATGTTGATATCATTTTCAGTTAGAATTAGACATTTCTGAATTTCTCCGGATAAAGATGTCATGTTTATACAGATATCAAGAAGACATTGATAAAAAAAAAACAGAAAAACATGTAAAAATATAAAAAATAAACTCGAATATGCTAAACAAAAAAGACATAAAAATTGTATCGCTAATAAAAAGACGATCACTCCCTCATCCCCTCTCTTTCTCTCATATATATATATATATATATATATTATTATTTCTTTCCATGTATCCACATAAAATGTTATAAGGAGATATAATTTTTTATGTATCAATTTTCAGCATTTACTTAAATAGTGCTCAATACGGGAGTAGAGCTAGGTAGTAAGTTATGAAAATATATTTATGGCAATATATCTTTTGTATATATGAGACATGAATTGTTACATGTTTATCTACTTTTCATGGTTTCATAATCCAATGCAAACCTAAAACCCAAACCAATTTAAAATCATTGTAACTTGATGGTTTCTTTATAGCAAAATACTATTGGGATTAACATGTTCCCCATCGTAGCAAAGGTCGACTTTTAATCAAAACACTGGATGTTGAATATTTCATAATAATGAGCCACCCCCTACCAAGGTCAAATGCCACTCCATAATAAGAGTTAGTGAGATTATCATGAAACAGTACCATGAAAGGATAAATGCTAATTCTCTTTTTAAAACTCTAAACGCAAAACAATAAAGTTTATTTTCTTTTTCAGCAATTATTTTTCATATTCAAATTTGAAATTTATTTTATGGTTTAATATAATAGTGCAAACTGTTTAAGTGCAATGAAATAAACTTAACAAATAGACATGCCCACCGTGCCTCAGTCGATAGTGTAAGTAAAATTAAATCTCTTTTCTTTTTGCTATCTTAATTTTTTAATTCAACAAAAGCATTATTGATAAATGGTGAGGCACATTCACTAAATAAGGTGAGTTTCTTTGGAAAAAAGTCAAATAATTTTTTTATATCTTTTTTTTTTGCTATCTTAATATTTTAATTCAACAAAAATATTATCGATAAATGGTGAGGCACATTCACTAAACAAGGTGAATTCCTTTGGAACAAATTAAAATAATTTTTTAAAAATCCTTTTCTTTTTACTATCTTAATTTTTCAATTCAACAAAAGCATTATTGATAAATGTTGAAGCACATTCACTAAATCAGGTGAGTTTCTTTGGAACAAATTAAAATAATTTTTTTTAAATCCTTTTCTTTTTACTATCTTAATTTTTCAATTCAACAAAAGCATTATCGATAAATGTTGAAGCACATTCACTAAATAAGGTGAATTTCTTTGGAACAAATTAAAATAATTTTTTAAAAATCCTTTTCTTTTTACTATCTTAATTTTTCAATTCAACAAAAGCATTATTGATAAATGTTTAGGCACATTCACTAAATAAGGTGAATTTCTTTCGAACAAAGTAAAATAATTTTTTCAAAATCTTTTTTTTGCTATCTTAATTTTTTAATTCAACAAAAGCATTTACATCCTAATATATTATTATTTATTTCTCTGTTAACTCAACCCTTCTTCGTTTCTAAGGAAGGAGACAGGGCCTATCTCGCCAAATCACATTGTCAGAGGGTCTGGCCAATCAAAGACCAACAGGTCATGCTTGACCACGCGAGATTTTGAGTCATATAAAAGAAAGAACGCACTTCCTCCTTCCTCTTTTTCCCCTTTCCCAGCAAGTAACACGGTCCTGTCAACGAAGTCTTTCTCTCCCTATGACCAGCGATTAAGACGATCCCATCAACAGGCATGGGGCAAGAAAACACTGCCTGCTACTGTCTTACACTTACTACACGCCGTCTCCTCTTTCCTCCTCACTGGACACAGGACAAATAGTAAGCTTAAACTCTTTCTTTCTTTTCTCTGTTTTAAGTACCTTTCAACACAAATTCCTACCATTTCGTACACTCCCCCAAAAAAAAGGTTAGAGAGACGGCTCATTTTCTCTAATATACGCGCACACCAAAACACGTGTACTTTCCAAGAACAAACTTTAAAAGAGACATTTTATACAAACAGTAAAAGGGACATTTTCCTGTACACAAAACTCAGACTTTCATTAAGAATTTATACAATTTAAATGAACCACATTAAATAAATTGTTATGTTTATATGAATTTTGAGTGCTGGCTTTCTTACTTTTTGTGTTGGTTACTGGCGTATTTTTACTCGTTCTTTCATGTTTAACGTTTAGAATTCGTTAGTACCCCCACACAAAGTAAAATAATTTTTAATAAAATACGTTTCTTTTGTCTATCTCAATTTTTTAATTCAACAAAAGCATTATTGATAAATGTTGAGGCACATTCATTAAATAAGGTGAGTTTCTTTGGAACAAAGTAAAATAATTTTTAAAAAATCTTTTCCTTTTGCTATCTTAATTTTTTTAATTGCACAAATACATTATTGATAAATGTTAAGGCAAATTTACTAAATAAGGTGAGTTTCTATGAAACAAATTCTAATAATTTTAGAAAAATTCTTTTATTTTTGCTATCTCAATTGTTTTATTCAACAAAATCATTATCGATAAATGTTGAGGCACATTCATTAAACAAGGTGAATTTCTTTGGAACAAAGTAAAATAATTTTTTTTTAATCTTTTTTTTTGCTATCTTAATTTTTTAATTCAAATAAATCATTATCGATAAATGTTGAAGCATATTCACTAAATAAGGTGAATTTCTTTGTAACAAATTAAAATAATTTTTTAAAAATCCTTTTCTTTTTACTATCTTAATTTTTCAATTCAACAAAAGCATTATTGATAAACGTTGAAGCACATTCATTAAATAAAGTGAGTTTCTTTGGAACAAAGTAAAATAATTTTTAAAAATCCTTTTCTTTTTTCTTTCTGAAATGTTTAATTCAACAAAAGCATTATTGATAAATGTTGAGGTACATTTACTAAACAAGGTGAGTTTCTTTGGAACAAAGTAAAATAATTGTTAAAAATCCTTTTCCCCGAATACAAAACTCTGAATGTAGTAGAGCAAAATTATATTTCAGCCATTCAATCTACCTTGACCACATCGTCCATATTTAAATTGACAAGTTGAAAGAAAATGGCTTGACATTGGTATCTGTATGAAGCAGTAATTATCATGCAGAGAACATTACTGATGCAGGCTATGCTGATGACCTTGCAATTTTTGCTGACCCAACTAAACAAGTGGAAATCCTACTACACTGTCTCAAAGAAATGGCAAATTGCATTGTTTTTTTTTTTTGTTCACACAAGCAAAACATGGCACATTCCCTTGAACAAACATGGAAATATCTCTTCCCTAAATTGAAATTGTCTAAAAAATTCTGATGAGTTTATCTATGTTGGCAGTAAAGTGGCAAAGCAAAATGGCACAGAGACTGCACTAAATTTGAAAATCAGCAAGTCCTGGGCAGGACTAGACAAGATGAAACGTGACTTCTTTAAATCCATGGATACATCAGTTCTTGTATATGGAAGTAGCACCTGGAGTTTTATCAACAGATTGGAGGAGAACATTGATGGTGTGTATACCAGAATGCTAAAAGCTGGTCTTAACATCTGGAGGCAACACCCCACTAGAGGGCAGATCTATGGACACCTTCCTTGAGTCTCAACCATGATCAGAGAAAAAAGAAGCAGTCAGTACTGAAGGGATAAGGATAAAATCATCACCGATGTTCTTTTTGTGGATGCCAAAACAGGGATGTGGTTCAGTGGAAATAGTGCAGAACCTATGTCAAGCAACTAGCAGAGTATTCACGATGTACCAATGAAAACCTACCTGGTGTGGAGGCTAGAGAAAAATGGTGTGAAAGAGTCAGTAGGATTCGTGGCAGTACCACAACCAGATGATGATGATGACGAGGCATTCAAAATGTTGGAAAATCAAACAGAGTTCTCCAGGCTATAACAAAGGTTTGTCATCAAATCTTTGATGACTGAACTAAAAATGATGTGAAATTTACAGAAGAATATGTGATGTGTCTAAAGAAACATGTTTTAGTTTTAAAAAGTGTTTACAAATAAGCTAATTTGAAGAACAAACGTAGAGGCCTTCAATCTTTTAGAGTATCTTTCTCCAGGCCTCATACCACAGCAAGAACAATGGAAGCCATTGGGCTGAGAACAGTTGCACATCCTCCTTACATTCCAGATCTGGCTTCTCTAATGTCCATTTCTTTGGCGTTCTTAAAGAAATTTCTGCATGGGACAATGATGAAGTGAAGAGCACCACAAGCAAATGGCTAAAAACGCAGGAAAACAAAAAATGTTTCTTTTTCGATTTTTAAAGAATGGAAATTGTATTTTCCCTGGGTTAAATGTGTTATTATATCACAAAATCCAGCTTATTTAGTGAATAATTCTTGTATTTATTTAGTGAGAATAAATAATATATAATTGTTTTTATTCTAATAAAACGTTTACTGATTGATATAGTATTTTTAAATTGATTTTTATTACAATTTGAAATAAAGGTATGTTTTCCAGTTTGAGAATCAATTTCGATAAGTGTTGTAAAATGGATGATGATGATGATGATGATGATGATCAGGAGGAGGAGGAGGAGGAGGAGAAGTTAATGTGCAGAAAAGCAATATTTGAGAAACACGGTGTTGGGGTTGCTATTTTTTTTTCGAATGTAAAGTCCCAAATCTTATGATGACGGGGCAGTCAACCATGGCTGCATTTAGCCATGTAGTCACCCATATAAAAGGCTTGACTCCAAATTACACTTTTTCTTTTCTCCTTTTTTGATGTCACCATTAAGGGGGTAACATATTTGTCAAATCTCTCTCTCTCTCTCTCTTTGACCGTTTCTGCTAAATCTTTAACGCAACAACACTGCTGTTCAGTGACCACTGTTCCTATATTGTCCAGACCAGTTCTGTGAGATATGTTCGGTCTCCTCACCAAAACAGACCAGTTCTATAGTCATGCCCCTACACATTTTAGTAAGTTCGTCTTTTCATATATCTACGAATTAGGGAGATTATATGAGAAGTGTGTATATTTAAGGGTAATATTTGTAAGCACAAATAAATCCTGTTATATTTTTATAAGATTTTAATTTTTTGTATTTATCTCTTCTGTTTATGTGTAAGAGCAATTAGGAAACCAATGATTATTATTCTGCATATGCAAATACTTCAGCTAGTAGATAAATGAATTAAAAGATGATGATGATTATGATGGTAGTAGTCGTAGTAGCGTACACACAACAACACACACTCTAAATACATCAGTGCAGAAATCTATGATGGCAGCAGATGATTTCATTAACCTCTTTATTGTTTAACAATTTGTTTGTATTTTTCTTGTTCAAGCAGACATTCACCTGAGGCATGAACCAACAAAAAATCTCTTTTTGATAATCCATTTATTACATTATATCCTCTAACTGATACAAATACTTCAAGGTTTCAAAAAATCAATTAAGTTTTGTGCAAAGATATCCAGACACCATCACAAGAGTGAGAACACGTTTATTGGGTTACACTTTTACTTTAGAGCATTTTTCAACCCTTTTGAGCAAATATTTGCATTGGATTTGATAGATTATATACATATATATATCCATTCATAGTATAAGAGGCATTTACTGTGTGTGCATGTGTGTGTGTGTCTGTAAGTCGCAATTTTTTTTAACCAATATCTTCCATTCTTTTAGAAATGGAAAATTCCCACCAAATAAAGCAGATGCCATGACCAGAAATCAAAACCGAAACCTTGAGATCTTCAGTCTGATGTTCTACGAACTGAGCTATTTAGATTTTCTTATAAATAGAGCTTAAAACATTACCACAACAAAATAATTATAGCTTTGACGTGACGTCATAGGTTTATGATTGACGTCATGTTTCAAAACATTAATTCTAAACATAAGCGATCATAAAATAAATAAATGAATGGTTAAACATTATCAATAGCGTTGGAAATTCTTTTAATAGTCCAAATAATTTATTTTGCTTTAACTACGTATTGGCATAAAAACTATTTGATATATAATATATAGTAGAATTTTGGCCCGTGTGTGTGTGTGTGTGTATATATATATATATATATATATATATATATATATATATATATATATATAAGTGATGGGACGATTCAAAATTTTCCCGATTCTGATACAATTACCAATTTCGATTCTTTTAAAATTTCTGAATATTTAATTAGAGATTTGTTGCTTTTTAAACATTTTCAAATCATTGTAAACACCCCCCCCCCCGTGTAATGTCTGCATATTTTTGCAAAACGTAAAAAATACACTTGGGCCGGGGGGGGGGGACTATATTACATAAGTAGATCTTTGTAAATATTTTTCTCAAATCAAATCAGATTTGTTTCAAAGAAAAATAAATCTTTAGTTGCCTCACAATTTTCAATTAATTACAAAATTGAAAATTGTGAGGCAACTAAAGATTTATTTTTCTTTGAAACAAATCTGATTTGCATTAGTTTATCGTTAATGCTATTTGAAGTTTTTCATAAACAATTGAAAATAGTCGATGATTGGTATGCAAAATAAGAAGACGGTGTAAGAACAGAATAGTCAACAAAGCCCCCTCCTCATGTTAAGAATGAGTTTATAAATAATAATGTTGCTATTTAGAAGACCATTCTTAACACGAAGAGGGCGGGGAAGGGGCTTTGATAACTATTCTGTGCCTCCGTTCTATCAAAGAATGTTCATATTTTTATCCTATTTATAAATATTTGGTCGGTTATTAGATTGATTTGGTTACTGACAACATCGAGCATGCTGTTTCAATCCTGTCTCAAATTGCTTCTTTTTTAAAAAATAAAAACAGTAAATTCCTTTTTCCTTTTTTTGTAATATAATAATATGTAAGTGAAAAACATCTTAGATTCTGGTACATTTAGTATCTAACGCTTCTCTGTCTGTCTGTCTATCCGTGTGTACCTATCTCTCTCTCCCGCCCTCTCTCTATATACATCTATATATATATCTAAGCAAGTGTTGTTGAACATCACGGAACTTTCACGTTTGTATATCTTCCTCGTGAGGTTCTCAAACCGTCGAGCCATCTTTTTGGTTTCAGGTGGCAATCTGTATAGTACTTCTCCGATAGTTCTTAATTCGGCCATTTTTTCGAGCGCTTTCGACTTTCGTAGTCGTCTTCAGGATTAGGGTTTTGTTTGTTTTGGTTTTTTTAATTTAAATAAGAAGACTGGAGTTAGTGTTTTATAGTTATTGTTACGGGCGAATGAAAGAGAGAAGAGGGTGTGTGGTTGAGTTCATTTTATTCTATCATTTGTGTATTTGGTTTTATTGTTTATTTATTTATTTTATTAATTCTTATTTTCGCTATTGTTTATTTATGTATTATTATTTATACCTATTACTATTATTTATTTATTTATACAAACGTAAAAGTTCTGTGATGTTCAACAACGCTTGCTTAGATAATGACTTGCTGCCTAAGTATACATATATATATATATATATATATATATATATGTATATATATATATATAATAAAAGCGAACGTTTGTCTGCCTGTGTGTCTGTATGTCCCTTAATATGAAGATAAACTAGGAATAATACCTAAAATATGTGTTTTACATGTAAAATTGTCTTATAAACATGAGAGAAATAGTCCTGTGTCTATAGCTGACTTCTTAAGGGAGCTGAAAGCCCTTTTCCGACATGTTACATATTGAAATCTATCTATTTATAAGCATCTGATATCAGCCTGACAACATCAGGGTCGATGTTAAAGTAAACTATCCTTAATATACTATGCGTGTGTACAAATAACTTGTCGTTCTGTTTTTTCCTGTGATCGCCTGTCTTTTTAAATAAACCTTTTATAAACTAAACAACAAAGGTTGGTTTTGTATTAACATATGAAAAACAACTTGAGATCACTGCGACGAAGACAGAGACAAAAAGATCAATCCACGTGCATAAAGGATTTGATGCATGCATTGCTAAGGCATAATGTAATAAATGGAGCCGAGAGAAAGACGGATAAATAAAGACGTGGCCAAAGATAGGTAAGTTCTGAAGTTAATTCATAACAGCCATCCAATACATGCCCGCATGTAAAACAGATGTTAAACCGAATATGATGATGATGATCTATGTTTTCAATTATAAATCTCCAAAATATAACATTATTTGCTTTTTTTTTTTAACAAAGTTTTTAATAGTAATAAATGGAAACTATTTAAATCTCATCATATTAGCTAATTTGATTATATTGTTATGTTATAGCCGCTTTTTTATTTCATCTTCTATGCTTTGTTGGATCAATTCTTGAATAGCCAAGACACATTTCGTATTTTATTCAGATGCATATATCCCTTTGCCAATGCCAATGTCCTTGCAAAACCAGCTCACATATTCAGCAACAGTGTGATAATGTTCCGCAGTCTTCTTGAGTTAATTTATCAATATCAATTATTCTAATATTCACAGAATCGATATCCTTTACACAATATCGTTGGAAATTTATAATGCTGAGCATAGGAATATTTGACCTTATATCATTTTCATTGTACCTTTACTATCATGGACAATATTGTTATTCTAGCTCTAATTAAATAGATTACTAGGAGGCAGAAGAGACAAACGTATTATTGACATGGACTTTGAAATGAGAAAATCAACTTCTGTTGAAGCTGATAAGCTCATTTTGAATAGGGGTGGGACGTAATGGGTGAAAATTTCAGATTCATGCGAGTAGTATTTTTTTGTCTTCATTTATACATAAATAACACTAAACAATCAAACATTTTGAAAATTTTGCAAAATTCAGAAGGTGCAGGCCCAAAATAGCCGTTAGTGCTCCACGGGACTCAAAATCCATCATTTTTCGGTGAAAAAGTGGTTTCATGCGACATTGGGCTAATTTGGGCTATTTTTCACTAGTTTTTGGCTATTTTACATTCATGAAAACCCTTTCACAGACTGAAAATGGTCCTAAATTAAAGTATTATATCAGATTTAACCATCTATATCCATTCATAGCTTTTGAGGATGTTTTAGGACCTGCAATGTCGCATGAAACCACTTTTTCACCGAAAAATGATGCATTTTGAGTCCCGTGGAGCCCTAACGGCTATTTTTGGCCTGCACCTTCTGAATTTTGCAAAATTTTCAAAATGTTTGATTGTTTAGTGTTATTTATGTATAAATGAACACAAAAAAAATACTACTTGCATGAATCTGAAATTTTCACCCATTACGTCCCACCCCTACTTTGAACAAATAATTTGTTGTAAACGTATGAATTTAGCTCTCCTCACACAAGCTCCTGCAATGAGAAAAACAGAAGAATATACTACACTCGAGTTTTAGTAGGGTAACTCGTGTAAGAAAGGGAAAACTTTGACAAAATCTGAAGTTAGGCTCCCATAGACAGGAAAAGAGGAAGACTGATTTTCTTTCCTTTTAATCAACAATTTTTAGGTTATTCAATACTGTGGTACAGTGGAAGACAGGTAAGACGAGATCTTATGTATGACGTTGTGACGAGAAATTAGTGACAATGATCGACCTTTTTTCCCCGCTAGATGCCAATTAATACAGACATGTGAAAAGAGAGCTTGTGAGTAAATACCCTCCACCCGACCAGTTTTAATCGCAGTTTCATGAAATGTTTTCCCCAGATTGTCTATGGTAAAAATTTAAAAATTAAGCATCATTATGTTGTTTGTTGGAAGATCTTTATTGCAGATAAGGCACATGGTGCCAATAGAGATGGCATCTTGATGAGTACATGGTAGACAAATAAAAATGGTGACAATGGTAGGTGAGACACTATATAAAACAATTCAACAGCACAATACCCATTTTAAATTATTCATTCTATACGTTTAATTGAACACAAGTTGCTATGTTTTACCCTTAGTAGGAGGAGGAAGTTGTTGGTTCATAACTTTCCCCAAAATATTAGTGTCCAAATGATCACACTAGATCTACTATATAAGATTATGAATTCACTTTCCCACGTGGAAATTGTATTTCTATCAATAATTGTTGTAACCTTCAAGGGTCGATAATAAATAAGACAACACGGTGGTATATTTACGAGAGTGTGTATTTACAGATATACACGGTAGTATGTTACAGAAAGACTTATATTTACTTCCCTCCCACTGCAATAAGATGTGACACAAAGTTGGAAAGTGGGATTTGGTGGGCCAGTATACTAGTTAGTAAAAATGCCTGAGCAACCCGTCAGCATTCCCTGGTAGGAGTGCTTAAGGCAATTTGCGATAAACTCCTCCCCAAAGAGTGGAGGCAAAGTGTTGGAGGGTGGACCTCCTAGGACTACCCAGAACCATACCTCAGCCCGATAGAAGAAAGGCCACCATCAGTCATAATGGTCCACCTCCGTCGAACTGATTGTCGAGAACAAATCCTCAACATGGTAAGAATTGCGTCTCTGACTTTCACAGTAAGACTGCGGAAAAACGACTGATATTTACCTTCCTTCCACAACAGGAAGATGTGACACAAGGTCGGAAAATGTGATTTGGTGGGCCAGCGCACTACAGGTAATGCACTCTGGCCCCACAAAAAACGCCTGAGAAGCCCTGTTGGCATTCCTCGATCAGTGCACCTCAGGCAGTTAGCAATAAGCAAACTCCTCCCAAAATAGGGGAGTCAAGGCCTGGGAGGGTGGTTCTCCTAGGACTACCCAAAACCATACCTCAGCCCGACAGAAGAAAGGCCACCATCAGTCAAGAACGAATCCTCGTCATGGTAAGAATTGTGTCTCTGACTTTCACAGAGAAAGACTAGTATTTACTTCCTTCCCACTGCAGGAAGATCTGACACAAGGCCGGAAGGTGGGTAAATTCTCCAGCGCCCCGGGGCGCCTCAGGCAGTTAGCAATAAATTAATTCAACCCCAAAGAAGGGAAACGAGATCTGGAAGGGTGGACATCCTAGGACTACCCAACCCGACAGATAAAAGGCCACCGAAATCGCCCAATTTCTGCCGAACTGATTCTCGATTGGTATTTACCAATCCAGTGTCTCTCTTCAACAATGTCGGTGAAAGATTGCTCGTCCTTCGTCATAGGCCCTCTATATATAATGTCTAGAAAAGTCCATATAGTCACAAAATAGGGTAAACCACCTATCAGACCATAACAATGTGTCTTATATAGGCTATATGACTACCCTATTCTATGGACTCATGTGTCATCTATCAGACCTAAAGGCTATGAGTCAACTCATTAATAATATTATAAAGCATTATAGAAAGCTGCTTTTAAACAATAGCAAATCTATATTTTTTGTAACCCCTTATGTATAAAAATATAAAAAATAGAAGAAATTTATATCCAATTAAAAACAGCTTCTTTCAACAAAATTTCTTATAGTTTAGGTTTTTGTATTCTTAAATGTTTCTAATGTCTCATAATACTTTCAAACGTTGTGATGATAATTTTACATGATAACATCTCTATATAATTTGAACTGAATTAGGCAATCCATTTAAATGAAAACCTTTTCTTTTCCATTTTCCAAAAAAATATCTTCTTTTATTTGTATTTTCTGTAATTTCTCCAGATTTTGAGTGAAATTAAATAAAAGCTCAAGAAATAAATGAAAATCTACTTTACAGTTTAACTCGGTAAGAAATTTGGAAAGAATGATCAATAGCTTCAATATATACTAAATATCTATTACATTTAATATCTATTATTATACTAAAGCTGAGTTAATAAACGTTTGTTTCCCTAAAGTTTTTTCTCCAACATATTTTAATCACATAAAATACATGCTGATATATTTTTCAGTTTTAGGATTGAGTTATATTTGAAAAACTTCCATTTAATTGTCCTAATTAACCGTAATTTGCAATTAACTCACCAAATGACCGATCTCTTACCATTTCTCACTGTATATTGTTTGACTTCTGCTCTTATTTTATACACTGTTTATCCTCTCTCGCTTCTTTATTATAAGTCAAAGGTAACTCGACTATTTGCCACTCTCTCGGTCAGCTCTCCCACCTTCTCTTCATTAGCCTTCAAAAAAGAGTGAGCATAAATAGACTAATTTTAGATTTGGTTAGTTTTTGTATCATAATCAAAATGCACAAATATGTACCTCTGACCGTAGATTATTTCTTCAAAGAAACTTACATGAAAATATTTCCTAATATGCTAATTACATAATAATACTAGATTACCTGTGACTCGTTGCATAACAACCACTAGCATTGTTTAATCAACTTTGTTGGCATTTTGTTACCTAAAGTTTGGCATCTAAGCTTTTTGTGCCTATTTATTTTAGCAAAATATATGCTAGAATATTCCCAACTTCTGAGATTGAGTTTTGTTTGAAAATGATTTAATTTTAATTTTTTCTAATTATCAGTACTTTGTAATTAACTCAACTCATTCATTGTTTGTGCAGCTCAGTAATTATCTCAAGAACAATTTACTTCAAGAATATTTTCCTTTTTGTTTAATTTTCTCACAGGAAAAAATTAAACATCCTATTATCCATGTAATACGAGCAAGCTGTATTCTTAGACAACAGCCAAGATAATAAACTTAGTAAATAAAAAAATAGTTCTGCATCTTTTTGTTTATTATTCATGTGTTAAAATTAGTTTCCTTTCCTATTTCATCTAAAAATAGAATAATTCTAAAAATTGTAGTATTCCATTAAAAAACACGATTGGAAAGATTTTTTGTGGATAATAAACTTTAAAATTAATCGTAAAATGGATTTTAGAAAATTATTTTAATGGCATTGGCTCTTCTATTCAATTGAGTAGCATCTGTGCATTTCATGTGTTGCCTATCAATGTTTATTTTTTATCTTGGCCATAGTTAACATTTTAGTAATGTTTTTAAAATATGAGCATGTTTTAATTTTCTTCTCTCTATTTTTGTCAATTAAAACTGTAATGACGTAGAGAGCAAGTATTTTGTTTAGAAGAAATGATTTTCAAAATCTCTGTAAATAGTTTAAAAACAATATCTTAAATTACGCTTTAAAAATAATTTACAAGTGAAACTTGCTTCTATTCCCCTCAAATATTAATTAAATAAATTGACGAAGAAGTGTTTGCTTCTGTAAAAAGAAAATAATAAGCTCAAAGGTGAATCTTAATTTATTTGCGTTTTTAAAACTCTAAATTCCCTTTGAAAATAAATGTAACAATTGCCTTTCAAAGAAATAAGACTTCATATATATTCTTTTTCTTTCAGAAATGATTAACATAAACACGTAAATCAAAGTAATACTTTGAAAGAAGAGGAAAGAACTTAGGTAAATCGATTTTAATTGCTTCAATAGAAAAAAATGCAGTAACTATTTGTTGTTTGAAATTAATTTGAATATTTGAATCATTTTAAATAAAAGATATAGGCTGCTTAGTACACCTGTAGCGTGGCTACTGGTCTTGGATAGGGTGTTCGACGACGAAATTGCTAAGTACCATGCTGACAATTTAATATAAATGGCAATGAAATGGCGAATAGATAAAAATCGATGAACATGTATGAATGACAATGAAAGAACGTTTGAGAATAACAGGGTCATCATTTAACAATTGCTAAATAAAAACACCAACAGTGTTGTGATAAAAAAGAGAGAAAAAACAGAATTAAAGAAAAAACATTTATATATCTATAATTTTACAATCATATGAAAGTTACTTTTAGTGAAAAATTGTTCATTTATAAAAGTTTATATACTTTTGAATATACTGAGGATGTTCAATGTGTAAGACATGAGGGTTAGAAATGTGTATTTCTATGTTTGTTAGTGTGAATATGTGTGTGAGTAATAGGCAGTGTTGCATTGTGTATGTATGGCCTATCTTGTTTTTTATCAGTGTGTGTATATGTAAGAATTTGTGTGAGTGAGTAGTTATTCGCTTATGTGGCCGTTGTCGGTATGCAAATATCTTTGTCGCTTGTTAGTTTATGAGAATATATGCACGAGATGAGAAACGTTGTGCAGGCTTTTGAGTGTTCTTTTCGCTCGTAGTTGAGTATTCTTTCGCCTCCCCTGGCTGAAGAGGAAAGGCATAATATTGTGTTGTGTTCTGGTCTTCTTCTGGGTTTAGTCAAACTGGATCTGTTTGTTTCTCTCTTTTATTTTTATTAAAATTTTTACATCAGCCTGTTAACTTTCTCGTTTCAAACGAGCGGAAATGATTTTCATTGACCGAAAATGACGAGTTTTGCAACCGTATGTGAAATCCTTACTTACTTTATTTTGGAGATGACGAGAAGGAAAGAGTAAGCTAAACGAATGGAGAAAGAAAGAGAGTAGCTATACAAGCCAGTCACTTTTTGACATTCGTTTGCATCGCATCTCTACCTCACCACACACACTCTGGGAGTGGTATCAGTGGTGTGTATGTATAGTCTGAAATTTTGTTAATTTGTAACAAAACACAAGTGAATGAAGTTGACAGATTTTTGATAAAATGGCCGAAATTTTCAATTTAGTTTAATAACACTAAATAAATGCCAAAATATTTTGTATTTCTGGAATTGAGTTACCTTTAAAAATAATTATGTTTTAATTGTTGTAATGAGTAGTAATTTGCAATTAACTCATCAAGTCACCTATTTTTTACTTAGCTCAGTACATATCACTATCACCCTTCTATATACATGTTGATTTACATCTTAGTTATAATTATCAATCTCCCTTTAAATATCTGCTTAATTTTGAAAGCTAAACACAAGGCAAAGGATTCAATAAGCATTACCTGATGCTTAAAAAATTAAAAGAGTGATGAGTAGGAAACATAGTTGATGATACTTATCAATATACTGTTTTTCTAAGAATTGTTTATTCAAATTTAAAAACATTTTTCCGTTACCATGATGTGTACTAGTTATTTTGTGTTCCTCTTCATTAAGATTCAAAAAACAATATTTATAATCTTTTAGTGCAAGCCTATCATGTTTTAGTGAATATATTGTCTAATTATCTTTGTGTCATTTAAAAATCTATTACATACCTTTTAATGCCAAACTTGTTTCCTAAATTATTAATTTGAATTACGTCTAAAATATTTAAAGAACATTCTCCAGCAGATATACATTTAAAAATTTACTTCTAGAATACTCTACATTTAAGCAAAACATCTCCAACAAAAATAAATGTAAACATGCTACTTTCTTTATAAATCAATTCAAAACTTTCGTTTATGTTAATTTCAATTTTTTTTCGTCAATTAATAATGGTTAATTTACTTTTGGAATATATATTATTTTAATCCCTGGACATTTTCTTTGATAAATTGGCTTTACTCTCACACCTTTTTACAAAGTTATGTCAACAAAGTTTTCCTTTTCACTATTATTTTTTAATGTCTTCTGTCTCTTCTCAATAAAAACACATTTTAAATAATCATAGTTTTAAATTTTCGTTCAGATTTTCTGATAAATCATGCTGAGACATGGCAGGGAACGAGGATTTGGCTGGTTGAATTTGAATCTCAGGTGATGAAGATCGAATATATCAAGCGATACTGATCAAGAAAGAGAAGTAAATGTTCAACGTTTACATAAATAATCTACAAGAGACAACCTAGAAGCCATGAAGAATCAGTTCAAACTTCTGATGTTAATCAAATGCATAAAATATACCCCCATATCTTTTCCCAGATGAGACATTAATTCGTTAAGAATGGAAAGGTGAGTGTAGGGCATTTACAAGTTTTATCCAATCAATTCAAGTTATATTTAGCAGTGATCAACCAATGACTGATAAATTTTGAAATAATATCAGGAAATCCAACTACCTCTTTCAAATGACGTTTTTTGGGAGCTTCAAAAGTAATTCCATTGAGAAGTTGATGGATTTTTTGTAATCATTCAAAGAGACATTTATCAATATATTGGTCTGTTACTGCCTGATACAACTGAGGAAACATAATGTCTCCAAATTTGATTTTTATACTAAAAGGTCTTTATTTGAATTGTTAAAAAATGTAATTAGACAACATAATCCTTGTGTTACTGCACTCTTACTGGCAAAAGAACGCATTCGTAATGTGCCAGAAGTCAGTATTATTATTGATCCGAATAAAAGACCAACATTAGAATATGAGAGGACGTTCAATGTAAGTTACCAATTGCAAATGAAATTGCAGTTATGGTGCAACACCATACAGAACCTCTGGCAATATCACGAAACATGGTCTTGAAAGAAGCGGGGGGGGGGGCAGCTATAAATACTTTCAGAGTTGCATCGCTATTATGATGCTCTGCAATTGACCATCAATTGGTTCTGAAGCATACGATTCATATGGTCCATATTACTGCAATAATTAGTTTTGCTGGAAAGATGGAAAATATGCAAAACGGCACTGACAGCCGTTTATTATGCATACTATATATGGTAAAGATTCCTATCCAATATTTATGAGACATTCACCTGCAATGGGAGGATTCTTTGGTCATCAGAAAGGAAAACCTGATAGTAATGTTGTTTTTGAATTGGTTGTATCCTATAATATAAAACTGTTGAAATATTTAAATTGTCATAGATATATGTTTGTTGATTAAATCTATCAATTATATCATTAAAAATACACTGACACGGAGTGATCAAACCATTTTCGCTGTGAATAAAGATGAAATCTCAGATTATATGATAAGAATATACATTTGTTGTTCAAAAGCAGTTTTTTTCGATATTAAGTTTTCCAATTCATGAGAAGAAACCAGATGTTGTTCGTTTTCAAGCCCATTTACCAGATCCAAACCAAGTCTTTTTTTCGACATAATGAAATGCAATTCAATGAAACCACTTTGACAACATTTATGGATATTAGTAATTGTGATTTATTTGCAAGAAATCTCTTCTACTTAGATTTACTAAAATGTTTAATCTGGAGTAATAAAAGTTGGCAAAGGAGGAAAATTGGTAAAAGCATAGAATGTTATCGAGGAATGTATAAGATCAATAATTTAGGTCGTGTAAACACTGTGAACCTGTATGCGTGCATTCACTGCACTGGGTGTGATCGTTCCCACTCGTTTTGCCGGTCTAAAAGTGTTGTGTGATCTAGTCAATGCTGCAACAAAGAATTCTCATCCCAAGTAAAACATTGGGTCCAATTTATAACAAGTAACAGGTTTATTTGTTGAAGGTTACAAAAGGTACGCATGTTCTTGGGTTGAATGGCAGACTTCCAAAATGAGATCTTTTACCCCGGCAAAATAAAGTATAAGTCCGATCCAAACAGTCCTTTGGCTAAGAGCCCCAAAAAGCACACACTGCTTGGAGAAACACCCAGCCTCAACTGATTGCCAGCTGTCTAAAAGAGCAACGCCCTCCTGTCAGAGGGTCAGGTCTCTCCTGTCCATCTCCTAGGGTCCTTTGTCCCAAACCAGAAATCTTGTATTCCAGTCTTTCTCACTGGTCACCATTCGACCACACAGGGGCTGACTGTTGGAGATATCCATTAAAGATAGCTACCAGACAGTCTACTCATGGGTGTCTTATCATGGAAACAATCTAAGAACATTACTTTCTGGTCTCAGCATGATTCTCTTTTTTAAATTGCGTCGATCATGGGAGTAGTTAATATTTAAATCGACACCAGACTTAGTAATGTGAGGAAAATCCATCAATGTTAATTATATTTTGAAAAGTAACGAAATAATAATAAAATAAACCAAAAACAAAAATATTGTTTTCGGGGGGGGGGGGGGCATAAAAATAAGCACCGAATTGTATTTTTTAAACATTAAATGCACACGATCCTCTTTATTTTTTAAATGCTTGTGATTGATAAATGCAGACGATTCTCTCATTCTTTTATATTTCTCCCGGGCAACGCCGAGCCGCGGGTCCTGCTAGATATATATATATATATATATATATATTAAAGTATATTATTATCTAATAATAATATACTTTTACTTATACTGCAACAAAAAGTAAACAAAGAATTTCTGCATATCATAATTTATTCAGCAATGATAGATATGCAAATACTACGTCCTTATCTAACCATATTTGGAACTATAAAAATAGACAAATCTCATATCTTATAGAATGATCCAACCTAAGGGGTAATTCCTATCAATGAATACTCTAATATTTGCGTGGTCGAAGCCTTAATGATTATGAAAACAATTTTTACTTTCTGAATAGAAAATATGAAATTATCTCTTCTTGCATACACAAACGAAAGTTTAAATATGACCAACTCAGTATAGCTTTAATAAAATAGAACTCAATTTTGAACTTAATGTTAAAATAATAATATGAAAACCATACTACTACTACTACTACTACTAATAATAATAATGGAAATCTGGGGAGGCTTGTTGTCACTCAGACTCCAGGGAATACCACTGGTTGTTGTCGGTGACCAATCATTGACGATGATCTGTGTGATTACTCCTAGTGAGTACAAATAATAATAACGATAATAATAATCAATAAAATTATAATATGAATTCAATTTAGCATGTCTATCTCCAAGAAATATAACATATACCTATAAATTAAGAACATACAATAAACTTAGCTATTAATATATAATTTCATCACTTTCTTCATCTATGGTTGAGACTTTCAGGCTTGAATATTAGAATGATTTATTGAAATGTAAATGGTTTGAAATATTAAAGTACATTTTCGGCTAAAGACATTTTTCTCTATTCGAGAATAGTTAAGACTAATTAATCTTCAAAATAATTTTAATAAATATCCTATAAGAATTATGTAGTTTGCTAATAGTAATCCAGTAATGAAATTAGAGGAAAACTTCTTCAAAAACACTGCAACGACCACCGACTGATCAATCTCAACTGCAATGTTCTATCTTAGCTATCAAAAATCCAACTGCCTGTCTTCCCCAATGTTTTCCTCATATGCGAATGAATGTCACCAATAAAAAATCTAATTACGAACACAAGTTCTTTTTTCCACTGAAAATTGAGTGCCCTCCATGCGAAACTGTCAAATCTGGGAACCTTTCATTTTCTCTCTATTTTTACAGTAGGTAACATTTAGTCCTCCTTAGTATCTTAAGCCACACGCCTCCATGATGATCATAAATTATTTAACATCATATAATCCCGTACTCAATTTGGCACATTATGTTCTCTCTGCGGTTTTTGCATTGCAACCACCTCACCTTCATTGCCCTCATGTTCGGCGTTTACATCTCCATCGTTTACATGGACCACATTTTCTTTCCATTTTTACAGTAGGCAACATTTAATCCTATGTATTTTAAACTACACTACTTTAATAAAATAACGGTAAATCCGGATTTACCTCCTCTTGATTGCAAATAAACTGATGGCTTGATTAGAATAAAATTACTTTTCTTCTGGAAAAAACAACATCTCTGCAAGGCTCCCTCAATATTCGAACTTTGGATTGATTCATACAAAAATGTGACTATTAATTCATCTATCTGTCTTAGTTGGACGTGTATGCTTCTTCCTGGTTTGATATGTTTTTTGTTCTTATTTTTCTGAAATGATTTTGATTCTAAACTGTCGAAAAGAGAAAAAAACCACACGCTTATGATTTCTTGTATTGCTAAATACTGGACTTGAATTAAAATGATCTATGAAACGTTCGTAAGTCGGCTTTGTATTAACTTTTCTTTCTGAAATTTGACTTAAATGCTGTTTTTTGTTAATTACATATATATATATATATATATATATATATATATATATACATACACTATGTGATAGTTATATTCTATGGCTTTATTTTTTATGCCATTAAATTGTTTACTCACTAAAAGTCGTTTTTAACTTATCCTAAACTCTTAGTTATATAAACTGTAGTGAAAGTGTTACGTTTTGTCTTATTAAGAAAGATAGACGAAGGGATTTAAGAGTGATACATGGTAGCACACCAGAGAGCCCTTTTGAGTGCCCATCATTGCCATGAAGGGACAACTTGAGTAAGAGATTGTAATGGACAAAACCGACCCCTCTGAAGTAGATGACAAAGAATCACCTGTGTCGTACATAAAAGCCTCAAACAGAAAGAGATGTAATGTACTGTAGTTTTAAATATTAAAACGTGAGACGCAGTGAAGCTGATTCGAACTGTCGACTCCGGGGTTACAAATTATTCATCATTTTGAGCTTCATATAATGTGGCTGATTCGCCTGTTCATCATGGAACTTGGAACATCTCTAGCATCCATGTCATTTTTTGCCAGAGAGTTATTAGCAAGAACAGGTGTTTGTTCAAGGCGGTGTCGATTGGAGACGTGCAGCTTTGGGTCCATTAGGCCATTATATTTCGATACTTTTGAGTCATTGTGAAAAACGAATACCAGTAGTATCTTATTCAAACTTTCACACCACTGTAATTTGATTATCTGGTCAGAACATAAAAATAACAAAATAGTATAAATAAAATACAAAAGAAAAGATTAAGATTGAAAGAATATCAATAAAAAGTTTAGATAAGATGGAAAGAATTCTTTCAAATTCAATCAAAATGAAAATATTTAATTCAACAGAAAATAAATTTAGTATCTTTCCTTACAATGTTAATCTACAGTGTTTGACTTGTTGTTTTAGCCAGAAGACTTTATTTCTATTTTTGACATTGTTTGACTATTTGTGGTACAGTCTTTCAGATCGTCATCTAAGATGTATGAATACAAGTTAATTGCTGTCTTGTGCCTCTGAATTATGTGTAGAATTATTTCTATACTACGTTTCCATAACAAAAAAATGGTCGAGTAAAGGAGAAATGAATATATGTTTTATTTATGGAAACTTCTAAATTAATTTCCTTTGAAGGAATTCAAATGATACAGTAAAACTATAAATATTCGATGTTCATAAATAAATATCTTAACTTGAAAAAAGGGGCACGATTAATGAAATGAATACCGACGTGGATTATGTAATTGGCTAAACTGAGTTCAAATCCAGCCGAGTTCAAATACATCAATTGCATTCACTTACAACCATTGAAAAAGTTATAAACACCTCTTACCAACTAGAAGGACATATCAACTAGAGTTCAATGAATTGGTTGAAATGAAGTATTTCAGTATTAAATAATCTCAAAACGGTTGACATGCTTTAAAACTGACAAACCAAACTTGAATAACGTTTTGATCAAGAACAGTGGCAGACCAGGGGGGTGGGGACTAGCGCCAATGATAGGGGCGGCAAAATGCCCTCTGGTCATGACTAAGCCTCCAAGGCATGTGAAATGCTCAAAATCTTTTTCGCACTTATTTGCTAAACGTTTATATGGCATCTCTCAGAGAGTTCCAGGCTAAATATGTAACAGTATGGGGACAATTTTTTTTTTATTGCTGCCACTTTGGCCTTGCCCATTAAGGTCACCCGGTCACTGCTTACATTTCCTCAGAAATAATTAATTTTTTTTTTTTCTGTTTGAACTTCCTTAAACCTAGTGCGTTGGAATTAATGGAATCAATTTTCAATTTATGGAAAATTTTAATACTTATGACTTCTAAACTATCTCTCAAATAGCTATTTTCACTAGGCGTGCTGGTTTGGTGAGATAAAATTACTCAGTTGTATTTGGAAATATGTTTAGAAATGATTATATTCTTTTTCTTGAATAAGTCCGTTAAGTTTTATTAAAATGTGATAATTATACCTGATATCTTTTAAAGATTTTCCAAATATCTCTGATTGATAGAAAAAATTGTCTTAATAATGACACAACGATTGTTCTTAGTCTTTGAGCTGGAATCAAAGTGTAGCTTGAGAGTTATGAATAAAATTAAATTTATCAACATTTTAGGAATATTTTAAGTAGTATGACTCCTTAAGTAAATGGGGTATTGTGGTGACTACAACGATTTTTCTTTAAGAGTAGGATAGACAAATAGAGTAGACAAAAGGATGACCAACAACACCCATATCACCCCACACTTTTGATGGCCTTGTTCCTAATTTGTCAAAATGTATATTTTTTATGTTTTGTAAATAAGTAATCCAAAATGTAGTATTCCAATGAAATTGCTAAAATTCTGTTAAGTCCACATAACATCGGACGTCACTTCTAAAAGACCAGGAAGGATTCTTACGAAAAAAAAAAAAAGGTTATAGCTTTTATTTGTTTAAATCTCTGATGAAGCTTGTTATACCGAGCGAAATTATTAGAAAAAAAGTCGAGATGAAAAAAAAAAATAGTATTTTGATTTTAATAAAAATATCTGCATCTAACATAGTTTTTTTAAGGCATTTTTTCCTCTTTCTTTAAGTTTATATATATATATATGTATATAGTTTTAAAAAAATATATATATATATTTCAAACTACCTTTACACACAACAGCATATCAGCACTTATCATCTATAACATCAAGACGAATTTCAACTTGACTGTGATAAATATGTCTCAGTCGAGTAGGATTGTACGAAAGAGGAAGAGAAGAAAAAAAATATGCTTATACTTCTGACAAAGATTTTTATCATCGAAAGTACTCAAGTTTATAAAAAAAAAGTTTTTAAAGTAAATAAATTATTTATTTTGAAAAATAAATAATTTGCGTTGTCCAGGTTTTCAAGATATTCTAAAAAAATATTCTCCTTATTATATATATATATATATATATATATATGTATACTGAAACGGTTAAGAGACCAGCGAAATTCAGATTTTTTTTAAATAAACATATTTATTTGAAATTCAAAATTACCAGAAGAGCACAGCACTTATCTCGGACATTACAAGAACAGAAGGCTAAATGGCAACATGTCGCTTAAAAAGAAAGAAAAAATATTGTCCGTATTTTCCTGATGAAGATTTTTATATGAATCGAAAATTCGAATTTTAAATAAATGCGTTTATTTTTTTTAAAAATCTGCATTTGACTGGTCTCGTACCCGTTTTAAAATTACAAATTTAAATGCATTCAAACAGTGGAAATATTTTACTCATACTATATATATATATATATATATATGTATACATGAATTTAGGTAAAAATGGCACAAGTGTATAAATAGAAAACACATCGCGCAAGGAAAAAATATAGATGAAAATCTCACCATAACTTTATTAAAAGAGAAACCCTAAGTTTGTCAAATTAAAAACAAAATTATATCTACATTTAAAAGTAGATGAGGACCCTCAGCTAAATCCCCCCCCTCAAACAAAAGAGATTTTACCATTTAGGCGATTACGTGTGAACACCCTTAAAACTTAGGGAAAAACAATTGGCTTTTCCACTGCCAACTTATCCATCTATGTAATTCCTCTGATGATAAGATTTTAATCTTTGAAAAGCCTTGGCTTAAGGAAAGAATAATAAACATGTTTTTACCGAGTACACCTTGCATTGAACAATCGAAGTTGAAATAGATTTGTCATTCGTACATGTTTATCCCTCTTCTTTCATTATCTTTATATATATACATATATATATATATATATATATATATATATATATATATATAATAAGAGTGTACATAAAACAAATATATTGTTCAAGACTGTCAAGACTGAATATATTTATTTGCATAATTTTTAATATATTCAATTAAGCATTAAAGTCCCTTAAGGTTAAACTTTTTAAAAATGATTCTTTTCTCATCAGAGGGTTAAGCCAAACTTTGAAATAACAAAAACAAGAAAAAAAGTAGGCAGTTCATTCCGGAAATAAAATTTTGAACAAAATTTTACAAAAAATTTATTTCAAATTCTACAGAAAACCATTGGTATATATTTCAACAGACGGTAGTTGCCAATGGCGTCATCAATACTTTCAGAGTATTACTGAATTTAAAACTAATACCAAGTTGTATATGAATCTTTTTAGATAAAAATAAATACAATCTTAATTGTGTACATTAAAGAATATTTTAATTAAATAAGCATTTCCAATTTTTATTACAAAAATAGGGGCACTAATTAATTAACTTTTCATAACCTTCAAAAATAAAGAAATTAAGATATAATAATTTTTCAATTTCTATAAACTATTACAAAACTATTAAAATATTGAAACGAAATATTATTGCAGTTAATGTCTTCCATACATTTCTGAATGTCGGTAGACAGTTTGTTTACAGTTCACCAAATACGGATTTTAACTTAACTCACACTTTTTTTCGATAATTATGCAATTTTTAGTAAAACGTAAGTACATTTTTAATTCAGTATCTGAAGACGTTAATTTACTAATTATCTTTGAAATAATTCCAGAAAACTGACATTTATCATTCAAGAGATTTAAAAAAATTAATTTCTTAAAATTTCAAATTTGATTGAATTTTGTTTTAGCCACCGTGATAACACTTTTCATTCTAAATTTGTTTTCATGTGTAAAAATACATTTGTCTTTCTTTTAGAGATTAACTTTAAGCTTTTATCATTCAAACATAATAAAAATTTACACGGAAATGAATATAACATTTTATAAGTCCCTTTTAATAACCATAGTCCGTATAACCCATACCCACTTTTGCACAGTCACACACACACACACATGTGTATATATATATATATATATATATATAGATATATATACATGTATAGCCACACTGAGGAGTTTTGATACGGCGAAACAGTTGTCTGTAGATGACTCTGCATGTTGAGAAAATAAGTGGAAAAGCTGAGTATATATATATATATATATATATATATATATATATATAATATTAAATTATATTTTTTAATATTTTACCTTCGTACGATGTCTTTTCCAGCTTACGGCTCTCATCAGCACAGGGAAATAACAATCTCAGACAATCAGAGGACGTGAACCCGGTTCACAGAGACACCTTGAATCTGTAAACGTTCACTTAGTCCTTGGGACCACGAGAGATTGTCACATGATTACAGAGAAATTAAGTGATATTTACACTGAAAGCAGCGAGTATAAATTTCTAAACATATACTAGAACTGAACAACAGAATCGGAGTATTGCATACATACATATATATATACATATATATATATATCTATATATGGATGCATGTGTGTATGAGTTCTCAATTGTACATTGGTTTTTATTTTCTGAAAGATCTTATAAATCACTAATAAAACAACCATTTTAGTTTCTTATCCAACTAACAAGAAATATGTCCTGATGACTATTAGCACCTTTTACAAATAGCCTTAGATGAAGCAACATGAATGTAACCTGCAATGCTAAAACCTTGTCTATCAAACTACTGTTAAGTATAACAATCTTATAAATAATGCAATGGTTTTCAATATATCTTTCGGAGATGTGAGGCGAACATTTCTATATTTAATGAATCATTGACTTGACTGAGAAATTGATATTGCTTTTAATATGAGATTCCAATAAAATTTTATCTACTTGATGGATCAATAGCAACATTAAATGGACAAACCGAAATTACTGTACATCAGAAAAGTAATCACTCTGGCAAAGAATTATTAACAAGGCTTTGTGTTGCATACCTCTACTCCTGCCTGGACCGCGGCAGTACGCGTTTCGTATACCAGTCCCGGCACCAAAAAGGTGTTTGTTGCATAGCCCTCTTCTTGGGGCCACGGCAGTTCACGTTTACTATTTAGTCCCGGAAAGGGCCGCGGCAGCTCACATTTAATACTCGTCATTTTTAAAACATCATAAATCACATAGTTCATATATTGTTTGCATACTTTAGATTTCTCCCTCGCCATGTAGAGGGTCGTGTCGTCTAGTGGATGAATTCTTTCCTCTTTCCTTCCTGCCGTGAACCATGCCGTCCGTTGTCTGCAACAAAAGCTCCATGACGCACTCCGAAGACAAACAATCCTGTTAACTTTCAATTCCTTTTATTACAAGCGTTGTTATTTATCGGCCTGGGCCATTCACTACGTCGAGAGAAAGAGAGAGAAAATAACTACTTTATCGCAGTTACTTAACAATTATTTTCTTAACCATTCATAGAGGGGGGGGGGAGGATATCCCTCGCTTGTATTTTCTTAGGGAAATATTTCCCTTAAATCAAATTGCTGACTACATCAAAATCATGTCTGATAGGTTCGCATCCAAAACCCAGACTGGCTAAAACTCGCTTCTCACGAAAAACGAGTGACGTCACGGATCCCTCTGTTTCCCACGCAAGGGCCTGTGACATCACAGAGCCTCTCGCAGGTGCACACTGACCCTTGATCTGGGGTCTCGTCACACGGTGGCCTTGTCACATCTGTGATTTCCGCCTGTCAGAACAGGCCCTATTCTGCACTCAACTGCCGGTCCACCCCGCGTTAATTCGCGCAAGTCAAACCAACGATTTCCAACAGACACGTCCATTCCCATATGGCCATTATCCAACATTTGCATCTATGTCAGTTTTCTTCACCCATTATTGCTAAGTGAAAGAACATTTCCTTGCAGCTATCCAATGGAAATATCTTGATAAGCATTTGAAATGAATAGTAAATATCGCATTTTCTTGTGAACAACTTTAGTATAATTTGACTGTATTTCTGAAGCCAAAGTACAGGCATAAATTACACACTTGAAATCTCATACATATATTTCATGTTTCATATTTAATTTTTAATAATATTCAATGTAAAGTACTGCATGTTGGATTCAGAAACATTAAAGTTGAATGTATATTAAACAGAAAAGAAATAAAAATATAAACAAATTAAAAAAAATATATATCTATTAACCAATTGAATCTTTTTATTAATAGAGTAATATATTTTGGGGAACAAATAGTCAGATCAGATTAAGAACAAAAATATCGTACAGCATTTCAAGATGGAATTAGATGAATTCAGAAATAATCGTAAACAATTGAATTAAGTACACATTTTTGGAAACTATCGAATGAAACATTTACAGAATTTGATCTGTATATTGATATTGTATTAATAGTGTAAATGTTCTATGTACATTTTTTTTGTATTGAGGGTAGAATTGAGAAGATAATTAAAAATGTAACAACAAACAAATAATAATAATAATAATAATAATAATAATAATAATAATAGAAAATAAAATAAATGAACTGGATTTTTAGTCTTTCATCACCATCATTACCACCACCACCATCATCGGTTAAATATCCGTTTTACATGCTGGCACGTGTTGGACGGCTTTTAGAAATTAACTTGCAAGCTAACCTATCTTTGGTCAGGTCTTTATTTATCCCTCTTTGTCTCAAGTCCATATTTATCACTTCCTTCCTGTTTTCCTTGGCTATCCCCTGTGAACTGACCCTGCTACCTCAATTGTTCTACTTCTATTAACTCAGGAACAATCATCCTTGTTTTCAACGTGGCTATACTATCGAAGCCTCCCGTTCTGAACACATGTCCAGATTTAATCTTCCTCATCAGATCTGAGCCTGTCTTTAAGAGTTGCATTGCACCTCCATCGTATCATTCTCATATCCTTTCTCTCCATGCAACACATGCCCTCAACCCTCACTGGCCAGGTTTCACTTCCATACATCATCACACTGCGTATTCATGCCTGATACACTCTTCCCTTGGTCGACAGTGTTACTAATCCTAATTTCAGTTTCAAAACTAATTATCGAATTTTCAAGGAAAGATAATAACTAGACATACATAATACATTTAAAAGTGTTAATGAATCATACTTTACTGTTTGATATGACTTCATGATATTTCTCTATATTAATAACTATAAACTAATATTGTATTTCATAAAAACGAAAGAGAGAAATCTTTATGAAAAACGCGAAAATTAAAATATAAATGAACATTATTTTGTAATGAAAACTATTCTAATGTTAATCATTTATAGATTCGAAATCTGATTGTACTAACTGAGTGGATTTTTAATTATTTCATAAAGTCTTTTAAGCTGTGTATATGTTCTGAAAACGTGAATCAGTGTATCACATGACTGTACACTTTTTACTTTTCGTTCAAAATTGCTTATATTATACATAATATAGGTGTATCTACTTTTGAAAGAATTTCCTATTTTTATTCTGGCTTAAAAAGCATATTTGCATTGTACTGACACCCTTCAGTTGGGTGACTATGGTGACGTGCTCAGATCCTTCACTATTATTCTTGAATTACAGCCTTTCTTCTCTGCCTCTTTTCCTTGGTCTGTTTGGCAACTGCTTCTTCAAACTGGGAAATACTTTGTTGCACAATTTGCTTCCATACCGAATATACAGAGGCCAAGGATGCACATTTATTTTTACAGTGTACACAACCATGCTTATATTTAGAATTAAAACCGCACTCGAAAATAAAATAACATCAAGATTAACGGTAAACTAAATATTAATATTAATAGTTATTTTAATGTAATCTGTGAATTAATAAAAATATCACACAAGTTATTGTGTGTCTGCCTGTGTTTGCTTCTTACCTAGATCAGGTAAATACAGCTTGTTTAATATACAATTATATTATTAGGTGTAAATTAATTGTTTTTTTTCTTTTTTTTCCTCGAAATTATTACATTTAAAAATGTTCATGGCATCTCTGAATTCCGAACCTGTCATATTTCGTCAATTATAGAAAAAATAAAAACATATAAACGCATTAAATAATGATCGATATTACACGAAGGAATTGTCATCTCAGACACTTATATCGATGTACGTGACATAATCTGTTTTTTGATAATGAACATTGTCAACTGATTGCAATGCAATAACATGCCTGCTGGGACGAGTAATGGGTAGTTTTATCAGCATGAATAAATATTGTTTCCGTTGCTGCTTTTCCTCTGGATTTGGAAATATGAATATCATACCAAAGTAGCTTCTGGAATCACTGCAAAGAATAATGTGCATAGACAGGGCCAATGCATCCTACTCCCGATCCTTCTCGGTCCCGAGATGACCCAAGCCAGATTGAGGGCTCGGAAAAGTCTAGGCTCGGAAGAGTGGGGGCTCGGAAAAGTGGGGGCTCTGTTATTTTATCAACATTTACTTATTTTTCACGTACACTAAATTATAAACCATCAACTATAATAATATACATTGTGTATTTGTAGGGCACTAACCCCGATTGTTGATTTAACAACACCCAGCAGAGTTGCTATATCTGGCGGCTAGACTCTAGAACCAGACTCTTTGATTAAGCTTATGGAAGGACAAAAAAAGTTAGAGGCTAAAATGGACGAATTGCCAATAAATTTGTGGAAAACTCGAACTACTGTAAGCTTATGGCCGGGGTAGAAGTTATTGTTTATGGCGAGAGATTCGAAGGAAGAACAAAGAATTATGGATATCAACCACAGTGGCAAAGGATGCCGGACAAATGGTTTTGCGATAATGAATCTCCCGGCCATAGGCAGTGTAATAGATGCCTTTATAACTGCATGTCATCACACCGCTTTGAAACTCCACTGTAGATTAAGTAAAGAGATTTAAGACAAACAAAGAAGAAAGGAAGAAAACATTATTATTAAAAACTTATATTATTTGAAAGCGAAGGAATGAGGAAGCTAAACCACATATAAGAATAGGCATTTTATAAAGTTAATAAAACATTTATATTAACAGAAACAACAATTTATTTACTTAACATTTTTGTGAGCGATATATATATATATGTGTGTGTGTGTGTGTGTATGTATGTATGCGAGCGGGCTGAAAGTCTTTTGCGTGTAGAATGCAATACGTATGAAGAAATAAGAGTTTGTTTGGATTGAAGATAGATTCTTGAATAAAAAGGATTACCTTTCTTTTCCTCCCCCACCTTCTCGGCCGAGGCCGTCGGTGGGGGTGGAGTTTGTCAACGAGCGTTCTTTGTGTGTTCGTTCGTCTCAGAACACTGAGGGAAAAGAGAGGGAGAAAAGGAACGTGTGTTCTTTTATTGACCCCAAATCATGCGTGGTCAAGTTGGCCGGAATCTTTCGGCAAACGTAAATCTGCGTGACTTCGTAGGTTCCCTACTTCGGAGACGAAGAAGGATTAAGTAAACAAAGAAAGAAAGAGGGTAACCCGTTGTGGCGTTCGCCACAAGCTCCCTTGCTTATACAAAGTGATCTAAGGAAATACCTAGGTAAGCAACTGGAGGTGACTTGGAGTTTCAGCTTGCAAGAAGTCTGTTGCCTATTATTTGTGTATGACAGCATTATTGACATACATTTTCGTTTGGACAGTGTGATACAAATTTCCCTAATTCAGTCACTTTGACAAAGAAGAGTATTGGCTCTCATAAAGTTACTCTTTAAGCTATAAAGGTCATTAATCCCGACTCATGGCAAGAGATACTTAACATTAAATAAACATAGGAGTAAAACTGGTTTTAATTAATTTCTTTATCATAGTGAAACAGAGAAAGCCATATTAGGTACTCATTTTTTATTTTGGAGATTTTTTTCGTCCAAAGTCATCAGGAACAATTTCTAATGTAATTCTCTCATGTCTCACAATGGTTAACACAGAAGATAAGCCTGCCTTTCACAAACTTTTGAATTGTGTGTGCATCACAAAATCATCTTTCTACAAAGGAAAACTGCCCCACACTATTACACACCATATTGTCAAGCGGTCATTGGTGGTTATCACCTGAAAAATTCAGCATAGCCAAAGCTGAGTTTAGCCAGCTAATGAAACTGGATATTATCCATCCATAAAACAGTCACTGGCTCTCTCCTCTACATTTAGTACTGAAGAGTGGTGGCACATGGGGGCGCATGGTGAGTATGTGATGATTATAGGGCACTGAGCTACATGCCTGAATCATCTTAGACGACATTGAAAAAGGACAGACGGCAACGGTCAGAGATTCAGTCATTAACAGAGACCTAGAGTTGGTACTTGATCCATATGGTGGCAGCGTAGAATGCAATGAAGGCGGTTGCTGTTTAAGACTTTGAGCCTCTGTAGATCAAGCGTTCTCATTGGTCATGTTTCCGAACCACAGAGAAAGATCGTCCGCACCATAACCTGATAGATACGCCCCTTGGTAGCCATTGAGATCTCTTGTCGACACCATAGTGACCACTTGAGAAGGACGAATTCAAGCCTTGCAGCTTTTATATGTCGTTCAATCTCAGCTGCCTCTTGTTCAGATGGTACGATGATTGAACCAAGATAGACGAATGACTGCCGCTCATGTTAGACGTGGTCAACCTGGAAGATGTGCAGCTATTCTTCTGCCTTAGTTGAACCATTGTGCACATTGTGAAACCTTTAACTGACCTTTAAATGAATGTGAAAAATTGCAACAAAGTCCTATTTGATCTTACATTAATAACATTTAATTAATTAACAGGCAGTTGCATGATCACATTATTTCTACATAAACTCTGACCATAAACACTGTCTGGTGCGTTCCAGTCAAATTAAGACAAATACATGAAACTAGACATGTGTATTATTAGTCACAGTTCAATTCAGATGCTTGGCTCATCAAAGGAACAGACAATACCCAAGCAGACACCACGTCCCATGACATCAATTTTCACCTGTTGGAGCTGTGTTTGGATTATCAATCATTTCTAGAAGAGCAGGAAAACGACCAGCAAATCCAGAAGCTTTTATAACAAGATGTTAGAAGATACATATCCTTAACACCAATTTGGAAGAGGTTTGTGGCACCAGTATGGGAAGTTTATGCTCCTTCATTTCAGAACTATTTCGGCAGACATTCTTCTTCTTGCTGCACGATTTTTCTTACCCTGGTGCTAATTGTATGCCATTTCAAAAGGACAAGGTAAACCCATCAAATCTCTAGTTTGCTCCCGAAGAAGATTGAAAAATGCTCCTCAGATTTAAAAAAATGCACCTTTTCAGAAACATTTAAAACTAAACGCATTAGTTTTTCTCCTAAATCCAACAAAAGTTGTGATTAATGGTTGTTTACGTCATTTAAGTAGTTGTGATCACAGGAAAATCTGTTTTGTTGACAGTGCCCCCCTCCATTGACAAAATTTGTAATTTAGTGTAATTATATGAAATTTCCTTGATGACTTTATTCACAACATCTATCAAAATGTGTGATCAATAGTTGTTTTGCAGTGATTTGAGTTGAATTAGATATAAATGAATTTAAATATTTTCATGCCTCTGTGCGAGAACACTGGCAGTTCTTCTTTGATTTTGATTTTTCATGTCTGGTTGTAAAATAAAATTTCTAAATAAAGGTTGGGATGGAGATAGAAGGCAATAAAATCAAAGACTAGTAATAAAAATGATTCTTGGTTATTAATATTATTAAAACCGTCTGGCAGTTTAGCTGTTACATTTCTCTTCCACTGACAAGACACGTGAAAGACAGTGATGATTTTCCAACATTAAAATGTAAGTGTATTTTTTAAAACTATTTCAAAGACATTTAAAATGTGTTTTATAAAAAAAAAAAAAAATTACTAACATGTTTTTTATTAATTTTTGTTTCATATTGAAATTTATATTTTAATGTATCTTTGTAGAAATTAAATAGATTCTTTTACTATACAAGAACATATATTTTTATTTTAGGTTATTTTTGTTTATTTGGAAGGTGGTGGGAGGTACTTTTTGAAGCGAATTCGCATAGTTTTACGACCTTGCCAGTCAGACTTAGGGTTAGTGGTAAAAAAATATAGTGAACATCCCTAAAAAGTTAGAATGGACCGAAAATGTTGATCATTTTATGTTAAATTTATATAGGAAACTGATCGCCCACTCTAAATTCTAAAACACTTGGGTTTCTTTTCTCTCTGTCAAGTTTTCAAATGTGTTCACACGTAATCACATAAAAAGTAGAATCTCATTTCTTTTTTTGGAGGGGGTTGATTTAGCTGAGAGTTTTAATCTATAAATTTGCCATTATTATTGGTAGTAGTATTACTATTATTATTATATGTATCTTGTTTTTCTATTTACAGTAAAACAAATCAATCTACTACATATCTGTTTAATTGACAGTAGCAATAACCGACCTAATATTTATAATTAGGGTAAAAAACATGAATATTTTTTGATAGAGGGAAGGTACAGAATAGTTAAAAAAGCATCCCCGCCCCAACCTTTTCATGTTAAGAATGGTTTTCTTAATTGTAACATTATGATTTAGAAACTCATTCTTAACATTAGTATTGGGGCTTTCTTAACTATTCTGTTTGTACACCATCTTCTTATTTTGCATACCAATCAATTACAAGCAAAACATTTGAGAAAACATATTTAGAAAGATCTACTCGTGTAATATACGCCCCCCCCCGTGTATTTTTTTACATTTGCGAAAATATATGCGGACATTACACAGGGGTTTACAGTACTTCGAAAATAAAAAAGAGCAACAAATCTCTAATTAAATATTTAGAAATTAAAAAAAAAAGAGTCGGAATCAAAATCGGTGATTGTATTGGAATTGTGAAAATCTTTGGAATTGTTCCATCACTAATATATATGTATATATATACTGATAGCTGCGAGAATAGATGCAATCCATTTTATAAACTGCCTTTGTTGGTGATGGAATCTACGATCCCTATGGTATGCAGTGAACCTTTTCCATCCATAGACCTCATGCCGTGGCCATCATTATCAGTGGACCACTGCATAAATGAGATGGGCATTTTTCCAATGTTCTACTCTAGGTTATCATTGTCTTCTACACATTGTTTATTTAAATTGTCCAACTTCATCCATTGTTCATTGATGCCCTAATATCATTGGGAAAGGTATAAACCCTATCCTTACAAACCATAAGTAAAATAGCAACTTGTGTTTAATTAATCATATACAATGAATTGTTTACAATTAGTATTGTGTTTCAGAATTAAATAACCACTAAAATGTCTGTAAAAATGGCAGAGCATATCAAACTTTAATTGACATCATATTCTCTAGTGATTCAAATTGCAAATCAATCATTGCAACCTAAACACATAATACACCTCTACTCTTTTCCTTAATAAAATTCGTATGGACCACAGCTTGATCTCTGCTTACTTGTTTCATTAGAACTTAACTTATTCTTTTCATGCATCTTCTTACTTTAGATGACATTCATTCATTTTCATCACTTTTCTCTCGGATAAAACTTGCAGTTTAAGATGCTTTCCCATATGTCTTCAAGCACTAAATTTTCCACCACAGCAATAATCATTTCAGAGTCATCTTTGCTAAATACCATTTTTCATTAATCAAATAATGTGTCATATTTCTAAAAGATACTTTGTTGTCTTGGCGGTCGCTTTCAACAAAGGTAGCATTCTCTGAATTTCTCTTTGAACTTGATCTTTAGCCAATTCTGCTGACTATGTAACATTTTCTTCTAACTCAGCATGATCTATCTTTTGATGGATTTTTGGCTGGCAAGCCAGTTACGGCCTGTATCAAAGTATAAAAAAGTTTCCTTTCATCTGTTGGCCTTTCAAGAGTTTAACTTAAAGGTTTAGGTTTACTTTTAAAGTTAAGTGTAGATATGAGTTGCCAAATTTATTTATTTATCTCATTTTAGATTTAAACTGTATGCATTCAGACCCTTAACAGATTTCTAATGACTACATAAAGAGGCATTTCGTATTTTAATCTACAGAAAACTATACTTCAGATGATGCCCAACACGTCTTCATACTAATTTCTTTGTGGATGAATTCTCTTACTAAAATTGTTTATTAATGAATAAATACTACTAAAAATTAAACGACCCAACAAAAAATATGCAAATGTATTGGCAGTATTAACAATAGGGGTGGGACGTAATGGGTGAAAATTTCAGATTCATGTGAGAAGTATTTTTTTGTGGTCATTTATACATAAATAACACTAAACAATCAAACATTTTGAAAATTTTGCAAAGTTCAGAAGGTGCAGGCCAAAAATAGCCGTTAGGGCTCCACGGGACTCAAAATCCATCATTTTTCGGTGAAAAAGTGGTTTCATGCGACATTGCAGGTCCTAAAACGTCCTCAAAAGCTATGAATGGATATATATGGTTAAATCTGATATAGTACTTTAATTTAGGACCATTTTCAGGCTGTGAAAGGGTTTTCATGAATGTAAAATAGCCAATAGCACCTTCTGAATTTTGCAAAATTTGCAAAATGTTTGATTGTTTAGTGTTATTTATGTATAAATGAACACAAAAAAATACTACTCGCATAAATCTTAAATTTTCACGCATTACGTCCCACCCCTATTAACAAGAAGATTTATGTAAGTGTCATGACCATAATATGTAGCAGTGTTTTATTTTTATCAAAATAGATTCCTGCGTCAGCGTAAAAATATGCCATACATGAACATCAATTAAAAAAACTAAATAAGAAAAAGTTGTTAATGATCTGAATAAGTATAGTATTGCTTAGTTTGGTAGACATTGATTAACAAACTGGATTTAGAAGAGGGGATAGAATTGTAGGTTAGTTATTTTTGGTGTAGAAGAAATTCAAATATTGCATAAAGAATATTCATGAGTGAGGTGGAACAATATCTATATTGTGTTGGCCAACAATGTATTTTCTGTTTGTCATATAATTATATTAAGAGTAATGTATAAAAATTATCATATTTTCCAAACAGATAACTTCAGGTAATATTGTAGCAGTAGAAGTTGAGTCTTTGTGGCAGTCAAGAAAATAGTCTCGGTCATCATCATGCCACTGAACAGCAGTCAACATCTGTATACTAATATGTTTACCGATATTTTTATATACGTTATTACCTTCCACACCTATTCAAAATAAAAATAAGATCGTCTGATTGCCAAAGATGAAATGCAGAAATCTAATTGAGAAATATATAGTGTTTCAAACATTTAGACTTTACCAATTTTAAAATGATTTGTTCCAAAAACGAATGTTATAAATAAAATCCTGGCATGATCAAAAATTATCAGTACTACTTGACTTTCAAGCGATGCTCAAAGTCTAGTATCTGCTTTGTTGAAAGTATATCTATGTTCGCTCCATGCATTTGTAATAAAAAAAATCTGTTCTATTGTAAGTTTACCATAACATTACTATTATACTCTCTAATAGCATTGAGCTTAGCATGAAAATAGCTTTTCTAACGTAATTTGTGGGTACTGATATCGTATCAATTTTCATTAATATCTTCTATACATATATACACATGGGTACATGCATAAATACAGGTGTAAATCCCAAAGATTTATGTTTCAATAATAACTACAGACATCGTCTGCTTGCTATTGTCTGCTAAAATAAGATCTCTTTCTGATTTAGGATACACATCAGTATTACCCTGCCGGATATGAACACACCAAGAAAAAAACAATGAGTAAATGTCTTTTTTTTTCTTTTTTTTTTTTTTTTTTTTTTAGAAGTAATTTGATTAAAGAACTAATGGCAGATTTCTTTGTAAGAAAAAGTGATTGTCGTAAAAATTGACTGGTCTGATCTTCTCTAATAAAAGGGGTTTGTTTCAAACCAAATTTAGCTTTCCCCAGTATTAACTAGAATATAGCTGGTGACACCTAAGTAGCTTACTTAAGCAGGCGATTCCCACTGACTTAATTCTCCTATGAGCAGGTGACCTCATTCTTACGAAACAAACCAGCGTCTCAACATTCAAAAAGATACACTGTATGTTATCTTATATCTTTTTAATACATTTAATCATTTTTAAACAAACTCATGTTATTGTTTTCTTAGCTTCATGTGCCTTGGGAAATGCTTTATGCCGCCAACAGGCTCAGAACTCTGCTAAACACAGTGTTCGAACCGGTTGCAGGGTGTTATAGGAGTATTGATCCTACTCTAGCAGAACTATGCTGTGAAGGGGAGATCGATTCAGAACAACTTGAATTTATTTCGTATGATTCTAGAGGGGATAGAAGACAACACAGAAACTGCGCTGATCAACTTGCATCAGTCCTAAGCTTTCGACAGGGTCAACCATCGCTTCTTGGCATCTGTTTTAGAGACCACCAGTTTTAAACAGGACCTCCACAAATGGATCTATGTTTTGTATTGTTTGCCGACGGCAATGGTGAAGGTAAACAGAAAGCATTCAAAATCTTTCTCAGTCGGTGCGTCAGGACTGTCCACTGTAACCCAAGCTCTACATCTTTGCGCTGGAGCCAATACTGTGGAAGCTATAGAGTGGGGAAGCAAGTTCGGTCCTATGTAGAATTGCTTTGCTTGGCGGGGCTCGAGTCAGGGTTTCCGCATTCGCCGATGACATCACCGTCTGGTGACAGAGGCACTCATACATTAAAAAACGATCACAGAGGTCAAAATCAACTGCAGCAAGTCACAACCCTTCCGGCTCCTTTCTGCTGGACAGATGAGCCGGTTCGAATTCTTGGTGTGTGGTTTGGACCAGGCCTCCAGCTCGAGAGGAATTGGTCGGAGGTACAGTCAACGGTCAAAGCTTCGGTTAACACTTGGCTTTGAAAGAAACTCTCCTTAAAGGGTAGAGCTGAGATGTGCGCCACTTACATTTTTCCTCTCATCCTTTACCGATTGGCCGTACTTCCCCTGCCTATGAACCACCTAAAAATTCTCCGGCACCTTCTGTCCTCGCTTCTCTGGGATGGGGGGAGGCACTGTGTCGCAGATAGATCTGTATTCAACGTCTGTGTAAGGGAGGCTAGGGATTCTCGACTTCACCTATCATCAAGATGCCGAGAGACTGGCTTTCCTGAGTCGAACATTGACAAAGGAAGCTGCGTGAAACCTAACAGTCGATAGCACTTTTCCTGACCCTATCTTCAACCATTCAGTCGAGGGCCGTCATAGGCCGAGTTACCAATCACAGTTCTTCATCGAGTGCCGAACTGCACTCAAAAAGTGCTTCCTCAGTCCAGTGACCTTTCTCGGTTTTCTAGAAAAGAAGTCCACAGGGGATTAGTGAGGGGGCAGCTGGCGATCCGTCTGTCAGGCGGTTCAGGTGGTCGGAAGAGGAATTCTGCTCCAAATGGTCTTAGGTGCCAGGGACGAGTTATCTCAACAACACTGAGTACTCTCTGACCTGGCGATTTGCCTGAAACGTGTTACCCCTCAATGTCAAACAACAGAGTTCTAGAATGGATGTCTCGCCTGATTTTCCCTGCTGAGACACGCTCGAAGAAGAAACGCATGATCATGCTTTCTTCCAATGCCGTGAACTCCAGCAGTATTGGGGGTGATGGCTTGTATCAATCCCAAGCAGCCGCTGCCACTAAACCTATCCTACATAATAAACAACATCCGGTTTCCGTGGGACAGGGAGAGACATAGCGCGAATAGTAGTGAAGATCTTGCATCTGAGAGATGACCAGGGGGTTGAATCTTTTGTTGATCAGGATTTGATCGCTTTCTTCAAGCACCAGCTAAAAGTCAAGATCAGATGTGATAGAAAAAGATTACATTTCTCGGTTTTTGATAAAAGGTAGATACAAGTAGATACAAGTAGCGAGCTTGTGTGTATGAAAAGGAGTCACGTATGAGTATATGTCCCTGCCGCATGCAGTTCTGGGTCCAGTAGGATTCCAACCTTTCAGATAAGTTTAGTCTCTTAACTAGTCGAGTGAATAAGTTACCCCCATTCCTCTTGTAATAGAAATCCTCCAAGATGCCCACTCCCCAATTTCAATTTTTGTTTTGTCCTCGAGCTCTCCCAAATTGCATTCATATTGGAAGGATGCTGCCCACTCTCCCAACTTCATCCTCCGTTTTTTCTCCCACTGATATCCCACTCGAATTTAGGGATAGACCTGCTTGTTCTCGGCTCTAAACAAACCGTAAACAGTGGACGGTCTATAATTTAGGAAGGGTTGGGAGGGTCTTACTAACCGTTTTTTTTTGTTTTTTCTTTCTCCCACTCCCAATTATACTCCAATGAGTTTCTGTATACATAACCATATTTATGAAAAATAAAATTCCAAACGAATTTGGGGATATCTTAAGTAGGATGCCCCCTTAGAGTAAATGTGGTATTGTGGTGACTGAGATGATTCTAGTTAAGAGTAGGATACGCATTTTTTTATCATTTTTGACCAAGGATGATCAAGGACCCTCATTTTCCCACAACTTTTAATGGCCTTTTGTCTAATTTGTCCTGAATGTAAAATTCTATAATTTGTGCAAATAATAACTTAAATATATATATATATATATATATATATATATATATATATATATATATATATAAAAGGAAATTGATCACATCTTAAAATCATCCATGTGTATGAATATTTTATATTAAAATTTGAAAACCAAAACATGATGCAATATAAAATGAATAAAATATTTTTTTTAGGCAAGACTCGATAAAAATATCATTTTCAAGCAAGACTTTTTTCTCTTTTTCCTTCATTTTGTTAGAATTAAATCCGAAGAGGGGGGGGGGGGGGCGAATCCATCGTAAAGACAGAAAAATGTACGTTTTTGGTTATCAATTTTTTTATTAATAGTCAAAGGTAATTAATCTAACTATAAAGCAGAAGATTGAAATAGTCCATTATAAAGAATAGGGAATATCACTACAAGTATTAATACAATTTAATCTATAGCTTGAGAAAAAAAAGAGAGAAGGGATATATAGCGAACATGAAGAGACTAATTTTGGATTTTTTTTTTTTAAATTGAACTAGCTTTGCAAACTAACTTTTTCCTTATTCAAATAATCTAAGGTAAGCTCAATTGGTGACCCAGCAGGTTACATTTTTTTCTCATATATATATATACATATATATAGTCATCCACATATACACTGTTTCGCTGTATCACAGCTCTTCAGTGCGGCTAGACCAAGCCGAGATTGAAACTCAACCGTCGAGCTGACAGTCGGCGCCTCTACCCCTGTGCTATCATACGACACTGAGATATCTCTTACATTCAGTCAGTGTAAATGCCGAGAGCTCGAATTAGTTTTACCCAATGAGCTATGCCTTAAAGCTAATGGCAGTTAACGATATCCTTACAATAAGCTTCACCCAAGAAAGGGAGCTTTATATAGTCACCCACATACAGACGGAGAAGATTTATAGAATTTTGAAAAGTGAATACAGACAACAAATAGCCAGAGATAGGTCTGATTGTGTATATATAAATACCTACCGACCTATACACATTTTGTGCACAAATATATGTGTGTTTGCATATTTATAGTTTAAAGATTGTTGCTGTGTTTTAACTTCTGTGTTTTATAAAATCAGATATAATATTGCATCTGCTAGAAAATGAACGACTAGAAAAAATATTTCAAGTCCCAAATGATATCGCAAAATATTATTAAATGAATCTGATGTTGCAATCATAAATTACAATCAGAATTGTCTTTGACATTTATCACTGTTGTGTTTAGCCATCGTGTATTGGTAATATTGAACTAATGTAATGATAAACAGATTGTAAGATAAACAAATTGTCTGTTTCGAACTGTGATATAAAAGTACAAATAAAAGGACGAAGTTTAAAATGTGATTATCTCAAACATTTACATATTTGATTAGTCTTTTCTTTGTCCTGAGGCTTTTGTTTATTTTATATCATACTCTCTACTATTAATTAGTGTGACGAAGCAGGGATGGATGCAGGAGGGAGCCGAAGGAGCACGTGACCCCCCCCCCCTCACACACACACACAATTTTGTTACATGTCAGAATTAACAATGAATTTTACTGAAAAGTCTGAATATGGAAGTTTGGTTACTGCCATCCATTTATTTTTCAATTTATCATAATTTTATAAATTTTCAATTTTTGGAGTTGCAGATATTTTCTGGAGAACCAACAGCCACCCAAGAATATGTACAAACTTATTAACTTTATATTAAAACTATTTCTTTATAGATCTCAATTTAGTGGCAGATGTGAAAAAGTTTTTGACCTGCTTTTGTAATTTGTAGAGTTAGACATATTTCAAATCTTCAAGTGAGTCACTATTTATAAAATTATTAGCCAAATTATTTCAATATCTGCTCGGAGAAATATAACTTTTATATAGTTTATTTATGTAAGTAAAATAAATAAATGGTAATAATATAGTAATAATATAGACTAATTTATTTCCTATTTTTGTTAACCTTAGAATGTTATGTCTACACAGCCAGGGCAGATGGCCTAAAAGATTATTGTATCTGGTAAGAAAAGAAAATGTTCACTCAATAAAAACATCTCAATATGTACCTCATCCTCCTGAACAGATACTTGGATCCGACTTTGTGTAAGAATAAACAAAAGTAATACCATATGATTGGTAACATGTGTACACTAAATATGTACGTCATGCTGTTACAACTTAAATCTAGTTTTAAATTAGTTTAACTATAAAAAGCATATCCAGTAATGAAGTGGTAATATGGATCATTATCATCAGATTCGGTTTAATGTCCGTTTTACATGCTGGCATGCGTTGGACGGCTTTAATAAATCGACTTCCAGAGTAACCTATCTCTTCCCAGGTCTTAATTTATCCCTCGTTCATTTTTATCACTTCCTCCGATATTTTCTTTAGCCTTCCCTTGTGAACTGAACCTGCTACCTCAACTGTTCTACATCTACCAACCGAAGAATTCACATCCATTTTTTCAACCCGAATGAGATAAACGCACAATCCATAATATCTGTGCTTCTAAGAAGGCTAACTTCAATTTGAAACTAATGCTTATTTATACTTCATGATATTTAGTATAAAGTTTTGAGAATACTCAACAAGTAGATGTTGTGAAAGGGGATTGAATAAAGAAATTCACAAACGAAAACTAAAAATACTTAATCTGAGAAGTCAAATAATAATATTTCCTGATTACACTTTGAAACATTATTTTCGAAATACATTAATAAGAAATAAAGATTAAAAATATCTGAGAAATTAATAATATTACTTTGAACATCTCAGAATGCATTACTCATAGCTGGCTGATGACATCAGGTGGATCAAAAAAACAACAATTTTATCAGCAATATTTTGAATTGCACTGTTGGCAAAAAAAGGGAGCACTTTCCTGATAATTAGCAACCGACCCTCTCTTCAGCATTTTTTTTTAAAGAACGAATGACCGGCATTGGAATTATAATATGAAAGTATGCAACTCTATAGTGAGCAAATTGACATCCCTGCAAGAACTAATCCATCATTTCACCCTGGCTCCTATTTCATGTATTCCCTTTTAATTATTCATCTATTCTTCTCGCATGATGCGTACTTACATTTAAATGTTTTCTTTTAACTTCATTTTATTTCCTTCCATTTCTACATGGTTCTGACTGAACAGTTTACGTTTGATATTTTTTCAACGTTCATTCTCACTGAAATCCCTGATGGATAACTTTATCATTACGCTAAAAGCTCTCTAAAAAATCAACCAGTTATATATACTTATACATATATATTATTAATTTTATACATACATAAAAGTAATCCACACACATATATATATATATATATATATATAGGAGTGCGAAAATATATGTGTCAGCATATACCTTCTATACTTTATGTATACCAACCTCTTCCAATTGAAAGCTCAATGATTGTCGACTTGCAACAGAGCATATATAAGTAAACAAGATTTTGTCACATTCCAAAGGCCAAGATTTTATTTATCTCACGGAACATTATCAATTTTATATATATATATATATATATATATATATAATAATAATAGAATTAACGATAACGATAAGTGAAGTATCGTTAAAGTGATCTATTGTGATAAAGTAAAGCTCAATACGTTAAGTAGAGCAATCAATTTAAAGACGGAAAGATGAAGATATAAAATTACATAAAATTACATAAAATTGATACAAATTTTATTACATCGAAAGTTCAGATGCAGGAGTTACACTAATCCTCATATATATATATATATATATATATATATATATATATAAAATTGAAAATATTTAGGTTAAGAACAAGCAGTTATTTATAGCATAAATGCAATACTCTAGGCCCTACCTATTGAGTTCTGTTGACAGCTTGCTAATATGCCGCTAAATTTGGCTTAGCACTCTGACTACCGAGTCAAGGATCACTTTGGTATTGGAGTTCGAATCGTGTGCTTTGATTTGAAGCACATAAATGGCAAACAATTATAAAAGCTAAAATGCTTTCACTCTGGTTTTAAGTTACACCTACAGATATTTAACATACATCCTGTGATGTTTTTTATTTATTTTTTATTTCAAATATATAGAAAGATACAGAATTGGTTTACAGGCTCACATATGAGGAGAAAAGTAGGAGGAGATATATTTGAAATAGTCAGTTGGTGATTGGTAATGTAAACATCTAGTTAGCTTTTAGGAAACTCGCGTCATAGCCAATCTGAAAAGGAAATCATGATGGAAAATTTCTCTGAATATATGATGCAACCAGCCCGGCCGGAAAATTGGTCTGCAGAATTAAATACATTCCTGTTGTGATAATTCAGTATATCAGTGTTTTTCATTTCCCTAAGTCAGTTTTCAGTTACAAGAAATTAAATTCAAGATGCTTATATGGTAATAAGTGGAATCTAGTTTTTTTTTTTAGGTTTCATGATGTCTTAACCCTTATTGAGTTATATTATGCCAAAACCGATTTTTTAATTTAATTTTATTATATCTTGTACGTATTATGATTTATTATGAGATGATCTTTCTTTTCAAAACTCCATGGTTCATGACTGGTGGGGACAGTTATAAAAGTGGGGGGGCTCTCCTAAAAAGGGGGGGGGGGGCGGTTAAACACACACATATATAACTTCATTATTGATGACCGTAAAGTGGGGGGGGGGGCAAGTCAAAAAGTGGGAGGGCTTGAGCCCCCCCCTGCCCCGCCGTCCATGGTATTACTGTTTTTTATTGTTTCAAAAAGTTCCATCAGATTTTAGTGCTATGTTATTTTTATGGCAGTTTTGTATGACCCATGTGTAATCGAGTCAAAATGACTTCTAATCTGGTTTTTTCCTCAGTACATATTGCCTACAATTTATTGTATACGACTAGTTGAACACAAGTCACTATTTAAGTCATAGCTGGGAGCGTAGATTTCAGACCAAATTACTATACAATAACACATGAGTATCCAACATTTATAGGATCTGTTTTTTTTTAAGGTTAGTATACATTTTATTGTATATTGTATAGATCAGTCTTAATAAGAGTTGATGGTTATTAATTCATATACTATGGAATCAAGTAGAAAAATTCAAATCCAATTGGATCTATTATACTTACTTACATATTGATAATACTTACAAAGGTATTTAGTCTTAACCTTTCATAGTGAAACTCATCCTTAAAATCAATAATATATGCATTACAGGTAGAACAGAGAACACTTTGTAGTATAACATTTATACAATACCTATTTTTAAATGGTATATTTTTCATGCTGTAATTTTTTGGAAATATTTGTTACTATTTTCTGATATTTTTATATGATACAATAGCACTGAGAGATGGCCATGGAGAAGTGGATAACCGTATAGACTGATGACTCAACATGCGATATTCGAGTCCTGTTGGATTCATGGCATCATTTTGATTACAAATGATGCAATCTTCACGTGGTCTCTTCTACGGGTACCCGATTCAATCGGAGAAACCAATGCCAGCAGAAGAGAATTATGCAAGTGAAAATATAGTAATTATAGCTAATTTTATGTAAACCCTCAAATAATTTCTACAAATTTTACAGGGAGAAGAAATAAAAAAACAAAGGAAAATCAATTTATTTTTTGATAGCTGAGTTACTTTCCTTGTATCCCAAACAGAAATGTAGCCATTCTGTGATGATGATGATGATGATGATGATGATGATGATGATGATGATGACAACAACATTAACAAACAATAAAAAGACATAGATCCGAATTGGGATCACTTCCAAAGTATCTTGCATACTTCCTTATTCAAAAGATATATTGAGTGTACCTAAAACCGTTTGGTTTTATGTATACAGGGGAAGAAAGCAAAGTTCTTTGCAGTGGTGGTTCTTGCTGTAAGTGTTTAACAGGAGGGAAGCATAGATTGGAGCTCCGTCGAGCACCTTCCCTGGAAATAACGACAGAGTATAGAAGGACTAGGAACATTTCTTCTGTTAGAAAGGGGTTGTAAAAAGGAAAAGAGATCATCGCCCATTAAATTACAAAGTCGATTTAGTACTTTGTCCTTGGAAAAAGTGTGCTCTCAGTGGCACCTCCCCAGATGTGGCAGCAATACTCCATCTTGGACTGTTATATAGGTAGAGGATTGCATCAGGATTCAGGTACTGTCTGGAGCAATATAATGATTTAACCATTATTCAAACGATTTTAGCAAGATATTTTGATGTAAGTCTTCTATTTAAGGTCTGGATAGAAAGTCAGTCCTAGGAGCTTATCAAAGCAAGGGGTTTGCTCAAGAATAGACCCATTCATTTCAACTGAGGCAAAACGAGGATTCGAGAGTTGATGGTGATGGCTTGGTTATAGACGTGTTAAAGGTAATACTTTTTCCCTTATTGTACGATATGTTCCAGGTCAGAAAAGAGAGAAGCAGCAAGGTCTTGATGACCAGTGCTTTTTGAAGTGCTGCCATAGACAGTTGTATCGTCAGCATAGATAACAACAAATGATCTCAGAATATGATTTAGAAGATTATTGATGAAGATCCAGAAAGAGTTGGGTCGTAATCTAGTGGGAGATAATCTTTTCTCTTCCCTGTAGCCCATTTCTCACAGAAGTGACATTGCTAGTCTTTTACTACTCTATCGGTATTTCCATTGTAGGTGCTCAACTGAGCTTAAAGCTCTGTCCCCTCCCCATGAAGAACTCTCCTTTCTTCCTCTGTGTACCTAAAATCAAATGGAACTTCCATGAACAGAGTTTCTTTCAAAGAACTTCCCACCTGTGGAACACGTTACTGCAAGAATGTTTCCTTACACACTACAACATGGTCGTTTTCAAGTTCAATGTCAACAAATATCTGTAGGGTCGTACTGTGAATTAATCATGGTTCGCAATCCCTTTATAGTACTGTTCCATCATCAAACTGAAAATCTCACTAACCCTTATCCATGAGTGGCTTTTGGTCTTGGTATGTGGTTAGTATAATAAAAAAGCTATCATATGTTTGACCAGAAAAATTTTAAATTAACGTTTTTTATATATATTTTATGTATACTGTGTGAATTAGTCTGGTTCAACTAGTTATGACTATTTATTGTAAATGTCTTTGTCAAGTTATATTGTTGACTATTTTTTTGTACAGAGCATACTTTGTTTTTCGTGATATTAGCAGTTGACTAATGACAAGAAAACCAGTTTGTTCAACAAGCATTTTCCAATAAATTTGATCCTAATAGATTTTGTCACTATTGTGGATCCATGCCAGTTTCGAGTGATCTAAATATATTCCTACTTTTGCAGAATGTTAGCTTGTAAAACTCCTTGGCAGTCCAATATATGCAGAATTCATTGGCTCTATATCGTGTGGACATGTGTGGTTCAATACGTGACATTGTAACTTTGACACAAATGAAAATGCAATTTCCATCTTTTTTATATTCATATATAAACCATATTCATTCAAGGGGTTTTTTTTTTTCAGAGAAAAACGAACCATATAAAACAGCAGAAAAGAGGATGATAAGAAAATATAATTGCATATATTTCTTCTCAATTTATATGCTATGCATAAACATTCTCTTGGAGCAGTACAATATTTTCCATCAGGCAAATTCTGAACATATGTCATCAAATAGAATTGGCCAGTCATGTGTGTAAAGAACAGTTTTACTGTATTGTAGATAGTATATTTCTTAACACATTTATTAACTAAAGAAAACTTCAGATAAAATATAAATATATTAAAAGGTTAATGTAGTTTGTGTGAAGCAATGTTTAGTGTGTATATACAAGGTAATTTATAGAAAGTAATGCAATGCAGAGGTGTAACGGATAAACACGAACTTAAGCAAACTAAGATATGTAATGGTGAAATGAGTTTTGCAGTTTTCCCCTTTTTATTAATAATATATATTCTTTTTCATATATTATATTACAATCTTACTTGGTCAGTGTGGTTCGATGGAAGTTCTGTATAACATGATATTTCAGGAAGAAAATTTCCCTTCTTCAGATGTGTGTTCAACTTTAATTCAAACATGCATGCAAAGACCATTGCCAGTGAGGACTATTCGGCAGAAAATAAAATGGATTTGAAATTATTTTTTTAATTTGTTTAAAATCTATTGTTTGTCTTTAATTTTATTAGTGTCAATGTCAATATTAATATTTTTATTTATTTTTTCCTATTACGTTTCTTTTATAAATTTTTATTTTTAATTTTAAAATTTTATTTTATTTCTTTGCCCGTTCCTGCATTCAGTCTCAATTTAATTAGTTACAATTTTCTAGGCAATGGAAACACCTCTGTTGAGAGTAGTCTCCCGTGTTCGTTAATATAAATTATTTTTAAAGGAGTCGGGTATAGCCTCGATATTCTTAATTTTTTTAGTTTAGCCATTGTTTTATTTTATATATTTTTTACTTAATTTTTTCTTATTCGGTATTCAATATTGAAGTAAATATTGTTCTTATACAGCGAATATTGTTCAGTTCTATGTCTAATAATTATTGTTACAAAGCGAATATTCTCGGATCTAAGTGTATTGGCTCTTAACTAATTAATTTATTTTAATCTAGGCAAGGGAAGCAACTCCGTTAGGGGTGGTCTCTCAAGTTCGTTAAGATTTGTGGTTTAACGTTCACGATTAGTTACGTTTTGTTTATAAATGCATCGGGGATAGCCTCAATATGTTATGTATTCCTTTATTATTTTATTATTTCATTTTATTTTATTTATTTTTAAAATCTTATTTGGCATTCAGTGTTGAAGTAAGTTTTATTCCTATATAATGAATATTGTTAGGTCTTAATCCTAATTATCATTATTACAAAGTGAATATTCTTGGCTCCGGGGATAACTTCAATATTTCTAATATTTTTTACTACTCTTGATCTTAAATCAGCTTACTATCAAATCCCTATCAGTAACGAGGATCGTAAATTTACAGCCTTCTATGTAGATGGTAAATTGTACCAGTTTCCTTGCCTGCCATTCGGTGTTACGAATGGAGTTAGTGCGTTCCAAAGAAGCATTGACAGCATTGTTGACAGGGAGAAATTATCAGAAACATTTGTCTATGTAGATAACGTTACCATCTGTGGAAAAACCCAAAAAGAGCACGACTACAATCTTCAAAGATTTTATGAGATAACTAAATAGTACAACAGCAAGCTTAATAAGAATAAAAGCATCGTTTCTCTCTCGATCATAACTTTACTTGGGTACAAAAACAACCAGATATCACCTGACTACGATCGCCTTAAACTACGATCGCCTTAAACCTCTACTTGAGATGCCACCTCTTCTAAATCTGAAATCACAGACGAATTATTAGGATGTTCTCTTATAGCAAATTTATTCAGAATTTTTCAGAGAAAATATTGGCACTAAACCGCAATAGAGAATTCCCATTATCTTCCTCGGCATTAAACTCCTTTCAAAGGCTAAAGAACGATTTGAAAGATGCTATTCTGGTAACAGTTGACTCAGAAAAAAATATGTAGTAGAAACCGATGCTAGTAACAATTGTATAGCGGCTTCCCTTAATCAACAAAACCGTCCGGTTGTATTCTATTTCAGAACACTGAGTCCCATCATGCAGTAGAAAAAAGAGGCAGCTGCAATTGTCAAAGCTCTACGAAAGTGACGCCATTTCCTATTTGGCAAGCACTTTATTGTAATTACAGACCAAAAAAGTATTAGCTTCATGTTTGATAACACCAGAAAATCAAAAACGACAAAATATGCCGTTGGTGCATTGAACTATCACAATTGAAATTTAGCATCGTTTACCGTCTTGGAAAGGAAAATACTGTTGCTGATATGTTTACCTGAATATCTGCACTCACTCATTTTTTACAAGATTTTCGTGACTTCCACTGTAAATTATGCCACCCTGGCATTACACGACTATTTCATTTTTTCAAACAAAGTAACCTCCCTGTTTACTCGGCAAAATAAAAGGCATGACTAATTCGTGCTCGTCTTGCCAGTATCTAAACCCTGAATTCTTTACCGGTAACAAAGGAACTCTCATAAAAGCAATACTACCCTTCCAGCGATTAAACATGGATTTCAAGTACCTACTTAAGATAATCGACGAATACTTACATTTTGCCTTCGCATTCCCATGTAAAGATATGACAAGCAAAATTGTCACACGATGTCTGAATCAACTAATTGCGATATTTTGCATGCCGGATAGGATTCACACAGATAGAGCAACTGACTTTTTATCAGGGGAAACTACTGACTACCTAAGTAGGAAAGGTATTGTAACTTTGAAAACGAGTAGATATCACCCGGAAGGCAATGGGCAAATTGAGAAAGTAAATGCCACACTATTGAAGGGCATACAAGTAACTTTGCATTCTTTCAATATGGGGCTATCCTGTTGGGAAAATATTCTACTTGATACTCTCCATTCTATTTGATCGTTGCTCTGCACAGCAGCGAATGTGATTCTTACTGAAAATCAATCCTCACTATATCTACCTTCTGACATCGAAACTACCCTCAACGTAAGAGATTTTGCTCCCAAATCAACTAATGGAGATAATACTATAAGCCCAGAGGATGCTTGCATGCCACCTGTTAGTGAATCAGAAAACTCTACAAGTGAAAAGGAAAGTACGCAATTTTCTGAACCGATAAAAAAAAAAACCCTTGTGGAGAGCTAGTTGAGAGCGAAGTTCCAGGTGAGCCACTACAAAGATTTTGCAGGATACGAAAATTTCCTGATGAATACAAGAATGTTGTTACTAAATAACTATTAAAATAACTATTAAAAAATAAATAGATAAATAAATAAAATACATAAAAAAATAAAAATTAATGGAAAATTAATAAGGTAAAAAAAAACTTTCCTGAAAGTACAAGGATTTTACTTCCCAAACAGGACACTATTAACTCCTTCTCATTATAAAACTTGCAGAGGAAAATGTTGTAAATTATATTCTTAACCCCTCATCCCACTTAATGAACTCGTCCGTCAGACTTTCTTTCATTAAGCCCAAGACTATTTACCTGCTTCTTCATTGCTTATTATTGGCTGTAACTTTCTTTTGTAATTAAATTCTTTATCGAAGGTATTCTGGTATTTTATTATTCTCTTTCTCACTACTAACGGCCACACAAAAAAGGGTAAAATGAAAAAATGGTGATCGGAATATTCACCAGATATCGAAAAATATATAAAAAGATGCAAGAAATGAAAAGAATTTGAAAATTTTACACAGACTACTTTACATTCATGGCTGAGAGAAGTGTATCCATGGAGTCGTGTGCATATGGCTCATGCGTACATTATTGGAGTGGAACTTTTATTAATACTAGTAGACTCTTTCTCAGGCTGGCCTGAAATAGTCTGTGTGCCAGACAAGAAAAATTCTACGATAAAACAGATTCTAAAGATTATATTTTCCAGAAACGGTATACCAAAAACTCCTGTATCCGACAATGCACTAGAGTGTTGTGATGAAGATCTTAGTTTATTGGTTAGGAAAAATAGGGTGTAAACTGTATGACACCACCATATCATCCTCAATTGAACGAGTTAGCAGAAAGAATAGTTCAGACAGTAAAAACGGGAGTAAAAGCATGTTCTCAGCAAAAAGAGAAAATAGTAGTTTTTTCTACGAAAGCTGATTTTAAGCTATCGCACAATACTACACACCGGAAGTCTAGAAAGCCCATCAAATTTATTGGGAAGTCAAATTCGAGTTCTGCTAACGATGTCTTATTCCACATGTGAAAAAATGTGTACAAAAAGAACAAAGAATCAAATCCAGAAAGGGCAGAATTTATCATACAAAAAGGCCACAATACAATTATATTCAATAGGGAAAAGGGAGACAGTGTATTAGCCTATGTAGATCATATAAGACTCCAGAGATAATATGGAGAGCAAAATGATGAAGAAATATCTACGATTCCCTCTGTTATTGAATTATTAGAACAATCTCTAGAATATGAAACGTCAAAATACGAAATAATGAATAATCAAGCAGGGTCAGAATGGGTTTGAAAATTCAAATAATGATCCAATAATGCAAGAAGACGACCCTAGTTAAGGCATAGAGCGAGGTAGATCTAGATCTCCCAGAGAAAGAAATACGGAAGAGAGAGAGAGAGAGAGAGAGAGAGAGAGAGAGAGACAGACAGACAGACAGAGAGAGAGAGAGAGAGAGGAGAGTAATTCCGAAAATGAAACAATCAGAAGGAGTGCAAGACCTACTAGGGGCATCAAACCTTTATTTTCAGGGATATGTAGTGATACTGGCAATTCAGTATTCCTAATTATAATTCTCTCTCTCTCTCTCTAAGAAGAGTGTCAGATAAAGCTTGACTAGCCATAATAAGGCTTACTTTACACTTCACAATAATTTAATTTCATTTATGTGTGTTTCTGTCTGTTTTTATGTTTAAATATTACTATGAAATATTAAAATTAAAATAAAATATTAAAAGTAAAGTTATTGGTTTGAATTTTACAATTAAATACCTTATTTTATTGATGTTGAGATTTTTATAAAATAATTATCTTCTTTCTATGCTTTTAAGCACCAATCAATCAAAAAACTACAGAAATACAAAAAAAAAATATTAATTTCTCTAATATTTAAAAAAAAAAAATTTTACTTGAATTTCATAAACATGTACTAAAATGATGGCAAGACAAAACAACTGCATTGTTTTCACACAACCGGAAGAAACAAATTTGACGAAAGAGATGATTGTAAAATCATGATGAAACGGTCTTAATTGACCCAAAGCATTCACAGTGTAAAACGAAAACTTCATCTGAAATCTATGATAGCTTAATAATAATTCTAGATTCTGCCAGAGGCTGAGAAGTAGCAACAGATGTGCAGAGTAAAGTATATAAATAAACAAACCAAAAACATTCGGAATTATTGTGAGTGAGCCACCTGCTTCTATTGACTATGTTCAACAAATGCTGATAGCATTTGAAAAAGTATAACACATGAGTGATTTTTTCATTTTCTTTCTCATTTTCTTATTGTCTGATGCTTTCTTTGAAAATATAGAGTAACATTTAGTTTATGTTTTGGCTTCATTGGACTCAATCTCATTATTGTTACTTATTATTTATGTTTAATTTCGCTATAGATATTTTCTGTAATGATATCAACAGAGGCTGAAAAAGAAATATGCATATTTTTTTACAGTAAAATAGGAAGTTAATAACGATTGAGTGAATGTATGTATGAGAATGAGAGAAATCAATGTTCATCTCTTGATATGAGGAATAAAAAAAAACTGAAACCTAGATGAGCTATAAAGCGAAATAAGATAATTTCACCAAAGTTCTTTCTAAATCCTTGACAATATGTCTCCCTTCAGTTCATCTTATATACAAAATTAAAAATATATGTCTGTCAAATTCAGACCTAAAACCCATATCAATTATAGATCACTATACTCTGCCTTGGCCTTTTGGCTAAGATCAAAGTGTAGTATCTGTTCCGATGGATACTGCACCCCATACTGGTGTTGTCTTGGCCTTCGGGTCTTGATTTACGCCGGTCAATGGGTCTGTCCTGTGCAGTTCTGGGAGGTCCACCTTCCCAGGCTTTGCCTCCTCTCTTTGGGGAGGAGTAAGTTTATTGCTTACTGCCTGAGTCGCCCCTACCGGGGAATGCCGACGAGGCTGCCCAGGCAATTTTTAAATCCCACTTTCCCGACCCGACCTTGGGTCACATCTTACTTGTGGGAGTAAGATAAAAACTGGCCTTGTGCCTAACTCCTGGAGAGGAGTAAATCAATACTCTGCAGATTGTTTATAGTAACAAAAAAAAAACATTGTTCTCCGCCATGACATTGGTCAATGTTTCAATCTAAACATATGACTCTGACTTTAGGACCAATCAATAGTAAGAGAAATAATTATCTCTTTAAAACCCTACACAAGAAATAATGTTTCTTCTCTTTTATTATTTAGTCAATATTATCACATTAAAATGTTTCTTATTACAATTTGTAAATTTCTTTACCAGTTCAATTTCATAATGAAAAAAGTTCAAGTAAAGAAAACTAAATAACACAACACGTCTGTTGCCTAAATAGCTTATGTAGGTAAAATAAAATCTGTTTTTTTTTTTGGGGGGGGGGGTCTTAAATTTTTAATTGAACAAAAACTTTATTTATCCATAAATGTTATTATTTTTTAGTCACAAGTAATTTATAATTGTTTTAATTTTAATAAAACATTAAAAAAAGTAATTTTAATGGCTTTATAATTGAAAGCATTTTTATATATTTGCCAAATTTACATGCTTTCAATTAAAATAAGCTTTTACAGTTGAATCCTAGATTTGAAATACACACACATATATATATATATATATACATACATATATATGTAAAGTTAGGTATGTTCATATATTTATATATTTGTATGTACAGGATTCACTCATACACTAATCAATGAATCATTATTAATTTGGAAGCACAGCTTCTAGGCGTAATAGGTCGTAATGTGGTCTATATTTAGTTTAATTTGGTTTCTCACATAGTGGGTAAAAAGGGGGTGTAAACTCTTCCATGAAAATTCAGATACCTCTGATTTTTGTGAAATTGATGCTCTATTCTAGATATGTAGGCAAATCGAACACACATATCCAAGGCAATAGCTGAATCCTTAGAAAATGACCTCCAGTCTGTAGTCGATTATTACCAGGACAAAGCCCCGTTCCTTTGAAACCCTTAGATCCGGACATTTCGACAGTAAATTTCTCGTCAGAGGGAAAACACTATATTATTTTTTTTAATGTTGAATATACCAAAATTATTTTATTTTACAAGTGGGATATTTTTATAAGTGGAATATGAACACTGAATAAAAAAAAAATCAGTCAAAACACTGTAATCATCCTGATGGAGATAAGCAATTTGTTTAGACAATTTCGAATAAAATTGTAAAACCTCTATTTGCTATACAGTCTTTAGTAATTCACAAGATGTTTTTGAATTTGAGATAACCCTACAGATAAAAATCTGGGTGTTAAAATCCGGTAAGTATGAAGCCCATTCACGATCACACCTCCTACTGATGAGAAGATCACTAAAGTTCCCGAATATCATTGAATGGTGATAAAACAAAAACTGTTGGATATTCATGCCTGAAACTTGGTAGACAAGTCAGACGTAGTTTATTTGTACCAAATATGGTTGGATTGCAGAAAGGATTGTGAATTTTATTATCGAATCAATGGGTTGCATTTTGGGGAGTCACTCTGTTGATCTCTTCTTCAAAGGAAAATTAAGAATTTTGACCTGAGTTTGTGTTTGTTTTTGTATCCGTTGTTATTTGACACGTCATTTCAAATCAACACATTTTTAAATGAAGGCACTTTGTGAAACTGTTGAAAATATTATCGACAAAATGTAATAAAAAACAAACACAATTTACATCTATATCAAATACCGAATTAATGCACTGTGACAGCCTCTAATGACAATGTTTCAAGCAAATGACAACACCCCCTTAAAATAATTTACAAATAACCACATTGAGATGAAATAAGCGATACCTTTTCATTGATATCTTATATGAAATGTCAATTTTTACACTTTTAAGTCGACTGACTTCTAAATATATATTGTCAAATAAATACAAAATATTGAAATATTGATCATTTAAAAACATTCTTTTTTATGATGCTATATAATTCAATATGTGTGCTCAGTGATGAAAATTTCAAAATAAGCATGACAGCCCGACTAAATAATCAACAGCCGCAGACTTTTATAGAGATGTGTGGATGCATGGAAACAATTTTGAATTTAGTCCATGTACTTTCACAAAAAAATAAACGTCGACATTTCTTTTAACAATTTAAAAAAATAACATCAAAAAACACATAAGCTCTTAAACGATGCATCTTGATATAAGAACATTGAACTGTTAGTTTTTTTATACCAAAAAGATTTAAGTAAAACGACTTTTTAATTCTCAAACTCAAGCATACTTGACAAGGTTGGCATTTTCAATCAGCTTTTATTATTCCAAATAGTTTAGTTCTTTTTCGTATAAGTCGTGAGATGTTTACATATTACTCAAGTTTCGAATCTAGATTCATATATTTTTGTATGGCAATTTTTCAAAGCTAGTCAAAATATATCAATATTCACATACTTCAAAACACTTATTTTTAAGTGGCGATACTTTAGTAATGCAACAGAATGTTTCACAAACGTTTTTATACATGCGAGAAGTATTGTTTTGCTTCTCATGTTAAGTCTTTATTCATTAGACTCAGGATGATTTTTTTTATTCCTTTATTTTATTTTTTCTGCTGAAGAATTTTTGCAATTTTCTCACTCTGTCATTAACTCAACTGCAGGTTTAAATGTCTGCTATGTATGTTTTGATTTGTTCAAAGTAGAAAATAATAAAATAAATATCTATCTGAATTATATATTTTTATCCTAGAAAGCAATTTAAAAATAAAATGAGATTGTGAAGAAAAGAAGTGAAATCAAACTGAGAACAATGATCGAGGACATTATTGAGGTTTCTACTTTGTCTCTCTTGCTGACAGCGATTATTATGATTTTCAAGTGTGAATTACACTTTTGTCAGTAAGGCTTACATTCCTATTGTTATGCTCGACACACTTAATGTACATTTACTCTATCGTGTTATAAACTTGAATGCAAAATCAAAAAGCATTTCTATGAACCGTCTAAAGTCAACAAGATATAAATATAGATAAATGAATATAGATATTAATTCAAGTCTTAAGCAGTAATCGAAAGGGTAAATCAAAGATCATAATTAAAATAATTAATGTTGTATTGTATGTTTTTAAATTGGTACGATGAAAAAAAGTCATAGAAAAGTCTCAAAATTAGTCATAGGAAAAAAATCAGAATTTTTGCTCGGAAGGAAAGTTAGGTAATCAAACAAAAATATGCAAGTGTGTCAAAATTTATTAAAGTAACATACACAATTATAGCAATAAAACAGAATATCTTAATCACAGTAAGGTAATCGAATAAAAATATATAAGTCAGTAATTTAGAGTTAGGATTTTTGTTGATACCTAATAGAAAGCTTAAAAAGGAGATTAGGGAGAGTTAACCTTTCTATTAAAGATTCAAAGTGGGATTTGTTAGTTATGTTTCTACATAGGAAATTTCCAAGAGAAAGCAAAGCTAGGAATTAAGTTAACATGATAAAAGAAGTGTTATAACAGGAAATCTTGAGTGAGGCGTGACAGGTGGAAATCAAAAGGTGTTCTCTTGAGGTTTTGGTCTAGAAAAAAAAGACGTATTTTGGGAGTTCTTCCTCCATTCACTTGTGGGGAGCAGGCGAGAGGAAGACTGATACTATGCAATGTTCTTGTTGTGTAATAATACTCTATAGAATACGGAAAAAAGAATAAAACTACAAACAGAAACCTCAGAGCAAGTTATGTGTGTTATTGTTTTTTTCTATGACAACTATTATTGCTGCTACTTGTTGTGAACCTGTAAGGGGTCTGGAAAGAATACACGAACTCGGGATTAAGTGAAACCAAGTATATTGAAGAAAGTATAAATACAGCATATAAAGAGAGTGGTTGTCTGACTGTCAGTATTAGACTGGGGGAGTTCCAGGTATTTAATCGCTTCCCACAAAGCAATATGTGACACAAGGTCGGAAAGTGGGGAGATCAAGCCAGCCAGCGCCCCTAAAGAAGGAGCACTCTGGCCTATCAAAAATAGCCTGGGCAACCCCGTCGGCATTCCCCGGTAAGGGCGCCTCAGGCAGCAAGCAATAAACTTACCCCTGCCCAAAGAGGGAAGGCAAGGCCTGGGAGGGTGCACCTCCTAGGAAAACCCAGGACAATATACCTCAGCCCGGCAGATAAAAGGCCAACTAAATGGCCCAGTTCCTGCCGGACTGATTGTTGAGAACGAATCCTCGACTGGTATTACCCCATCCCGACGTCCTCACTCAACCGAAGTTAATGAGAGACTGATCGGGCTGGGGTTGGTTCCAGGTATTTAATCGCTTCCCACAAAGCAATATGTGACACAAGGTCAGAAAGTGGGGAGATCAAGCCAGCCAGCGCCCCTAAAGAAGGAGCACTCTGGCCTATCAAAAATAGCCTGGGCAACCCCGTCGGCATTCCCCGGTAAGGGCGCCTCAGGCAGCAAGCAATAAACTTACCCCTCCCCAAAGAGGGAAGGCAAGGCCTGGGAGGGTGCACCTCCTAGGAAAACCCAGGACAATATACCTCAGCCCGGCAGATAAAAGGCCAAGTAAATGGCCCAGTTCCTGCCGGACTGATTGTCGAGAACGAATCCTCGACTGGTATTACCCCATCCCGACGTCCTCAATCAACCGAAGTTAATGAGAGACTGATCGGGCTGGGGTTGGTTCCAGGTATTTAATCGCTTCCCACAAAGCAATATGTGACACAAGGTCGGAAAGTGGGGAGATCAAGCCAGCCAGCGCCCCTAAAGAAGGAGCACTCTGGCCTAACAAAAATAGCCTGGGCAACCCCGTCGGCATTCCCCGGTAAGGGCGCCTCAGGCAGCAAGCAATAAACTTACCCCTCCCCAAAGAGGGAAGGCAAGGCCTGGGAGGGTGCACCTCCTAGGAAAACCCAGGACAATATACCTCAGCCCGGCAGATAAAAGGCCAAGTAAATGGCCCAGTTCCTGCCGGACTGATTGTCGAGAACGAATCCTCGACTGGTATTACCCCATCCCGACGTCCTCAATCAACCGAAGTTAATGAGAGACTGATCGGGCTGGGGTTGGTTCCAGGTATTTAATCGCTTCCCACAAAGCAATATGTGACACAAGGTCGGAAAGTGGGGAGATCAAGCCAGCCAACGCCCCTAAAGAAGGAGCACTCTGGCCTATCAAAAATAGCCTGGGCAACCCCGTCGGCATTCCCCGGTAAGGGCGCCTCAGGCAGCAAGCAATAAACTTACCCCTCCCCAAAGAGGGAAGGCAAGGCCTGGGAGGGTGCACCTCCTAGGAAAACCCAGGACAATATACCTCAGCCTGGCAGATAAAAGGCCAACTAAATGGCCCAGTTCCTGCCGGACTGATTGTCAAGAACGAATCCTCGACTGGTATTACCCCATCCCGACGTCCTCAATCAACCGAAGTTAATGAGAGACTGATCAGGCTGGGGTTGGTTCCAGGTATTTAATCGCTTCCCACAAAGCAATATGTGACACTAGGTCGGAAAGTGGGGAGATCAAGCCAGCCAGCGCCCCTAAAGAAGGAGCACTCTGGCCTAACAAAAATAGCCTGGGCAACCCCGTCGGCATTCCCCGGTAAGGGCGCCTCAGGCAGCAAGCAATAAACTTACCCCTCCCCAAAGAGGGAAGGCAAGGCCTGGGAGGGTGCACCTCCTAGGAAAACCCAGGACAATATACCTCAGCCCGGCAGATAAAAGGCCAACTAAATGGCCCAGTTCCTGCCGGACTGATTGTCGAGAACTAATCCTCGACTGGTATTACCCCATCCCGACGTCCTCAATCAACCGAAGTTAATGAGAGACTGATCGGGCTGGGGTTGGTTCCAACAACGAGAGGCATGTGCTCCCGGTATTTATAGTGAAGTGGAAGAGTTCATGTAGTCTGTAAGGTAGGTACTATCACACTAGTAAAAGTAAATAGAGAGCCAAACAACTCTACACACAATCAGCGCCATGCCATTGTCATCATTACGAATTACTTCTCTCTTATTTTCATTTTACTTCAGTAAGTTCTCAAAAATCAAGGGGACCCTTTCTGGGGCTAACACTTGATTTATATATGAGATACATAGATATCCCGAGTGTTCAATCAAGATTCTCCTCTACCTCTCAAATGTTGAGTTAGTAAAGAAGTGAAGAATACTAATGTACTATTTTTGTTTCATTTTACTTCAGTCGAAGTTCTCAGAAATCAAGAAGCCCCTTTCCTGAGACTAACATTTGATATCTGTATGAGATACATAGATATTCGAATATTCTATTAAAGTTCTCTTTTACATCTCAAACGTTGAGTTAGTAAAGAAGTTAAGAACATTATTTTTCCTCTCCCTAATTGACCAATGGACTATGTTATAGTATATCTTTCTTGTGGTCTCTTGGTCTTGCCGGATTCCAGGACAAGAATTCATCTAGTCTGATGGAATATCCAGCTTAGTGCTGTTACTAGAGGTAACATCACTTTGAGAAGGTGCACCATTCCTCGTATAAGCCAGTGTGGGATAGCCATACTCAGGGATCTTATTTGGGCGTCGAATACTATGTTATTTTGAATATTTAGTCAGTGTTTACTTGTAGGGGGAAGTAACCTCATGCTAAGTTATCGTGACAAACTCCTGTACAGAGAGACCTTAGACACTCACGGTTAGTGTCTAGTAGGCATTCAAATTCAAATTTACTTTTTTTTTTCATTTTACTTCAGTATAAGTTTTCAGAAATCAAGGAGCTGTTCTTGGGGTTAACACTTTAGCTCTATATAAAATACATAGATATCCGAGTGATCCATTAAGTTCTCAAACGTTGAACATTAATTTTCCTCTGCACAATTGACCAGTTAACGATGTTATAGTATATCTCTCTTGTGGTCTATTGGTCTAACAGGATTCCAGAACAAGAATTCATCTAGTCTGGTGGAGTATTCAGCTTAGTGCTGTTACTAGTGGCAACATAACTTTGAGAAGGTGCATTATTTCTCGTATAAGACAGTGTGGGTTAGCTATAAAGAAGGGATCTTATTTGGGCTCTGAATACTATGTTATTTTGAATATTTGGTCAGTGTTTACTTGTAGGGGAGTATTCTCATGCCAAATTATCCTGACAAACCCCTGTACAGAGAGATCTTAGACACTCGAGGACAGTGTTTAGTAGGCATTCAGAAGACCCATGTGTGTAACAAAACAGCTGTGTATGTATACCAAAGAATTGCAATACGGCTATGCTATAACCTGATTATTAGTTGCCGATTTACCAGTCTACTCTCCAAGAGTGGTTCGAAATGAACATAGAGTTACCATGATCAACACAATACAGGGCCCAGACAAAAAGTAATCAACGAAATAACCACTAAAAATCCGTTTATGAAGAATCTGAAGAAATTCCATGGTACAGGTAAATTGTAAGTAAACTCTTCCAAAGAACACACACACAACGAGGAGTAAGAAGTAAAAGATAGAAATAAAAGAGTCTAAAATTGTAATTACGAATAAAATTAAAAAGAAAAAAGAATTAGCAGACATTGACAAACCAGATATTTAGAAAGAATATAAACATGAAGAAAAAGATATATGAAAAAAAATTCACACATTAATAATGAAAACAAAATAGTTACATATTGAACAGACAGTTAAATATTGAAACAGAAGGAAAAATAAGAACAATCAATTTTTGTTTGTTTTTAAAAATTTTATTTAAAAGTTAATTATTCTATTGTAATGGGTACATATATTTATTTGTGATTTTAATTTTTCAGGTGACACATTTGCCAAAGAGGGAGAGAAGCAGTGAGATTGCAGCAATATAGAGAGGCTGATAACTTAGGGTAAATAGTTTGAGACATACGGGAATTCGTAACAACTCTTATTGCTAAATATAAACAATTAGATTTATAAATGAGCATTATAGTAAATAAAAAATTACATATAATGCAGAAATTGTAAATTGAAGGTACTAGAAAAATAAGAGTTATCAGGGATCTTGAAGAAAATTAATGTATTTATTTTCCGATTTGATTTTCTGGTAGATCACTATGTGGGGCAAGCACCCAAATATTGAGTGGATATTTTGTTAAATATCTCTAAGTATTTTGTGTATCTTTTTCTTATGAGGATTTGCAAGGATTTGGTTGGATTTTTAGATGTGGCAACAGTACTCGATTTTAGGACGTATCTGACTCTTACACAAGTAGAAGATTGCATCAAAAGTCAGGTACTTTCTAGAGCGATAGAATGATTCAACCATTTTTCCAGCAACCTTAGCAACGGATTTGATGTAGGTCTTCCATTGCAGATCTGGAGTGAAAGTCAATTTTAATAGCTTATCAAAGCAAGGGGCTTCAGAGAGCCATTCATTTCGAATGAGGAAAAAAAAGGGGTCTGAACATTCGTAGTGAAAGGGGAGGAGCTTCGTTTTAGAGGTGTTAAAGGTAACAACCCAATTTTCCTCCATTGCACTACGTTCCCTAAGTCGGAAGAGAAGGACTCAGTAAGATCTTGGTCACCATTGTTCTTCAAAATGCTGCCGTAAACAGTTGTGTTGTCTGCATAGATGAAAACAAATAATCACAGAATATGGTTTGAAATATCATTGATGAAGATCAGGAAGAGGGCTAGGCCCAGAATAGATCCTTGAGGCATGCTGGTGTTGATACTATATGCTTCAAACTGCCCATCAATAACCACTTTTATAGATCCACCAGAGAGAAGGGATTTGATGGTTGAGAAGACATTTCCAGATATTCCATAGTTAGCAATCTTGTAAAGCAAACTTTTGATACGTCAAGAGCTATAAACACAGAAACAAAGCTCTGATTAATAGATTCACTGATCCTATACGATATTATAGTCAGCTGCTGTTCTTGCAGGATGAAATCCATATTGCTTGTCACTAAGTAGATTTCTTTTGTTTAGGTGATTGACAACTCATTAATTTGTTTACAGATTCCAGCAATTTACTCACGATGCACAGGAGACTGATCGATAAGTGCTGAGATGAAGAAAACAGATCTGCAGTATTTTTAAATACTGATCAAACTGACAAAATTTTCCAAGGAGATGAAAAGCATTTCTCTGTTAAGATACGATTAAATAGCTTTCTAAGGATCGGAGTAAGTTCTGATAGAAGATTCTTAATCACAATGACTAGAATGTTGTTAAGACCAGCTGCCTTGCTGGCATTAAGGTACTTGATAATATGGAATGTTATACTCGCTTGTGCTTAAAATTATGGCAATTTCGAGTGAAAATATATGAATACAACTCATAGATTTATATTATGTATGATTATTTATTTTATTATTTAAAATGTTATGTTCAAAAATTGCATGGGAATTCAAAGCTATTTACAGCTTTATCAGACTGAGGTATGGTTCTGTGCAGCCGAAGGAGGTCCACCCTCCCAGTCTTTACCTTCCTTCTTTGAGTTAATTTCTAATCACCTGAGGTGTCTCTACCGGGAAATGCAAATGGGGCTGCTCAGGCAATTTTTGCTTTAGTGCACTACCTCTAATGTGCTGGCCTCTCTATCTCCACCTTCCAGCCTTGTGCCACAACTTCTTGTGGTGGGAGGGAGGTAAATCTGATGCATATGTGGATTTAAAATTGCATTTAAATTAAGTCTCAGTAATAAAAGTTCAAATAAGGCGGGTTTATGCCGGTTTCGAAGCTTAAATTATTCTTAGAAGACTTGTACAAGGCAAAACATGAAATGAAAACGATTAGTTTTTTTCCTTAGACCACTTCTAAATAAAGTCACTTCTCATCGGAAAATAAAAATATCATCCGAAAGCCGGCAAAAAATACAGACAAAAGGAATACTTTTATTAGACAGTTTAATATTAAAATGATTTAAGAGCGGAGTGTGCATGTTGTTGAATTCAAGATGGCCGCATCTGGTATGAAGAGTTTTTTTTAAGGGAGGTAACTGAATTTCTTAAGTGGTTTGTAATTTATAAATTTTACAGAACTTTAGATCACATTGCAACAATGGTTTCACAAGCAACTTGAGGATGGTGAAAAACCTTAAACTCCAAACTGATTCATCGCTCTTCAGTCATTTTCCTGATCAGTGAATCTGAGTGATTTTGATTCTTGAAAATATCTCAAATTTAAGGTTTCAGCTTAAAATGTCTTAAGACATAATTGAATTTCAGGGAATCTTGCTTAATTGGTGTCTAATGAATATGGATCGAAAATCCTGTACATACAAACATATAAACATATTCACATACCTAACTTTATATAAATACTATAACAATAAATCTTCTAGATAGAACAGTTTTGCACCACTTTTATGTTCCCTTATGAAAATTTAAATCCGTATATAATGATACTAAACCTTATGTCTAGAGTCCATATTCTAATTTTGATGAAAATAAATTAAATGGAGATTCTAGAAAATGTCTAGAATTTAAGCTTAAACTTAAGGGGTCTTAAGAAATTGTAATTGAGAGAATCTTGCTTAATTGGTGTCAAATGAAATTTAATACAAATCTGAAATAATTGAATTTTCAAATGAGAGCTTGTTCCCATATTATGCCCCTATAAACCCTTTAAAATACTTCAAAGAAATTTAAATTTGCGGAATATTTATTAATTAATCACAATATTTTTTTAGAATATACTGTCTAAAACGTATCCGACCTTAGGCTAGAAAAAAATATTTCAAATACGTTACAGGGTTGAGACACTAATCCCTTTCAAAGTAGGCCACCTGTGCTTGCACACACTTAGCCCACCGATCCATCCACTGCCGGAAACACCTCTGGAAGTCTTCTTTCGGAATGGTTTTCACATTATTTATTTTTTTTAAATGTTAACATATATATAAAAACAATTTTTTAAATTTACTTTTATTTTTTATAAAATGATCATTATGAATTTTGGAATATATTCTGGGTAACCTGGTGAGTAACTTGGGCACATTTATTGGGGAGGGGGGGAGTAAGTAACTTTACCATTTAGGAGGGGGGGGCAATAGAAAATACAGTGAGTATCATGTGCACATTAATATTTTTTGTAAATGTTAACATTTACTAGGTGCATATATATAAATCCTCTTTTTTTATTAAAATTTTTTTATGAACCGATCATTATGAATTTTGGAATATACATTCTCGCAACCCAGTGAGTAAAATGGGCACATTATTTTTTTGTAAACTTTTTCATAGTTCATAATGATAAGTTTTTTGTTTTTTTTTACTTTAATTACACCCAAACAAGACACATTGCCACCGAGACGTAAGGGTCTACTGTGATTTTAGGGAGCATATCAATAGGGACTTCCTAAGTGAAGAGTTGTGCAGTATGATGCTTGTTTACATTACATTTAAATTTATGCATGTCGGTATAGTCAGGGAAACAGAGAGCAGGGAGGGAATTCCAAAGGCTATCAGTTCGAGGAAAACAGTTATAAGAGTAGAAAGCCTTCTACAATGAAGGTGTGGGATTTAGCTGATTGTCGGGTGGTCGAGGGTATTTACATCGAGGGTGTACTAGAGCAGCAAGTTCGTCGGAGCATATTCCATTCAATTATTTGTAAAATAAGCACAAGGATGCAACATTGCAGCGATGGGACAGGGTCTGGGGCTTGGCAGACAGTGCGTAGTTGAATGGGGACAAAAATGGATGGTAACATTAAATGCTACTAAGACAAAGCTCCTTTCCTTTAACAATTATAAGAAACCTTTTCAACCATCGATTGCCATGGCTAATAGCAGCCTACCAGAGAGTCAAACTTTCAAACTCCTCGGCCTAACATTCACAGGTAACATGAATTGGAAAAAAATACATAGAAGACACTGCCAAGTCTGCTGCAAAGAAGGTGGGCCCCTCTACTTGGCTAGAAAACTCCTTACACCTGCAAGTATTCTATATCGTTACAAAACCACCATTCGCCATTGTATGGAGTACTGTTGCCACATTTGGGTTGGTTCACCAACCACGAATCTACCCCCACCCTTAGACAGAATCCAAAAAAAGAGCCTCTAACCTAATTGTAGCAGCACGGATAGGAATAAGCAACCCATTTTTACAAATGACAGACTTTTCGGCATTTTTTAAGGATTACAGTTTTTTAAACGCCTTTTAAATATTTTGAGTTTATTATTTTCAGTTCAAAATTTGATTGCATTTTAAATATCCGACCTCCCTGATGCAATTGTGTCCGAGATGGGTATATGTGCGGATGACACAAGGCGCTGTTCTCAACATGTGGGCAAATAGAACGCACACATATCTAAGACAATTGCAGAATCCTTAGAAAATGACATCTAGTCTATAGTTGAATGGGGACAAAAATGGATGGTAACATTAAATGCTACTAAGACAAAGCTCCTTTCCTTTAACAATTATAAGAAACCTTTTCAACCATCGATTGCCATGGCTAATAGCAGCCTACCAGAGAGTCAAACTTTCAAACTCCTCGGCCTAACATTCACAGGTAACATGAATTGGAACAAATACATAGAAGATACTGCCAAGTGTGCTGCAAAGAAGGTGGGCTCCCTCTATCGAGCTAGAAAAATTAACACACATGCCAGTATCCTATATATCTACAAGGCTACAATTCGTCTATGCATGGAGCATTTTTACCACATCTGAACTAGTGCACTAATCACTCGTTTCTCTCTCTCTCTCTCTTAGACAGAGTTAAAAAAAGAGCCTCTAATAGGTTCCAACACTGTCTACCAAGCTCTAGCCTCGGTCCCATCACCGCAGTGATGCATTCCTCTGCTTGTTTTACAAATACTTCAATGGATTGTTTGACGAACTTGCTGTACTTGTGCCTCCTCAACAAAAATACCCCTGACCAACTCGACAATCTGCAAAATGCCACCTCTTCACTGTAGAAGTATCCACATGCCAGAAAGCTTTCTACTCTAAGAACTTCTTTACTTGAACTGCTTGCCTTTGGAATTACCTCCCTGCTCCCTGTTTACCTGACTGTACCAACATGCAGAGATTTAAATACATCTCACTGCACAACTACCCACTTAGAATGCCCCTATGAATATGGCCCCTAATTAACAGTAGCCTTTACGTTTCAGTGGCAATGTCCCTTGGTTGGTATAAGTATAAGTAAAATAAATAAATAAATAACATTTTTCTGCATCAGTGAATAATCTTAGGCCACGACCCCAATAAAACTAAGAAGTCGCGTGTTTCAGTTAAAAACAAAAATGGATTCATTCAAGCTATTCATTTAGTTATGACAATGCTATTTCAGACTTAAATATGACAGACCAACAAATATGAAATACCATTTTTGATTGTCGGCCATGCTTACGTTTTCAAACGTATGCATGACAGACCATCAAACATGCTATTTCAAATTTAAATATGATATACCAACAAAAATGCTATTGAAAACGTAAGCATGACAAACCATCAAACATGCTATTGAAAACGTAAGTATGACAGACCATCAAAAATGCTATTTCAAACATAAGCATGACATACCATCAAAAATTCTATTTCAAACGTAAGCACAGCAGACCAAAGGAAATGCTATTTCAAACATATAAATGACAGACCAAGGAAAATGTCATTTCAAACTTTAAGCATGACAGACCAACCGATGAATGTTTGAATGCATCTAACATATGATTTATCTATTCAAAATGTGCATTTAGCAATGAAAGTGACATTTCAAATTGATGCGCTACAGACCAACCAACCGACAAAGACTATCATAGAAATGCAAGGACGAATCTAAAATATCCAAAGGAATTGAACAGTCGTTTTTTTTAATATATTATGCTTACATTTCCGTTTCTGAACATACAGGTTGTTTCAGAATTTTTTAGATGAGAATTAATAATGTGTATTATTTGTATTACTCAGACCACTGTTCTCATCTTGGATGCTATTCTCACAACATTTCGGCTGATGTAACCTCAGACCTTCTTCAAGCGCATCTTCTTGAGTAATAATCAGTTCTAAGTGACAGTCTTCTGGAGGTTGAAGGTTCAATCCTCAGTGTGGGCGATACTAAGAATACAAGTCAGAATTACTTAAGACTTCTACCCGATCATGGTTGATGGAATGAGAAGAGAATACCTCCTTTGTGGATTAAATAAAGAATTCAATTCGAAATTCAGTACAGATTCAGTTTCGACAAAAATTCTTGAATTCAACAATACATCTGAAGAAAGTTGGAGGTTGCATCGGTCGGCACGTTGTGAGAATTGCATCTGAGATGAGAACAGTAGACGGAATAATCCAAAAAATACAGACATTTGTTGCAAATAATTAATTCAGTAAATCATTGACTAACAAACTGTAATCACCTCCCTGTTATCTGGAGGTTGCTATTCAGGGAGAATGCAGTTCTTCATTTATACAAAAGAAATTTCAAAATACTGACACCCTACCATTTCAGCCAATTTGTCTCAACGTTTTGCCAAATCTCTCATTGAATTTTAAAACCTTTTTCCTGAATTGCTAATAAGTGTGGAATAATATCATATCATGTCATGATATTTTGCAGACATGAGACACTCGCATTTCCCTACCTATAATTGACGACTAAGTGAATAAGTGGCTCTGAAATGCTGTCCTATGCCATTCTAGGTTTTACAACTTTTGTTATGATACAAATTAATTCAACTGGCTCAGCACTTTTGCTGCTTTATAGTTACATTATGGACATTGTCTTAAAATCATTCCTATTTCTTGCATCAGTTGTTACTTTGGGTGATTCACTGGTGAAGACATCTGCGAAAAGCATACATTCAAACGAGCAAGTATTGTCAGCAGAAAATATACATTTTTCTAAATTAAACCTTTTTCTTCAACACCCCAGCCTCAGCCATAACATGAAATCTATCATAGGCGGACATATAAACTAACCTGAATCTAATGTTTTAATCTTGAATAATAGAGAAAATCCTGACTATGTATGCTTTCTAAAGAATTAAGGCAATACAATGCAGAGGTGTGATGGATAGACACAAGTTGGAGCAAAATAAGACATATAATGGTAGAACAGGTTAAATAGTTTCATGTTTAATACAAGGTATATATATATATATATCATCGTCCTGTTCTCTTAGTGACACTGATCATGACGTATTGCTCAGTTATCAATTGAGATTTAGTGGCAAATCATATGAAATATGTAGGAATTAAATACATATAAATCAGAAAATTGCTGGCCTACAACGACATTGAAATCGATGGCAATGAAGCTGAGTACAGTTAGCTAGAGCATTACTTGTATAATATTCAAATTTGTATAAGCCTACGTCCTAGCATTAGCTATTAACCTTTTATATCAAGCAATGAGGGTTGTGTGATTGGCCTAATTGATAATATCACAGACTATGAAATTGTATATGCCATATTAAAATCCAAGCAGATCTATTGTAGTCATTTATACATTAATACTTTGTAAAAGGTATGAACCTCCAGTTTCGTCCTCAACTATGGGTAAAATAAAAGCTTCTGATCAATTAATTGTAAGCATGAATGATTTACAATCGTTACTTTGTTTTATCAGCCGATTTGGCGTAGTGGTTAAGGTGTTTGCTAATGAGTCCAATCCTCAGTCGAGTCATACCAAAGACTCTATAAATGATACTTGATGCCTCCTTGCTAAACACTCAGCATTATAAAGTGAGGCTCAAGGGTAAGTGGAGTACTCCTAGAAGAAGAGGGGCTCCCTTCCCTACACCTCGGTGTAGTAGCTAATGAAAATAGAGTTTTCAGGTCGCTTCGAATATATTTTTGCTTGGTACAAAATTATTTAACAATACTTAAATAACTAGTAAATGAAGTACAAACAATTATTTGAAGAATCTGTAAAATGATCATCAAAAATTATTTAACAATACTTAAATAACTAGTAAATGAAGTACAAACAATTATTTGAAGAATCTGTAAAATGATCATCAAAAATTATTTAACAATACTTAAATAACTAGTAAATGAAGTACAAACAATTATTTGAAGAATCTGTAAAATGATCATTAAAAATTATTTAACAATACTTAAATAACTAGTAAATGAAGTACAAACAATTATTTGAAGAATCTGTAAAATGATCATCAAAAATTATTTAACAATACTTAAATAACTAGTAAATGAATTACAAACAATAATTTGAAGAATCTGTAAAATGATCATCAAAAATTATTTAACAATACTTAAATAACTAGTAAATGAAGTACAAACAATTATTTGAAGAATCTGTAAAATGACCATCAAACATTATTTAACAATACTTAAATAACTAGTAAATGAAGTACAAACAATTATTTGAAAAATCTGTAAAATGATCAAAAATTATTTAACAATACTTAAATAATTAGTAAATGAAGTACAAACAATTATTTGAAGAATCTGTAAAATGATCATCAAAAATTATTTAACAATACTTAAATAACTAGTAAATGAAGTACAAACAATTATTTGAAGAATCTGTAAAATGATCATCAAACATTATTTAACAATACTTAAATAACTAGTAAATGAATTACAAACAATTATTTGAAGAATCTGTAAAATGATCATCAAAAATTATTTAACAATACTTAAATAACTAGTAAATGAAGTACAAACAATTATTTGAAGAATCTGTAAAATGATCAAAAATTATTTAACAATACTTAAATAACTAGTAAATGAAGTACAAACAATTATTTGAAGAATCTGTAAAATGATCATCAAAAATTATTTAACAATACTTAAATAACTAGTAAATGAAGTACAAACTATTATTTGAAGAATCTGTAAAATGATCATCAAAAATTATTTAACAATACTTAAATAACTAGTAAATGAAGTACAAACAATTATTTGAAGAATCTGTAAAATGATCAAAAATTATTTAACAATACTTAAATAACTAGTAAATGAAGTACAAACAATTATTTGAAGAATCTGTAAAATGATCATCAAAAATTATTTAACAATACTTAAATAACTAATAAATGAAGTACAAACAATTATTTGAAGAATCTGTAAAATGATCATCAAAAATTATTTAACAATACTTAAATAACTAGTAAATGAAGTACAAACAATTATTTGAAGAATCTGTAAAATGATCATCAAAAATTATTTAACAATACTTAAATAACTAGTAAATGAAGTACAAACAATTATTTGGAGAATCTGTAAAATGATCATTAAAAATTATTTAACAATACTTAAATAACTAGTAAATGAAGTACAAACAATTATTTGAAGAATCTGTAAAATGATCATCAAAAATTATTTAACAATACTTAAATAACTAGTAAATGAAGTACAAACAATTATTTGAAGAATCTGTAAAATGATCATTAAAAATTATTTAACAATACTTAAATAACTAGTAAATGAAGTACAAACAATTATTTGAAGAATCTGTAAAATGATCATCAAAAATTATTTAACAATACTTAAATAACTAGTAAATGAAGTACAAACAATTATTTGAAGAATCTGTAAAATTATCATCAAATGGCTCAAAAGACAGAAGTTTTTTTACTTTCATTAAAATGTCTCCTGTCTGAAAGTCTCTTCACCTTTAATTGACTCTTCCAAGTGATTAATTAAGCAGCAGAATTTTGTAAATTCATTATTGTAAGCAAACTAACGTTAGCACAAAGGTAAATACAAAAGACATGATCAATGTATGATTAGAATATGGACACTTGCAAACACGGTTCAATGATGGAATTTTATTTGTTTAGTCTCTTACACCCAACTTCTATTTTGAGAACATAAGATGAAGTTCAATGAGTTCTGAATTGCCTTGAGGTAATATTGTATCTATTTTCCAATCAGGTCTTTCTAAATACTTATCTACAAGTCAACTAATATTCATATGTATGTAGGTATGCTGACAAAAATTTAAGTTTTCAATTTGCAAAATCAAGAAGGAACGTCACTCCCACATTTATTATCTGATATAGTGGGCATTAAGACTAAACACCAAAAACATTAAGTGATTACTTAATATAATTAATTTGATATACCATTGAATTTAAAATGCATTCTTTTTAAATTCCTGCATATTAAGGTTGGTCAGACACTGTTCTTTATAAAATTATTCAACTTTAATTCAACTAAATTGATTTCATCTCTTCCTATGGGTAGCACCTTATATAGTTTGCTTGCTGGTGAGATTAAATTCTGAAATATATACTAGCTGATACAACATTATCACTCATGTTTAATTGCTATACATACTTAAAGTCATGTTATTATTTTTAATTATAAATCCTAGATTGTGAAGTTTATTTCCTCAGCATTTAAAAACATATAATATTATGTATTTCTATTTTATTATTTCAGTAGTTTCAGTTTTTCTCAATAATTTGCATTCTAATAAGAAAATCCCATTTTTAGATGTGCATTTTTAACAAAAGCTAAATCATTTCATAACTTATTAATACAGAAGTAATCGTGCACTAATTCCTGTGTTTGAAATTTAAAAAATCAATGCCATCAATCATCCAAAATAGCTGTCATAAAAATTACCTACATGGCTGATTTAAACTATTCCACAGAGACAATATTTCTTAAAAACTAATTAATATAAAACAAAGTGTCATTAATAATAGATTTCCTAATCATGAAATACAACTTTATTTGTATCAAAATGACAACCAAAACTTCATTTCTGCAGAGCATGCTAATAACAATGCTACAATATATTTTATCGAAACCAAAAGCAGCATAACTCTAATCTACATGTAATTGAAATGATAAACATTATTTGCCGACACATAAAATCTAAAGATAAAACTAAATATATTATACTTATAATCTACTATTAAAATTAAAAACTAGTAGTTTAATATATAAAAATAACACTGGTAAACATATGAATCGCCTATAGAATAATAATCCCGTTCATGAATGAATTTGGCATTTTGGAGAATACATCTTTATTGATAAATAGCAGGCTTTGAAAACGAATTATTATTAACTACTTGAAATCATTGAAACGAAAGTTTCAAAGTTATTCAGAATGTTTGTTGTGTTAGATGGTAATTCGGAGGAGGGGGCACATTTACTTTTTAGATAATCAGTACAATATGTATGTCTCTGGTTTTCTTCTTGGAAAGAAGTCAAGTTTTATATTCATTTAGAGAAGAAATAAATAATATTCAAATTTGTTGTAAAAAAGTAGGTAGAGTCTTAGTTGTAGTGTAGAAAGTATGAATAAATATTTTAGTTACATTTCTTTAATAAATAAACCTATTCTCTTCTAGATAATCGTATCTAAATAAATACAGTTTTTATTAATGAATTAAACTTTTTTTCAAATATCTTCAAAACACCCGCCATCATTTAACAACTAATGTAATATATAGAGCAACAATAAACAATATAAAAAATAATGATATCTAAAATGATCAATATAATCATCGGTATTGATGAAAATAACTGCAATCTTAAGAGAAATCCTAGAGTGCAGAAACTAAGTCACAGACCATGTGATGCTGACCAACTACAGGAACATTGAAATAAAATGGCATTTTGTAAACACAACTAGAATTATAGCTGGAACATGCTAAGACGAACCCAAAGGGACTGAGACTGCTAAGAAAAATACTATAATCTGATCCGACTCCCAACAAAGAAATAAGACAGTGGCCCCCAACATTGCTTAGTACCACAGAAGATGTGAGATGATCGGTATCCGAGGTGGAACAGTTCAAAATAACCTGAAAAAAAGACTAGAAATTGAAATCAAAAGGAGGATTTACACCATACAATCATGTGATGCTGACCAACTACAGGAACATTGAAATAAAATGGCACTTTGTAAACACAACTAGAATTATAGCTGGAACATGTTAAGATGAATCCAAAGGGACTGCGACTGCTAAGGTAGATATATAAGAAAAATACTATAATCTGATCCGACTCCCAACAAAGAAATAAGACAGTGGCCCCAACATTGGTTAGTACCACAGAGGATGTGAGAGGCCGAGATTGAATAGACCCATCCAGCCCTTAGCTGAAATGTATAGAGATTACTTGAATCCCTTATTGTCCCTCAGATTCTAGAGAAACCAATCTACTATCAAATATGAGGAATGTTAAAAAATGTTTAGTTATGTCTACTATTGTTTATCTTAGTAAATGTCTTAGACATTAAACAAATAATAAATAAATGCAACAAAATTTGAGGAAATTTCTGCATGACATATTTTATCGATGCCATAAAAGTGCAAGTTTTTTAATAACAAAAATTAATTTCCGAAAGTTATTTTATATTTCATGCTGAAGAGAAATTGAGAGACAATCAAGAATCAAGTCATCAACCTATTTCAAAGGCTTTTATTCTTCTTATCTTTCTGTTTGTTGCAAATATGCAATGAATATTTCATGATAATGTTGATTAGATTTTGTTTGTTCTATTTCCTTTTTAAAGCATTCAGAATCTTCATTGATCAGGAAAAATGTTTTCAATAACGGCAAACACTACAAACAAGCAATTCATTACAATCGAATAAAAACAAAATATCATTTTCTTTGTTGTGTCTTAACACATTCTTTGATAGTGCTTTAGTCTTTATATAGCTAAAGGCTCTAGAATTATGATACACACCAGAAAATGGTTCGTTCTTTTGTCTGAAATAACTGAAATGTACTAGTGAATATATTAATATTAAAAGTATTAGGAAATTATCCTGTATCTCTACAAAGCCACCATCCGCCCATGCATGAAGTATTGTTGTCACATCTGGGCTGGTGCATCATCTACTAGTCTCTCCCTTCTTGACAAGGTCCAAAAAAGAATCGCCAACCCAATAGGTCCCTCACTGTCAACCAAGCTCCAGTCCCTGTCCTATCGCCGCAATGTAGCATCCTTGTGCTTGTTTTGCAAATACTTCAATGGATTATGCTCCGATGAATTGGCTACTCTGGTGCTCCCTCGACGTAAATTCACTAGGCCAACTCGACAATCAACTAAATCCCATCTATTCACTGTGGATGTCCCCAGATGCCGGGGAGCTTTCTACTCAAATAGTTTCTTTCCTCGTGCTGCTGGCCTCTAGAACTCCCTCCCTGACCCATGTTTCCCCGACAGTACTGACATGCAGAAATTTAAAACTAATGTAAACAGGCATCTCGCTGCGCAGATCCCAATTTAGGTTGAACCCCCCCCCCCAACCTTCTCCCTTTTTTTTTCTCAGTAGCTCCTTACATCTACAGTGGCGGCCTGCCTTGTTTGGGGTGAACTATGTTAAAAATTTAAAAAATTAAGAAAAAGACAATATCTTGTGCCTGCATGTTTCTCACCTATACATAATTTTGATACATACACATGTAATTAGTTTTGTATTTCCTATTAATCAAATATTTATTTAAATCAACAATAAAATAAGGGAAAAATAAAACGAATTTTCAAAAAACCTATTTAAAAAAATGAAAACATGATTATGTTTTGAATTATTTTTCTTTAAACCCTCCACCTAGTTTATATTATAGCTGTGTGTCTCTTTTCTACTATTAACGGTCTCATTGCTTTGTTTGGTTCGAATGTTTTATGACATATCAACCCTTTTTCAGTTATGTTATACCAACATGTAATGTTTATTGAAACCAATTTATTGAACATTATGTATTAAACATGAAGTGTTATTTTACCTTTAGCTGTAATGAAAATCAGGAGTTCATACCTTTCCAAATGGCATTAGTATGTAAATGAACAGAATGAATTCATCTGGATTTAAGTTCAGTTAGCCGATCCCATACTTTTCTATAGGTAACCATTAGGTCACCTGCACCCTCCCCATTTGTTTAGGGTTTCAAACTTTTACATATAATTGATTGGTTTGCCTCCGGTCTCAAGAGACAATGAATACTTTCTGAAAGGGCGTCTGCATGATGCCGAGTTTATAGTCTAACTGCACTTCTGATCTGGCATTGTTTAAGTCCAATGCCAAAGAGAAATACAAGACAGCTAAAAGCAATGCTGGAATTAGTGGAGAAGGATTGATATTATTTCAGTTTTCATATTCTTAGACTAGTTGCCAACCGTAAATGTTTAAAAACGGGGAAGACATCACTATAAAAGTTTAAGAATACATGAAAGAAAATCCCAGGAAAATAGTCACAGATAATAAAATAATCTGTATGCTTATTCAGGTGTGTATGCGTTTGTCACTGTCTTCATCCATTTCAAACAAGATCGTCCGATCACTAAAGATGAAAGTAATTGCAAATGAGCTGGTGTCGCATGGTAAAATAATTGTTCCCAAATCGAATTCTGTTGTCCTGTCGACTTAACCCCGTTTTAATAACCTACACTTCCCATTCTTTATATTTGAATGTAATTTTAATACAGATTTAATTGTTAAAATTTTAAATACATATATTTAAAAAAGTTACATTCGTTTTATTTATTTAAACAATATTTAGCAGACAATTATTTTATGGTAAGAAAAAAGAGACAATTTATTTTTTAAAGATTTAAAGTGTTACAATAAATAAATTAAAAAGGCAAAACGTAACTTTCATTTAATTAAAAAAAGTAGGTGACAATTATTTTATGGTAAGAAAAAAGAGACAATTTATTTTTTAAAGATTTAAAGTGTTACAATAAATAAATTAAAAAGGCAAAACGTAACTTTCATTTAATTAAAAAAAGTAGGTGACAATTATTTGACGATAAGAAAATAGAGATACTTTATTCTTAAAAGATTTAAAATGTTACAATAAATAAATTAAAAAGGCAAAACGTAACTTTCATTTAATTAAAAAAAGTAGGTGACAATTATTTGACGATAAGAAAATAGAGACACTTTATTCTTAAAAGATTTAAAGTGTTACAATAAATAAATTAAAAAGGCAAAACGTAACTTTCATTTAATTAAAAAAAGTAGGTGACAATTATTTGACGATAAGAAAATAGAGATACTTTATTCTTAAAAGATTTAAAATGTTACAATAAATAAATTAAAAATGCAAAAAGTTATTTTCATTTTGTAATGGACTGAGCCAATCCCCGCGACATAAACAACAAAAGACAGCATGAAATTTGCATAGCGTCCAGGTGAATTGATACAAAGAAAGGATTTAGAAATGAAATCAGAATTAACTGGAAGGAGGCAAGAACAATGGTTGATAGTTTGATGATTGTCCCGGATTTTTCGTTTTGTTTTTTTGTGTTGCTTTCTTACAAGCTATTTCGACGTCATGATGGGAGACAAGATTGATCTGAAGCTTATACCAGAGTTTAGTGGTTTGGACCCCAGCCAATCCACTATTGAATGAATTGAGAAGGCTGAGCTTGTGTGTCGGCTATTCTCTATAAAGAAAATAGAATGCATAATCCCTATGCATTTGACAGGTGGCGCCTTTGCGATGTACCAACAATTGAGTGAAAAAAAAAAAAGGGGTTTATGCCTCTATAAAGGAACTTTTATTTGCAACGTTTGCCCTGAACTCCTATGCAGCACAGTTTGTGGCACGCTGCATGCACCCAAGTGAAACTGTAGATGTTGATCTGGCGGACCTGTGGAAGCTTTCTGTACCATTTGATGGTATAACGGATCGAGGCCTTAAACCAGCCTTTGTCTATGGGTTGCCCGACCATGTCCGACAGCTCTCACAAGATTCTTCTCAAATGGAGGAAATGAGCATTACTCAGTTTCTGGCTTGAGCGAGAGCTATATTGAAAGATGACCCACCTGGGCCTGCACTAATTACGGTAGCCATGGGGCCAATGCAAACCAAAGAAAATCAGGCAAAGAACACCAGGATAAGGTGTTTCGAATGTGATGAAATTAATCACTTAACTAGGGATTGTCTCGTTCAACATGAAAGACAGAGAGCTCAGGACCCCCAGCTGTGGAGAAGTAGTGCACGTTGTTACCGATGTGAAAGACTAGGCCACACTTCTCTGGATTGTCCAGGAAAAGGTTTAGGGAAGGACAGCTATGTGCCAGCTTCTTCCCCAGACAAGATATGAACTCGGCGCTGCCAACTGTAAAAATAGCTGTGAACGGGAAAGAGTGCATTGCACTATTTGATTCTGGGTGCTCCTGCACCAGAGTGAGCAAAAATTGTGCTGGACGTGGCGAAAGCAGACTATCGAGGTGGTTACTATTGGCAGGATAACTCAGAGATGTGGAGTTGGGCCCATTAGCCTCCAACTGGAGAGTGGTCGTGTAGTTGTAATTGAGGTCGTAGTAATGGTGGGAGACCCGCTTGGGTTTGACCTCTTGATGGGGATAGATGCGATAAAAGCTCTAGGCAGAGTCTATATCTTGAAGTCAGGGGAGGTCCAATTTCTTGACGAGCCAGTTTCTGTTTGCACAGCTGCACCAACTTTTATCATTGAAGAACCCATTATTTGAGCAGAATTTCATCAACAACGAAATGACCGAACTGCAACATGGAAATGGGCGGAAGGCAAGGCTCCCGACACACTGAAAACCCGTGTAACTGAGTATTCAATGCCGATAACAGTTAGTAAACTATTTGAGGAAGAAGTACAGCAATGGATCAAGAAAGGCTCGCTTGCTTCCTATGATGAACAAAAGCTGGGATCCCTGAAATGGCGACTTCCGTTGATGGCTGTCGTCCAACAAAATACGTCTAAACTGTGCCCTGTAATAGACTACCAGGAACTAAACCTACATGTGGATGCATATACTGCAGACACTAATGTTTACGGCAGCAAACTGAGGGAATGGAGACAGCGAGGATCAAATGTAGTGTTGCTAGATCTCCGATCTGCTTATCTTCAAGTGTGCATTGGTGAGTCACTTAGGCCCTACCAAGCCGTTGTTTTCCAAGGTAGAAGGTACTGTTTAACTAGATTGGGATTTGGTTTGAATGTGGCTCCGCAAATAATGAGGTCTGTGGTGAGCGCAGTCTTATCGCAAGACAACAACATCAAGAAGGTGACCTCGACTTACATCGATGATGTGCATGTGGATGAAAGTGTCGCATCTGCAACCAGTGTTGCTGAAGATTTTTCATGCTTTGGACTGGTCAGCAAAACTCCAGAGCGACCGAAGGATGGGGATCGAGTGCTTGGCTTAACTGTCTGGGGAGTAGATGGTGCCCTGTTTTGGAAACCTGGGAATGAGTTGCCGGACGTCCCAGACATTTTTACCAGAAGAAAGGTGTTCTCTATTTTCTTTGAGAGGGATGCACTCGAAGAAATTCTGACCGACAACGGTACAGCTTTTAGTAGCAATAGGTTCAGAATGTTTGCTAAAGGCTGGGGTGTCTGATTGCATTTTCTGTATGCATATACACCGTCAGGAAATAGTATTGTTGAGAGGTCCCATAGATCTCTAAAAAGGATTGCCACTAGGAAGGGATGCACTGCTGAAGAGACGGTTTATTGATACAATATCATGCCAAAAGACGATTTCCATAGTGCAACGATTCTGGCGAATGATCTGTACATGTATGAAGTCTGGGTGAAAGGCATCGATGAAGCCATTCCGTTGTTACCAGGACACAAGCATGAAATTTATGAACAGGGTGACATTGTGCTGTTGGGAGCCCGAAAACAGTGTGTGTGGACAGAGTGCCTCGCCATGTAAGCAATCTTCGCCCGTATCCTCGGATGGTGAGTTATTCCGAAGACAGTGGAAGTGCAGCATGAAGCGATGGTGAATTGTGTGTATCGGAGATGAATGACGAGGCTGATAGTCTGGTCGATGATGGCCTTAATCAGTTGACCGATAGTAACAACAGCGACAATGACAACGACAATAGCAAAGATCAACATGTTTGGGTAGAACCACCTCAAGAAGTGACTGAATTAGCTGTGCCACGTCTCAGAAGGAGCCACAGACGAAGGAGGCCTCCTCGCAGCTGTTGCGTGTCTGAATGTGAGAATATGGGGGGGGTGTAATGGACTGAACCAATCACCCAGACATAAACGAAAAATAATAGACTGTGTCATGCATGAAATTTGCATAGCGTCCAGGTGAATTGATAAAAAGAAAAAATTTAGAAATGAAATTAGAATTAACTAGAAAGCAGCAGGAACGACAGTTGATTGTAAGACGATTGTCCCGGATTTGTCGTTTTGTTTTGTGCGTTGCTTTCTTACACATCTATTTTTTTTAAATAGTTGACAATTATTTTACGGTAAGAAAAAAGAGACAATTCATTTTTAAAAGATTTAAAGTGTTACAATTAATAAATTAAAAATGCAAAACGTTCTTTTCATGTATTTTTAAAAAATAGTTGACATTTATTTTACGGTAAGAAAAAAGAGACAATTCATTTTTAAAAGAATTGTTACAATAAATAAATTAAAAATGTAAAACGTTACTTTCATGTATTTTACCGTAAGAGAAAAGAGACTATATATTTTTTAAATTTATATTGTTACAATTCTGATAAGTAAATAGATGAAGACGATATATATTGTTTTATTTATTAAAAAAAATATTTAACTGACAATGAAATTTTTTTTTTAACTTTGAATGTAATAGTGAACTGGAAGACCTACAAAAAAGGGACAAAACGAATAAAAAATACGGTTAAAAGGAGAGATTAGGAAAAATTAGGATCAACAACTTTACTAAAGACAAGAATGATATATTATTTAATTGAAACTTTCAAAATAATTAATGCAATTTATAATTGCTGAGGGATTTTTTTAATACGTCTCGATCTTGAAATGTATTGTCTATGCAGATTTCAAAAACTAAATCTATTAAAAAATGGATTTTTTTGCTAATAGAGTAATATATATTTTAGAACATGTTGCCAGATAAGATTAAGAACGATAATAGCATAAACAGTTTTCAGATGGAATTGGATGAATTCAAATATAATCGCAGAAAAACGGAATTAAGATGGCATATTTGGGAACTATCGAATGAAATATTTAACAAAATTTCATCTGCCTTTATATATTGTATTAATCGTGCAAAATTTCTGTGCAATGACTTTTTTATTTTTCGCGCTCGGCCGAGAATATAGTTAAAAAAGGAGATGTCCAAAGAGGCATAACAGACAAACAATAATAATATGATTAGATATAAGATAATATCATCATGATCATCATCATTAGTAGTAGTAGTAGTAGTAGTTTAACGTCCGTTTTACATGACGGCATGTGTTGTATTCACATACAAATAAATACAATATGCTTATATTTTTACCACAAGATGAATGCATTTATTTTCAGAGATCAGAGAATGATATGTGCAGAGATAGCAGCTGTTTTACTGAACCAGGTAAACTGCATCTATTATTTAATTCGTGTGGGAGAAAATGCACATTCAAACCTCAGAATCCTATTCTTTCATATTTGCATTCATTGAATATCACATAAAAATCTTCCAGTCAGAATGACATTTCTATAAAAATAAAATAATAAAATATTGATTCAACTGAGCAATTATTAAAAAGCACATTATCTGTTCTTATTTTGAAAAATATCGTTCTTAAAAGAAAGAAAATTGCAATACAGCTGTCTTTCAAGGTTAAACACAAAGAAATGTAGCCAGACATACTGACACATTTTCGATAAAATTATTTGTTAAATCAGACAGAAATAGATATTGTTATTTCAAAATGATTTTCTAAATTGTTTTGTTTCTGATCAAATATTTCAAATGTAGGTTAATGACATTTAACTTTCATCTTCAGCATCTTTCATGGATGTAGTACAAATGTTCTTTAAGCGTTTTATTCAAAGAGTCTTAATTAATTTCTCTTAAAGGTATAGTGCTATCATTTATTACCAAAAAAGCTCAGTTCATCCAGGATAGAAAAGTGTTTCTGTCGAGAGCTAATGGAGAATTTATAGAAAGATGAAAATTGGCATGAACAAAATTAACTAAATATTCAGCAGAATCAAATTTAAAGACTTTAGCTATTTTATGTTTTTTTACCATTTCTCACAAGATTAGTATTTTTAAGTAAAATCATTTGTACAGTTGAGCAAGACAAACTAATTTATAGGATCGGTTTTATTTTACAAAGTAAAACAAATCTTTAGACAATTACAGATGACCTTAGATCTACATATGAATATATTTTATTTACTATCACCTTCTGTATATACAAAACATGAAAATTGTTTGTCTGCCAGTCTACTTTTCATGTTTTTAATATAGACTACTGCTAATTATAAATTATTGTACCTTGATTGATTGTCATATATAGGACTGTATGACCCAGAGTTTTCTCCAAGAGAAATAATTGGGTCGAAAGCTAGAAAAGCTGCAATCACGTGCTTTGGTCCTCTCAGACCCCCATGTTGGATCACACACTTTTCTGTGACGGCTTTCAAGTTGAGTGGTCGTCTGTCCAAAAACTTTACTTTTTAGCATGAATTCAAACCCTGACTGACCGTGTCCATAATAATCTCTTTTCTGACCCTTAAAATAAACAATGCCTCTCAGCAATTTTACTCAAACCACATTTGCCATTTTTATTATACTTTTTTTGTTTGTTTTGTTTTCTTCCTTTTTTTCTTTCTTGTTTTGCTATTAATTTCTCCACTGAAACGTGACTTTTAGCCACAGCATTTTGATTAGTTGGTCCTTACTAGCTCAATATTCAGCCATGATAAATATCACAATCTAATGAGGGATAACCTCTTCTGTTTTCTACAATCCCTTCCTTTACAGAAGAAACATTGCTAGTTTTTCTCTACTCTATCATTATTTCCAATAAGGTGCTCGACTGAGCTCTAATACCTGGTTCATCCTTATAATAGGGGTGGGCTATAGAAACAAAATTTTTCAAATTTATGCCAAAAGTGACTTATTACCTTCATTTATATGTAACTAGATGGGAACAAGTGATTTTTTTCAAAACGGGTCAAAATTGGAGGGTCGCAAGCCTCAAACGAGATTTGGCTGCGTCTAACCGCGAAAACGGCCCAAATTTCACTCCAAAAGACACTTAGCCACTTATTGCAAGTCTTAGGGTACATTTTTTGACCATCGATTACACAATTTTTCTCCACAACTCCCAAAAATCGATGAAAATGGCCCTAAATTCTCAATTTCTTGGATATGATACTGTAAAACTCCACAGTGTATGAAGCATTGATTTGGTACAGAAGCATCTAAAATTTGCATATCAACTCATTAAGATACTTATCATAAACCAGTAAAATATCAATATAATGCTTTAAAGAGTTCATCTATCACATCATAATTCTCTAGCACAAATACTGGTTTCCGTTTCGTCAAGTCCCATGCACCAATGACATTGCACGGCAAAAATTGAATTTTCAATGTCTTCTGTTCCTTAATCCGCGAAGGATATTGCCATGTTTTCTTTCTATTGTGGTTGGGAAGTGGTTCTAGATATTCCACAATATATTCATCCATCCCAACTTTCTCCCGCGTCATACCAATGAACCACTCTCGTCCCTTCGGTGTATCCCATATGGCAACGCACGGTTCGTTCAGCTGAACATCATCCCCCTGATCAGTATCGGTGAGCACAGGTGGACACTCGCCAGATTGATGCAGCTCATTGTACATACTATCAGCATCCGGAAACGAAATTGCTTCTTCACTTGGTGTCTCATGACTGCCAGACAGAAGAATCCCCAGATTTATCTTCATCTGTACTACAGGCATCGACTTCACCAGGTACAAATGAGGAAAATCTTTGCAGTCTTGAGGGTTCAGTTCTTTTCTCAGGAGGATTTCGTTCCACAAGGTTCTCTTCTTGTCCTTTTCTTCTCCCATTGACTTCAATCCCACCTCAAGCTCCTTTACTGAAGTGAATGAACCACCATGACTTTTGCAGATTTTCAGAATTTCGTTTGCACGATCCACCTTTTTAAGCGCTTTGGTCTTCTTTTCTGTGAGCTTTCTTCTGGTGATTTCCTCTTGGCTCTTGAACCACTGTTTCTCCTGTTCGTCCAACAGCTTAGCAATTGCTCTTGTTTCTTTATCAATCGACATGACTTTCGACTGATAGAGAGTCATGTCATCTCTCATGCTGCTTGCTGTGAAATTTCGGTTGGAGCAAGATGCAGCACGAATAGCTATCTTATCCATATGAGATAAGTCTGTTTCACACACCAAGTTGTGGGATGGCAGATTCGACAGAAGCTTTGTATCAACTTTGGTCAGATCAGAACAACGAGGCTTCTCTCCTTCGATGGCAAACCCAAATTCTCGCCCACGTTGTCTTTGGATATCCATGGCAGCTTGTTGACAGAAATTTTACAAGATGTGGATTCCAAGTTTGAATGTTGGTTCTTCCAAATTGAAGGAATAGTCGACTTTATACTGCTCCAATGTATCAAGCTTTGTATCTTTCAGATCGTTATAGAGCGTGGGGAGTATATTGAGCATTGCATCTGGGGTTGCAAGCTCGCACATATTCAAAAAATGGTAGCGTGACTTTGAAACCAAACCAGGCGACACATTTCAATGCCACTTCAACATATGGAACCTCGAGGTACAGTTGACACGCTTGAACGAGTTGGTTATTGGCTCCAGTCTCAGAAAGAGTCTCTCTGATATCTTCAATGTGATGCATCAATGCAGCAGCACTGTATGCAAGGAGACCAAATCTTCTCTCTTTGTACAGCGCCAATTTCTTTGGTTTCTCTTTCTTTCGCAACACATCATCAAATTCTTCATGAAGTGAAGTCTTGTGTCCATCATTTGACACCATCTTTCCCATGGCCTGAATCACTGCTGGAATCAAACCTTTTGAGAGAAATGAGCGTAAACAAGGCATTATTTTGATAAGTTTGTCTGGTATACAGAGTTGTCTTTCAATCTTCTTCAAAATTAACAAATTGCCACTATCAAACACCTCGCAGCTGTGACTCACACAGAGAAGATGGATAGGTATATGTGCTGATGACAAAGTGGCTGCTACCAGATTCTCGACTCCAAGATTTTTGCTAACTGAGTCTGTCATCAACGCTGTTATTTTCTCCCAGAGATCCTTCTTTTCTGAAGATGAAGCGACAGCAAGTCTACTCAGTGAGGCGACCAACACATTTACAATGTTCTGCCTGTCTTCTGTTGCCATTTTCAGTGAACGGAGGCGATATTTTCTTCCGTTTGCTGAATGCAGAACGATTGATGACCATTCTCCATTCAACCTCTTGCGCGTGGTTGTATCATAATGGAGCGTTACTGGATCTGATGGCACCATATCGAGTAAGGCCAGGGCTGTGTTTCGCTCCTCTTGAATTGCGAGTAGATGCTTCATCGCCATGATGGTTTTGGCAGACGGTATAACATTTAGATATTCCATGTATTCGACCTTTGATCGCACTCTTTTCACCGGTGGTTCGTCTTCAGCTCTGTCTTCACCATCACCATTCTGCTGTGTATTAGGTGGAGAGAATTGGTAAGATGCTCCAAAGAATTGCTCACTAGTAACCTGAAAAGCAATTCTGGCTTGGTGGGGCGAAATGTTGGCTGCAGCACAGAAGTTTGCTAGAGCTATTTTGATAGACTCCTGGAAATTTTGTGCACCAATCCGCAAGTTGTAAGTAACATCTGTTTGGATGGCAGTCTCGTTACATGAAGGAGTATTCCGGATGGCACCTGATCTATTCAATGAGTAGTTCAGATTGTTTGATGAGGTGTCGAGCTGTGGCAATTGGTCACTTACTTCATCTACTTCATCAAACGGATCATCATCAAAATGATTCTGTTGTTGCTGCTCTGCCTGAATTCTTTCTTCGTGTTCCATATACACATGGAATGTGTCGATAAGCCACTTACGTGCAAGAGACTTTTGATCAAAAAAGAATCTACGCTCATTGTCATCAAAATCATCAGGGTTCACATCTTTTCCCAACAGGTTGAAAAGGACACAGTGTTCTCGTTTCCACTTGATCATGTTCACACGTCTGGAACCTTTCGCTTTGTAGACGTTCGTGTCGTAGACTTTTAGCAATCGATCAAATTTATGTTTGATCCCAGGTATCGTTACATAATGAACATCACTTCCAAAGGCTTTCTGCCACAATTGTAGGAGCCGCAAAGAGAACTGATGAACATGGTTTTTCTGTGTTATGGTAGTGTATTTGGCAGCATGATGTTGTATAGCTTGAACACACTCAGCCTCAGTCGGAAGAGAATCAAGCAGAAGAAAAGTCCAATCATCATAACTGTAATTCTCATTAATCTGCCCTGCTGCACCAGCCATGTTCATTGCATTTACTAACTGAAAAAGAAAGCATAGTGCAATGAATCATTTCACAATTAGTGCAATGTAGTGTCATCAAGTCCATTTAAAGAAGACAATGAATTGCTATTAAAAGGAAACATTTCCTTATATGGTAATTTTCATTAAAACTCAGTTTTGGCCCTTTTTCTCTTATTTTTTACTACTTTCTGTCATTTTTAACACTTAAGAACACCAAAAAAGAATGGGAGAAGATAGCAGGGTGCCCATTTCAGTTTTTCCCAACTGCTAGGAGCCATACAGAGTTGTCTTATAGACTAGGGGAGATGATAATAGCTGTTTTTCAGCCCAAAACCGCCATTTTGGCTAATTTTGGCTTATTTTGGGGCAATTTTGACCGATTTTGGACCCTGAGATACCCTAAGAAGCCCTATACTTGTAGGACAGTATATGAGAATGACAGATTCTGGTATATAAAGGCATTTCTGGTCAAAAAATGTACCCTAAGACTTGCAATAAGTGGCTAAGTGTCTTTTGGGGTGAAATTTGGGCCGTTTTCGCGGATCAACGCGGCCAAATCTCGTTTGAGGCTTGCGACCCTCCAATTTTGACCCGTTTTGAAAAAAATCACTTGTTCCCATCTAGTTACATATAAATGAAGGTAATAAGCCACTTTTGGCATAAATTGGAAAAACTTTGTTTCTATAGCCCACCCCTACTTATAAGACATGCACAGCAAAAACTTGTTTTACTACTACAACTGAAAAACACTTTCCTTTTTTCCTCCATGTGCCTAGTACCAGGCGAAATTTTCATGAACAGAGTTTCTTTCCAAGAACTTCCCATCTGTGGAACACATTACAACAAGATTGTTTTCCTGTAGACTACAACATGGCCGTCTTCAAATCCAATATCAATGGTCATCAACCGTCCCCATAAGTAATCAATTTTGTTCATTTCATTAATCATTTTCAACCGTCTCATAATATTCTTCATCATTAAATTGACAATCCATCCATTACACTATCCTCGAATAGCTTTTGGCTTTGATAAGTGGTGACTCATTAGTAAAAAAAAAAAATACACAGTATCTATGTTGCCAATATAAGCTGTGCATTTGTATTTTATATAAGTAAAATCTTTTATTTCAGCGAGGAAGGTCTTATATCTGTAAGTTAACAAAAACTTTAATTATCAATAATTGTTATTTAGTGATAAGTAATTAATAATAATTTTTGTCAGAATAAATTTTTTACTGACTAAAAAGAGTAATTTCTAATTGATTCATTACAACTTAAATTAAAAACCCTATTTTTTCCAGTTTTGTCATGAGGATTACAAACTTTTGAGAAACCCGGTATAGATGGGTATTGCAATATATGTTATGTTCAAGTCAACACAAGCAGCAAAGAATAACATCTTATATCAATTCTCTGATGACAATAAACCTTGTAACAATCCCTTAAAAGGTTAGCAGATTATTAAGAAATATAAAATGCATCAAACATTTAATTGCTCTATCGAGAAAAAGAAATTAAATATTTACAAGGATAATCACATGTCAAAAATGAATTTCTTTTCTTCAATGTAATAAACTAAAGATAAAATTAAAAAAAATTTTTTTGAAAAATAAATGTAAGATTAAATATTTAACTAAGTTTCATTTTTCATCACAAGCAGGTTACAACGTGGTCGACTTCAAGGCCAATATCAACAAATACTTGCTGAACCGTCCTCTAAAGTAATCAAATTTTGGCCATTCCATTCATCGTTCTCAATCCTCTCATAATAGTGTTCGTCATCCAACTAACTATCTGATTAAGCCTTTTCCTTGAGTGACTTTTGGCCTTATTAAGTGATGACTCATTAGTATTTGAAAAAGACTCAGAGTATTATTTATTTATTTCTAATCGATATACCTGTATTTATTAATTGTGTTACATGAAATACTCATCGACGATCATGTAACATTTTTACATTATTTTCTTATATTAATAACTAAATATAAATATATTCATATATTGCGATATATATATATATATATATATATATATATATATATATGATTAAGTGGTGAACTAAAAGCGAACTATTGTGAAAAGTATACAGCTCAATATCCAGGATAGAGCAGATAGATATGTAGATATATATATATATATATTTATAAATAAATATTAATTATTTATTACCTACAGACATCGATGCTTCATGCTAATGCAATCTTCAGTTAATTTCGATCACAAATCGCCACTGATTCGTAGTCAAGAGCGTTTCCCCATTTGCCACCGCAAATTAGCTAATAATTAAGGAGTAATTTAACTTTGTAAATACCGAGTCGGCGGGTATTTTTACAACGAGCAGCGAAAGTGATCTTAGAACAACAAACTGTGTTGTATCTCGCAATGAAGCTATTAGTACTGCTTGTTATTAAACTCACTCAGAGTGGCCGGCCTTATAATAATATTTATAAATAAATATTAATTATTTATTACCTACATCGATGTTTCTAGCTAACGCAATCTTCAGTTAATTTCCGACGGTCGGCGGGCTCGAACTCCGATCACAAATCGCCACTGATTCATAGTCAAGAGCGTTCCCCCGTTGCCCACCGCAAATTAGCTAATAATTAAGGAGGAATTTTACTATGTAAATACCGAGTCGGCAGGTATTTTTGCAACGAGCAGCGAAAGTGATCAACAACAACATACATATATATATATATATATATGTATATTTATTTATATATATATATATATATATATATATATATATAGGTTTAATAAGAGTGAAAATAACAAATAATATTTATTTTTATATTTTCAATATATTCTTAATATGCACAACTAAGCAATTCTGAACTCTTAAATTCAAATTTTCCAAATAAATATTCATTTTTTTCTCTTCAGAGGGTTAAGCTTACTTTGGAAATTATAACGTTTTCAAACTATGTATTTGAAACTTTGAGATAGCAAACAGCGCTCCCCATGCAGGATTAGCAGATGGATGATAAAACTTGTTTAGATGTAAGAACGAAAACGCGGACAATATCAACAAACACTAAATGTGAAGAGAAAATTAAAGCAGGCGGTAGGTTGTACAGAAAAATTAGATCTGTATTTAAAATGGAAAACGAATTAAACGGAAGCAAGTGTATCACAATCGTCAAATTTGCCAGATATATATTGCACTTTCGTTTTATTTTTATTCTGCATTTGGATGTTTTGGATTTCTGACCATTATTATACATTTAAATATTTCTGCTATTTGTTCGTTCATAATGGTCGATTTCTCAACAGAGGACTAAAAATATATATTATCTCAAATCTCTTCTTACAATTTACAAAAAAGTAGTTTTTCTTAGTAATTAGAATCATAACATTTACAAATCCCTTCTAAAGAAATTTATCTTTCTTAAAAATTGGTTAATAATTTTTATGATTTTCAAAAAATATTTGAAGCTAAATTTTATAATTTCAAAAGTAAGCTTAATCCTATGAAAAGAAAAAAAAATGAATACTTTTTGAAAAATTCAAATTTAAGAGACTCAGAATTTCTTAGTTAGATGGATTGATTAAAAATATGAAAATAAATATGTTCAGTTTTGAACAATATGTTTTGTTATTTTCACTCATTTTTAACCTATATAAATGCTCTATTTCTAATAATTAGCATAAATTATCGTATCAGGATTTTTCATGATATCCTTGAAAATATATTTATAATAATTCTTTCATAATACTTTTGAATATATATATATGCATGTTCCTTCATTAGTTGAACACTGTTGACGACAGCTGTTTATAATAGGTTTAAACTCTCGCTGATTTATCAGGTTGTTCATAGTGGCTGAATGAGTTAAGACGTCGGAATTTGAGTTAAAAAAAAATATGATTCGTGTTCCAAGGTTTTGAATCCTGCAACCGGTATTAATAATTATCTCTACACTGATGATTACCGAAAGGATGAAACGTATACGTATGTAGATAAACAAATATGTATAATTCGAGCGCTGTAGACAATAACAGTAACACTCGTTTTTGACTTCCACCGGAAAATTTTTTGACTTCCACCGGAAAATATACTGTGAGCAAATATCTACAAATTGCAGTTTGGAAACTAATAACCAACTGAATTACATACATAAAACGTATGTAAAAGGGAATTCTAAGGATATAAGGACTAAAGCCTCGAAGGTATGACGACATCCTTTTCCCAATAAAATGTGGGTTAAAATCAATTTATTCATTCCATCCAACCAATTCACCCAGGAAATATATCGGATCTTCAAAGCACAGACTCTGTTTACTTCGACTTTCTCCTAAATAACGCATAATCGCCAGACTAAATTTATAACTTTTTCTGATATAATTCATCCTCCCACATCTAATGTCATTCCAGTTGAACTTGTTGGTTCACACGCCAAATTTGGTGGAAGACCACGATGAGAGATAGAGGATAATTATTTCCTCTAAAGCATGCTCTCTCCTACTGACCCTCCCCCATATAATAAATTTTTTTATAAGGAGTTTTTCTCCCCTTAAAATTAACCGTTGTCCATACCTTCCCATCTGCCCTCCCTCCTTCCCTCCTACCCTAATCATCTCCCTGCGAGATGTTTCCTTAAAAAAACTCTAGAAAATGAGCCTTGACAATATTCAACTTTGGTTCGAAACTTGAATATGCTTCCATCTTATTTTTATTTATAGTTCTAAGTTCTTAATTCATGCTATTATTATTGATTATTTCTTTTATATTTATCCTATATTCTCATTGTGTGTTTATAAATTTTATTATCATCTCCTTATTAGGAACTCTGTTATTCATCCTTATCTTTATTTTTTACTTTTAATTATACCTTCATTATTTCTAATCTTACCTTAATTCTAAATTATTAGTTAACTATTTTATTTTATTTCTTTATTTTCATTTACTTATTTATAATTTTATTAATTTTATAAACATTTTTTTTATATATTCTTTATATATATACATATATATATTTTTTTTATTTCCCTATATTTCTATTATTATACTTAATTTTACTTCTTATTTCTTATTCTTTATATCTTATTTTTTTTTTTTTAATTTTTTTTTTAAATTTTTAAATTTTTTATATATTCTTTATTTTTCTATATTTCATTTTTATTTTCATTACTTATTGTTTTATTATTTTTTTACTTTATTTTATTTTACTCTACTATACTCCCTTTTATTTTTATTTTTTATATATTTTTTATTTTTGTTTATTTATAATTTTATTATTTTTTATATTATTATTTTTTATAGTTTTTCCTTTTTTCCGCCTATTTTATTTTTATCTCTTATCCTTTTTTTCCTTTATATATTCTATTATTATTTTTATATTTTACATTATATTTTACTTTATTTTATTCCTTATTTTATTTTTGTTTTATTTTCATTTTATCTTTATAATTTTGATAATGTTTATAATGACTTTTTATCATTATTATTATCGGTTTATCTTTATATTTTTATATTTGTAACTTATTCCTTTTTCTAACATTTGTCCCTGCATCTCCTCCTGTCATCAGATGTTTCTCTAAGACGAACTTGTTATTTTCTTCCTTGAATTTTCTGTAAGATGTGCTGCTAAAGGAGCTGATGAAGAAACGTTCTGGAGTGAAAAAAATTTTTTGAATTGAAAAATTAAAAAAATTAAAATTAAAGTATTTCCAGAATGTTTTGGAAACGACCGTACACCATAATAGACTTGTTGTTCTAATTCTTTGAACAATTGGAATGTTCTGATTCATTAAATCATCTTTATATATATATATATATATATATATATATATATATATATATATATATATCGTCTGAGGCGCCCCAGTCAGAAAAGACTGCTCAGGCATTTTTTGTAGGACAGAGTGCACTTATGCTAGTGCATTGGCTTCTCAAAACCACACATGACCTTGTGTCTAACCTCCTGGCAAGGAGATAAATAATATGCATAATCAGTGTGTATGTTTGTTTCCAGATTCGTGTCAGAATTCACAAAAAAAGTTTCTATTCTCATTGTTAAGCTAAGGGTATTATGCATTTGTTTCAGAACTCTGTTCAGTGACGAACTTGTCCCAAGAGTGAAATCACTGCGTTGTTCGAGTGAGAAAATACGAGGAAATTGAAGGCCTAATGATTTAATTTGTGGACGACCATCTTGTTTAGGTGTGGTAATTTACTAAGTTGTAAACAGATGAAAGCATCTGTATCTGTTACTATGGGAAATTTGCTTACAACCATGGCTTGTCTCTGGGGAAAGGAGTAAATTTAATAAATCGAGAACAACTGATGTCTCCACTGGCAATTTGAATGTATAATTGATGTGTCTGCTTGTTTTGCATCAGGCTACACCCAATCTGTGGTGTTGCTCATCTAACGTGTTACATTGTACAAATGAAATGATAGTTCTTTCAAACATTTAGGATAAAGAGGGGGAGGGGCATCGACTAAAAAATAATATTTTAAAAAACAGACAAAAGTAAACAATGTGGAGGGGGGTTAGAATTAATTATTTATTTTTCGCCTTGATATATATATATACATATATATATATATAAGTTTGCTATATTTATACATTTATATATTATATATAGATGATTTACTCCTAAACTAATTAACCGATCATTATGAATTTTAGAACACAGCTGTTAGGCGTAGAGGGTTTAAATGTGGGATCTATTTAGTTTAATTTAGTTTTATGCAAAGGAGATAAAAGGGGGCAGAAACTCTTTGTGAAAATCCATATACATTTGATTGTTGTGAAATTTTAACAATCGGTATTAGACATCAATTAACAAATTCAACAAATTTCAGTTTCTTTGGAGCATTTTAAAGTGATTTCGGGACATACTATGGGCACAACCTTCCATTTCAAAGTTCAAATATATCAAATTTGCATTGAATTTGATCTATTATATCTTTAATATTTGTAAAAGTGGTGCAAAACTGTTCAATCTGAGGAATTAATTTTACCCATTTTGGAACTGGATTATTTTAGGCTTATTACGAGGTAAATAAGCTGGATACTAAAATAGTTATTAGTATAGCTGGTACATATAAATTGGTTTTTGACTTACACTGACAAGTCATGGTATTACCGATGTAAGCCACAAAATCCATATATCTATCTTCTAGCAGGTAAAATCGGTGTTATTTGATCTCCTTGTGATATAACTAATATTACATCACTCAAAAAGTTCCTTGCCTTACCTACAGCTAGCTCCACTAATAAAATATTTATGATTTTTATAAAGTGATGACCTTCAAATGGCATGTGTCAAAATTTGAGCCAATCGGATTATTAGCTTACAAATTACAGTTATTTAAGTAGAGCCACTTGCAAATTTTCAAAATGATTGTAAAATCTAAATTTCGTGTTTATAAAGCATGTCTTTCTGATAGGAAAAATAAAATTCGAGCAAAGCAATGGCTTGATAAGTGTTATTCGGACTCTTCTCTGTTGGTACGCTGACTTCAAACGCGGTCATGCAGACGTCTATGAATTATTGTTACATTATGGATGACCCTCTGTCGGATAACAAGTACATGAGCTAGTATGAATCTTTGAGTGAGGCGAACAGTGCAGGCCGTGGTGATACCAAATATGCAAAACAAACCGGCTCCGAGACTGAATCATAGATAGGTGACGGACTTGTACGGTCAAAACACAAAGTTAAATAGGTTAGACAAAAAGGGATATGAGTCGACATGAAGAATGTAGTCACGTTTGTCGAGTTGAGAGGAAACAAGGATTTTAGAATCAGTTCTGTGTGGATGCCGAAACTAGGTGGACGTTTAATAATAGGATGTAATACTTTAAAAAGTTAAAATCACTAGAAGGTCAAAATGTAGCTCCATCTTAAAATGTCTGTTAGTTATGTCCACCCATTATCCATATTCCAGATATTAATTTAGAAATTTAGTCTCCCTCTCATGTGTGAGTTATTTTTCTCCAAAATAAAACCTTTATAAACTCTTGGCCGTCTTTTGGCTACCTTTCTGTGTGAGGAAAAGTTCTATTTATCTAGCTACACTGAAGAGATTACGAGTGGCCACTAGACGATCAGAGTCAATGTGGCAGCAACCATTAGACAAAGAATCAACGTGGCGGCGAGGAGGAATGACCAGGTGAAACAGGGTAAAAGCGACAATGAAAGAGAAAGAAAAAAATGACAAAGAGAATCATGCAGCGTCAGTCAGCAATGAAGAAGAAGAAAAAAAACAAAGAGAAATAAAGTATTTTACACACTATATCAATAATGGACATTGGAGGTTGTCACTTGACGAGTAAAAAAAGAAGTAGAGGACAAAGGAACTAATGAATGTGCGAACGACACGTAAGACAGTGAAAAAGAAATAGTGACATATAAAGATTTTAGGTAACGAAAACGTTACATTATATCCCTTGTTTGTTTTTATTATTATTAGTTTTTAAATTAAATACAAAAAAGATTAAAGTGACAAATAACGGTAATATTACTATTACCGACATAAATTATTTTAAAGCAAATACTGTTGTGGAATTAGTCAAAAACAATTTATTTAATTTATCTACCAATTTGTGACATATTTGAGTTACTAACTAAATATTTACTATTTAATAGAAGTGCTAAGCCTTTAAAATTCTGTAAAGTTCCATACCCCCATTAAAAAATCAGATTCTGCTTTTTTGGGGCGATTGCATATAAACAGGGTGAAAAAATATCCGCAAAACAGAATTAAAAAAAAAATCAAATATTTTAGATTTTAGAAAGGAGGATCACTTCCCTACGATGAACGTAAAATGAGCACCCACTTCCTGGACAGTTTGCAGTAAATGGAGACGTGTAACAAATTGTGTTTTTCTTTAATTTTTTTGAGAGAAATTAGAATTTGTGCAGGATAGGAAGCAGTGTGGGTTAACTCAGTTAATATAATGTTTTCTGACCAAAGAGAAATGAGGGGAGGGGATTTTTTGATCATTTAGAATGAGAAAGGAAATGTTTTCTTTAATAACAATTCACATGACTATGCAGCTTTCGTCGGATTTTTTATAATAAAGATTGCAACTCCTCTGAGTTGCATTGGTTTTGGTGTCCAAAATTCACTTCATAAATACAATTACATCATTACGCCTGTTTTTTTAATGTAAAAACCATACATCGACGCTTTACTTACATTTTATTTTTCAATGTTAAAGAACTTAAAAATTGTTTAAACATGTTATAAACATTGTTATATTACAAAAAAAAGCAGTTATCTTTAATAACCATTAAAATTATTCTGTATCTTTCATTGCATTTTCTTTAATAAAAATAATTCCTCTCAGCTGACTTGTTTTTAGCATCCCAAATTATCTACGGAAATACATGAACAGCATTACAACTGGTTTTATTTTTATTGTTGCAGGATCCGGTCACCCGAGGGAAGCACCGAGGGAAGCGCCGGGTGCAACACTTGGGCAGCATCACTACTCCGGACAGGGGTGGTCGGTCTAACAACCAAGAAAGTAGACACAGGCAAATTACGGCAATGGCAAAGAAGAAAGGACAAACACAGAAGAACAGTTGAAAAATGGAAGTTTATTTACAATAAAGATAATAACGTGAGAAGGAAAGCTTAGGTGACGTCACTGGAAGCAGGAAAGGTAAAGAGTTGAGGAAGTTGGAACCTGAACAGCAATAAGGATGTTTCCAGAACCTGGACAGCAGGAAAGGCTGGGTCTACAGGAACAAGGAACAGGTACTGGAGCAGTGGTTGCAGGAAAGGAGCCGGAGTTGTTTGAAGGAGCTGGAGCAGGCATTCCAGCAAGCTGGAGCAACAGCCGCTGGAAGGAGCTGGAGCAGGTGTTGATGGGGAGAGCTGGAGCAGGCGCTGCAGGAAGCTGAAGCAAGAGCCACTGGAAGGAGCTGGAGCAAGGCGTTGCTGGAAGAAGCTGGTGCAAGAGTGAGCTAGAGCAAGAGGAGATGCTTGAGCAGGTGCTGGGCAAGGAGCAGGAGACTGGAAAGACAGACTGGAATCAGGTGGATGAAGCAGGCAGCAAAGTGTAGTCAGGTGGATGGAGCAGGCATCAAAGTGTGAATCGCATTATAAGTAGAGTTTGAGTGTGGCTCTGAAAAGGGCCATTTGATTACTGCTGTTGGTGTCTTCTTCTGCTTCCTGACTGGACGACTGACCTCCTGACAGCCCGGCTGAAGTACCGGAATGAAGGAAAAACTGCCGAATGTATCTATGGGAAGAGACATTACAGCAGCAATCCCATGGAACAAAGAAATGACTGAAATTAATTCATGGCCAAAAATAGCTGTTATGCTTGATCACTATATTTACACAAATGATGGCTAATTCTTAGATGCTGGTATTTCGGATTAGGGTGAGAAAGTGATGTAGGAAGTTGAACTGTGTGGGCGATGGAAAAACCCGACCAATTTGTATCTTTCAGTAAAGCAGCAAGAGGAGTGAAAATTAACCATGGCTACTGCTGGAAAAGTACAATGTCATAGTTGCTGTTGTTTTTTTAGAGGCGGTGTTTAACGCCTTCGCTTTTAAAGGAGGTGTATTTGAGTTCAGTAATGTTTGTAAACATTAGAAAGCGGTGGACAGACCGCAACATTATTGTAACAAACTTTCGGCGACGTCTTCTGTTCATTTTGTTTTTAATGTTAAAGACCTTAACACTTTCTTTATATATGTTATAAAATGTGTTACATTAAATTCGTAGTTTTCTTTAATGAAAATGGAAAAACAGCATAAAAACCGAGACGTCCAAAAAGAGGATTCGTACTTTTAGCTTTAGTAAGTGTGGTGGCCAAAAAGACAATAATCAGAATATTATCGATGTTTTTGTTTTTTGAGGCTTGGTGTTGTTTTTGTTTATAAATTTAATGAAAATTAGAAATAAAACATTGTGCGTGTACGAATTTTTTTTTTATTCTTCGAATTCAGGATGAAGTAACGAATATCACTAACCCATAAGCAAAGAAAAAAAAATGAAGCTCATCCATTAATTTTGATGGATTATTCACGATATGCCGTCATACAATAACAAAAATTGAATATCGATTCATTCATCGTTCCTTAGATAAAAACAATTAAAATAAAAGCACAAATCCTCTTTTTGGAGATCCTTGTTGTTCTGCAATTTTACCCATTTTCTTTAATAAACAAAACAAATTCATCAAAGTTGCGGTTACTTAAAACAAATCGTTGCAGTATCTTTAATAACAATTACAATTCCTCTGCAACTATCGTCGCATTTAAAAAAATTTTTGTAATGTAAAAGACATTAACATTTTTATTATTAACTAGTGGAACCCATCGCCCGGCGTTGCACGGGAGAAAGTACTACCTATTGCATGACGTCGAATAAAAAATGCAACGCCCTATGTTTTTTCTTCCCCGTCTACCGTGTTGGCGAATGTTTTAAATTTAAAGAAAAAGAAAAAAGTGGTAGAGTAGAATGGGATCGAACGCTAAAACCGACGATCATGAAACCTACCTTCTTACCGATTGCACCACTGTTTCAAGTTACAAATACATGTGAAAATAGGCCAATTAACCTAAGCTTGATTATTGGCATGCGTGTTAAATTAATACAAGGCAAATAATAAATAAGAACCGGTGTTTTGTGAAAAATAAACTGTGTGTATTAGTTCCCGGTGTCGATGAGTAGAGTGACAGTACAGAATTGTTAGAGAGGAAAATTTTTGCTACCACCTATATGGAGTTAGTTTTTCGGAGAGACGTGGATGGTGGGCCAAATGTAATATTTCGTGTTAGGTAGAAAAAAATAATAACAAATTTACTAAAACACGCTCGAGTGAATAAGTGTAGTATAGTGGTGAGTTTAGTAGCATGTGATGCATGTGGTTATTTTCCTATACTCCGGGAAGGTACAGGGGAAAAAAACGTCTCTACTTTATATATTAGATGTTATAAATTCCTTAGTCAACTAGAGTTATTTCCCTTGTATCGGCGCATTTCTCTACAAAAGAGCCAACAAAACAAAAGATCCCTTATTAAGTTTTAACATCCAATTTTCTAATTAAAATAGAATAATTTATCAAATGTACATTAATATCAAGTAAAATTGGTATTTTCACTGGCTTACTGAAAACCATCATATAATTCAAATAAAAAAAATGCTTTGTTTATTTTAATTCTTTGTAATGTGCAATCATTTTGATCAATTTCAAATCGTCTAAATTACACTTAAAACGTTGTTTATAACCCTTTCATACAACCGAAACAGTCCACTGATGGCAGCCCACGGCCACAAATTCGGAATAGGGGTGTTTAAGCAAAAACATTCAATATCGCCAACATATATGTCACCTAATCTACACGTTTGCAATATTTTTACTATCACACCAATCGGGTTTAGAGGGGGGGGGGCATAATTTAAAGCGTGGAAACTATTCAGTATTTTACCGTACAATAATAACAATGCTGTAAAAAATATTATAGGGGATACTTTTTTACTTCTCGAATTAAGCTTTTTTTCTACTTTAAAACAAATTTAATAAATATAGATAAATAGGCTAGGGTGGGCATAATGGGTCGATTTTTGATGATTTTCGAGAAAAAAAGGCCAATACTTATGAAGCGGAAATATTTGCTTTGCAGTACATGTGCAACGCGTATAATGAGTCCATTTTTGGGTTGATATCTAAAATATTATCACATTGTGAACAAATGTAATGGGCTGAAAACAACAGTATATGAAAATTGGTGAAATTCTTTAAGTGGTAAAGCATACTGAGTCACCATTGTGTCTATTCAATAAAAAACTTATTTTGTCAAAACAAAAGGTGATAAGCAGTTCCAACATGCAACATAACAATAATATGTACTTGGAGATCTTTTTATTTATAGCTACCACTAATATAACAAGTCTTTAACAGAAAAAATACGGAACATTCCCATAAAATAATAACGATGTGAAATATAAAATAGCACACAAATGTCATAAACACAACCTCTCAAAAGCAACATACATCTTCACCTAGACAATTTACTATCATTCCATATCCTTTGAATATAGCACACAAATGTTATAAACACAAAATCATTAGTACAAATCTAATTAAATTACTGACTATTTTTGCCAACAGGAAGCCGAATCAGTTTAGGGGGAAGAATTGCTGTTTTCTGGGTCAGAATCTATCCATACAACACTTATCGTTGGCTGGGTTTTGATCTTGAAGCGGTATTTATTTTTTAACTCCTTACATCAAGTGGTCTCATGCCTTGTCTAGAGCGATTTCCAAATAATAATAAATAAATAAAAATCTCAGGTGACCCATTATGCCTTTTCTTGAAAAGTAAGTGATTTTTTAAAACTGTCAGTAATGTCTCAATCTCAATTTCTGTTGATGTTTTTCAAACCAAAGTTCTTTTATTCAGAAGTAGATGAGTAGCAGCACTCTTCGAAGCTGGACAAACAAGGAAGGGGGGCATAGGAAGAATTTTGAGTTGGAAGAAAATAAAAGAAGTCTTCAAGTTGACCCATTATGACCCACTAACCCATTATGCCCCACTGCATTCTACAAATGGAGGGAGAACACGACAAAATAGAAACTACGAAACGATTATACATGTAGGAATAGCTTCTTTTTTTTCATACACACATAAGAAAATTCTAATTATCTGCTTTTAACATTGTGGGTCTGTGTTCGTGCTGGATCGTTCAAAGTTGGCATAGAATTTCTGAAGTTAATCTCCTTTCCCGGGCAACGCCGGGACACAGGTCAACTAGTATATATATATATATATATATATATATATATATATATATATATATATATATATATATATAATCTACCTACTAAGCCATATCAACATGAAAATACTTCAACAGAATGTCATGAATATTACATTATCACTCGTATTATGTCTTTTTCACACACATGCACACAACAGTGCATGTGTGTACATTCAAAGATAAAACAATTTGTAGCTTTCATAATAGTCTTTGCATCAATATTTATTGAACAATTTGTATAGATTGCATTCAAATTCTGCTAAAATATCAATTTAGGTGCAGACATTTGCAACCGATTTTAGAGTCAAAATAATTATCTCGTTTGCTAAGTGAATGATAATTAATTGGAATTATTCTAAACCTCTTAAAATAATTGGCACATTTATCTTTCTAGAAAATGTTTTATATAATATATGGTGAGTTTTGTTTCACAATTTCATATTAATAATTCAATATTTTCTAAATAATCATTTGTTTTTATGGAAGCACATTCAATTTTATACTAGCAAATAACCATGTATCTTTAAAAATACATGTGAGTCGTTGAAAGACAAAAAGCACAAATTAATATAAAATTGCTGTTTTTTTAATTTAAATTAATCTTGTTAAAAGTTAAAGACATGCTAAATATTTTTTTCCTAAAATCTTACTAAATTAGTGGAAATCATGCATCTTATGAAAAATTGTATAGTCAAATTCACTTTTATTGATAATTCTTTTCAGATATTCAATGATGTTGCAAATGATTCATAGGCTCCCCTCTCAAATCTATAGGAGACTTTTCTTTGAAAAAAAAAACAATGTATTAATTTTAACCGCTATGTTTTTCTTCAAATCAGTTATCCTGATAAGGTCTTTGAGCAATAAAGATGAAACCTCGATGAACATATAAACAATTTTTAGTTTTCCTTATATATATATATATATATATATATATATATATACTCCCTTATAAATGAAGCACATTGGTGGATGAAATAATGGTTAGCGTTAAAGCAACTCTCTTCTGTAAACAGATTTGAGTCCATTTTGGTTATCAGTATCGTAATCAAATGTTAACAAAATGAATAATTTCATTTACTACAATATAATTTCTCCACTTTCAATAGGAGATTCGGTGGCTCAGTTGATAGAGCATTGGGCGCCAACAAACAGCGTCTTGGTTTTGAATCCCACTACGTCTAACCACACTGATGAGTCTTGAAAAGACGAAATAGCTGTCTGTGGATGACTATATTTTATATCTTTTATTATATGCTGAGTCAATTGTTTCCCTAACGCTTTTTTTCTATATACTTTAATCATACAAAATACATGTCAGTATATACCGTAGTTCTGCGATTGAGTTATGCTTTAAAAAAAATCTATTTTAATTGTTATAATTAGCTGTAATTTGTAATTAACTTAACAAGTCACCCATCTTCTGCTTAGATATCTCTGTATTTCTCATGCCCCTCCTCTCTCTCTCTCTCTCTCTCGATTCAACTACTCTATAATAATTTTGAATGTTCTTGTAAGCATTTAGAAAAAGAGTGATTCTCATTTTTCAGCATTCCCATAGTGTCTGTACACACCACAAATACGTATGTAAATAAGATAGCAAAATGATGTCTCTTTATTCTATATTATCCATGAGAATAATAGAGAAGCAAAGAGATATATTATTCTTACTTATACAGGAAAAAATTTCTTAACAAATATATTGCAGTTTAAAATAGAATAAGTAGTGGTAATGGTTATGACCCAACGAGTTACGAGCATGTAAAGTATATATATATATATATATATATATATATATATATATATATATTTGTTATTTGTGGACTAACTTTAGCTTGCACGACTAAATGGTGTCTTCCGGCATTTAATTTCTCAAGGCATCAACCAAGTTTAAGGGTTTCATTTGGGGTATAGATTAAATAGTGTTTGGTATTTCTAGTTGGTTAATCGGATAATTGGATATCCTATATAATTGTTGTGGACTGGATTCGTCAGGTCACTATGAAATCGACAACTTTTCCCTAACCAAGGAGAACCGCTTAGCTCGTCTGCCTAGAGCCAGTAATGGCGACCAACTTATTGTAATTAAGTATTCTGAATACAATTCCTATTCCTTTCAATTCATGTCTTGGGTTTATAATTAATAATGTATTTTAATAGCTGTTTCAATGTTGTCACGATTGTGGAATTATCTATTCTCAAGTGGAGATGTTCGAGGTGTCGTTGTGCTGTGAGCATCTTTAATGCCAATGTTATATTAGGTGTGCATGGGTACTATGGGAGACGAACTATTGTTGGATGTAGATCGGGAAAAGAACTGTTCCTATTTATTATTTTAAAAGGGGTGTGCGTTTTGGGGTTACAGTAATGAAGTGGATGGGGCTGGGTGGGGAGTGAAGCCATATGTATAGCACGGAAATTATCTTTTTTGTTTTTATATGGTGTTTTCTTGTTTTAGCATATATTATTTTGTTTTATTCTATATTGTTTGGGGGGTGATTGAGCATATTGTGTGTTTGATGTGTGTTAGTGGAGATGTATGGCAGTATTGTGAATAAGGGTTAATGAGTTGGTCAAGTGGACGGTGAGGCAACACCGTGATGATTGGTAACGATGGTTAAAATTGGGCAGAATTTGATTATTTAAGAGGACGGCTCAACAAGAATTTATTTACATTGAATTTGAAAACGATCATGCTGTAGTCAGCTGGGAAGCAGCCTAGCAGTATTATGTCCCAACGACGGGTAATTCTAAAAAAGAAACTCTGCTCATGGAAGCTCTGTTTAGTTTTAGGTACACAGAGTGAGAAAGGGAAATTATTGACAGTGGTTGTAGCTAGACGAGTTTATGCTGTGACTTTTTTTACAGACGGGAACCATAGATTGGAGCCAGTTCAGCACCTACCATGAAAATAACGATACAGCAGAGAAAGACTAAAAACATCTCTTCTATGAAAAAGTGGTAATAAAGAAGAGAAGAAGACCTCCCACTAGATTTGGAAGTCGGTTTTCTACTCTGTCAAGGCAGGAAACAGTGCTCTGAGCAGCACCTCCCCAGATGTGGCAACAGTACCTCCCCATCTTAGGACGTATTTGACTCTTATACAGACAGAGGATTACGTCAGGTGTGAGATACTTTCTGGGGCGGTAGAATGATCCAACCATTTTTCAGCGACCTTAGCAACGAATTTGATGTAAGTCTTCCATTTCAAGTCTGCAGTGAAAGTCAGTCCCAGAAGCTTATCAAAAGCAGGGAGCTTCCTCAAGGGAAGAATCATTCATTTCAATTGGAGCAAAGTGAGGATCCGAGCATTTGTGGTGAAAGGAGAGAAGCTTGATTTAAAAAGGGGAATAGATTTGTGGAGTGAGTATATTGATTATCTATTGGTGCTTGATAGGGGGTATATGATCCATACTTGATAGTGTGTTATAGTTTTGTTGTTGGTGGTGTGATGTGGTATGAGTCTTATGATGCTCTGTATGTTACGTTTTTCTATTGTTTGGTCATTTAGCCAGAAGGATTTTCCCTTGTGGGGGCACATTTTTAAAACCTCTGATTTGATGTTTTTTATTGATGGGTTGTTGATAGCTTGGAGTATCCTGAGTTTCTTATTGGTGCATAGTAGGAATCTCTTGAATATGGGGTTGTAGGGTTTTTTGTTTGATGATTTTCCATTTGATTGTATATGGTGTGTTTGAGTCAGGTTCCATATAATAAGGGAGTGATACCTCGTTTTTCCGGGTATGTAAAGGTACTATTATGAGTATGGAATCTTTGTTTAAAAGTTCCTTCTGTCATACCGATATAGATGTGGTGGTAGTGCCTGAGGTAATTTTAACTAGTCATTCTCTTCTCAAAGGACACTTTTTACCTGTTCTGCATTGGCAGATGAGATTAAGTGGATTAATAAGAGTTTTGGGGTTTGAGGCGATCATAGATCCTATGGTTGGCTAGCAAGAGTAACTGGTTTTAATAATGTTTCTGTTAAAATATTTATGGAGATTATTAGATGGTGGGAAGTGTTTCTAACAAGTAGAGGAAGTATTTACTTATGTTGAAGTTTATGCTAAGGAAAAAGGCAGGGATGAACCAGATAATGTTCCTTTTCCTATTGGGTCTATTTGGTCTGGTGTGTTGGGTAGGCGTATATGTGATTTTCTTCCTTTATTGTAGTATCGGGCAGGTTATTGGAATATGTTGGGGCTGAAAGAACGGTTATATATTATTCTGTTTATTTTTGGTATAAGGTTTTTGAAACCTGGGGGTGGCAGGATTGGCTATTGATCTATTTGAAAAGTTATGTGGGTTTATCGAAGGGGCTGATGGCGTCATTAGCTAGGTCAAGGTTAGCATTTAAGACGTCTACATTGGTGAGACTGGAGTCGATGGTGATATTAAAATATAATTCGTTAAAAGCTGCTGTTAGCTGTTTTCTGAAAATATCCAGGGTGTGTCCACTGCAGTTGTGAGAGAGGCATAGGCCGTCGTCCAACTAGAGCACAAATATTTGGTTAGTGAATCTATTCTTGAGTGAATCCATAATAAATAGTCTGATCAAGTTGTAGATATGTGCATCAACATCGGTACTTAATAGGGGTCTTCCGGGTTAGATTTTTTAACTCATGTTTTGTTCTCAAAGAAAAGGAGAGAGTTTCTTGCATGGAGGATAGTTTAAAGTTCTAAATCACTGATTTCTATATAGTTTTTTGCGAAGTTTAATTCCTTATTTAATATTTCTCTATTGATTGAGTAGTAGAAGTCTGAAATGTCGAATTGTGTGAATTTACATTATTTTTTATTTGGGATAGTTTTGAAGCCAGCGATGGTCGCTTGGAAATGTATCCAAATCCATAGGTGTGTCTGTTTTCTTATATGTTTATTTTTTCTTCTAATAATGTTTGCTAGCCGGCTCCATCTCATTTTGGGTCGGGTTTAAGCCTACAAATTTTGCTTATGATCTTGCAGGGTGAGAAATGCCTCTCTTTTGACTACATGGTCAGCCCTGTGGTCAATTTTAAATCTAGTCGCTAAACTATTGGCTTCATTATTAATGTTATTGTTGAGGTCAAATCCTAGCAGATCTATCACAAACATACAAACCAAATCTAAAATATAATTATATGCATGAGTAATACATCCCGGAACTTCCATTCGCCAATAAATGTTAAGCAACGGATGTGTATTTAAAATGAATTTCATATTTCCTATGAGAAAGTTGTTGATTACAGTTGACCCAAGTAAAATTAAAAAAAAAAAAATATTTATGCTATTCTATCAGCTAGTAATGTTATGTTTATTTAAAAGTGATGATCCCAAACTAATTATAATAACAACCTACAATTAATAGCATATTTAGTTACAGCTCTAATGTTATAGTAGGAGTACATCAGAGCTCTGTATTAAGTCCATTGCTTTTCATTCGTGTCTTAGAAGCATTGTCCATAGAGTTTTGCACGGGTTGTCTGGAAGAAATGCTTTATGCTGATGATTTAGTACTTGTTTGTGAAACAATGGAAGACCTACTTGCTTAGTTAAAGACTTGGAGGAATGCTATAGAAAGTAAAGGTCTGAGAATAAATGTTAATTAGATCAAAGTGATGTGGAGTGTTTGTAGTGTTGGAAAGCTCCCCAAAAGAGGAAAGTTCCCCCGCTCAGTTTATGGAAAGGAAGTAGGGTCCAGTTAATTTTTTTGTGGTAGTTGTAAGCATTGGATACACCAGAAGTGCAGTGGAATTACTGGTAAGTTGAGAGAGGATAATCGGTTTGTGTGCTAGAAGTGTAAGAGAAGTGAGATGAATGACAACTCAGATGCGGAGAAAGTATATCTAGATGGCAAAGCTATTGAGAAATTTTGTTACCTTGGTGATACCATTGGAGAACAGGGTAAAGAAGATGCGAGAGTGATTTCAAGAGTTAGGAATAGATGGTGTAAGTTCAGGGAACTTCTGCCATTACTAACCAGCAGAGCATCACCACTGTTAACCAAGGAAAGAGTCTATCAGGCATGTGTACACAGTGTGATTATGTATGGAAATGAAACCTGGCCATGACTGCATGAGTTGTATGGAGAGAAATGATATGAGAATGATACGATGGATGTGTAATGTGAGTCCTAGGCTTAGATCTGATCATCTCAGAGGAAGAATACATCTGGAAAATATAGGGAACTTCGTGCAGAACAAGAGACTTCAGTAGTATAGCCATGTTGAAAGAATGGATGTGAGTTCTTAGGTTAGTAGATGTAGAACAGTTGAGGTAACAAGGTTCAGTTTACGAGGGAAGGCCAAAGAAAACATGAGAGGAAGTGATAAGAATAGAATTGAGAGAAAGAGGGATAAATAAAGACTTGTCTAGAGATAGGTCAGTTTGGAAGTCAATTTCTAAAAGCCATCCAACTAATGCCAGCATGTAAAACGTATGTTATGATGATGATGATGATGATGATGATGATGATGATGATGATGATGATGATGATGATGATGATCTTTAGGTATTATAATAAAAATAATATACCTAATGATAGTGAAAAATAATGATTGTAGAAATGATCTTGAAATTTCCTGTTAGTTTCAGCTTCGTCACTTTTAGCAATATTAATAAAACTTTTTAAGATTTTATTTTTAACTTTGCAGTGTATACTTTTGTGTCCCATGTAAACACAATTTAAACACTTTTTCATTTTATATGGACAGTCTTAGTACCAATGCAATTGCCCACAATGAAAACACGGTTAAGGAGGCAAATTATTTTTTATTTGGTTGATCAAATTTAGTTGGTGAATAAATGTTCTTTTATGGTGCATTAAAGTCATTTGCTATCATAGAACATCGAATGTAATCACTTAAACATCAAAGTATTGAGCATTTTGTTTTGTCTCAGTTCAATAAAGAGACGGGCAAAATGTCAATAAGTAACATTTTAAATGGAGAAAAACACAAAAACTATTTATTTCTTATTGAAATGCATTAATATTCTAAGAGTGATATATATTCAAAAATACTAACTTGCTTTTTTCATGGCATTTGATTGTAAAAAAGCACCATCATTTTTTATAACTGAGAACTTACAAAAAATACAGAATTATAAGCTTCTTTAATTCCAACCATTTTTGGGGATTTGGTTTTCAATAATTATTCAAACTAACATCAGATCACCATCCATTTGATTTATAACAATCAACACAATACAATTTACATAATGAAGAACTTTTTAAGTTTTTTTTGTGGAAAAGCAGAGCCATAAATCATAACATAGAAAATTACTGAAATTAGTTTCTTGTAAAAAATATGAAATGAAATATGAAGATTTATCAAAGATTATAACAAAGTTATTCATGGGAAAACACATCCATAATTTTAAAAGATACAAGACAGAAAATAAATGTAAATAAAAGTAGTTTCATAGAATTAACATTCATACAAAAATAAAGAAAAATTAGAACCGTATGCCCAGTATATTTCAGTGTTATTTTAAAATGCTAGTGACCTGTAGTTATCCGATATATTTTAAATTTCTCAAAGTTGATCATAAATTATTTTTCTCTGTTCCTCTTGGGTGTGATCTTCTTTTAGAAGAGCCAGGCAACTACACAAGCGTTGCATGTTTTGAATAATCATCAAACCAATGCTTATTTGTCATTCCTTGGTAATCTAAAACTGCTTTAAGCTAAAACTCCCATTGTAATAGATTTATTTTAAGTCAACTTTGGAACCTTTTCAATATCATTATGTTTAGTATAAATTATACAAACAATTAACATAATCTGAAATAGAAATATTTGAATCAGTAAAGGAAAATACAGGAAATATATTTTGAAAATCTTCAAAGATTATGAAAGATGACTTATGAAATAAAAATTTTCTGATCATTGGTGATGTCATTTGTTGATAAAAAGTCAAGAATATTTCTTTGATAATACAGATATTTACTATCTACCTTAAAGTGTTTTTATGTCTCTTCCTTTTTCTAATATATAAAGTCAGCGAAAATGTGGGTTTGTAGATCCATTATACACACATTTATTAAGCCTCAGTTTAAATTTCTGTTTCGTTATTAACACTTTTCCTACTATTGAGATGGTTCTTATGAATTATAATAGGCAAAATATTTCATCCGGATTGTCTTGCAACAAAAATAATTTTTTTTTTGTTCTTTGAGTAAGGTATGATAACCCCATTAATGACCCCATTCCACTACAGCCTGGAGGTCACTTTCTAAGGATTCAGCCATCGCCTCGGATATGTGCGTGTCCGTTTTACCCGCATGACAAGAGTAGAGCGTGGTGCTGTCAACAAATAAACCCATCTCAGACACAATATCATCAGGGAGGTAATTTATGAAAATCAGGAACAATAAAGATCCAAGGAGCGATCTTTGGAGCACACCTGCATTTATGTCATGTTGTTTGGATATGAATATATATACACACATATATATGCATATATATGCAAATATGAACTATGTTAGTGGTCCATGTCTCACAAGCATATAACAAAATTGATACAACACAGACCTCATACACAGCGATCTTAGTTTCAAGCCTGAGCTTACGTGGTGCCAACACCCCATTTTCAACTGACTAAAAGACACACCAGCCTGTTCAATACGTCTACTTATCTCAGCATCAAACGACCTGTTCTTCGAAATAACACTACCCAGATACATAAACAGATCTACTACAGACAGTCTGTGGCCTTCAACAAATATATAAGGTTCATGGTACAGGTTGTCAGGGGCAAACATAGCCTTTGTCTTAGCCAGGCTTATTGTAAGACTCATTATTCTACACGTGCATGCAAACTATCCATGATATACTGCATATCATTCTGCGAGTGAGCTACGAGATCCACGCCATCTGCATAAAGCAAGTCTCGAACAACAGTGGAGAATGTCTTTGAGGAAGTCTTAAGACTTAAAAGTTTGGTCATCTTACTGATGACAGACTGCCCAAGCAGGTGATTTATGGGGAATTAATTTGGAATACTTGCCTACAGCACAAACCGTGTCAACGATTCAAAGATGGTCTCAACAATAATTCAGAGTGCTTTGAAATTGATCTTGAAAGATGGGAAGGGATGACTGTAGATAGGTCAAGGTGGAGGAAACTGATTTTTGATTTTTTAAAAGAATAAGATGAAACACCAGAAGCTGAAGAGAGCAGTGAGGAAGGGACAGGACTTGACACCTCCAGCACATGGAAGAAAATATGGAACAGCGAACATGCCAAACATGCAATTTTGGTAACTATGTTACATGCCGGTTTGTTGAATCACTAGCGAGTGCATGTGCTGCAAAATGAAGCACGGTCAAAAGGTGGCCTCAGAATAATCGCCTCATCAGTCTACTCCCACTCTCCGCTAAAATATTTGAATCCTTAATTAATCGAGCGATGATAGATTTAGGGGACCCAAAACTGAATTCTACAACGGGAAATGATCGGATAAAGCTCATGGTTACTACAACTGTAGCAAATCGACCAAAGCTGTAAAGAGTAAGTTTTCTAGGTACACTTCATGAAAATAAAAGAGGCCGCAGCAAGGGCATTTTAGCCATAAGAGGCTAGAACAGGACTGCCCATGGTCACCTGAGGAAGAAGTAAATGACTTCTCCCCAAGAAAAGGAAAGACCAGGGTACCCTCGAAACTCACTCAAAAAAGAAAAGTTACTTTAAGATGGATCGCAGTGGTGCAATATATTGCATTGTTTCAGTGCGGTTTTTACCAGATGTTTGCTTAAGGAATAAGATCCGAGAATGAGGTTTGTGTTAGATGGTGACGAGAGAAGTTTTTTGTTGTGGATATTAAAAAGGCTTTGCGTTTAGCGTTTTCAATAAAAGCCTTTAATATTCACAACAAAAAACAAACTAACACTACAAAATTTCCCCTCATAACACCACCAGCACAAATAACATAGACATGAATGAGAAAAATAAATCTTACATAGTTTTCCCCAATAATTCCATATCTATTTCCTTACAAAACAATTAAAATCTGACATAAAAATAATAATATCACTCTCTAAAACAATTAAGGATTTACTCAACACCAAACGCCGTCCCCAACTACCTCCTGATAACACCTCTTCCCTAGACGGCATTTGCAAAATAAAATGTGCTGCATGTCCGACATTTTATATTGGTGAAACGGCTAGAAATATAAAATCCCGCATTTACGAACACAAACAGAACCTCAAACAACAATCCACTAACGCACTAGTAATACACAGAAACACTTTTACTCAAAATTTTGACTTTACAAACTGCACCCTCCTCAAGATCAAATACTCTATCCACGTCGCAAGTGCATCAAAAGCGCTATAAACTTCTCTCATCACCATCTCATCTCAATCTCAATATATATAAGGCAAAAATCTGTGTGTATGTATGTCTCACTAAAACTTGAAAAATACATAACAAACACCCACAAAGTAGGTATTATTTTGGTAGTGCTGTGAAGGTCTCCTTACTAACATTATAGTATTATATTTGCTAAGTCAGGCGGTCGGGAGTAACAGAAAATTTTGCTCTACTTGGCGTTGACCGGGAGCAATGAAATCGTCATTATGAACGTTACTGCATTATATTTTGTAAGCGAGGAGATGTAACAGAATCTTTTGTTCCATTTGCAGTTGTACAGGAGCAATAAACATAAATTACATTATTATATTTAAATCTCTTTAGACTATTTTCATTATCAACATCATTTCTCTTCATATTAACGAGTGGGATGGGGGAACGGATTTACCCGGCATCAAGAATTTCATTGTGTTTTGTTCTACTCGGTGTTGTCCAGAAGCAATAAATGCAAGATTACAGTCTTACATTTTTAAAGGATAGCTCCTGTAAATGAATTACATTATTATATTTTTTCAACACATTAAAACAGGAGAGAGGAATGGGCTGAGTGGAGGAGAAAGAGAGGGTTGGAGAGATAAACGGGAAAATGGGGGAGAGGAAAAGAGAGACAGATAAAGAGTGATAAAAGTTTTAATATAAAGATGTTACACACGCTATTTAACTTCTACTTTGTTTTTTGTGGTCTCGGGCAACGCCAAGTAGCCCTGCTAGTCTAACATAAACCTCAGACTCGGAACTTATTCTTTAAGCAAACTCTGGTAAAAACCGCACTGAAACAATGCTATATATCGTGCCACTGCGATCCTGGTTACAGTAACTTTTTTTTTTTTTTACTATATTTCATCCATATTTTTCCATTTCTTTTCTTCCTTCTTTTTTTTCCTTCTCCCACCTTTTTCACATTTTAATGTCTCTCCGCACGCGGTTTATTATTCTTTCTGTTTTCAAGTAGTTAAACACGTGCCAAATGACTCTCTTTGTGCGTTCTTCTTTTTCCTATGTTTTTACCATTATCAAATAAATTTAAAACCTTCACTTTTTCTGAAGATGTTCGTTGATCTGAACGAAACCGGTAAAATCTCTCGTTTCTTGATGATTTTTTCCTGTATTTAAATTTTTCTTTTCCATTTGTCTTTTTCACACATCTTGTCTTTCATGGCATTTCATTTTATGATATATCGTGCATTTTATCCTCATATGTACATATATATAAGGAAAAAGAGAATAAAGATATGAGATATATCTTTAAAGTAAAACCTATCATGAAGAGTTGATGCTCGATATACGAGACAGAGCAATTATATAGCAAGTAAATGATGAGAATAAAAATTGTGCAAAATACAATATCTATTACGTCATTAATTGCCGTCCCCTTTATCGTTTGCTGCTGCCTGTATCACCCTTTGCTTGTCTTGTTTCAAAATCCACTTTTGGCGCCCTCCTCCCACTTTTATTCTATTTTTATCTCACTGCTGACTTCTCTTACTGCTCGCTCATTTTGATTGAAATTTTCATTTATCAACTTACTCTGGAGTGAATAACTCCAAAATAACTCTCTCGTAAAAGCCCAGGAAGGTTTCAAATGGCGTTCAATACACCACTGATATCCTAAGCTTTCACATACCGCGTCTGGACTATTTAATAGTCGCTGCCTATCCACAACTTCATCGGATTTTTATACAACTTTGGTTGCCAATATTTTTCCCTAAAACAGAACAGGATATTACCTTACCTCGTATCTGCTTCTACAAACTCTCTTGGTACTTTCAATGGTGAACGTTTGCCTATATTTTCTTATTACACTTTATATGACTTTTATTTTTATTTATTTTACCAACTTATCTGTCTACTCTTCTCTGACCAGAGATATCATTCTTTGAAAAGCCATGGTTTAAAGAAGGAATAATAAAATTTCTCCCTTATTTTGAACAATTGATGACTTAATAGATATTGTATTTTGCACAATTTTTATTCTCATCATTTACTTGTTTATATATATATATATATATATATATATATATATATATATATACATTCGTCCATTTGTGAAACACTGAAACGTTATCTATTCATCACCGTTTTTAAGGATTTTCGTTTTGGAATTTCAATTGCTGGAAACAACATGAGAAACACCCATGTCTGGCGTTCTTCAACTTGTTCTAACGGATCTTTTTTTCTTTCTAGTCATCATTCGTCCATTTATGAAACACCGAAATCTTATATTCATCACTCCTAATAACTGTTTGCAACGATTTTCATTTTGAAATTTCGATCGCTGAACTGTCCATAACTTCCTAACTGCATATAAATTATTTGGGACCGTTGAATGGATCATATTAATGTTTACTGTTAAAATATCTTTCAATTTGTTTATACTTTAATCTGTCTGTCAAACTTTTATCCGCTGTTCCAAAGGCCATTCCTGTCATAGTTTTACTCGCACTTCAAAATAAAAATTGTTTTTTTTTTTTAATCAGCAAGGGCGTAGAAATATCTGTTATAGTGCCCAGGCGCGATGTAAACCCACTCGGTGAGATGAACCCATAGATTTTGTTAGATCATCCATCTAGGATACGGAAACTCTGATATTAATCCTGCGCTCTACATCGTCTTTAAGTTATCTTGCCTTGGCTTGTCATTAAAATCAAACTTTGTAGGAGAGCATGATGTACGTGTTGTACAAGCGCACAGCATGGCCATCTACATGTACAGATATCCGTACATGAGATCTAATGGTAGGAGCCAACAAAACAAGTATCAGACAGTGTAAATAGCTATGTAAATATGGAAACCAGTAACCTTGTATGCTATATCAGTAGCAATACTTGTAAAAATGTCGGGCCTGCTGAGTCGTCTGTATGCCTACAAGTTGAGATAGTAATCTTGTAGGGATAGCCTTCTTTTGTAAAGAAGTAGCAATCACCATATATATATATATATATATATATATATATATATATATATACATGTGTATAAATTTGAAGATGAGATGAATTAGATGCACATTTCGGTTGTGTACAAAATAGTCTATTTCGACCTTATTTCGGTCTCCTCAGATGTACCTTCAACCATGATTCAGACATGAAGGTACATCTGAGGAGACCGAAATAAGGTCAAAATAGACTATTATGTACACAACCGAAATGTGCATCTAATTCATCTCATCTTCAAATTTATACTTGCTCTGCTTAATTGGATATCGAACTCTCTTATTCGGATTCCTACCGAAACCATTCGAACAAGTATACTACATGTGTGTATATATATATATATATATATATATATATATACACACATTTGTATATATACACGTTTCTGGGATTATATAAAGAATATATATTTTTAAGTTATATATCCCTTTATTATATTATCGAAATTGTTTCTGATTACAAGCTCAATGAAGTCATGTTTTCGACTTCAGAGCATATATATGATTGGTTGCATTCCACTGACCAAAGAAAAAACGTCAATCCATAATCATAATATTTAATTTTTTTTTATTTCAGCGAATGCTTATATTTTCTGTCTTGCAAACGTTTCACAACCCGTAAAAAAATATAGTCCTTAGTTTTCACGGGATTCTCAGCAGACACATAATAAATACCAGAACAATGGTCCAAAGCAAAAAGGAATAATAATGAAAAAAGAAGATGAAACAACCAGCCAAAAAACGCGCAAAACTCACATTAAATAAGGTTATCAGAAAAAAAGCCCCCTCAAACTGCGGGCATAACGTAGGCTGATTCTCAAGCCGCCATATTGGAATCCGTATATATATATATATTAGAACGTTTAAAAGAATTTAAATACCCTAAAAAAACGAATCCCCTCCTTAGAAATCCACAAATAACTATGGAGCTTGAAATGCTTCAAAATAGGTTTGTAATAGTTCCTATTGATAAGGCGACAAATAATGTAGCTTTTATCTGTAAAAAATATTATATACAACGCTTATTGCTAGAAGTAGGAATAATAGGTGAAGCTTCAGATACTTATAAATTAAGTAATAGTAAAGGCGATAAGATTATTATAAACAATACTGTTATTTGTGAAAAATTAGGATTAAAATTAGAAGAAAAGTACAAAAAACTTCCATGTATGTATTGGATACCTAAAATGCATAAAACACCAGTTGGCGCCCGTTTTATTGTTGCCTCAAAAATGTGCATCACTAAACCTTTAAATAAGGCTGTATCTAAAGTCTTTAAATTAATTATAAATCAAATAAATAATTTCCATAAAAAAGTAAATTCTATAGTAATATAAACCTATTTTGGGTGATTAATAATTCAAATCTAGTAAAAGAAAAATTGGATCGTATTAATTCTCGTAAACAGGCTAAATCAATCTCGACATATGATTTTAGTATATTATATACAAAAATACCACATAAAGAACTTATTAAAGAATTAGGTAATACTATAGATTTAGCTTTTAGAGGAGGAAAAGGTAAATACATAGACTTTGCAAAATCTAAAGCCTTTTGGTGTAAAACTAAAAATGGTAAGACGAGTGTGTCCAAAACTGGTCTGACAATGCTTATAAGTCACCTTATAAAAGAGAGTTACTTTCAAATAGGAAATAAAGTACTACTCCAAACAATAGGTATTCCAATGGGTTTGGATCCTTCTTCATTTTGGGCAAATCTATATTTACATAGACTTGAATAGATGTATATATCATCATTAATAAAAAACGATATATCTAGAGCGTATAGTTATCATGGATGTAGGCGATATATTGACGACCTTGTTTGTATTAATCATAGCGATGAGTTTGCAAATACTAAACATTCAATATATTCTAAAGAGTTAAAATTAAACTGTGAACATAAGGGAACACAAGCTACTTTTCTTGATTTGGATATAAAAATTGAATATAAAATACTTATCTATAAACTGTTTGATAAAAGAAATTCATTTCCTTTTCGTATCGTGCGGATGCCACATAAAAATAGTACCTGCCCTGTGTATATATTTTACGGGAGTATTATGTCCGAATTTCTGAGGATTGCTCGTGTTACCTTAAAATTGGTAGATTTAATGCCCCCTAATTTCTGACCTAAGAATAAGAATAATTAAACAAGGTCGCAATCAGAATAAAATATTTAGACAATTAAATAAGGCAATTACTCGCCATCCTGATGCTTTTAAGTTTTATCAAATTAATCAAAATAAATTGATAGAGCAAATCCAAAGCTATCTAAATATAAATAAAAATAATGTAGAATATGTATAATCGTATATATAACACATATACTAATTATATAAAAAATAGTTACGTTTAATAGACAGTAGAAAGGGATGAAGAAGCAAAGAAATGTTGAAAAAGTTAAAAAAGAAGAAAGAGCAAAAATTGACAGTTAGCTTATAACGCTGATTGGAAACGCTGTGATTAAAAAAAAAGAAGAAGAAGATAGAAAGGATGGACAGTTGGCTTATGAACGCCGGTTGGAGGCGCTGTGAGTTAAAAAAGAAGAAGAAAGAGAAAAAATTGGCGGTTAAGCTTATGAACGCTCTGAGTTGACAAGGAGGATTAGTATTTATTTGAAATTGATGACAAGGAATTGAACAACAAAGAGGGAGGAGGCGGAGAAGGAGGAGGGGGAGAAAAAAGGACTAAAAGTATATATATGTATATATATATATATATATAATTTAAAAAATTTTTTTTTTTTAATATTTTGATATGTTGATATTTTTTATTTATTTTTAATATAAAACTAAAACTAAAAATACATTAATCACCTAAAAAGTAGTGTAATGGATTCGTCTACACACTTTAAAATGCAGTAACATTTTTGTAAGTAACGGATAAATTTTATTAGACAGACGAACAACACAGGTAAGGAGGACTTTTTTTTCTTTTTTTTTTTTTTAACAACTAATATAAGTGAGCAAAACATTTATACGGAACAAAACTTGGGTTTAATATACGGAACGTTTATGTTTTTGTCTTTTAAGGGAAGTGGGGTCTGATCAACTCTGCTGGGAAGCCATGAAATTAAATACTGTCTTGTTTTTAAATTCCCGAAACAGTTTTTCATGGTAAACAACTGATGATCCCTTAAATAATGTTAGAAGCAAACTAATATAATAACTGTAAAAGTTAAATTGACTTACATGAGTGATTTTCCACTGAACGACTTGGGACTTAAGGGTTTTTTTTTTCGTTTTTTTTTTAATATAGTTTTAATGGTTGAGAAACTTCCAAGACTAATATATATATATACTAGCAGGTCTACTCGGTGTTGCCCGGGGACATAAAAAACAAAATAGAAGAGGTTATAAAGTGTGTAACATCTTTATATAAAACTCGTATCTAGGTGACCTATCTCAATCCGTCTATCTTTCTCTCTTTTCCTCTTTCTGCCCCTCTTTCAGCCCCACGTAGCTAATTCTTCTCTCTTGTTGTAATGTAATAGAAATAATAATAATGTAAGCTATTCACATGAGCTTTCAGTTTTAAAGTTATTGCTCCAGGGCAAGATGGAGTTTCTTCCCTACCTATATAATGAAATTTATGTTTTAATTTATTCCCGGGCAAGGCCGAGTTTCTTATCTTCCCCCTCCTCCTTAATAATATAATGAACCTATATTTATTTTAGTGTATTAGTGTTTCGGTCGATATGATCTCCGACCAACAATGGATCTTATAGTCCAAACAATCCAAATAATACATATTATCAATCCTCATCTCAAAAATTCAAAAACATTATACCAAATCAGTACGGACATAAATTAATAAAAAAAAAAATGGAAAAGACTCAACTCTCTTTCCGTTTCAGAAACGCATCACACATTTTGAATTATAACGACTATGGTACATGCGAAAAAAAACAAAAACATTCTTTCCATCATTCACCAATAAGATCCATTGTCAAGATACACCCGAAAGTCAGATGTTATATCGGCCGAAACGTTGTTAAAATAACACCCAAGATGAGAACAATAGTTCGAAAAATCCAAATGATATATACTATCAATCCTCATCGCAAAAATTCAAAAACATTATACCAGAAAAATAACATGTTTTCACATTGAAATATCATTTTTGCTATCTCTTATGTGAAAACGTCTTATTTTCTTCTCTTGGCTTTTGCATATCAGAAGTAGGTATATATTTAAAAAAAAAAGAAGCCTTTTACACATAAACAATGTTCTAGTCATTTTATACCATACTGTCAGAAAAACGATATATATATACATATATGAAAAAAGTGAATAACCACAAATACAATTATATTCCTTCTTTCACTAGAAACAAAAACATTTCTACACAATTACGGAGTTGTTACAAGTAGAACGACACCTTATAATACAGAAGGTAATAAACAAGTTGAAAGGTACAATGGTGTCTTCTGGCAGTTCATTATTCTGTTATCAAAATCCAAGAATTTTTCATTGTCACACTGTAAAAACGTTTTAACTGAAGCCTTGTATGCTAGTCGTTCATTGTTTTGCATGGCAACTAACTGCATGCGATACGAATGATTATTCCAGTTCTGCAGATGATAAATCAATGTGACCTGTATGGTTAAGTCATCCCGATAAACTATTGATGTTATCATATGTCCGGCACAGTAAGCATAAACCACTGCTGGGTGAGATAGAACTCGTAGTAGCTAACCTACAGTATGCCCACATCAGGAAATTAGATGGTAGTGAGGCCACTTGTAAACATCTAGCTCTGAAAGGAGCTGGCAACAGAAGCCTTGCTGAATTATCATAGACTGACATTCACATTTCCATGGATTTACCAATACCAACTCACTAAAGAATTTTCCACACGACAAACCATAAACGATACTGTGGAAGAATATGTGTAGTCATTCCCATCGAGTCACCCCTCCCCACCCCCGATCGCCTAGATCTTTAACCCTTAAATGCTTTTTGTTTGAAATATGACACATTCCAACAAAATGCCTATTTAATATAATATTCAATGAAGATGCGTCAAACTGCAACTTGCTTCACATCTGCAACGAGCCTGTTGGCAAATGTGAGTAGGTATTAGTATGATGTTGCATCAGCACACCTGTTAAATAGGTAATCAGTATCTTCGATATCAAACCAATATAACAAAATAAAGCATTTACGGGTTAAGTACACTATTTCATTTATGTGTACCCTTTACATTACACTCTTTCTTTCCTGATGTGATGGAAATTGTGGTAAAATAATATTATTGTTGTTCTAGTTATCTGTTCTTGCTAATGTTTAATCGCCATTTTTCTTTTGTACCTCGTGTGCATGTTTTTAAGTTGTAAAAAAAACCTAAATCGTCCAAAAGTATCATCTACAGTTTTTTAATTCGCCACATATTGCAATTATTTGTTTAATGGAAATTTTTTTAATAATATCTTTTAGCAGTAAGTAAATAACTTTATTAATGTAAGGGGAGACAATTCAGAGAATGCTAGAAAATGCCGACCACAATACCGGGTAGAGACAACTAATTTAAAAATACAGAGAAAAGCATAAAATCGATTTCTACAGACATTTTATTTTGCAGAATAAACACTATTTACTTCGATATACATATTAATATTTATTTTTTTTAAATTCAAATCTTTGTTATCCTTTCATTATGAGAACTATTTATTTAGTAATTATATTCTTGTAAATCTTTTTAATGTTATGTGAAAAGTTACTGAAATGATCTCACACAAATTCTGTGTCACTTGAATATTTTATGAACACTTTTGATAAGTTATTCTGAGAAAGTAAAAAGTTAAAAGCCACTGAAGGAAGTAATAAAGCTATTTTAAGAAATACTTTGAATTTTCTAAAACGAAGATACACAAATGAAGAGTAGCAACTGTAGTTAGATTTTTTTCAGTAAAGTGAAAATAGAAGCAAATGATTTCTTTCTAGATTGATGTATTTACCTGAGGCTAAGAAGATCTTTCACTGCTGGATTGACTGTTAAATCATTTGTAAGAGTTCTTGCTTTTTAATCATTTGAGCACTCCATTTGAAATCTCAGCTCACAAATATTAGGCCGAGTAGTTTGCTTTTTTCTTTTGAAAGCTAAGTGGTCTATTGCTTTGCTTGCATACATTTGCCATTTACCTTAGCTCAAAACTTATTGCTTTCATACTGTTTGCAGTACATGAATATTTTTTTCCTGTTTGTCTAATGTATCATTTGACAAAGATATATATATTGCTCACAAACATATTCTTTATTTTCTCCTTCTTTACTTTATCTTCAGAAAAAAGATGACAGACTGTTCATCATACCCACGATGGAAAATCTAATCCCATTTGGTTTCCTTCCCATCAACTTAATTTCGTTGTAGCCAAATATCACTTTCTCTATATCAGTAATACAGCCACTTATTCCGAACAATATTCAAATCTAGTAATTGCTCCAGAAGTTTTAGAAGATCATTTTTAGAAATACCATAATCTCAAAAAGTTGAAACTCTTACAGAAAGATTGATGATATTTTCGCCATTTTCAGCAGCAGATTGTACAGTTTTTGTCAAAGACTGAAACAATGCATTCTTCTTATCCATTTAAACCTTTCTAGAGACAGTTTTATATAGGTACATTAACATTAATAGATATGCTTTCAGTAAAGTAGCATTTACACCTCATATAGAATTTAATAGCTTATAGCAATGTAAGGTTAAAACACTAGTCCTGATTGCAATACTAAAATTAAGGAATGTTGAGTCAGGTCAGTAGTTAGATGGACGGCCATTTAAGAATACTAAGAGTTATAAGTTTGGAGGTGGATGTAAAATAACTCTTGGGTAACACTCATTCTCAGACTTTTACTTTCCATAGTATTCCTCCAAGTCTTTTATCATAACAAGTAGGTTTTCCATTGTTTCACAGGAAAGTACTAAATCATTAGCATACAGCATCTTTTCTGAACAAGTCTTACGAAACTCCCTGGACAATTCTTCTAAGACACAAATGTGAAGCAACGGCATCAGTACTGAACCCTTATGCACTCATACTTTAACATTAAAACTTTCACTAAATGTATTTTTAATTCTAACAGAACTTTGAGCATTTCTGTACATTGCTTGAACAACGTTCTGACAACCACTCGTTTGCCTCTCGCTTGTGCAAAGCGCACCAGATAACATTTCTGTACATTGCTTGAACAACGTTCTGACAACCACTCGTTTGCCTCTCGCTTGTGCAAAGCCCACCAGATAACATTTCTGGGGATTCTGTTAAAACCTTTCTTCTGATCCACAAAAGAAAAAAACACTTTCTTCTTATTATTAATATACTTCTCTTGCATTTGTCTCATGATAAATATAGCACCAGATGTACTTTGCTCAGGCATAAAACCAAATTGCATTTCATCTGGCTTCTTATTTGCTGCTCAATCATTCTCTCAATTACTTTCAGAAACTGATCCATCAAATTTAAGCCTCTGTAATTACATCTATCGAGTGCTCCCTCCTTACCTTTGTAACAATTCATAATTGCACTAAGTTCCCAGTCTTTCGAAGTAACCTCTTTTTTGTGATCTTATCCGTCAAGTTTGTGATCATCTCAATGCCTGTTTCACCTGCAGCCTTCAACATTTCTGCAACAACGCCTGAGGGTCCTTCAGCTTTACCCTTCTATATCTTATTCACAACTTCCCGTACCATTTCTCTCTACATTTTTAAAGCTGGACCAGATACTGCTTCTGCAACTTCTAGATTTTCACGGTTCATTAGAAACTCAGTATTCAACAATTTCTCATAGTGGCATTTCCAAGCATCTCTCTTGTTCTGTTGATTTGTTGCTAACACTCCATCGTCATTTCGAATGAACTCCTCTCCAACAATATCCATATTTGTCTTGGCCATCTGTTTTGGATTTAGTCTTTCCACTGGATTTAAGTAATGCTGGGTAAAGAAAGCTGCAATTAAGGATTGTGCAACTCTTACTTCAGTATATATTTCTCATTGTGCAGGCTATTTTTCATAGTGTATCCATTATCTTTTGCAACATAAGGAAACCAATAGTATTCAATAGTCAACATCAATCTTAATATAATTGGGATGATTTATAATTGGTTGACTCAAAGAAAGCATCTAAAATTATATCCAATTTTAAAGCATCAAGTAAAATAGAACTTTTCAAAACTTTAGCCGATATATTTATGGTTCATATAGAACAACAATTTTAAATGCTTTCAGAATTTATAATTAGATATTATATGGATTCTTTCAAACATTTATGCATTTAATTAGCTTAAAACCAACGAATAACAGCAGATTCATTCTTAGTAAACGTAGATGTTTCAACTAACAGCAATCAGATGAGTAAAATTAGAATTTAAGTGCAAAATCATACATCTGATAAAATACTTTTTCGGATAAAAAAAGATACATAGAATAAACAAGTTCGTAACTTTCCCCTCGCGTCTCTATAAATGAAGCCGTTTCTATGGAAGATTGGCAAACATTGCAGACCAAATCGGGAGTCCAGTCAATCAACGGTAAATTGGAGAAGACATAGCTAAGTCTTTATTTCTTTATTTCTCTTTGTATTTTCTTTATTTTATTTATGTATTATTTTTTATGTATCTTTTAAGCATAATTTGTTTTAAAAGAAATGAATAAATAAAAAAACGCCTTTAATTTACCCCTCTTTTTACCTATTATGTGAGGGGAACATATCTTTAATTTCATTATTTTTTTGGAAGAGCCAGCAAAACTTATTCTAAGTAGAAACTTATTATTCTTATCTACTCAGACTAGGTGCACACATTACCTGGTTTAGTATCCAGGTGCAGGATTATCCATCTCCATATTATGGACCCATAGATCTTGTCAGGTCAACCATCTAGAAGAAGGAAAACTCTGATGTAAAACCTGTGCTACTGATCTCATACGCCATGGTACCGAACAACTGGGGGAGAGGGCCTCTTTAATCCTCGTCAACAACCTTCCTAGAGCTAGAGATTCGAACAAATTATCTGGTTTGCAAACCTAAAATTACTTTAAGAGTAGGTAGGCTCTGCCTATTGCCCGACTTTCACACTGCTTCTTTGTCTAGTAACCAGGTGAAAAGGTATTATCACAGGGACTCACAAGAGTCATGCAGTGCTTGGCCTTGTTTCCTGACTAGGACAATGAACGCCATCTCCTCATCTCCCTTCTTCTCAAACTGGACAACTTGAGGATGCTTGCTTGCGACTTATTTTCACACGATTAGTCTGGGCCTCTCTTTTCTGACAGGTTGAATGTACAGGTCTGACAGCTTGTCTGGCTGCTGTTTCCGACTGATAGTACAAGATCCTAACTCTTAGGTAGCAGCTGCTCTATCATCAGTTGTATAATATCAGGATAAATGTAGTGCCATGTCACGCATAAAAAGGGACCCTACACTTATCTCGAGTGGGCTTTTCTGAAGCCACAATCCTATGGATGAAGACTCAGCTAATAGACTACTTGTGTGTGCATACTGACATCAGACACCCACTTTGCCCAACCCACTCTACCCTAAAACTGAAACACTTTAATGAAACGACATCCCAAACAAAAAATACCATCAAACCAGACACTCACGTAAACAAAACCAATTCGCCTCCTCCCTTGAGGCTCGCGTTCATAAATATCCGAGGGCTAAGAACTAATCATTTCGCCTAGTAAACTTCCCAGATATCCGAGCACTAAGTGAAACTAACCTACACTCCTCAATCACCTCTAATCGCTTTGACATAACTGGATAATTCCAACTCTGCCGTAAGGACTCAGACAGATATATGCACAGACTTGAAGTCTATATTCGTAACACCCTCTCTTTGACAAGAGAGCATAATCTAGAATCTGACGATTAGACCTTCATGTGCTTTAGACTAATCTTGCAACACTGTGTTAGTTACTTATATTTCTTCTACCATTCTCCTTCGACTCAGGACTGTACCCTGCTCAACCATATCTCTGACAGTATAGATGCAGCACTTTCCTTAGATACTAGTGCCCAAAGACATGTATTTGGTGATTTTAATGTCCACCACACTAATTGGCTCGGTTTCTTGAGTTATACAGATGCAGCTGGTACCAGCAGATATAGTTCCTCTATATCCCATTCCCTCTTACTGACTGTCACTTTCCCGACTCACCTACCAGATCATGAGTATCAGCAAGCTTCATTCTTGATCTATTCCCGACTACACTGCCCAAGGCTTGTGTGACAAAAGCCCATAGCCCACTCGGAAATGCTGATCAACTTGCGATATTAGTAGATATCACCCTTAACTCTCGACCCATAGCTGAAGCGGCGTTTCTCAAAATGACGAGATACTTCAAAAAAGCAGGCTGATTGGGAATTCATCAGGGATCAAATCAGAGATGCCTCATTAAGTAAAATCTTTTCTCTTCCTCCTAAACAGTGCGCAAATAAGGCAACTAAATGGGTCAAAGCAGGCATTGAAGCATATATTCCTACGCAGAAGGTATATAGCAAATCCCACTCTCCCCAATTGTTCACTTCAACCTGTGCAGCTGCCATTGCACAAAAAGCATGCATTCCACCAATTTATAATCGTATGGTGAATAATAGGCAATCAACAATTCCCCCCACTATCCAACAACCATGATGTCGCTTGCACGACAACCAAGAAGGCTGAACTGTTTTTCAAGTGGTTCTCCCCAACTCCACCTTAGATCCCCTACAAACGACTTCGTCCCAAATTTCCCTTTGCTGACAGAAGCTACACTCGATGATCTGATAATCACTCATTCCCATGTCTGTGATATCATAAAAAACCTAGACACTCCCAAGGCGTTTGATTATGATCTCTTTCCTGATATACTAATAAAGAAATTCTCTGCTGGCTAGCCTCTGTTTTCTCCAAACTCTACAACAAATCCCTTGACGAATCTTGTTTCCCTGATAGATGGAAAATTGCCTCTGTGGTACAAGTATTCAAGTGAAAGAACTGACCCGCTCAATTATCTCCCCATCACTCTTTTCCCTCTCTTCACTAAAATCTTTGGGTCATTAATCAATCAAGCGCTAGTCCACCACCTCGGAAATGCTAAACTTTTTTCTGACCGATAGTATGAATTTAGACAAGCCCATTCTACTGCAAATATCCTAACGATAATCTCTGAATGCAGGGGTGGGAACTAGGGTGGTAGCCCTTGATATATCCAAAGCCTTTGACAAGGCTTGTCGTGAAGGTCTTCTCATTTAAATTAAATAATATGGTATTACTGGACGAATACTTAATAAAATCAGATCCTTCTTAGACAAGAGAAAAATCCAGGTTGTCCTCGATGGCTGTACATCTAAACAACATGATATTAATGCTGGTGTGCCCCAAGGGTCGATCCTTGGACCTTGATTATTTGTGATATTTATAAACAACCTCCCTGATGAAATTGTGTCCGAGATGTGTATATTTGCTGATGACACCATGCTGATATAGTCAGACATGTTGGAAAAAAGAATGTACACATATCCAAGGCAATTTCTGAAACTTTAGAAAATGACTTCTAGTCTGTAGTTGAATGGGGACGTAAATGAATGATAACATTTAATGCTACTAAGACAAAGCATCTTTTCTTTAACAATTACAAGAAACCTTCTCAACCACCGATTACCATGACTAATAACATTCTGTCTGAAAATTCATCATTCAAACTCCTCGGCCTGACATTCACAGGCAACATGAATTGAAACAAATACATAGACCTCTATTTAGGATTCTTATTTTTGGGGAAAGATTTTGGGGAGAGCCAATTTTAAGGAAACATTTTTAAGAAAACAGTTTTAGGCAATACTCAAATGTGAAAGAATGGGAAAATGTTATATGATAAACACAAACAAATTAATGAGTAGAAAAAACATAAGTTCACAAAAGAGATATTTTATATATGTTTAAAAATGGAAGTCTACATGAATAAGGAAACATAGAATGTTTATTCATATTTTGAGAGTCTATTAGCTGAGATATCGAGGAAGTCTGAGTCGATAATTTAAGGGCTGAAAATTGTCCACAGGTGTGAAAAATGGTTCTCAAAACTTTCCCACTAAATTACAAAGATTACATTTGATTGAAAATTATTAATAAAAGTCAATGTTTATTTGTTTTCATTGTAGAAAGTTCAGTGAGAAATGTTAGGAGTATTTAAAATGAAAATGTTTATACATTTATTTTCAATCAGCAGACAACAGTGTCAAAGAGTTAATGTGTTGTGTATATGTGTGTGTTAGTATCAGAATGCTTATGAATGTGTGTGTGCATGAGTGGATAAATGCATTGTTAGCTTTCCAAAACCCAACAGAGGGGCGAGGGATACTGGCGAAAGGTTGATGTTAGCTCTGTCGTTAATTTCGGCTCAACATCTTTGTTGAAGGTAAAAATCTGGCCTTTTATGCATTCGGGGATGATCAAGACAGAAAATTTGATAAATTCAGAGAAATACATCTGATTGGCTTATATTAATTCAGGCATGAGTATGCGTCAAGTTACCTGCACAGAAACGAGTTTAAGCATTTTCATTTTGGGCACTAAGGGGTAAACTTTGTCGCTACAAAGACATTGCCAAGGCTGCTGCAAAGAACGTGGGCTCCCTCTACCGTGCTAGAAAATTACTCATACCTGCCATTATCCTATATCTCTACAAAGCCACCATTTGCCCATGCATGGAGTATTGTTGCCACATCTGGACTGGTGCATCTACCACTAGTCTCTTTCTATTAGACAGTGTCTCAAAAAGAGTCTCCAATCTAATAGCTTCCACACTGTAAACCAAGCTCCAGCCCCTGTCCAATCGCCGCAATGTTGCATCCCTGTGCTTGTTTTACAAGTACTTTAATGGAATGTGCTCTGACGAACTTGTGCCCCCCTCGATGTAAATATGCCTGATCAACCCGACAAGCAGCAAAACCCCATTCCTTCACTGTAGAGGTCTCCAGATGCCAGAAAGCTTTCTACTCTAATAGTTTATTGCCTCGAACTGCAAGACTTTGGATTTCCCTCCCTGTTTTCTGCTTCCATGACTGAACTAACATGCAGAAATTTAAATGTAATGCGAGCAGACATCTCGCTGCTTAACTCCCTTCTTAGAGTGTCCTTGTAGGCATGGCCCCTAATAGTAGCCCTTTACGTCCAAGTGGCAATGTGTCTTTTTTGGGGGTGAATAAGCGTAAAAAGGAAAAAGAAATTTATTTCTGTTTACACAATGAAGATTGAACAGAAATGTCAAAATAGTATTTTGTGCTGATATAGTCTCCCATAGAAGTAAACAACATCGTTGACATTCATAATACTGACTGACATTCTAACAGCTTATCATTCGGGTAAAGCTTTTTTAGTATGATTATAATGAAAATAACACTAAATCATTATTAAACTCTAAGTCTCAACTCAATCTGTCCATGTTTATGTAACCATTCTGTTATTTTGCTTCCAAAGAATGCATAACAGAAATAATGGATTAAAAAATTTAAAATAACAATTTTTAAAAGAAAAGTAATATTAACCTTAATTTTACAAAAACTATTTGTAGTCATCTATAGACGGGAAAGTTCTCAGTTAAGGGAGATAATCTTAGACTAAAGACTTTTTAGTTCGGCGAGATGATCCCTAACAAGGACAATAACTTATGACACTACTTAATACACATTAAAATATGAGGTGGTATATGTTGCTGATATTTTTATTTTAACAAAATAATAACATTATTCAGACTATTAAACTCAATCTAACTTTGATTTCAGCCAATTCATTGTACAGTCTTCTTCAAGGTGGCAAAATCTGTAAGAAAGGTTGAAATGAGTAGTCACAACTCTCTCAATGATTATTGTACTTTCGAAAAGTATGAAGAGTTTGTAAAATTGGCTTATCAACAGCTAAACCTTTCCCCATCGAATGAGATTCGTTTGTAAAGAATTTGATACTTAGGGCTCAACTGTATGACCAGTTAAACAGCAAGATAAGTAAAGACTCAAGTAACCAAAAAGCCAGTTTATATGGAAGCTGGACTGTTCTACTATGCCAAGTTGGGCAAGTCCATTATATGAATTCTGATTGGCTGCCAGTCTGAGAGTGAATAATTCTATATATAAATACTGCTTCATTCAACCAATATTTACCTATAGGATATAGAACATTGGAGCCGGTAAGTGTTAATTTGATTCTATAGTTTGTTGAGAAAGGTGGCAAGACATCCAGCAGAATAAAAATATAAGAACTGTAAAAAAGCTGATGAATTACCCTGTAGAGTCAACAGCCATGTAGATTGGAGCCGAAACCAGAAGACAGTAAAATGGCAAACTTGCGAGTCTACTGTAGATCTTGAAGCCAAATTAATACCTAACACCATGCTTGGTATTTTTTTGGATCCTATTACTGAGACTAAAAGGGGTATACTGCAACTTTGCAACCCAAAATATCCATATAACTTG
>OY744526.1:148776507-148816507 GCA_963556195.1 Sepiola atlantica
TTTGAACTTTTTATGTTCTAATAAATATGGTATCTTTACAATTTTTTATTCTCATCTTTCATCTCTAGAATTGATTGCTCTATTCAATATATTGAGCTTTATATTATCAGAATAGATTATTATTAAACGATTAATTCAATTATCTTTAATTTAATTCAACATTTATATATATATATATATATATAAAGGGCGGGGATACACACATATATGGACGGAGTCCCCATACATGCGCGCGCATGTACATGTTCACATGTGGGTGTGGGCACCCACGTACATAGAATGTATGGGCGACACGCGGGTATATATGAGTATATGTAAGCATGCATGCACACAAAAATGGATGTGAATACACATGTATTCTATATATCCACCTATATTTCTATCAACCTTTCTCTACCTCTCTCTATCTAACCATACGCCTGTGTGTGCACATATATGTGTGTATGTGTGTGTGTGGGGGTGTGTGTATGTATGTTGCTCACCTATGTACACGATTCAGAACTAACCGCACACACACACACAGGCACAACAGCCAATGCGGTGACAGGGCAATAAAAAATAATAAATTTCAAAAGAAAATCCAAACACTTCAAGAAATGGAGATGACCGATAAAATAAAGGTCAAAATCACACGTACTTAATAAATACACACGACTTTGACTAAGAGAAGCAAAAATAATAAACCTAAAAGATATAAAAATATAAAAACACATACACACACACCCGAAAACCCACACATGAGCAAAAACGCCAAACAATAACACATTTCCTCAAATGAAACAACACTCTTTCAAATGGAAAGACATTTTATCAAATGTATTTACATATCTGATGAGAGCGGACCACCACTTGAAACGCGTTATATAAAATTATAAAATAACAAAATCTATTATATAAACGTCAGTTGTCTGTATGTATGTATGTATGTATGTAAAGCTTCTCCTCCGAGACTACTCAACAAACACTCACACAGTTGACATCATACCAACCAGCCAGCCTCTGGACGTGTATTGCCTCAGAATCGAAAAAAAAAATTGACCTTTTCGGGGTCAACTGAGCACTTTTCTCCAATGGGGGTGGCGTTTTGCTCCATTTTTCAACGTGTTTTAGTACTAATTTGAGAAGAAATCAATGCTATCATGTATACATTGAGAAAAAAAGCAAGTCATGATAAACCGGAAATTACGTCATAGGAAGGGAGTGCCGGGAAGAATTCACACACTAAAACCCGTTTTTCCTTCCTTTCTTCTTCCCATCTCACTCCCACACTTTCTGCCTTCCTTTCTTAATTAATATTCCTTCCTCCCTCCCTACGCCCGTTCCGTTGTCATGATACACTCCTCCTATGGATTACCGATTTATTTTTGGGAGGTGTGGAGTTAGTGTAGTATTTGTTCTGTTGACATGATACCATCCTCCCAGGTATTACCCCCTCCTTTTTGAGAGGTGTGAAGTTAGTGTAGTATCAGTAAAATTAAAGGAATAAATAATTATGCTCCGCCATTGTTTTCATTAATATGTGTATACATATTAAATAACGCCTCAACAAGTAAAGTAAGAAAAGAAATAATTTTGCTCCACCAATGTTTTCAGTAATATTAGTGTACATATTAAATAACGTCTCAATCAGTAAAATTAAAGGAATAAATAATTATGCTCAACCATTGTTTTCACTAATATTTGTATACATATTAAATAACGTCTCAATAAGTAAAGTAGGAAGAGAAATAATTATGCTCCACCATTGTTTTCACTAATATTTGTATACATATTAAATAACGTCTCAATAAGTAAAGTACGAAAAGAAATAATTATGCTCTGCCATTGTTTTCACTAATACTTTTATACATATTAAATAACGTCTCAATAAGTAAAATTAAAAGAATAAATAATTATGCTCCGCCATTGTTTTCACTAATATTTGTATACATATTAAATAACGTCTCAATCAGTAAAATTAAAGGAATGAATAATTATGCTCCACCATTATGTGGCTGGGTCACACTTTTTATGGCTGGGTCACTACGTTTTATTGTTGGGTCACCACTTTTTATTGCTGAGTCATAACGTTTTAATGTTGGGTCACCACTTTTATTGTTGGGTCACTACGTTTTATTGTTGAGTACCCACTTTTTATTGCTGGGTCACCATATTTCATTGCTGGATCACTACGTTTTATTGTTGGGTCACCACTTTTATTGTTGAGTCACCACTTTTTATTGCTGGGTCACTACGTTTTATTGTTGGGTCACCAATTTTTATTGCTGGGTCACCACTTTTTATGGTTGGGTCACTACGTTTTATTGTTGGGTTACCACTTTTTATGGTTGGGTCACTACGTTTTATTGTTGCGTCATCACTTTTTATTGATGGGTAACTACGTTTTATTGTTGGGTCACCACTTTTTATTGCTGGGTCACTACGTTTTATGGCTGGGTCACTACATTTTATTGTTGGGTCACCACTTTTTATGGTTGGGTCACTACGTTTTATTCTTGGGTAGCCACTTTTATTGTTGGGTCACTACGTTTTATTGTTGGGCTACCACTTTTTATTGCTGGGACACAACTTTTTATTGCTGGTCAACACTTTTTATTGTTGGGTCCCCAGTTTTTATAGCTGGGTCACTAGGTTTTATTGTTGGTCACCACATTTTATGGCTGGGTCACTACGTTTTATTGTTGGGTCACCACTTTTTATTGCTGGGTCACTACGTTTCATTGTTTTGGCACCACTTTTTATGGTTGGGTCACTACTTTTTATTGCTGGGTCACCACTTTTATTGTAGGGTAACTCTTTTTATGGCTGGATCACTACGTTTTATTGTTGGCACACCACTTTTATGGCTGGGACACCACTTTTTATCGCTGGTTCAACACGTTTTTGTTGGGTCACCACTTTTTATGGCTGGGTCACTACGTTATATGGTATGGTCACTACTTTTATTGTTGGGTCACCACTTTTTATGATTGGGTCACTACGTTTTATTGTTTGCTCATTACGTTTTATGGTTAGGTCACTACGTTTTTTTGTTGGGTCACCGCTTTTTATTGCTGGGTCACTACGTTTTATGGTTGTGTAATTACGTTTTATGGTTGGGTCACTACGTTTTATTGTTTGGTCACTACGTTTTATGGTTAGGTCACTACGTTTTTTTGTTGGGTCACCACTTTTTATTGCTGGTCAACACTTTTTATTGCTGGTCAACACTTTTATTGTTAGGTCACTACATTTTATGGTTGGGTCACTACGTTTTATTGTTGGGTCACTACGTTTTATTGTTGGGTAACCACTTTTATTGTTGGGTCACTACGGATTATTGTCGGGTCACCACTTTTTATTGCTGGGTCACCACTTTTTATTGCTGGTCACCACTTTTTATTGTTGGGTCACCACTTTTTATTGCTGTGTAACTACGTTTTATTGTTGGGTTACCACTTTTTATGGCTGGGTCACTACCTTTTATTGTTGGGTAACCATTTTTTATTGCTGGGTCACTACGTTTTATTGTTTTGTCACCACTTTTTATTGCTGGGTCACCACTTTTATGGCTGGGACAACACATTTTATGGCTGATTCAACACTTTTTTGTTGGGTCACCACTTTTTATGGCTGGGTCACTACGTTATATGGTATGGCTTATACTTTTATTGTTGGTCACCACTTTTTATGGTTGGGTCACTACGTTTTTTGTTGGGTCACCGCTTTTTATTGCTGGGTCACTACGTTTTATGGTTGGGTCACTACGGTTTATTGTTTCGTCACTACGTTTTATGGTTAGGTCACTACGTTTTTTCGTTGGGTCACCACTTTTTATTGCTTGGTCATCATTTTTTATTACTAGTCAACACTTTTTATTGCTGGTCAAAACTTTTATTGTTGGGTCACCAGTTCTTATAGCTGGATCACTAGGTGTTATTGTTGGGTCACCATTTTTTATTGCTGTGTCACTACGTTATATGGTATGGTCACTACGTTTTATTGTTGGGTCACCACTTTTTATGGTTGTGTCACTACGTTTTATTGTTGGCGCACTACGTTTTATGTTTAGGTCACTACGTTTTATGGTTAGGTCACTACTTTTTATGGTTAGGTCACTACTTTTTATGGTTAGGTCACTACTTTTTATGGTTAGGTCACCGCTTTTTATTGCTGGGTAACCACTTTTTATGGTTCGGTCACCACTATTTATTGTTGGGTCACCACTATTTATTGTTGGGTTACTACGTATTATTGTTGGGTCACCACTTTTATGGCTGTTCCAATCTTTTATTGTTGGGTGACCGCTTTTTATGGCTAGGTCACCACTTCTATTGCTGGTTCACCACGTTATATTGTTAGGTCACCACTATTATTGTTGGGTCACCACCTTTAATGGTTGGGTCACCACGTTTTATTGCTGGGTCACCACGTTTTATTGTTAGGTCACCACTATTATTGTTGGGTCACCAATTCTATTGTTCGGATACCATGCTTTATTTTTGGGTAACAACTTCTGATTGCTAGGTCACCACTTTTATTGTTGGGTCACTACGTTTTATGGTTGGGTCACAACTTTTTATTGCTGGGTCACTACGTTTTATGGTTGGGTCACCACGTTTTATTGCTGGGTCACCACGTTTTATTGTCAGGTCACCACTGTTATTGTTGGGTCACCACTTTTTATGGTTGGGTCACCACTTCTTATAGCTGGGTCACCACTTTTATTGTCGGGTCACCACTTTTATCGTCGGGTCACTACTTTATGGTTTGGTCACCAATTTTTATTGCTGGGTCACTACGTTTTATTGTTGGGTCAACACTTTTTATTGCTGGGTCACCACGTTTTATTGCCGGGTCATCACTTTTATTGTTGGGTCACAACTTTTTATTGCTGGGACACAACGTTTTTTCGTTGGGTCACCACTTTTTATTGCTGGGTCACCACTTTTTATGGTTGGGGACAACTTTTTAAGGTTTGGTCACTACGTTTTATGGTAAGGTCACCACTTTTTATGGTTGGGTCACGACTTATGGCTGGGTCACTACGTTTTATTGCATGGTCACTACGTTTTATTGTTTGTCACTAGGTTTTATTGTTGGGTCACCACTATTTATTGCTGGGTCACAACGTTTTATTGTTGGGTCACCACTTCTTATTACTGGGTCACCACTTTTATTGTTGGGTCAGTACGTTTTATTGTTGGGTCACTACGTTTTATGGTTAGGTCACTACGTTTTATGGTTAGGTCACTACGTTTTATGGTTAGGTCATCACATTTTATTGCTGGGTCACCACGTTTTATTGTTAGGTCATTACTTTTTTATTGTTTGGTAACCATTTCTTATTGCTGGGTCACCACTTTTTATGGTTGGGTCACTACGTTTTATGGTTGGGTCACTACGTTTTATGGTTGGGTCACAACTTTTTATGGTTTGGTCACCACTTATGGCTGGGTCACTACGTTTTATTGTTGGTCACTAAGTTTTATTGTGTTGTCACCACTATTTATTGCTGGGTCACAACGTTTTATTGTTGGGTCACCACTATTTATAGGTGGGTCACTACGTTATATGGTATGGTCCATACTTATATTGTTGAGTCACCACTTTTTATGATTGGGTCACTACGTTTTATTGTTGGGTCACTACGTTTTATTGTTTGCTCACTACGTTTTATTGTTAGGTCACTACGTTTTTTTATTGGGTCACCGCTTTTTATTGCTGGGTCACTACGTTTTATGGTTGGGCACTACGTTTTATGATTGCGTCACCACGTTTTATTGTTTGGTCACTACGTTTTATGGTTAGGTCACTACGTTTTTAGGTTGGGTCACCACTTTTTATTGCTGTGTCACAACTTTTTATTACTGGTCAACACTTTTTATTGATGGTCAACACTTTTATTGTTGGGTCACCAGTTTTTATAGCTGGGTTACTAGGTTTTATTGTTGGGTCACCACTTTTTATTGCTGTGTCACTACGTTTTAATGTTGGGTAACCAATTTTTATGGCTGGGTGACCAATTTTTATGGCTGGGTGACCAATTTTTATGGCTGGGTCACAACGTTTTATTGTTGGGTCACAACGTTATCTGGTATGGTCACTACGTTTTATTGTTGGGTCCCCACTTTTTATGGTTGTGTACCCACTTTTTATGGTTGTGTCACTACGTTTTATTGTTCAGTCACTACGTTTTATGGTAAGGTCACTACCTTTTATGGTAAGGTCACTACTTTTTATGGTTAGGTCACCGCTTTTTATTGCTGGGTCACAACTTTTTATGGTTGGGTCACTACTTTTATTGTTGGGTCACCAGTTTTTATTGCTGGGTCACTACATTTTATTGTTTGGTCACTACGTTTTATGGCTGGGTCACTACGTTTTATTGCTGGGTCACAATGTTTTATGGTAAGGTACCTACGTTTTATTGCTGGGTCATCACATTTTATTGCTGGGTCACCACGTTTTATGGTTGGGTCACAACTTTTTATGGTTGGGTCACTACGTTTTATGGTTGGGTCACCACGTTTTATTGCTTAGTAACCACGTTTTATTTTTGGGTCACCACTTTTTATTGCTGGGTCACCACGTTTTATTGTTAGGTCACCACTTTTATTGTTGTGTCACCACTTTTTATTGCTGGGTCACCACTTTTTATTGCTGGGTCACTACTTTTTATTGCTGGGTCACTACGTTTTATTGTTGGGTCACCACTTATTATTGCTGGGTCACTACTTTTTATGGTTGGGTGACCACTTTTTATGGTTGAGTCACTACGTTTTATGGTTGGGTCACCACTTTTTATTGTTGGGTCACCACTTTCTATGGTTGGGTCACCACTTATGGATGGGTCACTACGTTTTATTGCTGGGTCACTACGTTTTATTGTTAGTCACTAGGTTTTATTGCTGGGTCACCACGTTTTATTGTTAGGTCACCACTATTATTGTAGCGTCACCACTTTTATTGTGGGGTCACCACTTTTATTGGTAGGTCACCACTTTATGGTTGGGTCACCACTTTATGGGTGGGTCACCAATTTTTATGGTTGGTCAGTACGTTTTATTGTTTGGTCACTACTTTTTAATGCAGGTCAACACTTTTTATTGCTGGTCAAAACTTTTATTGTTGGGTCACCACTATTTATTGCTGGGTCACTACGTTTTATTGCTGGGTCACCACGTTTTATTGTTAGGTCACCACTGTTATTGTTGGGTAACCAATTTTATTGTTAGGTCACCACCTTTTATGGTTGGGTCACAACGTTTTATTTTGGGGTCACCACTTCTTATTGCTGGGTAACCACTTTTATTGTCGGGTCACTACTTTTATTGTTGGGTCACCACTTTATGGTTGGGTCACCAATTTTTCTGGTTGGGTCAGTACGTTTTATTGTTAGGTCACTACGTTTTTTTGTTGGGTCACCACTTTTTAATGCAGGTCAACACTTTTTATTGCTGGCCAACACTTTTACTGTTGAGTCCCAACTTTTTATTGCTGGGTCACTACATGTTATTGTTGGGTCACCACTTTTATGGTTAGGTCACCACTATTTATTGTTGGATCACCACTATTTATTGTTGGGTCACTACGTATTATTGTTGGGTCACCACTTTTATGGCTGTTCAACACTTTTATTGTTGGGTGACCACTTTTTAGGGCTAGGTCACCACTTCTTATTGCTGGGTCACCACCTTTGATTGCTGGGTCACCACGTTATATTGTTAGGTCACAACTATTATTGTTGGGTCACCACTTTTTATGGTTGTGTCACTACATTTTATCGCTGGGTCACCACGTTTTATTGTTAGGTCACCACTATTATTGTTGGGTCACCAATTCTATTGTTCGGTCACCACTTTTTATGGTTAGGTCACCACTTTTTATGGTTAGGTCACAACGTATTATTTTTGGGTCACCACTTCTTATTGCTGGGTCACCACTTTTATTGTTGGGTCAGTACGTTTTATTGTTGAGTCACTACGTTTTATGGTTAGGTCACTACGTTTTATTGCTGGGTAATCACATTTTATTGCTGGGTCACCACTTTTTATTGCTGGGTCACTACGTTTCTTCGTTGGGTCACCACTTTTTATGGTTGGGTCACCACTTATGGCTGGGTCACTAGGTTTTATTGTTGGTAACTAGGTTTTATTGTTGGTAACTAGGTTTTATTGTTGGGTCACCACTATTTATTGCTGGGTCACAACGTTTTATTGTGTGGTCACCACTATTTATAGCTGGGTCACTACGTTATATGGTATGGTCCATACTTATATTGTTGGGTCACTACGTTTTATGGTTGGGTCACTACGTTTTATGGTTGGGTCACTACGTTTTATTGTTGGGTCACTACGTTTTATGGTAAGGTCACTACTTTTTATGGTTAGGTCCCCGCTTTTTATTGCTGGTCACCACTTTTTATGGTTGGGTCACTACTTTTATTGTTGGGTCACCAGTTTTTATTGCGGGGTCACTACATTTTATTGTTTGGTCACTACGTTTTATGGCTGGGTCACTATGTTTTATTGCTGGGTCACCACTATTTATTGTTGGGTAACCACTATTGATGGTTGGGTCACTAGTTTTATTGTTGGGTCACCAGTTTTTATTGCGGCGTCACTACATTTTATTGTTTGGTCACTACGTTTTATGGCTGGGTCACTACGTATTATTGTTGAGTCACCACTTTTATGGCTGGTTCAACACTTATTGTTGCGTGACCACTTTTTATGGGTAAGGCACCCCTTATTGCTGGGTCACCACCTTTTATTACGTTTTATTGCTGGGTCACCACGTTTTATGGTTAGGTAACTACGTTTTATTGTTGGGTCACAACTTTTTATTGCTTGGTCACTACGTTTTATGGTTGGGTCACCACTTTTTATGGTTGGGTCACTACGTTATATGGTTGGGTCATCACGTTTTATTGCTTAGTAACCACGTTTTATTGTTAGGTCACCACTGTTTATTGCTGGGTCAGCACGTTTTATTGTAAGGTCACCACTTTTATTGTTGGGCACCACTTTTTATTTCTGGGTCATCACTTTTTATTTCTGGGTCATCACTTTTAATTGCTGTGTCACTACGTTTTATTGTTGTGTCACCACTATTATTGTTGAGTCACCACTTTTTATGGTTGGGTCACTACGTTTTATTGCTGGGTCACCACGTTTTATTGTTAAGTCACCACTGTTATTGTTGGGTCACCAATTTTATTGTTAGGTCACCACTTTTTATTGTTGGGTCACAACGTTTTATTTTGGGGTCACAACTTTTTATTGTCGGGTCACCGCTTTTATTGTCAGGTAACCGCTTTTATTGTTAGGTCACCACTTTATGGTTTCGTCACCAATTTTTATGGTTGGGTCAGTACGTTTTATTGTTTGGTCACTACGTTTTATGGTTAGGTCACTACGTTTTTTTGTTGGGTCACCACTTTTTAATGTAGGTCAACACTTTTATTGTTGGGTCACCAGTATTTATTGCTGGGTTACTACGTTTTATTGTTCGGTCACCACTTTTATTGTTGGGTCACTACGTTTTATTGTAGGGTCACCACTTTTTATTGCTGGGTCACTACGTTTTATTGTTTGGTCACTACGTTTTATGGCTGGGTCACTATGTTTTATGGCTGGGTCACTATGTTTTATTGCTGGGTCACTAGGTTTTATTGTTGGGTCACCACTATTTATTGTTGGGTCACCACTTTTATGGCTGGTTCAACACTTTTATTGTTGCGTGACCACTTTTTATGGCTAGGGCACCCCCTTCTTATTGCCGGGTCACCACTTTTTATTGCTGGGTCACCACTATTATTGTTAGGTCACCACTATTATTGTTAGGTCACTACTATTATTTTATTGCTGGGTCACCACGTTTTATAGTTAGGTAACTACATTTTATTGCTGGGTCACCACGTTTTATTGTTGGGTCACAACTTTTTATTGCTGGGTCACTACGTTTTATGGTTGGGTCACCACGTTTTATTGCTGAGTCACTACTTTTTATTGATGGGTCACCACGTTTTATTGTTAAGTCACTACTTTTATTGTTGGGTCACCACTTTTTATTGCTGGATAATCACTTTTATTGTTGGGTCACTACTGTTTATTGCTGGGTCACTACGTTTTATTGTTAGGTAACCACTTACTATTGCTGGGTCACCACTTTTTATGGTTGGGTGACCACTTTTTATGGTTGGGTCACTACGTGTTATGGTTGGGTCACCACTTTTTATTGTTGGGTCACCACTTTCTATGGTTGGGTCACCACTTATGGCTGGGTCACTACGTTTTATTGCTGGGTCACCACTTTTTATGGTTGGGCGACCACTTTTTATGGTTGGGTCACTACGTTTTATTGTTGGGTCACCACTATTTATTGTTGGGTCACCACTTTTTATGGTTGGGTCACTACGTTTTATTGCTGGGTCACTACGTTTTATTGTTAGTCAATAGGTTTTATTGTTGGGTCACCAATATTTATTGCTGGGTCATAACGTATTTTTGTTGGTCACTACTATTTATTGCTGGGTCACAACGTTTTATTTTTGGGTCACTACATTTATGGCTGGTTCAACACTCTTATTGACGGTCACCACTTCTTATGGCTCGGTCACCACTTCTTATTGCTGGGTAACCACCTTTTATTGCTGGGTGACTACGTTTTATTGTAAGGTCACCACTATTATTGTTGGGCTACCACTTGTTATTGTTGGGTCACTACGTTTTATTGCAGGGTAACCACGTTTTATTGTTAGGTCACCGCTGTTATTATTGGGTCACCAATTTTATTGTTAGGTCACCACTTTTATTGTTAGGTCATCACTTATTATGGTTTGGTCACAACGTTTTATTTTTTGGTCGCCACTTCTTATTGCTGGGTCACCACTTTTATTGTTGGGTCACCACTGTATGGTTGGGTCACCAATTTTTATTGTTGGGTCACTACGTTTTATTGTTTTGTCACTACGTTTTATGGTGAGGTCACTACGTTTTTTTGTTGGGTCACCACGTTTTATTGTTGGGTCACCACCTTTTATTGCTGGGTCACGACTTTTTATTGCTGGGTCACCAGTTTTTATAGCTGGGTCACTAGGTTTTATTGCTGGGTCACAACTTTTTATGGTTGGGTTACTACGTTTTATTGTTGGGTCACCACTTTTTATTGCTGGGTCACCACTTTTTATGGTTGGGTCACCACTGTTTATGGTTGGGTCACCACTTTTATTGCTGGGTCACCACTTTTTATTGCTGGGTCACCACTTTAATTGTTGGGTCACTACGTTTAATTGCTGGGTCACCACTTTTTATGGTTGGGTCACTACGTTTTATTGCTGGGTCACTACGTTTTATTGCTGGGTCACCACGTTTTATTGTTGGATCACTACGTTTTACTGTTAGGTCACCACTTTTTTTGCTGGGTCACAACGTTTTATTGTTGGGTCACCACTTTTAATGGCTGGGTCTCCCCGTTTTATTGTTGGGTCACCACTTTTTATTGCTGGGTTACTATGTTTTATTATTGGGTCACTACGTTTTATTGTTTGGTCACCACTTCTTCAAAAAATTGGGGGGGGGGGAATTTTTTTTTTTTTTTTATTAAGTAAAAATATTTCTATGTATGGGGAGGGTAATAAATAAAATCGGGGGGGGGGAATTTTTTTTTTTTTTTCTTTTTTACCAAAAATATTTATGTATGGGGGAGGATGAAAACAATTTTTTCGGGGCGGAGTAACAATTTTTTTTTTTTCTTTTTAAACTAAAAATATTTCTATGTATGGGGGGAAAATTAAAGTTTTTATGGGGGGGGCAAAAATGTTTCTTTTCTTTTTTTTTTCTTTTAAATTAAAAATATTTCTAAGTATGAGGGAGGATGAAAAACAAATTTTCTTAGGGATGGGGGAAAAAAAATTTCTTTTTTTCTGTTTTTAACTAAAAATATTTATATTTATGATAGTGACAATACATGAATGAACATTATTTTGTTTTTCTGACACGACAGGGGCGCATTATTATGAGTTCTTAGGTATGTGAACTCAGCTGGAGATAGGTACATATATAGTATGTGCACCCTTGCAGAGATAGGTAAGTATATAGCATGTGCTCCGGGGCGGCGATCGATACGTATATAGCACGTGCACCGGGGCGGCGACCGGTACGTATATAGCATGTGCACCGGGGCGGCAAAAGGTACATATTTAGCATTCGCACCGGGGCGGCAAAAGGTACATATTTAGCATTCGCACCAGGGCGGCGATAGGTACGTAGTTAGCATTCGCACCGGGGCGGCAATAGGTACGTATTTAGCATTCGCACCTGGGCGGCAATAGGTACGTATTTAACATTCAGGAGTGGCGATAGCTATGTATATAGCATGTGCACATGGGCTGCAATAAGTACGTATATAGCATGCGCACCTGGGCGGTGATAGGTATGTATTTAGTATGCGCTCAGGGGTGGCGATCGGTACATATATAGCACACGCACCGGGGTGGTGATAGGTACGTATATAGCACGCGCACCGGTGGTGGCGAAAGGTACGTATTTAGCATTATCACCGGGGTAGTGATAAGTACGTATTTAGCATTCGCACCGGGCGGTGATATGTACATATTTAGTATTCGCACTGGGGCAGCGATAGGTACATATGTAGTATGCACACCGGGGCGGCAATAGGTACGTATTTAGCATTCATCGGTGGCGATAGGTACGTATATAGCATGTGCACATGGGCTGCAATAAGTATGTATTTAGCATGCGCTCCGGGGCGGCGATCGGTACATATATAGCACGCGCACCGGGGCGGCGATAGGTACGTATATAGCACGGGCACCGGTGGTGGCGAAAGGTACCTATTTAGTACTCGCACCGGGGCGGCGATAGTTATGTATTTAGCATTCGCACCGGGGCGGCAAAAGGTACGTATTTAGCATTCGCACCGGGGCGGCAAAAGCTACGTATTTAGCATTCGCACCGGGGCGGCAAAAGCTACGTATTTAGCATTCGCACCGGGGCGGCGATAGGTACGTATTTAGCATTCAGGGGTGGCGATAGCTACGTATATAGCATGTGCACATGAGCGGCAATAAGTACGTATATAGCATGCACTCCTGGGCAGCGATCGGTACATATATAGCATGCGCACCGGGGTGGAGATAGGTACGTATATAGCACGCACACCAGAATGGCGAAAGGCACGTATTTAGCATTCGCACCGGGGCGGCGATAGCTACGTATTTAGCATTTGCACCGGGCGGCGATATGTACGTATTTAGCATTCGCACCAAGGCGGCAATATGTACATATTAAGTATTCGCACTGGGGCAGCGATAGGTACTTATATAGTATGCACACCGGGGCGGCAATAGGTACGTATTTAGCATTCACACCGGGGCGGTGATAGGTACTATTTAGCATTTGCACCGGGGCGGCGATAGGTACGTATTTAGCATTCGCACAGGGGCGGTGATAGGTACTTACATAGTATCTGCACTGGGGCGGCGATAGGTACGTATATAGTATGTGCACTGGGGCGGCGATAGGTACGTATATAGTATGTGCACTGGGGCGGCGATAGGTATGTATATAGTATGCGCACCGGGGTGACGATAGATACTTATATAGTATGAACACCGGGGCGGGGATAAGTACTTATATAGAAGGCGCAGATAGAGGTGTTACTTTTTATAGAAATATGCCATACTATTGCCCTGGGCTACGTAGGAGAAATAGTGGGGAAGAAACAGCTTTCGCAAAAGGCAAAATTAGAAAGTAGCGGAGAAATCGGGGCGACCAGGGAAGAGAAAGGTAGAAAGATAAAGAGACGGCTATAGAGAGAGGGGGAGAAATAGAAGTTTGGATATAAAGATGTTACACACGCGATTTTTCTTCAATTATATGTTTTTATGACCCCGAGCAACGCCGGGTAGCCCCGCTAGTTATAAATAAATGTTGAAAAAAAACTTTTTACAAATGTTGGTAGCCTTACTCCTTTACATATATACTTTTCTCTCGTTGGAACTGCCCTAATACTGCACTACCCTCTTTTCTCTCTCTCTCTCATATATATATATATATATATATATATAATTTAGCCTGATGATTTCCTGTGGAAATGAAACATTGAAACCTCTGTTGTCGTAGATATATTTTCATACCACTCTATATATTTTATATTTATAAATATATATATATATATATATATATATATAAACAAGATAAAAATGTATATACAAGATAAAGAATGTATATATAATTATTATAAAATACCAATATTCTATAGTTCTTATTAATTACTCCAATAAACGATTAACACATCAAAATATTTATTTTATTGATTATTCTAGGGCCTTAGTCTCTACTTGCAGGGATCAGAGGTAAATCCTGCATGCACCACCAGACTTACATACAAACATGCATACAAACAGGCAGGTATGTTATGCGTAATTTAAAAACCGATACTAAATATTTTGTACCATTGGATAGTTTTAACTTGCCTAGTTTAGTTAGGATATGAGCTTTGATTTTTGTTCATTTCCTTAAAACTTTTCAAAAGTAAAATGATTTGCATTTTTTCTTATAATTTAAAAAGGTTTTTATAAACAATTTTTTCTGCTGTCGATTTACTATACAAATTGTTCACACTCTTTATCGTCTACTAGCTGTACTTTTTTAAACCTAATTATTATTTTTTAATAGGAATTTGAAAGTTACATTTAATTATTATGATATTGTTTAGTTACCAAATTATTAACTTAATCAAATTGTTATAAAACTATAACTAATTTTGTTATGGTAATGCTGTTTTAATTGGATATAAATAGCTATGAAAACTTTTAATCTTTCAATACATGAAAATTTAAAAGCCAGATTAAAAATACATGAGGATTTAAAAATAGAATTTTAAAGCAAAAAGTAACTTTCTATTCGACAGTTTAAATGCTTTAAAAGTCCTTTCAAATTTCGAAGTGTCACAAAGTAATTCATTTTTTTCAACTGTCAACAAAAGATTAAAATGTTTGACTTATTTATGTTGAATAAATATTCCATTAATAGTAATTAAAAAATAATAATTCCATGTGTAATTATTAAAGTTATGTTACAATGAGAAATTCACATACATGAAGTTGTTTGATAATTTTATTGATATAAAGATAAGAATAAAAAATGCCAAACATTCAATTATAAAACATCTCAATATAATAAAATAAAGTCGATTTTTCCCATGCAACATTATAAGAAAATAATCGACTACTTCATATGCTAATCTTTTCCACTAACCACTTACAGCACTTCCTAATGCGTGTTTCATGAAAATATTCTTACATTTTGTCTCCTTACGAATAATATTACATTTATTCCTATATATCTGCTTCTCCCAAATACGTCTTCCATAAAGAAGGTAGCAAACACTTTCCTTCCATAATACTTTTCTAGCCCCATGTAACTCTTCTACACCGAGTCCTTTTTTTATACAAAGGAAATTACTTTAAAACACCGAAATTATTTAATTTTAACCTCCTTACTATCTTCTACATAACATACAAGTTTCTAAATCAAAATAATAACAGCTCCCTGACGAAGAATATATGAATATCGGAATTCAAATATTTGACTATTGGGAGTGCTTGTTTCTTATAGTTTCTGCAACCCTTCCGCTTTATTTAGCAAACACATGATCGTTTGCAAATGCTACCATCTACGTGATTTCTTCATACATAAATAATTTTCTTAAGTGGGGAGTGGGCATCTTGGAGGATTTCTATTTCCAGTGAGGGGGGATAATTCATTCATTCGACTAGCTAAGAGGCTAAACTTACCCGAACGGCTGGGATCCGATAGGACCAGCAACCGCATGCACCATGCTTAGGTAGTGGACATGTACACTTTTATCATAGCCAAAAAAATAACTAAGCATAAAAAGCATAACAATGACTCAGATGGGTTGCTTCATACTCTAATATTTACTTATTTAAGTTAAATAAATCTTTTCGATTTCCCTCGGGCAACGCCATGACATGGGTCCTGCTAGTTAAATATATATTTAACATAATTTATTATATAAATCAAATAAAGTTTCCATTCTTGGTATGACCAAACTACATCCGGTGGTGATGCCCCAATTTGAGACCCCTTGTTACCATTACTATCAGATTAATACTGACATGAAGTGGTAATACCTGTACACCATAAATAATTATTTGAAAATATTAAAAACTTGAACTATAAGTTGAAGTTACTGAAAGGGGTTGATATGCCATAAAACAAAATAAACAAGTAAAAGTAATAATTCAATTGAGATTGAATAAAAAGTTTAAAAACTAATGTGACAAAATCCAACATAGTTACATTTCCTCACCACAAGTAATAAAGATTTGCTCCTATTCTTGAATTCAACATTTAAGTCATATGAAACATAAAATTATATTGAATAAAAACTTACGAGACAATTTCTGGTGAATCTCTTTCAGTTGATTGTGTTTTTTATGAACTGAAAATAAATAGAAAATGAAAACAATAAATGGATGCATTCATTATTTTATCAACATCTATAATTATTATATTTGTATATTCACATACATATCCCGAGAGCTCTACTCTAAGCTGGCACAGACTAATGATAGCATTTGAGAAGTGAGCAAAATTATGGTCGAACAAACTATTACCATTTTGAATCCAAAAGAAGAAATTGTATTGACAAAAGGATATTGACATTTTTAGAGTAACATGATCGGTTCAACCAGTGCAAATATCAGCTCTATGTTTAGACAACTATGAAAGCTATGTTTACTGTGTCTACATATTGAGTGGTCTATGCAAATACGCGACAATCTTAATGGATTCTCATCAATGTTTGTTTGGTTGAATATTCATGAACAGTCATATGGTTCCGTGTAGTTGTTGTACTTTTTGTCATCTTAGTAGTGATGCATTTTTATATTTTCTTTTTGCCTTCTCAACATTTCCAATTGAATTCTTCAGATTATCTGTGATGAGGAAAGACACGTGTGCATATTGACCTGGTCATTAAGTATTAAACAAATAGAATTATTAGAAATTCTTACAAGTGTTTGTTATTACAGTTAGCAACAGTTAGCATTCAGGCACAAGGAAATTGACAAAAAATCCTTTTATTAAAACAAAAGACAATTTCAAGAGAACTATTTCTGTAAAATAAATTTAGCAAAGCAATAATAATAATTTTACTCAGTTCTCTGCATCATCACCTATTTTCCACTTTTTCAATGTAGTACGTCAATCACAAAATCGTTGCACCTTGACAGTATCCTGATTTCTGTTTATAGGCTCTACCTCTCTGTGAAGCGACACTATCGATAATGGTAACAAAGAATGGTGATATGGTAACTGAGTTGGTGTTGCAACCTCTTGGAATGATGAACTGGCTTATAAAAAAGACCATAAAGACTCAATAGATTTGCTTCATAGACGATATCTTCGTCTAGGTTGATTTCTGGGTATAGGTTTTGATGCATCACTAGTATTTACAAACCACTAATATCTAAAATAGGCAAACTAAAAAACAATCTAAACTGATTCTTCGCTTATAGGCTTTAATACCTCTCTCTCAATTGATGGCTAAATCATGTTGGCAAACTAGTTCTTATCAGATCACAAGTTAAGTTATGTTGAACTTGGTTCATATTTATATGAGTGATCATTTTGGAACACTAGATGCTGTCAACAAAACACTCTACCAGGTGTATAAGTGGCTTTCAGCTGAGAGCATAATCAGTGATAGATTAGTGTCCTGACATTAGAGTGGTTCCAGTCACACCTTTCATAATGTGATAAGCACTCCGCCCTATTTAACTTACCCCTCTTTCCTTGAGGGGTGGCTCTATCTGTGATAGTGATTGAACTGATTATCCAGTAACTGAGTATGCCTCTTGGAGTGATGAACCAGGTTGTGGAGAAGACCTTAAGGTCTTAATAGATTTGTCCCAGACACAATATCTTCGATCTAAATTGAGTCATGTGTAGGGGTGTGGAGGGCATCACATGTATTTACAGAGCTCTTATATATAAAATAAACAAAAGAAAAAATGTTTAAATAAAGTATGATTTTTGGATATTTCCTTCATAGTTAGCAGACCTAATATATAAATATCTGACGGCAGATGCAGGCAAGTAGCATATAATTCTATTGTTCAAAACAAAATGGGTCAGTATCCTTTTAGATTCTGATAAATGTTTAGATTCTGATGAATGACTTTTAATGGACAGAAAACGACTTCAATATGTGATCATTAAATGCATTATTTGCTTTGTATTTGTATATGTCTAAAACTGGCTTCACATTTTTTACTAATGTATTTATATATTTGTTTCTTAATGTCAATACAGACGTCTAGGTTAGTCTCACCTTTTGTCTATTTACATTTGCTTTTAACATTTCATATGTGTAATATGATGAACTCTGTGTAGTTTTACCATTCTAGTCTGTCTGCAATGCAGATAATTTGGAACTGTTAACTGCTTTAAAAAAACTAATGTTTGAATATAGAATTCTTGTTTTAACATTTCTAAGCATAAACAAGACATCAATAATAAAAAAAAACCTATTGAATATAAATAGAAGTGATAATAGTTGTTATAAAAGTGTGTTTATCTAACAAAATTACCAGAAGAAAGAAAATCACATTGTTTCATGGAAAGATTCAAATTATCAAATCTAATAAGATTATTAGAATCAAAAATTACGAAAATAGAAGTGGTTCAAAAATGCATTAGTAAATATAGAATAGAGGAATAAGAAGTTGGCATACAAAATCTACATCTTAAAAGAGATAATCAAATCGAAAACAAATTAAAGGTGGTCATAGAGGGTGGGGCATAAAGATCTCCCACCTTTTAAATGGATATAAAAAAGAACGCAGCTATTTAACAAGCAACTAGTTACATATCTAAAAAGTACACGGGTTTTAAAAATGATATCAGACAAATTACGACTGTTGTTGACAATAAGTTGATGGAGTCTTTCCCGGAAGTTCTCCATATAGAATTGTGTCGTTTTCCTCACCGATCTTCTTCAAATTATCAAGAGTGTGAACACATTTCTTTTAGGTATCTTCAATGGAAAGAGACAAAAGAACTTAAATGTGGTGATCTTGCTGGCCACTTCACTTTCCCGCAAGAGCTCAAATGCACAGGAAACAATTTCTTTGACATTCCAAGATCGTTGATAGAGAAAATGAATACGATAAAGAAATGGTTATAATAAGTGATTTAGAAAATGATAGAACCTAGACTACCAAATGAAACCTTCCTGGCTCTCTATAGCCACTACAGGCTGAAAAAGGTATGGTCCAAATGAAAGAGATTGTAGGGAAACAAAGGTTAATGACACGGGTTGCTAGAGACACTGGTGAATAGTGTCCCCTTCGGGTAGAGAGACCCTGGCTACAGCCAAGAGAGGAGAGTAAGATTAAAGTTTGTCGTGCTGGTCAGAATACCACACAGTTGAACGATGCACACCCTACCAGTTCTAGTAGGCCTCCATGCAAGTGGTGACTAACAAAATATTGTATGTACTTATAATGTTATGTTGTAACCCTTTTATGTTTGTCAATATGTAATAAATGTGTATATTGTACTTGGTGTATTTCCCCTTATTCTGTGTTCCTCATAGCATTGTTTAGGAAGTATGTGTTTCCCTGTAGATTAGTATAATGAAATAAAACAAATCCTAACAAGATCTTTATCCCCAGTCTGTGCTTTGTTCAGATTGACTAGAGGTTTTCTCTAAGCAGCTATCAGTAAAAACGACCAAGGGAGAACTTAAGAAAACTTATATTGAGCTTCACAGATTAAATTTGCCCATGATTAGATTTACGAATGATTGGCTAATCTGTTTTTTTTTTATCATATTTGTATGTAAAAACACTGGTTCACTGAAGTTAAACTAAGTTGAGCCTGGTCAATACTTAGATGGATGGTCATTTAAGTCATTTTCTTTAATACGCTTAGGAAAGGCATGAATCCGTAAATCATCTTTGTAGTTATAGGTGTAATAGTAGTGTAAACAAGACTCAAGTTCTGGTAGAGCAACTAGTCTCTCAGGGAAACTCTGAAATAACATATGCTTATCCTACCATTGCTTTCAATCATCTTGAAATCTTCCCTATCACTAGACTTAAGCAATGTTGGGCTGGAAGAAATGTGGTTCGAGATTGCACAACCCTTGCTTCACTATAAACCCCTTATCAAGAAGGTATCCTTTCAGAAAGTATCTATTGTCCTTAGAGCATTTTCCACTGCATCTTCCATGCTTTTGTTAAGGTACTATTCACCAAATTCAACTCTTTGAAAAGCTGATGAACCGTTGCTCAAAACGACAAGATACTACAAGCAGGCTGATTTCGAGTCAATCAGAGATCACATCAGTGACGCCCCATGGAGGGAAACCTTCTTACTCTCTGCCGACCAGTGTGCAAACGAATTAACTGAATGGGTCAAAGTAGGCATCGAAGCCTATGTCCCCATGCGAAAATTCTTTAGCAAGCCCCACTCTCCCCAATGGTTCACCTCGGAATGTGCAGCTGCCATTTCTAAGAGGCAACAAGCATTCCATAAATTTGGCCGCCATAAGTCAGCTACTAATAGACATACATTTATAGAGTCAAGAAATAAATGCAAGGCCGTGATAGGTGAAGCGAAGAGAAGGTATAATGAGTTAACAAAAAAACGCATCCAGTCACAGAAACTAGGTACTCGTGATTTCTGGAAAATCTACAATAGTGTAGTGAATAATGGTCAATCAACAATTCCACCACTATCAAACCACAATGATGTCGTTTGCACGGCCACTGATAAGGCTGAACTACTTGCCCAGCACTTCGCTTCTAACTCTACTTTAGACTAAGATAACCACTCCCTCCTCAAATTCCCATTGCGGACTGAAGCAACACTTGATAACCTGGTCATCACCCCATCCCAGGTCAGAGACATCATAAAAAACCTTGACACCTCCAAAGCTTGTGGGCCTGATCTTATACCAGTAATAGTAATAAAGAAATGCTCTGCTGAACTGGCCCCTGTCCTCTCCAAACTCTTCAATAAATGACTAGTTGAATCTTGCTTCCCCGATAGCTGGAAAATTGCCTCTGTGGTACCAGTCTACAAGAGTTCTGGGAATAGAACCGATCCTCACAACTATCGCCCAATCAGTCTGCTGCCGATCTTTGCTAAAATCTTTGAATCCTTAATCAATCTAGCGATAGTAAGGCACTTAGATAATGCTAAACTTCTATCTGACCGCCAGTATGGATTTAGACAAGCACGATCTACTGCGGACATCCTAACGGTCATCTCTGAACGCATGTATCATACACTTGACAAGGCAGGAGAAGCTAGGGTAGTAGCGCTTGATATATCCAAGGGCTTCAACAAGGTATGGCATAAAGGGCTTCTCCTGAAAATACGGACAAAAGAAAAATCCAGGTTGTCCTCGATGGCCGTTCATCTAAGCAACATGACATAAATGCTGGTGTACCCCAGGGATCTATCCTTGGACCTCTGTTGTTCCTGATCTATATAAACGATCTCCCTGATGACATAGTGTCTGAGATTGGTTTATTTGCTGACGACACCACGCTTTACTCTCGCCATGTTGGCAAAACCAACGCGATCATATCCGAGGCATTGGCTGAATCCTTAGAAAATGACCTCCAGGCTGTAGTGGATTGGGGTCACAAATGGTTGGTAACTTTTAATGCCGCTAAGACAAAGCTCCTTTCCTTCAATAACTACAAAGAACCTCTCCAACCACCGATTGTCATGGCAAACAACACCCTACCTGAGAGTTCATCATTCAAACTCCTCAGCCTAACCTTCACAGGTAACATGAATTGGAACAAATACATTGAAGACATTGCCAAGGCTGCCGCAAAGAAGGTTGGCTCCCTCTACCATGCTAGTAAACTCCTCTCACCTGACATTATCCTGTATCTCTACAAAGCCACCATCCGCCCATCCATGGAGTATTGTTGTCACATCTGGGCTGGTGTATCATCTACTAGTCTCTCCCTCCTTGACAAGGTCCAAAAAAAGAATCGCCAACCTAATAGGTCCCTCACTATCAACCAAGCTCCAGTCCCTGTCCCATCGCCGCACTGTGGCATCCTTATGTTTGTTTTACAAATACTTCAATGGATTATGCTCTGTTGGGTCACATCTTACTTGTGGGAGTAAGATAAAAACTGGCCTTGTGCCTAACTCCTGGAGAGGAGTAAATCAATACTCTGGTGCCCCCTCGACGTAAATTCACTAGACTAACTCGACAATCAACTAAATCTCATTCATTCACTGTGGAGGTCCCCAGATGTCGGAGAGCTGTCTACTTAAATAGCTTCTTTCCTTGTGTTGCTGGCCTCTGGAACTCCCTCCCTGCCCCTGTTTCCCCGACAGTACAGACATGCAGAAATTTAAAACTAATGTAAACAGACATCTCGCTGAGCAGATCCCAATCTAGGTTGACTGCCCCCTACCTTCTCCCCTCTTCTTTTTTCTCAGTAGCCCCTTACGTCTACAGTGGCGTCCTGCCTTGTTTGGGGTGAACTATGTTAAAAAAAAAAATTGAGGGTGTAGATCAATGTTTGAATGTCATTTTTGCAATTAGCTTGCTTTGACATCCGATGAACGCCCAATTTTAAGATTGTTATCTCACAAGTCGATTGTCATATGGATTTCTTTGAGGATCACTAATAATAAACTAAATAAATATAAACACATTCACACATAAATAAATAAACTAGTTATATTATTTTCAACTCTTTTTTAGACATATTTCCACATATTGCAAAAACATTTATTGATTAATTAATGAGACACAAATAAAGTAATCAAATAAATAAGACATTCACACTTGAATAAATAAACTAATAGGTATGATGTCCTCCCTCTCTCCTTATACCACAACTTTTTCGTTTTTAATCAGAATTTGCGTTTCAAAATAGTAAAAAATCTCCACGCTTTTATATATAAAAAATATAATTCTTTTTCTTTCTTCTTTCCTTTTTGATTCGAAGACTGGCAATGAGTTCAGATATATATAGATATATATATATATATATATATATATATATATATGCATATATATATATATATATATATATATATATTTGCATATATATATATATATATATATATATATATTTGCATATATATATATATATATATATATATATATTTGCATATATATATATATATATATATATATATATATATTTGCATATATATATATATTTGCATATATATAGTATGTTTCTTGGATAAAAATAATGAATTTCTTCACATTTGAAAAATAAAAAAATAACCTTATGGAAAACATAAAAGTATGTAAAATTATCGGCATATTATAATTTTAATTTTAATATTTCGAGCAGCTTTTCGCTCTTAATCAAAAAATGTGTTATTTGTTTAAAAAATAATAAAACTGTTGTGAAAACATATTTTCAACTTTGTGTAGCATTCATTCTTTGTCTTTACATGCTAGTCAATCCACGTGAAGTCTCTTTACCAAATGGCAAAGAAAACCGTTATGTTTTTAAAGTGAACATATGCGTATGAATTATATATATGTGTGTGTATATATGTGTGTGTGTATAACACATTGCACTCACTATAAACGCAAGCACCAAACAACTTTTTTTTTTTGTATTACGTTTTTAAAAGCAACCTAAAAATTTATGAGATAAATGAAACAATGCTTTTTTTAGTTAAAAATCCTCCTTCACTTTTATATTTGCACATTTTGTCCTTGAGGCTTGTATACACCGAATTCTCTATCTTGAATCAACACAATAAAAACAACTAAAATCAAACCTTTTAAAAGATTTCATTTTCCTTTGAAAATACCTGTGCATGTGGCTTTGTGCATATGTGAGTGGATGTGTGAATAAAACTGGATTCGATTTCTTTACTTCTAAGCACACATGACTTGCAGCCAGTTCCTTTGTTTCTTGAACCATTGATCCACTTTCTAAAAGATATGGACTTTTCTATTCAAAAAATATTCGTAACAATAAGAGGCTCCTTAAAAACGAAAAATGAAATCTTCAGCTAAAACTCAAATAATAATTAAGCATCCCAGTGAATAAAAACGACTAGAAGCAATATAGGTATTATTTACAAATAGGACTTCGGTAACGTTAAGTACGTTCGCGTTCTTTATTATAAATCGTTGGATTACAGCAAAAAAGTTGTTTTATTCACACGATGAGAACACTTATCGAAAAATTGAATTTAAACACACATTAAAACTGAAATTCTTGAAAGAAGAGAACATTTTTTTAAAATACAATCTTAATATCAATAAAATTTTGTGCCCACTTCTCATGTGTCTGTGTGTGTACTACTTCTTGTATCAACATAACTTTGATAATTATACATTATTATTATCATCATCACATTTCATCATGATCATTATTATTTTTTTTATTTTTTATTTTTTGTTATGCCCCCTTGGACATCTCTCCTTTAACTATTTTCTCAATTCAACTGTTAAAAAAAAATTAAACTCTTAGTACAGTATCGATATCCAGATCAAATTCTGTTAAATATTTCATTTGATAACTCCCAAAAGTGCGCCCTCAATTTCTCCCTCCTACCACTTTCTCTGAATTCATGCAACCTCATCTTAAACTGATCCACGCTATTGCTGTTTTTAATCCGATCTGGCAACTTATTCCAAAAACATATTACTCTGTGAGCAAAAAACAAATCTAGTTTTTGAAAACTGCCTTGGCAATAACCTTCCAGATCTAGGAGAAATACTAAAAAATGCCCACCATAGTAAGAAATGCCATTAATTATCTTGAAAGTCTCAATCATATCACCTCTCATTCTTCTCTCCAGCAAAGTAGTCAATCCAAATTTGTCCAATCTCTCCCTCTAACTGCACTCCTTTACTTTACTCATTAGTTTTGTCACCCTTCTTTGTATGCCTTCCAGTTTCAATATTACATTCAAATTTCCATGTCTAGTTTTTTTTACTATAAATCGAATATTTATTTGAATCGAAAGTGCAATAGCACAAAATGAAACAAAATTGTAAAACACTCATTTTAAATAATATTTTAATTACGAAATTAATTTGGTTTCTTCCTAAATAAATCATCTTTTGTTAATAGTTGAAAAAAAAATGGAATGAATTACTTTGTGTCCTTAGAAAATATCAAAGGAATTTGAATGCCTTTAATCTGTCGAATTGAAAGTCAATTCTGACTTTAAAAATCTTAGCAAATCCTCATTTATAAAAAGATTGAAACTTTTGGAAGATCTTTTACACCCAATAATTTGATAAATTGAGATTGAAATTACATTCCAGCGATGAAACATAGATTCCAAAGGAACACTACCTACGTCTATACATGGAAGCAAATACCTACTTACGATAATCGACGAATACTTACGTTTTCCTTTGCATTCCTATGTAAAGATATGACAAGCAAAACTGTAACTCGATGTCTGAACCAACTATTTGCGATATTGGGCATACCTGATATGATTCACACAGATAGAGCAACTGACTTTCTCTCAGAGGAACTACTGACTACCTATGCGGAATAGGTATTGCACCTTCGAAAATGAGTAAATGCCACCCTGAAGGCAATGGACAAATTGAGAAAGTAAATGGCACACTATGGAAGGCCATACAAGTAACTTTACATTCTCGCAATATGTGGCTATCCTGTTGGGAAATCATATTCTTGTTGTAGCATGCAGATTGTTTTTCGTCTTGTTCAAGAGATCTTGCCATCTCATATGATTCCCGAAAAGTTAGTAAGGATTTCTCGAGAAATCGTTATTGAACTGAGGGGGAGGAGATACCACTGATAACAGGCTTCTGCATATACTGGCTTTTATTTATTGAACATTGCCTGATTTAGCAAGGTTTCCCAACTGTAACACAAAAGAGTTCACTGTTTAAGTTGGTTGCTGTTTAATAGTTATAAGTTGGTGTCGGTTATAGAATATATTTGTGGGCTTAGTGTGTGCCGTATCAAGGGCTCTTATAACAAGGGTATAGTCGTTTGTATCACTAAAAATTTCAAATACTTCTGCCGATATGATATTTATCAATGCAAACAAATCGTTTGGTTGTTTCCAGCTTCTTCAGTACCGTTAACCGTATGAAAATAATTTATGAAAATAAGTTTCCAATGCTTGTATTTTTTTCTGCATTAAGGGCTATAATATTTGTCGAATCTTTCTGGACGAAGTAATCTGTTCATTTCGTTTGCAATTAAAATTGCACCTGAGACAGAATAATATAAGACCAATCTACCGCTGGTAAAGGTTTTATTTACAAAAGTAATACTACAACAAGGACAACAGTGTTGAGGACACGCAATTGAATATTCTTCAGGCCTAACAGCAGAGAGACTAACCGACGAGTTCATTCGGCAGGAGAGGAGGGTGTATAAAGAATATATTAAACATTTAAAGGTAACAAGCCGCGTGTGTGTGGTCCCCCTCTGTATGTGACTCGATGTGGCGAGTGTAAAATGCAATAAATTTGGGCAATTTGGGGCATTTTTGACCCCCTGGGGGCGCGAACCAGAATTTTTCTACGGTCAAGGATGCTCATTTTATATCCAGAACAATTGCCTCTACATTTTGGCCAAGTTTCAGAAAAATTGAATGGATGGATCAAATGTTATGGGAGAAAAGGGTCATTTTTTGCAATTTTAGGGGGCTTTTGACCCCCTGTGGGCGCAAACCAGATTTTTTCCAAGGTCAGCGATACTTATTTTCTATTAGGTACAATTGCCTCCACATTTTGGCCAAGTTTCAGAGAAACTGAATGGATGGATGAAAAGTTATGGGGCAAAAATTGTAATTTTTTGCCATTTCGGGGCCTTTTGACCCCCTGGAGGGCTAACCAGATTTTTTTTTCAAAAATCGGAGAATGTCACTTTCTAACCTGACCGAAGTTACAACTTCATGCAAAATTTCAGAGAAATTTAATGGATGGTTGCAGAGAAAAATCCGAACGGACGGAAATGCCTCAAAACATAGGTCCCCCGATTTTATAAATCGGGGGACCAAAAAAAAACAAATACTAAACATGTTTAAGAAAGAATTGAGAAAATAAAGTTTTCAAGGTGAAATAGAAAGCTAACACAGAAGCAGATATCGAATGATAGCAGCAAAAAAAGATGGAAAGTAACTTTTCTAAAATGTGTCAACTATACATCATTAAGACGTTCACTCAAAGATTAATGGCCTTTTTTCCTGTTTTTGATTATTTCCTGCAACTGTCTTCTTGAATTTATTCCTAAACATGATTGATACAGGAGAAGATGAAGTTGAATATATAATAAGTTAAACTCCCACGGTATTAACTCTATATTGCAGTTTACAGTGTCAAAAACTATTTATCTTTATAAAAATACTTTATTCTAAACAGAGTTTTTAGATTATGCAGTAGAATGTGGTCATATATAATCTTTTGATATATTGCAAAAAATTCAGTTGATGCATAATTGTCATAATGGACACTGCGACAGACTATGAAATGGGCTACTTCAAATTATATTGAATATATTGGGGTGTTTAGTTATGCACTAATACTATTGGAGAAAGGTATGAACCCACAATTTCCCAGAAATATATTAAATAAAACAGCATCTTTTGGGTTCTTCGAACTACTGTTCTCATCTTGGATGTTATTATCACAACGTTTCAACCGATATAACCTCCGACCTTCTTCAGATGCATCTTGTTAAACTATGTAATCTTTATGTCAAACTCGGGAATCTGTACGGAATTTAAAACAGAACACTTTATTTAAATTCCATACAGATTCCCGAGTTTGACAAGACGCACCCGAATAAGGTCAGAGATTATATCGGCCGAAACGTTGTGAGAATAATATCCAAGGTGAGAGCAGTTGTCCAAATAATCAAAATTATCAATCTCAAAAATTGTGAAAGCAACTAGATCATTTACAACTACTTATTCATAACAGGTGTTGTGTTTCTGCATTACATATCCAAAAAGGTTTATATGCAGTGAAACATCAAAACACACATGATCATTTTGTGTATATCTAAAGGTGTGTATGTATTTTTTATGTTGGTAAGATTTATATCATTTCCTTTAATTCTCATTACTGTGTAAGTTTCAGCAAAAAGAGATGTTCATTATTTTCAACGTAGGTGTGTGTGCATGTCTAACCATTGCATGGGATCGTATCGGTCTGAAATGACGTTGGTTGACTCACATCTTGACTGTTGTATAGCTTACTTGCAACTCCTTGCAACGAGAACTTTTCGTAGCAATGCTATTTCATTTATTTAAGTCTAGAGACTTTGCCAGGAAGTGTTCTGATTGGTTAACGAACAGTAGATTACTTTTTAATTGCGAATTGGTCATGTGACCTGGTTTTGCGAACGTAGTTGTAGACAACTGTTCTATCTAATTCTCGTTTCCACGGTGTGTAAGCATAATTTTAATAAGGGATGAGAAAATGAAGGAAAGAAAAGGAAAGTGTGAAACAAAAGAAGAATGGCTTAGCATGCTAGTAACCTATGTTGTTTTTTCATGTCTTGCAGAGCAAACTACATATCTATGTGTACGTACAGTTATAACTCAACATTAATGGCATGTTGCAGATTTTGTTTGTCTATTTCATGGTAAATGAACACAATACCGAGGATATTTAATTCATTCTATGCCATTAACTGAACGCAAGTTACTATTTTACAGAAATCACCATAGAAAAATTATGAGTTCATGCCTTTTTCAAAATTATTAGTGTGTAAATAATCACAATAGAATTTGAACTCTACATAGCTCATTCCATAGGATGGGATAATATCCATTAAACCAATCACGCACCGCGGCATATTGTGAACAAATGTTGTTTGCCTTATATACTTCAAATACTGTTAGACAATAAATAATTTCCAGCACTATTTCCAATTTAATAATTGTCACAATAATACAGGTTTCATGTATCTTCAGGCTTAACAGATAACAATTAATTTTAATTACAAAGATATTATCCCTTTTTTTCATTCACTTTGTAAAGGGAAATTTATGACAAATACAAAAATGAGATATTGCAAAGTCGAAAGTGAGAAGAAACCTGTGCTGATGCCTTTTTGTCACCTATGAAAATGGCAAAGCTCAATATCAATGGAATCATTGGTGCATCCATTGAAGTAACAAGTGTGTCTCATCCAGTTCGCGTTTGATTTGTTATAATTGGTGATTTATTTATGAAGCAGTTTTAGATTCGTTACTCACTCAGTCCCCATTTGATTTACAACAGATGGTGATTTTGTTATAAAGCGGGTCATGTCTCAATTAGTTCTTCCCTGAATGAGAAGAGAGAAAGTCTTTTAAATAATTGTAGAAATATCTTTATCTGTATATATGGATGTTTAGTCTTTAAAAGTAAATGCTTGTCTATTCAATCTTGCAGAAATAAAAGCTAAATAGTGGAAAACGTTCTCTTTGAAAATGTATCAGAATCCTTTAACATGTATCAGAATCCAGATGAATTCTAAAATATAATGGGAATTTCTTAAGCTAAAATGAAACCTCTAATACCCAGGTCATGAATATCTCATCAGTTTTTTGTTTATTATTTAATAAGCAGATAAACAAATATAACCTGATTGGTAGAGTTAATATTGCTCTCTATGAACATCTTTATTCCGACCATTATTTTTGCCATCATTTTTTTTCTTTGGCATATGCAACAGAAAATGTAAACAATATGCAATGTGTTATAGTTAAAAAAAAAAGCAGATGTGATTGCAATCAATAGTGCATAGTTATAGATGCGTCAAGGATGATCATTTGTGCATCTCAGTTTAAAAATATCACACATATTCCACTAGCAACGCTGGCATGATTCCAAGACAAAAATGCATCCTCCTTGATAGCAACATGCTATTCATTGTGATGACATGTTCAAAAATTGTTCATGCGTTGGCAGAAATAAAAAAATGAACTCATGAATCGACCATTCAGCATCAGCCAATGAACACCTACTACCTTTTCCACTCTTGCATTTAAAGTATCTCCCACACCTGGTTTGAATGATGCTTATTTTTCCATGGATCAATTTGCCATTGGTCATATTTTCCATTTTGGTCACTACCATACAATTGCTAATACCGATAAACACTATTTTAATAATTGATTTTCTTTAATTAAAAAGAGAAAAATAGAATTATGGTTTTAATTATTCTTAATTTCTAACTTTAATTATGCTATTATAAAAAAACATGGCTGACTAACCCTTAAAGAACAATTCAAGAAAATTGCAATTATATGAGCCAAAGCAAAAACATAAGTCAGTGTATAGAAAAAATAAATTATTACTGATAATCAAGTATGTTATACTTCCCAAATTATAGTCTTAATTCCAGAAATTGCTGATGAATCTAGATAAGTAAGAACAAATGGTAATAAATACAGCAAAGCAGCAACAAATTGTAATAAATAGAGGTAACTAGGAATAACTAGCAATAAATGCTAATAAGTATAGATAAGTAGCAAAAATGGTAATATATTCAATAAAAAGTTGTTAAACATTGGTAGCTATAGTCAAAACCGATACTGTCTCATATCCGTTACAGCACCAAAATGTAATTTTACTTCTGTTTGAATTCTCTTCATAACAACAATGTATGCACACGTCTATAAAGTTCCAACCGGAAATGATAAAATTTGTCACCGGTCATCAAATACTGCATTTGGTTTATTGCTATTAAAAATGCAAGTTTCACTTCAGATAATAAATATTGCTCATGCTTCATTTTGTAAATATGGTAATGATATCCCACTTAACTGTGAACATTTACATAATGGAAATAAATTTAAGTGCAGAAAAGTAAATTGTAACAATTTATGAAAATCCAAAGAATTATTGAATTCATTTGAGTAAATTTATTTCTAGATTAATAAAACACTTTAAAAAGAGAAAGCACTTATGCCCATGTATTAAAGTTCAATAAACTAACTCTGTTAAAATTTGATAATTTATATAATAAAAGTGAACATACATGTGTCTGGTTCGCTTCAATAATGACGTATGCACAGTTATTTTTATAGGCACAGAAGAGGAAACTTAATCTGAATAACTGACAATAAAAAAATAAAGGAAAGAATTTCTTTCACTTTTAATAAACATAAAAAATATTCGCTTGTTCTTAATATTTTTGTGACGAAAATAGGAATTAATCTATGGGCACACAAATGCTTTATTTACAGATTCAGGGGAGAGAAAGCGAATTAGCTTATTTTTTTAAACTAAAATTTATCATGTATTTGCTTTTGTAAAACTTGCATATTTGTTCTTTAAGTAAGATTTAACTTGCATATTTGTTCTTTAAGTAAGATTTAACTTGCATATTTGTTCTTTAAGTAAGACTTAACTTGCATATTTGTTCTTTAAGTAAGATTTCACTTGCATATTTGTTCTTTAAGTAAGATTTCACTTGCATATTTGTTCTTTAAGTAAGATTTAACTTGCATATTTGTTCTTTTAAGTAAGATTTAACTTGCATATTTGTTTCTTTAAGTAAGATTTAACTTGCATATTTGTTCTTTTGGTTTTGTTTCTTTTGGCAAATCTTACCTCGATTAGTTTTTTCGTTTTTTTTACAATAAGATTTACCTCACATCTAATAACAGTAAAAAATCAATTGTTATTGATAAAAATAAATTACTGACTACTCACCCGGTCAACGACGGGTAGCCTTGTTAGTATTAAATAATTGTACATCAAATATATGTGAACTATGTAATATAGGATATAATGGATTACTTATTTTATGAATAATAATTTTAAGGAAAACTATTGGTTAATCTGTGAATATTAAAATATTATTAACTGATTATTAATCTGTGATGAACATTCAAGTCAGTTATTTGGTGCGAAAAGGCCAGAATACTTAGACTGCCATTTGCAATTTGTAGTCCCTCAACAAAATAATCAGGTGTTAGTGTCTCCTTAGACAAGAAGAAAAAATAAATTAAAATAGATTACCGGCTTCAACTGCAATAATATTTTGCCTGTTGTAATTGCAGACTTTTTTTTCTAATTTCTCTTTCTTCTTTCACAAACATCAATGATTATCTTACAGAAATCTCCCAATAATAAAAATCACATTATTTGATCACCACATCAGTTTATAGTCAAACTATCTATCACATTCAGGCAACAGATTACATTATAGCAGAACATCTTTTTGTTAATATATAATAGTTGTAATAATTTACAAGAGTTCTTTTCATTCTTTATTGGTCTCATGTCTCATCCTAGTTATTTAAATAATCATCCGAATCTAATAGAAAATGCACCATTCTAATGTATGCAAAATAAGAATTGGATTCTAAAGCTTTTTTAATTAGAGTCTGTTTTACTTTCCAACTGATGGAATTATAAAATGCAACTATTTGTTTACCAATTCAAAACACACAATTTTGGAAAAGTATAATGTACTTTCAATGTTTTTATTTACTAAATCGAATAAAAATAATCATCAAATACTTTAAATAAAAGAAACATTTTGCCTTCAAAGATAAAAGAATCAACTTAACAAGATAAAAAGATTCAAAATCAAAAAACGTATTTACTTTTTTATGAAAGAAAAATAATTGTAAGATTGTTTAATAGCATTGTTTACCATCTGCATATCAATGTTTCCCTAACATAGCTGCAAACCATTACAAAGAGCTGATAATTTATTTTTTTTATCAATAAACTATTTCTCATAATATTACGTCATGAACTGAAAAAGCTATTTATTTATCAAAATTTGGAAGATTCTCAGCAAAGGTTAAATGTCATTTTTAGTAGATTTTGAGACAAAAGATTTGCATTTATTAAATCTAAGAGAAGGTTTCCCATCTTTTTAAAAATAATCTTTCCTGATATTTAACAAAAATATTAAAAATCAAAAGGAATGTATTATCCCCATCTACTGTTTATGATTCATGCTTTTATTAACACTACTGATGCTTGTATCTTTACAGCCTGCATACCTTGTCTTATTGATGTATAAACATAACCCACACTACAAACAGTTTATAATAAAGGAATTATTTTAACACACAAAAGTATATTTTCGATTGAGTGTTAGGAAAAACTTTCTGTACTTTAAAATAAAAATTAATAACATTATTTATTTTGATAAAAATAATTCCACGCAATAATAAAATAAATAAATTTGTTGAATTTATAGAATTGTGTTAACTATTTATTTACACAAAATGTGCAAATAAATAATTAACAGCAATTTATTAGTAGTATTGTTATTATTATTGAGTGAAAATTTCTCAATTATTGAAATAAAAGATGGACATTTTATAATTAACAAAATACATTGAAAAATAATACGATGATAGCTGAATATCATGAAATCTTTTTCATTCCCATTCGTCAACATTTTAAAATGGGAATCTTGATTATTTTTCCATAATATTAATATTTTAGATGACACAAATTAAAAAGTGTAATAACAACGATTTTTTTTAAATTCCTTATTTTTATAACGGAAACTCTTTACATTTGTGCACTTGGCTTCACGTATGTTCATTTATTAATGTATAATCTTGCTGAACAGATATACTCAAGAGAATGGAATTCTTACATTGAAGGGATATGCATTTTGTACAAGAGCTTGTTTTTGTTTCCATGAGGGAAATCAATATTCAAAGAGAAGTTCGGTCACCTTATTATATTTTAAATTTCAATCACGATGACATTTTTAGAGGTGGAATATCTGATCCAGAAAAGAAAGATTAAACAATTCAAATTTAGTTGGAATATTTATCATCAGTTTTGAACACATAATGCAATCTTTTCTTAATTTTATTGATATTCTGTCATAAAAGGTTTTTTTGATCATAGAAATTGCCTATTATTATAATAAAGTCATGTAAATCTATATTCCTACAGCGATCTTAACAACTATGATGTCAACATTTGAATTTAGTAGAAAGTGGTTATGTTTAATATTATGTTTTAGAAGTTATGAGATTACGATTAATAATTTGTATTATTTGTACTATTGAGGCTACTAATTTTGCCTTGTTTGTTATATTTACAACGTTTAGGTCGCTGTAACCTCCGACCTTTTTCATGTGCATCTTTTTGAACTCAGGAACATTCCAGTTGAAGTCGGGAACCTGTATAAAAAGGTCTAGATAAAATATAGATTTATGAATGCTAATTATAAAGAAACCTAAATACTTTATACTATCATAATTACACAGTGTTGTATTCCTATGCTGACTTTGTATGAAACTAAACTAACCATACATAATGTACAATCTTTTATAGTTATAAATGGCTGAAATAACGTATAATCTTGTACGTTTTTCCACCTGTCCTCAACACTAGTCGCATCTAATAATAATAAACAAGCAGTGAAAATGGGGCTATAGACATAGAATATAAAATATAGTTTTAAATAGCCAGTGTTCGTAAATGCATTAGATAGAAAAATAAAGAGAAACAGTGAGTGTTGAGAAGAAGCCAGCAAAACTAATAACAAAGAGAAAAACAATTTGAAAAGAAACAAGTAAAAACTACTAGGATATGACATTGAAAGTATATGTGTATTCCATCATATTATTAGACTTGGCTAGTGTTCAGGAGAGCTGGAGAAACACAAAATATTATAGGTCATAAAAGCTTCCTATAATTAAAACGATCTGATTTTCATAAACAGATGCTTTTCGGATGTATGTTTAATTCATTTCCTATAAGGTATGTCTATGAATACAATACTGTGTAAATTATCCTAGTCTGAAGAACTTATGTTTCTTAGTCATCAGTATTCATGAATGTATACTTTATCTAGATTTTAAAATAACAACTTTCTACTAAATACAAACAGATGCTATAGTTATCAAATAAGCTGATGGAATAACGATTTACATGAATATACACTTAGTAATAGACAATTTCTATACTATAAACTAGTCTACCTTTTATTTATTAATTTATTAACCTAACTCATTTTTAGCAATGATACCAGACACTGCCCGGGAAATATCAATTCTATTCAAAAATAATATAACTATAATTCTCCTGGATATATAGTATTTGTTTCCTTAATTTAGACTTCTGTGTCTGAAGACATCAATTGTATTTTATAGTTATCTTAGATGTCTCTACTCGGCATTGCCCGGGATTCTTTTTACATTCATTAATAATTTATTTGACTTTAGGATTTTTCGCCTGCAGAAAAACGTTACTTAGTTATGAATAAATGTAAAAAAGATCGATCATTTATTATTGCTGCGATTAAATATTTGCATCCTAAAACCAAAATCGAACTCCTATCAAACGTTTTTCTATTACACAGGTTACAAAGCTTGCTAACAACGTGGAAGTAGGTCGAATCAAAAAAAGAGAAGGGACGCCATATTATTACTTTTTAGGTCTGCCATTTATTTATTCTCTCCAACTTCTGTCACTATCCATTTCTACATCTGCCTGTCTCTTTCTTTCTCTCTGTATCTATAGGAAGAATTAGCAGCATCCAAGTCAAATCAAAAGAAGGGGCGCTTTATTAATTTCTTAGGTCAGTCAGTCAGTCTCTCTCTCTCTCTCTATCTATAGGAAGAAATGGCATCGGCCAAAACTATCAAGTAACTGCCAGTGTCCAAATATTTTAAGATGTCGACACACGCCACACACATGCACACACTAAAGTATAACATCTATCTCTGTCTCTTCTTCCTCTCTCAATGTTATTTTTCAGTTATTTCTTTTATTCCATTGAAAATGCTCAAAACATGATTAACAACCAGTGATAACAGAAAAAACATGTTTAAGATTGTGTCCATTCGAAAAAGATTTTGAGTAAGATAAAGTATTTTCCAGAAGGAAATAAATCGAATTACATTTTTTGTTGTTAAGAACATGGTGTAAATAAATGGCTAGTCAGAATAAAATCTTGTCAGAATCAAAGGTATTAATCAGAAAGGTTCGAGATACAGACGGGCTGTACATTGTTATATCGATGAATGAAATATTTAGGATTAATATTCCCTCTAAAATCTTCTTCATTCTTATAGAGAGAGCAGCCTTTTAAATTTAAGTTTTATTTATTTTCTAGGTGAATTAGAGATGTTTGATTTATTTTAAGCCAAGATAGATATAATCACATTGTCAGACTCGATGACAGATATTCCCAATTAACTATAAAAAATACTTCTAAAATGTTCTCTGGAATTTCATCCTCCATTGCATTGAGAGGGTTTAATCAGTTCCTATGCGTGTGATACCTTCACTAGCTGAGGGGTCCTAGGTAGCAGTTTTTGCAATTGTTCTAGAAGACATATCTATATTAATCCTGGAAAAATCATATAAACAAAACAAACAGGACAATGTAGCAGCATCTTTGCATATTTCCTTAATAGAAATTTTAGTAGAAAAGTCAACTGTCGAATTCTTAACTTTTAAGGTTTTAGATAAGAACAAAAACTCTAACTGACTGACTTAAATATCTGTTTGATTACCTTATTGTGATCAAGATATTCTGTTTTATTACTTTAATTATTTTTTCCTTAACCAAAATTGAGACATTTTTTCTGTAATTTTTCTTCCTTATCAGCAATGGACCAGATAGTAGAAACTAACCATGTACCACTTCTTGTCTTTGTTGGAAGGTGGATGAATACCAATTTGTCTTGCTAAGAAAGTTTGCAGGCCAACTTTCATTTTTTTTCATATTTATCTCAGAACGTTGTTAACATATATGGCTTACATCGATATATCAAGGTTTCAACACTAAAGCTTTTCCAAAGGCAAGTAACTTAAGAGAATAAGCTTATTTATTTGAAATAATCACCATCAATATTTTAATGATTTTCTATTAGGATACAACTGTCTCAGTCACTTTAATAGAAAGTAAATTGTCAAAAGTTTCACCTGAACAAAATATTAATAGATAATATTTACTAAATGTACTACAAACAACCAAATTTGGTAATAGTGTTCATTATATTGCTCCTTGGATTACTTTGCTCATTAGATGAGTATTTTTGTGTATAATATTCAATATTTTAGATGTTATGAATGAGATTGACTTCAATTCTTTTATTTTTTTTATATAGAAATCCCTCATAAGTATTTTATTCTTCTGAAAAAAAGAATGGAGGATCTCATTACTCGTATGAAAGGATTTTTAAAGCAATAAACAGCATAAATAACTCTAATAAGATTTGAGTTAAGTTTACGAATATTTGTAACAAAATAAAATAACTAAAAATCATAAAGAAACTGAATACCAATATAATTCATTTGGAGAATGTTACCAACAATGAGAGTAAGGATATGGCACCCAAATTTACCCTTAGGCGACAGAGTCAATGTTCTGCAATGTTTTTATGGATCATAAACAAGATATCTGCAGTAAACCCATCTCCCAATGTCTTAACCCGATTAGATCAAAACTGAAAAGGATTAGTAAAACTGTTAGTGAAAAAATAAATTTGAGGATCAAAAATTCCCTGCAACTCAATTAGTCGATTAACACCAATAGTGCAATTATATGGTGTGAGGGATTTGCAATTAATAATAAAGCTTCTATTATCCTGTTTAATATAATGGGTTGCTATTCATCGATCACAGAAAGATTATTTACTGAAACAATTGATTTTGTCCAGGTATATACTTATTTATCCAATGGTGAGATTGGTAAATAAAAAAAGCCAAGAAATTTGTTCGATATACTAATGGTGAACAGTGGATTTGATATTGCCATGGGGTTTTTGATTTGCAAAAAAATTCTGAATGGATTATATACTCTGTATGATTTAACGAAACATTTGGACTCAACTGACCTGCGTCTATATAGAAGTTATGGGTTGATGGTGATACACCAAACAGCTTGCCAGAAATGTGATAGAATTAAAATGCAATTTCTTGTTAAAATAAACATTATTTAATAGTTATAAAATTGTCAAAGTTTTACCTTAATAACAAGAATATTATCAAAAGAACAATCTCTAACGAATAGATGAGGGGAATTTGGGGAGCCTAACCGGAAATGTATAACTTTTAAAATCCTGTTGCAAATCGACAGCAGTAACTTAGATATAATACGCAAATATACCTACTTCCTTTCCCACAAAAAAGCCCAACATACACAACCATACAACCATCGAAATGATGTAGAAGAAACATAATAAATGAATAAATAATATCTTTATTTTATTTATTAGATCTATTATTATCAACAGCGGAAGATTGTTACACTACTTTTCTGTCAAATTGCTTTTTGCATTTGCTTTGCAGAAAAAATCAAAACATTTACTTCAGCAATATTTAGTTACTAATTGACGCAGAATGTATACGTTGCTTTCAGGACATCTAAGACGCCAGCGATATTGATTGAATTTGATATTTGTTAATCTGTTTCATTTGTGTTCTTCTCATTTACTACTGTTTCACGAAACGGTTTTGAAATTCTCGTTATATCATGTAACAAGACATTATCATTGCTATGCCAACACCCCTCCACAATCAATGAGACCCTTGTATCATGTGTCAAGATGTGTGCCATTATATAAACATAGATATATAGGGTAAAGAAGAAAAGCAATTTATTGTGGCTCGTTGATGCATACAGAATGTGAGTTGTTTAAAAGAAAAAGAAACTATACAGAAAGATTTATTGGTGTTCATATTAATTGAGAGTATGATTACAAAGTAAAAAGCACCATCAACTGCAAGAGAGAATAGTTTCTTTTGTGTACAAAATTCTAAGTACATAATAAAATGTCTGCTGATTCAGATGATTAAAAACTCATTTAGATATGCAAGTCAATTCAACCTGTTTAAAGTAAAAAGAATTCATGCTTATGCTTTGCTAATCAACAACTACATAAACGAGATGGAAACATAAACTAGCAGGATTCGTGCACAGGCGTTGGCTGGAAGTAATGAAGAACCCAACAAACTCTGCCCCTACCTATGAATTATAGTTTATTGTTTGTTAGAAATATAATTTCTAAGTGGCCAAGTGAATTCAAATTCCAAATAAAACAAACATTTATAATTGTATGTAAAAATAATAACCACTTCTACAAATCCACTTAAAAGTCGATTTGTCAGAGTGATTACACTGGTCAACAAATTTTTATTTTTTTTTCTTTGGCAGACCATCTAGGAGTGTTTTCTGGGGTTTTGAAGGTCGCTGATTACGAATATAACATTGGTTTTGCCAGATTGGTTCTAGTTTAGAAGATACTGATAGCCCCAAATAAGCCTAAACTGCTAAAATTCTCCCTGAAATACTTCAATATAGAAGCAGTAAATAATAATTTTCTGATATTATTGAATCATTATAATGATTATGTATATATTGAAGTATTTCAGGGAGAATTTTTATATAATTATTTATATAGGGAGAATTTTTATATAATTATATACTGTAATTACTTAATAACATGTTCCATAAATATAGTTGCAGTATAAATTAAACAGTAATTAAGAATTTTCTTTTTAATTCCACAGTTGAAAATGAGTTCCAGAGAGAAAATGAGTTCTTCTAGAAGATGTTGCAGATATGAACCGGATGTCTTTTGTTACATCTGTGGACAGTATATGATGGCACAACAAAAGAGGAATATTACAGACTTTGTCAAGAGGGCGTACAAAGCATACTTCGATATGATACTTGGTGACCAAGACAAGTCTTGGGCCCCACATATGGTGTGCAAAACCTGTGTAGAAAGTCTCCGCGGTTGGACCAACGGTAAGCTGAAGTTGAAGTTTGCTGTACCAATGGTGTGGAGAGAGCCCAACAATCATTTTGATGACTGCTACTTCTGTCTCAATGACATGACGGGGTTTAACAAGCACAAGAAAGCAAATTGGCAGTATCCGAGCCTGGATTCTGCTATCCGTCCTGTTGCGCACTCTGAGGATGTACCTGTGCCTGTTTTCACCAGTTTGCCTGAAATCGATGAAACCGAAGAGATTCCAGCTGATCTTTCAATATCAAGTGATG
>OY744526.1:148839887-148874887 GCA_963556195.1 Sepiola atlantica
ATGTTTATCAGACGAAATTCTATTTAATGCTTAAATGTATTTTTAAATTGCTTTTATATGTGGATACATCATAAAAGTTAAACTAATATATATATATATATATATATATATATATATATATATATATATTTGGTCCCCACTCACAAGTTGAACTCTTTCGTAGGAGAATTAATGGTTTCCACTTAGCACGTGTATATATATATATATATATATATATATATATATAAAGGCAATTACGAAGGGAAGACATGTTTTATCTTTCATAATTAAAAGATACGAGACAAGAAAAAAATGTGCCAGCCGACCGGTTAACGAGAGCTGTATTGTGAGAATGTAGAAAAATAAAAACAATAGTGAAAGTATATATTTAAAACAAAGAGAGCGCTATGTTATTTACAATGGGGGATGTGTCTTAGAGACTAATCACACTCAACCACAATAGACACACCTTCTGTTTACAGAGGGAGGGCCGTTTGAGACGTACGGAGATAGTCTTTTCAGGTGGAAAATGGAGTGAGCACGACTCAAGATGGTAAATGAGTCAATGCTGAAGTTCGTTGTGCACGATGAAGTTTTCGTTACTAGTACATCGAGGAAAGGTAGAGACGAATTACACTCTCCTTCGTAGGTATACTTTAATGTGGAATGCATTTTGTTCAATAAGAAGAAGAATGTGTTTGCCTGTTTGATTATTGAAGAGGCAAAATGTGTCGTCTATATATCGAAAGTAGACTAATGGTTTCATGGGTCCAGATAGTAATTTTTCTCATAGAAACCCACAAAAATGTTCGCCATCGTCGGTCCCAGGACTGAGCCCATGGAAACACCATCCATTTGCCTATACATTACATCGTTAAAACTGAATTCAATGGATGTAGTGGCAAATTTCATTAGCTCACGAACATGCTCTCAGGAATAGAAGGAGCCGATAAATGGCTACGATATAAAAAATCGGCACAGATATCGATTGTTTCCAAAATAGGGACACAGGTAAATAGGTTACTAATATCATAAAGGCACATAAATGTATTAGTAACCTTAGACTGTTGAATGTAATTTGCAAAATAAAATGAATCTTTTAAACAGTATTTACTATAGTACTCAAATACTGGTTGTAAAATACGAAAGATCTATTTTGCAACGTTGTGTTGTGATGACCCTACCATAGAAAGAACAGGTCTTAATGGGATATGCCTGGTGCGTTTTGGGTAATCTATATAGGCATCAAAAAGAAAGTAGCCAATTTTTCTTAAATAAAACCTAATACGGTGACTAAATGTACGATTTATATTCGTTTTCCTTGATTGGGTACAGTAAGTGAGAAGTTCGACAAACAAATTAGCTCAACAGTGGAAAATTGCTATTTTGCTTTAAACACGCATGCTGTGTTCTGTACAAAACCATAGTTGACGTTCTCTTGAAAAGATGTTCTAAACCCCCCCACCCCCCACCGCCAAAATAATTTGATTTATCATTTTCAATGTAGTTGCAGTGCCGACGACGTGGGTAGAACGACGTTGAGATTGGACAACAGAGTACAGCAACACATCCCTAGTAAAATTAGGAATGGAACCTTCCAGTCAACGGACGTTCTAAAAAATAGATACGGATCTTCTAGAACCGACCATTTAATTAAAAACTCGTCGTGTGCAACGAACTTCAGCATTGACTCATTTACCATCTTGAGTCGTCCTCCCTCCATTTTCTACCTTAAAATCTTGGAGACTATCCACGTACGTCTCAAACGGCTCTCCCTCTGTAAACAGGATTGAGTGTGATTAGTCTGTAAGACACACTTCCCATTGTAAATAACATAGTGCTCTCTTTGTTTTAACTATATACTTTCCCTTTTTTGTTCTCTGCCTTCTCCCCTTTTAAAATCCCACGATACTACTCTCGTTAAGTGTGGGCGAAACTGGTCAGCTGGCACATTTTTTCTCGTATCTTTTAATCATGAAGATAAAACATATCTTCCCTTCGTAATTGCCCTAATAAAATTCTGTACCCCAAAGAAAATCATGAAATATATATATATATATATATATATATGAGAAGATTATATTGTAGTTTGCTTGAAGAATTGTGCGTAATATGTAATAAGTATTGTTAGAAGGCGGAGACAATGCGTTGGTTAGGTGACACCAGTGGTACGTGAAATGGTAAACAAATGACAATAATAACAATATTGAGAAATCAATAATTTTCAAATAATTTTATTATATTTACCAGTGTTAAGTTCGAACCGTGATGGTAGGGTGGTGTGTCTATCTTTTTTATTTAAATTTTCGAGGGAATCCCCATCATCAGAAACAAATATATCCACTTGTTGGTGTGTGTGTTTTTTTTTTTGGGGGGGGGGGGGTTCTGCCAATAGCCTGGGCCAGAAATTACGGTTTGTTTAGGTTCGTAGAAAAAAATTTTTTATGAACGTTGAGGTGTGACTAGATTAAGTGGTTTGGTGTAGTTAAACATTGTTAAATTATTTTGTCAGTGATTATTATTATTATTATTATGTGTAGTGTTTAGAAGTGTTCTATTTAGTTATTATTGTTGGGGCCATATGCGTGGTATTTGATGTTTTGTGCGTCCGATTGAGGAGGGAGGTAACTCGAATGGATTAAGCTGTGTTGATAGCATTTATACCTATTAGTGCTGACCAACCATAAGGCATCGTGTATTTGGTTTAAACGATCTATAAAATGATATTCATGGGTTAAGCAAAACACACAATTATACAGTATAGCTACTTATATTTATCCTCAACCATTTCAAAACCACTACTTGTGATGGAAGAAGAAAACCAATATTGCTAAAAGTCACCAAAGCACTTTACAGGCAGTTCATATCACTATAAATCTGAACTGAATATATTTACTTGAACTGTTTTTATTATATTGTATGAACCAAGCAGACAAAAAAGTTTTCACTATTTGTGTGTGAACTATATTTATGTGTTTTCATAGAAAAACAGAAAAAAATTAGAAAAAAAAAACTCCGAGAGAACAAAATAAATATCTGTCCATGACTTGGCAAACGTACCAATCAATTTATTCCCGCTCCAAGGGTCTAGATAAAGTACCATTAAGATCTGTGAACTAACAGAACCATACACACCAGTAAAATATACTTGACATGTTTATTTCTTCGTGTGTGTAAACTATGAGCATACGGTTGAAGGTAGTATGAAAATGGCACAGAAAAAGAATCGATGAAGACTGTTTGAATCCCAGTAGTTTCTATTTATATTCATAACATGCTAATTTTTTTATTGCATATGTAATGTTTGAATAACATATATTCTATATGGAATCCATATGATATACATTTCTATGTATTTATAAAAGTTTCAATATTAATCTTTTATAGATTCAATACTCTATAAAAATGTAAAAATTTCAAATTGAGTCTTAAAGTTGAAGGAACATACCTTGTTACAAAAAATAATAACACACAACATTTCAATTACAATTGTAAGGAATCAATGTATAGAAAATAAAATATTACGAATAATTATGTTATAGCAGAAAAATAATCCCTTTTTGAATTGCCACAATAGTAAATAACACCAGGTAAGTATTTCTAGTAACATATAATCAATCCAGGTAAGCAATTCTTACAGATAATAATCCCACAATTATAGTTGCCCTTTGTGTGCACGTTTATAAACTTCCAACCGGAAGTTTGAAGTCATTTATACATAATTACATTCATCTTAGAAAGATAGTTGCTAATGTGGTTTGCATCAATAATCTGAGACAAAATATGCAATCAGTTTAAGTTTTAACATTTTGCATAACAAAACTGCAAACGGAATGGACAATTTAAAATTATTATTAGCTATACAAGAATTTTAGATCAGCTTAATAAAAAAGATGCGTTTCATTCATACCGATTGATTTAAGATTAATGTTTGATTTTGATGTTGTAGTGATACTGTCTATTCGTTATGTTTAATCAGCATAAGAGTAAGAAAGTGTATATATATATAGTTCTCTCTCTTAGAACAAGATTAGAATAAGCTTGGCTAGCCACTGACGAGGTTAATCTTACACTTCACAACAATGGTGTCACTAATAGGAATCCAATTGTCTCTTGAGGTTTCTGACTTTGTAAGTACATGTCTATGATGTTGTGCTACTAGTGCAAGAACTAAAAAGACAAAAAGACAAAAATGAAAGGAGAAAATGAAACAACAGATTTATTTATGGTTACAGCTGGATGTGTTGACATAATGAAAGTGTCCACCATGGCGTTTTTTTTTCTTCAAAAAATGCTTCAGATCATAAATATGAGATCCAAGAAAAGGTTCATCGTGACAGAAAGAACAAAGTTCATGTGAATGTCGATGAAACAAGAAAGTGCGAAAGATATTGCGAATTTGAAAAACAAGAACAGACAGTTGAAGGATTAATTCAATTTAGATTAATTGAAAGTATGTGCAATGCATCACACCGATATAAAATAATGAAACCACCACAAATAGGAAATGTCTTTAAATACATAACTTGATTTTATACAACAACAAGAATTAATACTGACATACAACCAGTATAAAAGTCGATCTAACGAAAAAAATATTTGCTGATACTTACATCTTACATGTCAAAAAAGATAAAGAATGTTGTTATTGCAAACGTGAACACGAAATAAAAAGGGAAAAATGCTCAGTATTTGGAAAGATTTGTACAAGTTGCTTAAAAAAGAACCATTTTTAAGCAGCATGCAAATTCTAAAAAGCAAACGTTGAAAGAGTTGAAGATAACAAAACCATTATGGAAGTCTTTACATTAAAACACAAAAATGAAAAGTGGAGAAAATTGAGCAAAAAAAAAGACATTATACTAAAAGTTAAAATTAACAACGTCAGTTTGGATATGCACATTGATACCAGCAGTGAGGTTACAATTATACAAAAAATTTTCTAGGAACGCATTGGAAAGCCAACTTTACATAAGAGCAATTTACAACTTTGCCAATTTGATAGGTCGATTATAAAAAACTTGAGATTACTTTGAAGTTTCCTTGGAGTTATAAGATACATTTTAAGTAATACCAATAATTGTCACATTGTGTAAAAAGAACAACCGACTTCTTGGAAACGATGTACTTAATATAAATTCTACCAAATTAATTAATGAGATAAAAATAGAAAAAAATGGAAAGTTAAAAACTATGAAGCAGGTTTAAAATTAAAAGAAAATGTTACCCCTCTTATTATGAGGCACATAAATTACTAGTACATTTGTTGCCATTAGTTGTAGCAAAACTTACGAAAATTAATAGAACAAGATCTTCTTGAACATGTTCCACCTAGGGGTAGTAAGCGGGCATCCCCCATTGTAGTTTTGAGAAAGTCAAATGGAGATATACGTATATGTGGAGATGATAAAATAGGCGTAAATCACAAAGTTTGATCGGATTCATATTCTAGACCAGTGCTGAAGTTGTGTTACATTAACTGGCAGGAATAAGCGTTTTTATGAAAATAGATTTCAAAACGGCATATCACCAAATATCAATAGACAATAACTTTAAAAAAGTAATAATGATAAATACACCAATAAGGTTACTGAAATGGAAAAGGATGCCATGTGGGCTGAAAACAGCAACCACCATATTTCAAAGGGCCATCGAACAGGTTTTAGAAGATATCAAAAATATGGTCTGTTAGCAAGACGATACATGCATAGGATCTACTAATGAAAATGAATTAAGAAAGAAAACCGACATCATCTTGAATAAATTAAGAAACGTTGGAATGACATTAGATGAAAAGAAATGTGCAAACAATAGTAGTAAAATATAATTTTTACATTATTCTATTTCAAAAGAAGCTATATCACCAGACTTAGCCTTAATATAAAAAAATACTAAAAAAGCTAAATCTTCAAAACTTGAATCTTTTGTTGGATTAGTAATCGATATTTACCAAAATATACAGACCTGACTGAACCGTTTGCAAATTTCAGAAAAAGAAATGTTAAATTCATCTTGTCAGAGGAACAACAAAAAGCTTTTGATAAGTTAAAATTAATTATGACAAAAAAACAATAGTGAAAATTCTTTATCCCAAGAAGGACATTCGATAATGTATTTATCAAAAAGACTAACGAACACTGAATTTACTTATTCAAATATAAAGAATGAAAAAGAGACACAGAATAATACAAAGAGAGACAGAAAAATATGGAATACTAAAAAATAGAGAGGAAGAGGGAGGTAATTCAGAAAAGGAAACCATCAGAGGAAGTACAAGATCTAATAAGGCATGAAACATTTGTTTCAGGGAGATGTAATGATACTGGCTATTCGTTATGCCTAATTAGCATAAGAGTAGGAACGTGTGTATATACAATTATCTCTCTAAGAACCAGATTAGAATAAGCTTGACCAGCCTCTAACAAGGTTAATCTTACATTTCACAACAGATGTGTTAATCAAACTGATAAGTTTTTTTGTTCTTAATAAACCAGTTATTTTACACTAGCTGTAAATACCCGGAGCTGCCCGGGAGTCTTTAATGTTAATTTATTTTATTATTCAGATTTAACAAGTTAAATTAAAATGCTTCTAAATTCATGTCAAAGATTAAAATTGCTTATTTCTTTAAGAATAAGCCGACATGTATTCTGATAGTGTAAGATATGAAAATAAATCAGTGTTTAATAATGAAAATGAAGTCATGTAAACACATGTTTATGAATATTTACTGAAATGGCAGACTTGTTTCCGAATAAACCGAAATGCATATTGGTGAATTTCGTAATTAAATTACTATTTTAAATATGGAATACTAAAAAATAGAGAGAAAGAGGGAGGTAATTCAAAAAATGAAACCATCAGAGGAAGTACAAGATCTATAGGGGCATAGATGAAAAGAAATGTGCATGATGAAAAGAAAATATGTTATTAATAAAAAAAGAAGAAAACAAATATTGGATGCTCAAACGCGGGATAAGCGCATTTAAATATATTGAATTGTTTATAACGCAAATGCAATGCTATTTAATTAATGTATACTAAGATGAAAATATTACACTTACCATCAAAAGAGGCAACTATTAATGATAAATAAGGGAATGATTGACTTCGAAGGTCGTTTATGAAATTAAATAAAAAATAGATTTTTCACAGAGTATTGATTTAAAAAGAAACTAAAAAAGAAATAGTTTAATGTTTATGTTATGCAATTTTTGAAAATTCTGAACTAGAATAGACAGTCATCCCAAGGAGGAAAAAAACATATGACGTACTTAAATAGTGCAATCGACGACAGACATACTTTTCTTATTGGTTTTGTTATTCGATGTATATGAAATTAGTCAACACACCTAGCATTAGATGTCACCCGAAACGATTCCCCAAAGTAAATCAAGTATGATATACTTGTAAAAGAAATGTTGCATCGATGTAAATAAGCAAATATATAAAATGGAAAAATCATTATTAGAAATCTAGATTTAAAAGAAATAATTTGGAGCTTAATAAATTGTAAATAGGATCAGTGAATCTATCGGTGGTTCGAGGGCGATAGCTGTTGATATATCAAAAGCCTTCGATAGGGTTTGGCACAAAGGTTTTCTTCACAAACTTGTTAGGCATGGAATATCTGGAAATGCCCTCACAACTATCATATATTTTCTCTCTGATAGGTCTATTAAAGTAGTTGTTGACGGGCAGAAGTCCGAAGCTCATAATATCAATGCCGGCATACCTCAAGGATCTATTCTGGGCCCAACCCTGTTCCTGATCTTCATACATTTTCTTCCAAATGGTATTCTGAGATCATTCATTCATATCTATGCAAACAACATAACTATCTATGGTAGCGCTTCATGTGTTCTTCAGAATTGTGTGATCTATTCCATGCTTCTTTTGTTTCAGCTCGTTGGTCTAGTGGTCTCCATCAATTCGCTGTTTTGATACCTCATTCTAATACAGCTTTCTATTCCAGTAGCTTCTTTCCAAGAACTGCAGGCTTGTGGAACTCTCTTCCTGCTGACTGTTTTCCTCTAATCTATAGCCTTGGTCTTTTCAAGACTGTGGTGGAATTGATGATCTTGAACCAGAATCGAGCGATGGAGGTGGCCCGGACTTAGTTCAACCCCACAGTAAGAGGGTCCGCCTTTGCCTGGCTTGCAGATGGAAAGGAAGTTTGGCTTACTAGTTTTCTAGTGAGGATTGAACTCACAACCCCGAAGTAACAAATCTACTGGTTGCTGCACAGTAATAATAGATTTAATTATAATGACAAATAGTGAGTCAGCGGATTATGTTTTTTTCTGATTGGTTAGGCAGAATTAACTGAGGGAAAATCTGCTAATAAAAAGAGAAGAGAATGAGAATAAGGGGGAAGAGAAAAAGAGAGTGTCGAGTGAGATTCTGCGGTGAGCTGAATTATTTTCATTCAGGGGTTTTTGTGCTTCTACAGGAATTGAACCAAACTGAGTTTTTTTTTGTTTGTTAAACGTTTGAAGTCTAGTCATAGACTTCTGAATTTGTTACTAATTATAAGCTATTTCGGCACATATATACTTGGTATGGATGTCAAGGCTTTCGACATCCAGCTAATTCCGGAATTCAGCGGTGCTACAACTGACATGCCTATCGTTGAATGGATAGAGAATGTGGTGTTAGTTTGTGAACTCTGCGCCATGGAAAAAATCGAGCATGTTCTACCATTACGGCTACGAGGCGGCGCGCTTGCCGTGTACAGACAGCTGAGTCAAGAGAAAAGGGCAGACGCAGAACAAATTAAACAGGCCCTTATGACTGCATATGCAACGGATAGATTCAACGCATTCGACCAATTTGTGGCGAGGCGTCTCCGCCCAGAGGAAACGGTAGACGAATTTCTGGCTGAAATGTATCGTTTCACTCGGCTGATTGGCGAACCTTTGTCCGATCGATGGATGGCTTGTGCATTCGTGGCGGGGTTGCCACAGTATGTCAGGCAGCTTCTTAGAGCCTCGTCCAGGATGGACGTAATGAGCATGCAACAACTGCTGAATCGAGCAAGAGCCATCATGACGGATGACAACGGGCACCAAGTATAAGCCGCCGTGTTTGGATGCAAAACTTTCCCCCGCCAAACGATACAACAGAGCAATCATCTGCTACAAGTGCTCTGGGCCTAACCATATGGCCAGAAATTGTACACAGGGACCCTCGAAGGGGGCAGATAGTAAATTATGGAGATTTGGCAGCGAGAAACAGTGTTTTTGGTGCAACGGACTTGGGCACATTTCATCAGAGTGCCAGGGAAACGCCCAAGGGGAGGAGACGTCAGCGCCAGCCTGCTTTCCCGATCAAGTAAAAACCCGCACCTTACCTCCTGTAAAAGTCTACGTGGATGGACAAGAGTTCGCAGCTCTGGTGGATTCCGGATGCTCACAAACGCTGGTGAGCAAGGCTGTGTGTCGTTGCTGGAGGGATAAGGAGGTGAGTATTGACCGCCGACGGAAAGACCCTGAAGTGTTTGGGTTACGGAAAAATCAAGTTGGGTGTTGAGCAAGTTCAGCCTGTGGATATTAAGGTTTTAGTTGTGGAAGGGCAGTTGTTAGGATTCGATCTCCTTCTTGGAATTGATGCGATTAGAGAGCTTGGCGGCATACACCTGACTGAATCTGGTAACGTGCGATTCGGGAACATGAAACAGTGTGCAGCCATTTTTATCGACGAACCCGACTTTGTTGTAACATTTGATCAGAGTACAAAATTATGGACTGCATTGTGGAAATGGGCGAGTGGTCGTATTCCCAGCGAGCTGACAAATAGAGTGCAGCAATATAAAGTGCCTGATCACATCCGGGAAGCGTACGACGAAGAACTCTCACTTTGGCAGCGAAACGGATGGCTATTACCATATCCCGAGAAAGAACTAGGCCCTCCGAAGGGGCTAATTCCATTGATAGCGGTTGTGCAGGAGCACAAGCAGAAGTCCGACCAGTACTCAACTATCGAGAACTAAATGATTATGTGGATGCATTCACTGCTAACGCAGAAGTGTGCACGCAAAGACTCAGAGAGTGGCGGCAACAAGGAGCCGATGTGTCGCTTTTAGATTTGAGGAATGCATACCTACAAATTCACGTTGACAAAGCGTTGTGGCATTTCCAAACAGTAATTATCAAAGGCAAGCGTTTTTGCCTTACTCGACTGGGGTTCGGCCTAAATGTGGTGCCGCTTATTATGAAGTCTGTGATTGCTGCGATAATTTCTCAAGATGAGAAAATTAAAAATGCCACGTTAGCCTATGTCGACGATATCTTCATCAACGAACGACTGGTTTCTGCGGTTCGTGTGCGGCAGCACTTCCTAAAGTACGGATTGGTCTGCAAAGATCCAGAACGATTGAGAGATAGAACTAAGGTCCTGGGTCTGCAGGTCTGGGAAGAGAGTGACTCTCTCAGGTGAAAACGAGGTGGTCAGATTCCAGAAATGCTGCATGTAATGACACGTCGACGTGTATTTTCCTTGTGTGGGAAATTGGTTCGCCATTTCCCAGTGTGCGACTGGCTTAGGGTTGCTACTGCGTTCATCAAGCGTCAAGCAAGTTCGCTAACCAACGGATGGGATGATGAGACCAAAGATGCCTCTCTCTGTCAGATGCTGTCGGAAATGACTGCAAGAGTGTGGGAATCGGATCCACTTAGGGGAAACTGGTGCATTGATGGAAACGAGATGAAAGTCTGGGTTGACGCAAGTTCTATTGCTACGGGAGTGGCATTGGAAGTGAATGGAAACATTGTGGAAGATGCTTGTTGGCTGCGTCCGACCAATGATGCGAGGCACATTAATCTGGCCGAACTTGATGCAGTGATTAAAGGTATTAATCTGGCCCTCCAGTGGAAGGCACAAGTGTTGCATATAATGACCGATTCAGCATGCGTACATCGATGGGTGTCTGACACCTTGACAGGAAAGGCACGTCTAAACACAAAAGCGGCAGGTGAAATGCTGGTGAGGCGACGCTTGGGAACATTACGATCGCTGGCTGAGGAATACATGTTGACGATTGATTTGACTCTGGTTAAATCCTGCCAAAACAAAGCTGACAGACTCACCAGAGTTCTGCAGGGATGGTTAAGTATGCACAAGAAAGGAGAACCAAATCTGGAGAGTTGTGCCACTTCGGTGGCCCGATTAAGTGAAGCTCAAGTTGCCAACATCCATCGACAGAGTGGCCACCCAGGTGTTAAAAGAACATTATATTTTGCCAGGACTGTCAACCCACTGGTGGCAAAGAGGCTCATTAAATCTGTTGTTAGAACCTGCAAAGCTTGCCAATCAATTGATCCAGCACCGGTTCAGTGGAAAAAAGAAGATCTGAGTGTCAAGAAAAACTGGTGCAGATTGGCTATGGACATAACCCACTATAACGGGTGTCATTTTTTTACGCTTATCGATTGTGGTCACTCCCGCTTTGCAATATGGCGGCCACTGCGACGGCAAGATTCATCTTGTGTCATTCGTCAGCTGGAGAACATTTTTCATGAGAGGCCTACCAACCGAAATATTAACGGATAACGACACTGCATTCACATGCAGACAATTTAAGGAATTTGCAAGTACCTGGGGCGTGTATTTTAGGTTCCGATGTGCTTACGTTCTGTCCGGTAATGGCATTGTGGAACGCAGTCACAGAAGTATAAAAACTATTGCGTCCAGAAAAAATTGCTCAGCGTTGGAAGCTGTCTACTGGCACAATGTTACACCAAAAGACAACCTCTCACCGTCTACAACGCCGGCTGATGTTTTGCATAGATATCATATCCGAATAAAAGGCATTGATATCGTTCCCCCGCCTGAAGTGCAAGTGATTGAAGGGAGATTTGAGATAGGTGATCTGGTATGGGTTAAGACTCCACACAGCAGGTGTACAACTAAATATGGAACTGGACGCGTAACCGATGTGATCAGTGAGCAGTCTGTGCGAATTGATGGAGTACCTCGTCATGTCAAGGATCTACACCCTTATGTAGGATCGCCTCCTTTTTCCAATGAGGAAGAAGAAGATTCTGAGGATAGTGAGAGGCCGGTCTACTTCAGGTAAGGTTCGCCAGATCGTCCCTCGGATTTCGGTGGCATACTAGCAGATTCCGACTCGTCTAGTGGGAGTGCCTCTGAGGAAGAAGTTCAACCGCTCCCCCTTCGAAGGAGTACCCGAAACAAAAGACCGCGCCCGCATTGTCATTTGTGTGATCCGGAGATCAGGGAAGAGTGTGGCGGAATTGATGATCTTGAGCCAGAATCGAGCGATGGAGGTGGCTCGGACTTAGTTCAACCCCAAAGTAAGAGGGTCCACTTTTGCCTGGCTTGCAGATGGAAAGGAAAATAAGTTTGGCTTACTAGTTTTCTAGTGAGGATTGAACTCACAACCCCAAAGTAACAAATCTACTGGTTGCTGCACAGTAATAATAGATTTAATTATAATGACAAATAGTGAGTCAGCAGATTATGTTTTTTTCTGATTGGTTAGGCAGAATTAACTGAGGGAAGATCTGCTAATAAAAAGAGAAGAAAATGAGAATGAGAATAAGGGGGAAGAGAAAAAGAGAGTGTCGAGTGAGATTCTGCGGTGAGCTGAATTATTTTCGTTCAGGGTTTTTTGTGATTCTACAGGAATTGAACCAAACTGAGTTTTTTTTGTTTGTTTGTTAAACGTTTGAAGTCTAGTCATAGACTTCTGAATTTGTTACTAATTATAAAGACTAAGGCTAATAGACATCTCCTGTCTGTGTGATAATCATATTTCGTTCGTGTTAGCTCCTTACATCAAGTGGCTTTATGCCTTGTCTGGAGCGATTTCCATAAAAAAAACAAAAAAATACAATTCAGCTTTTCAAATTCCCGTCCAAATAATTTCCATGTATTTCATAGAAATTTACTAACCATATCTCAAAAGAATATAATATTTTATTTTATTCTAATTAAACAAATTAAATAATTTAGACTGAAAAATAAATATTGATAGAATAAAATATTGATGAACTAAACGTTAATTATGTTTTTCCTTCTCCTCCTCCTCTGCCTCCTTCTCATTGTTTACACATAACATGTATTTAATTAGTAATTAATAAATGAATAGTTTTACCCCACCCATAAGTTGTACCTACCCGGCGTTGCCCGGTTGTTATTTTACTTTCATTTTTGTTTCACTGTTTTGTTCTTCTCAAATCGCATCGATACTTTTCAGCTTTTTTATCACTTAAATTCATAAATAAATAATAATAATAATAATAATAATAATAATAATAATAATAATAATGATCTAAGAGTTAGAAGTAGCAAATACAGCAAGCAGGCCTATAGGGAGAGGATGACCGCTGAATACATGTTGAATGCAATGAGTGGAAACCTTGCGTTCAAGTGAAGGGTAGAAGAGAGTGAATAGTAATGAAGTTCGAAATAGTATTTGTTTAAAATCTGGTTTATTTTATTCTGTTGCATTTTTTATTTTAATAAATAATTAATCATCATCATCGTCATCATCATTTAAATTCCGTTTTGCATGCTGCCATGTGTTGGACAGCTTTAAGAAATTGACTTCCAAACTAACCTTTCTCTAGCCAGGTCTTCATTTACCCCTCTTTCTTTCAAGTCAATCATTATCACTTCCTCCCATGTTTTCCTTGGCCTTCTCTTGTGAACTGAACCCACTAGTAAGCCAATAACTCTCATCCATTCTTTCAACATGGCCATACCATCGAAGTCTCCTGTTCTGAACACATATCGCTATGCTGTCCAGATTAAATCTTCCTCTAAGGTCATCAAAACTAAGTCTGTCTTTAAAACTCAGATGACACATTCATCGTATCATTCTTATATCAATTCTCTCCATTCAACGCATGTCCTCAACTAGCCAGGTTTAACTGTCATGTATCATGCCACTGCATACTCTTTCCTTGGTTTAGAATGTAACGCTCTGCTGGTTAGTAATGGCAGAAGGTTTCTGAACTTAATCTATCCACTCCTAATTCTTGCAATCATACTAGCACTTGCTCCACACTGTGTTCTAAGGGTATCACCAAGGTAACAACTTCAAATAATTTAGTGTGTAATTATCAAAGCTATTTTGAAGCGAGAAAACACACATATGTGAAGTTGTCTCATAATTTTATTTATATAGATTTATAAAAAAATAATTGTTATTCGTATAAAATTGTATATTACAAAATAGTTAATGTTCATTATGAATGAACATTTCATAACATGTGTTAGTTTCAATTCTTGTATTTAATTGTCCCGACCCTTATACAATTGTCCTCCCACTTGTACAGTTCATTTCCTTCCTCACAGTTTAATTACATTATTTGGCCTTATCTTTCCAATAATGTTTTTTTGCTTGGGCTTTATTATTGTGAAAAATTGTATAGCTGACTTTCTGTGTGTGAAATATTAGCACATTGATATATAAAATGTGTCTGATTCTCCTTTTACTTAGGAATTTAATTATTATTATTATTATTATTATTATTATTGATATTGTTAGCAGTTACTTGAAGAAGAAGAATATTTGATTATAATATCTAAGGGGCTTAATAGACATTAAAACAAAAACAAAACAAAAATGAAACTTTGTAGGTGTTCTTTAAGTATGAAACAGTAAGAATTCGGATTTTGTTGTGTGTACAGTTGTAAAAAATACAATATGGGAGATGTCATCCAAAAAAAAATTCGAACAATTAGCTGAGTTGCTGAAGGAACTGCAAGAAAAGAAGATTAATGAAAAACTTAATACAGAAATATGTAAATGAACACGGCGAAAATAGATAGACTTGAAGAATCAATGAATAAACATGTTGAGAAAGAGAAAAGAGCATATTGGATGCAGAAAGTGAAAAGAGAAAAAATAAAAAGAATATACTTATTTATACAATAAAGAAGGGGAAAACAAAATAGCAGTTGAACAAATATTGAAACAGAATTTGTTTCGGAAACAATCCTTGCTGTGTTTGATGAAATTCAAGCTTGCAAAAATGAATTAAAAATGCCATAAAAATTCACTACACGGAAAAGCCACATAGGATAGAAGACCTTTAAGAGTCGGCTTTCATTGGCTGCATCCTGTCGTAGTGTTTCTATGATACACAAAAATGTTAAACTATACAATTCCAAACATTTATTTTGAAGAAGACCTGACAACAATGAAGAACGGAAAGATGAAACTTTTGAGGGAAACAAAAATGAATAGCTTAAAAAGAGTCAGAAAATGGATTGTGGCAGGCAGACGATTGTTCATTTATCAAGCCGGTAAAACAACAAAAAGAACACCAGTATATCAAGACTATCAAAATAAAAATCAATTTAAGTTTACCTTACATGAGACTTGGGTGAATATTTTGGGCTAATATTAACAAAATACAATAACAAGTAAAATGCATTTTTTTACTTTGAACTGATGCATATATAGTAACGTTTACTTCCAAACAGCTTTTGGTTACTTTGCTCAAATATTTTCAACTAATACTGCATGTATTTTGCAAATTTATTTTCAAACTTTGCCATTTCAATTTTGGAAGCCAAATCATGCTATATTGTATGTTTTCTACAAAAGTGCCATTGACAATCTTCTAGAACAATCGTTCTTAAACTTTGGAGGGATCACATACTTCTTATGGATCCTATTAAATAAGAAATATGTGTTACTATTACTATAATGAAGAGTTTGTGTTTGTATTCTTTATCAAAACTGTGGATATTATTTAAAAGGGATATGGTGTTAAATAACAGTGGGCATTATAGTTATGTACCAATCTAGTTAACTGTAATGACAAGAGTTATTTAAAACTATGTTACTTTTAAATGATATTCCAAGTCTTTGTTACAAACATACAGACCTGAAATCTCCATTATACTAAGTATTAAGGGTCTAGTTGCTAGTAATAAAAATAAATTTTTATTTTAATTTTTAAATGTTTAAGGTAATATCATTGTGCTAACTGAAACTTGGCTTTCTGATTATAGTTTTTATGCAAACATGCTATCAACTTTTAATAAGTACAAAGCGATTTGAAGTGACTGAAAAGTCAAACTATATTCACCATATGAATCTGAAGTAAAAAGCATAAGAGAAGACTGTGGCTTATTGGTAGACAATTATCCGACCAGAAAATGTATTAAAAATTTGTTTATGTTTAAATCTATGATATTATTACACAAGATGACCTTACTGTTCAAAGAATATAATCAGAGAATAGCATTTAACCATGGTCGTTGTAAGTAAAAGCAACCAGAGCACTGGAAAATGACGTCATGCTATAAACGAGATATGTCAAACAGTCAGACTATGGGCATTTTGACCCTCCCTTGACTTAAAAATTCATTAAAATTCAGGAAATTAACCAATCATAATGACATTTTCAGTATATAATTAACCCATTAGTTTATTAGAAATCTTAGTGCAAATGTATTATTTCGTGTAATGTGTCTGATTTAATATTCATTCTTTAAAAAAGTTCATTCTTTCCAGTCTACATCAAATGAAAAGACTAGTATCAGTTATACTGCATTGAAATATCTCTTGATTTATAAAAATAACAAGAAAAAGACTAATAATTATACTTAGGCAATTGTATTCTTCATATGAACATTTCATTATCATTAGTTTTAGCTGAATAATTTAATAAGAGTTGCTCTCATTTCCAAAAAACTAAAATGTTTCTTGATTTTTTTAACTTAAAAGTAAATCAAACATGAAATATTACGAATTCAGTAAAGTAACACAAAATCAATAATTCTAAATAATTAATTAATAGAACATTTATTGAAATTAATTAAAATGTGTGTGTGTGTTTTTTTTGTTTTTTTTTTCAAAACTAACAGTTTATTTACAATGTAGTAAAAATTTGTAAAAAATTAAAGCAGTCATATTTTTTTGGGGGGGGGGAATTTTGGATAAAACTTATTAATTAGTCTAAAATTGTATTGTTTATCCCGAAATAAAATTCTAATTTATCTTTTTAAAGACTTGAAATTTGAAGTTTAATGTAATGCTTTAATCATTGTAGGATATATTGTAATTTTCTCTGATTTTCTTTCATGCTTGATATCTATAAAAAAGGAAATACGTTTGAAAAAAGGAACAAGTTAAAAATGATTTCCAAGTGAATGAATACTCCAATGGACCTGAGTCTGCTTGTTTTGATTACTTGCTCTGATTACAGATGGAAGCATGCACGTTAAGCGTTTCGAGCACTTCCGGTTCTTATAGATAGTAGTTCTTACTCCCACTATCAATGACGTCACCAGAAAAACTCGACTTAGTTGACAAGCCTCCTTTACTTATGATGGCCGTGATTTTAGCCATTCTAGATAAGTACATCTGAAAACACACGCCATTTTAGCTGCCTCAGCAGACCGTCGCCAACCCCAAAGACATGCATTCAAAAACCATGGCGTGATTTTTTCAATGCTGATTTTTTGGCCACTTATGTGGCAAAAATGGAAGGTGATTTTTCTGGTCTGAAAACAATGGCAAACGAATGCTATCTGATACAATTAGACGTCCATGCAAAAAGATGCACTCAAATACTTGACTTGTTATATGCAAATAATGATGACTTTTTCTTAAGATACTAGTGTGGATATTGTCTTTTCTGATCATAAACGTATTACATTAAAAATGGATTGAATGCTCAATGGTGCCATATGAGTAAAAAAGAAACAGAATAAACTGTACATACACAACAACATCACTAATAATAATGCTAATAATGTTCAGTCTTCACTTAACACAGCCTCTTGTTAAAATCAAAATGTTACATTATATCCAAAAATAGATGTGATTACCTAGTTTATAAACACAGATGTGCGAATGTAGTATACAACATAATCACATGAGTGTAACCTTCAATTGTCTTTTATACAAAGTCTCTTTTGAATGAATAATAAAATGTGCCAAAACTCAGCATGATTATCTCACCTCAGTTTGCCAGATTTTCTTTTGAAAAAAATAGATGGTAATATTTATTCTCCAACCAGTATTTCATTTACCTCCTCTCCAGGAGGTTAAACACAAGGTCAGGTGTGGGTTTTGATGAAAGTGGTTTTTGTGGAACAAACTGGATTCGAACCCGGCACACACCAGTCCGTTTAGTTAACCACTTAGCCAGCAGGTTCATCTTGACTCCGCACTCTTTTTGTTTCACACTATTAATGTTATGATCCCTGTACCCCCCTGCACTGCTGCTCATACGATTCGCCTACCCTTGTTTATAAATCGAACACTTATTTAAAATGGTGAGAACTCGAAAACAAGTGCGATTTCTTGACTGTTTAATCATCTTCAAAAATAGATTCTTTTGCACACCTGCACGCTAAATTTTGTTGTTGTTTCTAGCATGAACTATATGGATTTTTAAACGGAGAGATAAGAAAATACAACCTAAATACATACATACATCATTGACAAACAAAACATTTTGCAATGTCCATTTAATAAATAAGTTTGTTGTAAAGACTTGAAACTTCATACAATTGTAAAAGGCAAACACTAGATAAAGGTAATTATGGAGGCTTCAAGTTGATGGATGTAGTCCTGAAAGTGATTGAGAGAATAATTGAGCAGCAAATAAGAAGTCAGATAAGCATAGATGAAATGCAGTTTTGTTTTATGCTTTAGTAAAATACCACTGGTAATATATTTATCCCGATAAAAATGAAAGAGAAGTATTTTAATAATAATAATAAGCGGTTTTTGCCTTTGTGGATCTAGAGAAAACTTTTCACAGAGTGCCAGGAAATGTTGTCTGGTGGGCTTTGCATAAACTAGGGGCAAGTAATTGGTTGGTGTATGTTGTTCAAGCAATGTACAGAAATGCTCAAAGTCGTGTTGTGACAGCTTTAATGTTAAAGTAGGAGTACATCACTGAGTCCGTTGCTTTTCATCTGTGTCTCTTCTTTTGATTTGTGCCTTAGAACCATTGTCCAGGGAGTTTCCGCAGGTTGTCCAGAAGAGATGCTGTATGCTGATGATTTAGTACTTGTCTGTGAAACAATGGAAGACCTACTTGTTAGCTTAAAGACTTGGAGGAATTCTACAGAAAGTAAAGGTCTGAGAGTGAATGTTACCAAGACCAAAGTGATGATCAGTGGTTGTAGTGTTAGAAAGCTCCCAAAAAGGGGAAAGTTTTCCTGTTCAATTTGTGAAATTGGAGTCGGCTGCAATTCAATCCTTTGTGGTACTTATAAGCATTCGGTGGAATTACTAGTAGGTTGAGAGAGAATAACCAGTTTATGCACAAAAGGTGTAAGACTATGGAGATGAGAATTCAGATGTGGAGAAAGCATATCTGGATGGCGAGCTATTGAGGTTGTCGAGAAGTTTTTTATCCTTGGTGATATCACTGGATCACAGGGTGGAACAAGTGTTAGTGCAATTGCAAGAATTAGGAGTAGATGGAGAAAGTTCAGGGAACTTCTGCCATTACTAACCAGCAGAGCGTTACCACTGTCATACAAGGGAAGAGACTATCAAGCATGTGTACGCAATATGATGATGTATGGAAGTGAAACGTGGCCAGTGAGGATTGAGGACATGCGTTGCATGGAGAGAAATGATATAAGAATGCTACGATGGATGTGTAATCTGAGTCTTAAAGATATACTTAGTTTTAATGACCTCAGAGGGAGATTAAATCTGGACAGTATGGGGATATGTGTTCAAAACAGAAGACTTCGATGGTATGGGCATGTTGAAAGAATAGATGAGAGTTATTGGGTTAGTAGCAGGTTCAGTTCATAGGGGAAGGCCAAAAAACATGGAAGGAAGTGATAAGGATGGACTTGAAAGAAAGAGGGATAAATAAAGTCCTGCCCATAGATAGGTTAGTTTAGAAGTCAATTTCTTAAAGCTGTCCAATGTATGCCAACATGTCAAATGGATGTTAAACCGATAATGATGACGACGACGACGATGACGATAATATTCTTGTCATCTGTAGAATCGTTTATGGGGTCTATTGTCTGGTTTGATATGCAAAAATGTCATTAGTTATTGGTTGTTAGGTAATTGTTATACATATTCAACTAAAACCATTTCAGTTAATTATATCAACTATTTTGTAACAAAATTAAAGATTGCAACATTTCATCTGAAATTTGAAGGAAGTTGTTTAATAAAATCGATATTGATTTTGCAAAATCAATTGATGCTGTAGATTATGGAAATAGTGCTGAATAAATTGAAAATTAAAATAAAAGTAAAAATTAGAACCTGAATAGACAATTTCCTAAACAAGAAAATACAAAAAGTAATAGAAAATGGAGAGCTATCAGATTTTTTGGTGGCACCTGGAAAAGCACTAGGAAAAGTGCTAGTAACAGTTTTGCATCTTATGTTATCCAATAGCAATCTGAAATATATTAACGCATTCTGATGGCACCGTAATAATGAAAAAGAAACAACAGAAATGGTTATTCTTGAGATACGACCATTCCATTTGCATGTTTTGCAAATAAATTGCTTTTTCAATATCATGTGTGAACGACTAACGAACCAATGGATGTTAAGGGTCTTTTAAGGAGGTACATGGACACATTAAAAACTAAAATGCGTCTTTGGCAATGAAAATGCTATTTTAAACTTAAGAGTGACGAATTGATGGACAGAGTCTCTTGGAAGGATCTGTGGACGCATCTAAAATTTAATAAAAACTCTTGAAGAGGAACTGAAGTATCATTTAAGAAGAATCTGTCAATGATGCACTAAAAATAATATGAAATTTAATTGTGATAAATTTGAATTGATTACTTTTACACCAACGAAAAGTATTGATAGAAAAAAGAATAATCTGCCACCAGCTGTAAAATCAATTGAGAAGAAACATAATCTAAGAAATCGGAGAATCCAATTATCAAGCAATCTTAAAGTCATTGAGGACAATACATCAATAATAGATTCTTTTTTAATGACGTTTTAGATCCTAAAAAGTTTCCTAACACAGAATGTATGATTAAAAAAATGAAAGAACAGAACCAAAATTCTCATCACCATATTCGGTTGAACGTGTTTTACATGCTTGCATGTGTTGAACCCAAATTTCTAATTATTATTAAACAAGATAAAGTTCAGTACCAGATAGTACATTTAATACAAATCTAATATTACATATCGTTGAGATCTCACTGAATTTTGTCTGTTTCGTTCAGTTTGATAAAGAAAACAGAATGATGTCAGTCCTTGGGAGGACCCTTCTCATTTGGGTACTAAACTGTTGTTGTCCAGTTTGTCTGTTCAGCTGAGTTACCACCAATGTGTCTCTTTTCAATTTCTTTTTCTCTACTGTTGGTTGTGTTAACCAGTCTTCAATAATTGATGGGATGATTCCGTCTACTCATAATTGGAGTAAACAAGCAGTGGTTTGTTTATTAATGTTAGAATGTAGTTCTCTTAACACATGTGAAAGTAAAGTATTTAATAAACAACCCAAATATATTACAGAGATTTTTGGAAGAAAGAAAATTAACCTAATTGTCCAGGAATAAGATGAAGTACTGTTACTACATCTTGGGAGGTGCTGCTTGAAGTAGTCTTTCCCGCCTTGACAGGTACAAAATCGACTTTGAAATCTACTGGGAGGTGTCCTCTTCTCTTCTCTACAGCCTCTTTTTCACAAAAAAAACACGTTGCTCGTCTTTCTCTACCATATAGTTATTTTCATGATAGGTGCTCAACTCAGCTCCAATCTATGGCCCCCTGTAAAACATTCAAGTTACAATCACTGTAAATAATTTTCTTTTCTTCCTTTGTGTACCTAAAACTAAATGGAACTTCTATGAGCAAAGTTTCTTTTTCAGAATTACCCTTCTGTGGAGCACAATACCATGGGGCTGCTTCCCAGCTGCTTATAACATGGTTGTTTTCCAGTTTGATGTTAACAAATTTTTGTCGGACCATCCTCTTATATAATCAAACTTTCCCCAGTTTTAACCACCATCTCCAATCTTCACAGTGTCAAACTCATTAACTCTTATCCTTGAGTGGATTTTTGGTCCTGATAAGCAGTGACTCATTAGTAAAAAGAATACAAAGAGAAGCTTTATCAAACCCAATAAAAGACTAAATTGATTATGTAACATAGTATATTTACATATTTAGATGCGTCCAAGCATCTCTATAAGAGGTTCTGTCTGCCTGTTAGTTTCCCATGCTTTTGTTAGAAAAAACATTTTTGTCAGTTCAGCTGAAGCTTGAAATAGTATTTTAGATGTGTTTGTGCATCTCTATAATAATAATACCTATTTCTAAGTTTATCTGTCTGTCATGCAAAAGATTAAAATATGCAGATTAAATGAATGCATCTTTAAAAATATCCTTTCATATTTGTATATACAACACTACTTCTCAATTTACTAGATCTTAAAGGTAAGAATAATGGACCAGACAATGAACTAATATAGAGTACAATACAATACTTAGAATAATATTAAGACACAAAGTCAAAAGTGAGTTGATCTCTGATTTTTTGCTAAAAACTAATAATTTACACTATATGAATACAATTATTAGTTTTTAACAAAAAAATCAGCGACCAACTCACTTTTTGCTGTTGACAGATAGGATAAAGTTACAGAAAGTAATGAGAAAATATCTATATTAATAAGTGTGTGACCACTTTTTGTGGATCTGAATTACAGATTACTATTACACTAGCATAAAAGAAAAAGAACTGTTTGAAATCCTATTTTTAATTGCATTTCCTGTTTTACAAACCTAGAAAATGGCATTTCATTTACAACTCTGTGGAGTAAGCTACACCACAGATTGGAATAAAGAGCAGAAAAATATACTCATAGTTGTCAAATATTTTCCTCATGGTGACACAACGAGCAACCAATTAGGGCATCTATATATTTTGCAATATGTGTAATAAAAATCTCAGAAAAAAAACAAAGATCCTTTTTCTATGAATTTCTCAATTTTAAGTACAGAACAAGATTTGTTTCTGCTCGTATTAGATCAATTTATTTCTTGATTAATTTTTTATAAAGTATCAAAAGCCTATATTGCAAAACCAATAATATTATTAGAATAAATTCCTGTTACATATTGGGGTAATATGCTTTTGAAGTTTAGCATACATATCATTTTCTAAAGGTTATTCGGTGAGATTGATAAGGTCACTCCCGACCCAGCCAGTTATGGGTCCATATACCATAGATTTCTGATTGATTGGTTTGATCATGTATTATAGAAAGGATTTAAAGTTAGATTTCAGTTGCTGACTAACTTTAGAAAATTAAAATGTCATCTAAGATCTTGCTAGATAAGAGATTTACCCTTCATCTTTCCTTTTGACGATAGCTAGAAACAGCTCATGTTACGCGAAAATGGATATCCATAAAAAAAAGTTTATGTGAAAATAATCATGGCCTTTGTGGGATTTACCAGTCCATTTGAGAGAAACGTATCCAGACAACGGCCAGACCAGAAGAAAGAGGGGTAAGCAATATGCATAACCCTTCTCACAACAATTCTATAATATAGAATGACTAGTTTTATTGAAGTAGATTCTGTTCAGGTTTTAAGTTTTTTGAATATTTACAAAAATAGAAAATGCCTCTTTGAATTGATGACATCTAGAATTAAGGTTTTATTCAAACAAAATCTCCAAGGGCAAAAGTTAATGTTCAGCTAAGGAAAAGATAAATAGTTCTATAATAAATAGCATCAGTTTAAAAATAAAATTAAACAAAAAAAATAAACACACTTTACTCCCAAGTTGATTTTCGCTGGCAAACCTAAAATTCTCCAAACTTAGTCTCTTTATCGACATGTTCGCTTAAATGTGAAGATTAATTGCTCTTTCCAAAGATAAAACTTCCTGCCTACATCTACCGCTTTAGTTACTGTTGTGAAGTTGTAGATTTACCTATTTAGTTGCTAGTGTACTTTCACTGCTAGTTATACTTAAAGAGAGACTTATATAGTAATCTATTTCTACTTATGCTTATTATGCATATCAATTAGCCAATATCACATCAGTTACAATCAATTTCTCTTTATTTACTCAGAATCTGATTCTCAATGTAAAATGGAGGAACCCCTTTAATACTTGAAGAAAAATGGGTTTTATTAAAATATGTTTATTCAATCTGCACATTTGGCATGCCATTTCAAACTCAAGCATAACAGATGGACAGATTCTTTCATAGAGGTGTGGGGATGCATTTAAAAATGCTATTTCAAACTTTAGCAGGAAAGATCAAAGAAAATGCTATTTAAAACAGGCATGAAGGATAAAAAATACTATTTATAACTTAAGCCGAACAGACTAATTGACTAACCAATGGATAGAAGATATTTCTCATAAAAAATGTTATTTTAAACTTAAGCATTACAGACAAAATAAAAGGCTATTCAAGCATAATTGTATTTCAGATTTAAATGTGATAGACCGGCGAAAATGCTATTTCAAACATAAGCATGACAGTCCAATGATAACGCTATTTCAACCTTAAGCATGACAGACCAATGAAAATTACTATTCAAACTTAAGTGTGACAGCCCAAATAAAGTCGAAATATGTAGCTGATCTAGAAGTTGATCTGGGTTCAGTTGTGGATTGGAGTACGAAATGGCTTGTTTAATTTAATCCAGTTAAGACTCAGCTCATGTCTTTCAATCGTAGGCATGTCCCTTTTCTTCCTGAAATTCTCATGGATGGCTCTGTTCTTGAGGAGAAATAGACTCTGAAACTTCTTGGTCTTTCTCTCTCATCAAATCTTTCTTGGAGTTCATACATTAGATCCATTGCTCTTTCTGCATCTCGTAAAGTCGGTTTTCTCTATTGCTCCAAACACTTTCTCACACTTGAGGCTATTCTCTATCTCTACAAATCCACAGTCAGACCATGTATGGAGTACTTTTGTCAGATTTGGGCTGGTGAATCTCTGTCCCATTTGAGGGTTCTTGATAAGGTGCAGAAACGTATCTGTAATTTGATTGGCTCTACCCTTCTTCTCTACACCCCCTCTCTCCCAGACATTATGTTGCTAATCTCAGTCTGTTCTATAAATACTATTATGGCATGTGTTCTTCAGAATTATGTGATCTATTCCCTGCTTCTTTTGTTCCAGCTCGTTTGACTCGTTGGTCTGGTGGTCTCTATCAATTCGCTGTTTTGATACCTCATTGTAATACAACTTCCTATTCCAGTAGCTTTTTTCCAAGAACTGCAGGCTTGTGGAACTCTCTTCCTGCTGACTGTTTTTCTCTTACGTATAATCTTGGTCTTTTCAAGACTACGGTCAATAGGCATCTCCTGTTTTTGCGATAATCATATTTGTTCTTGTTAGCTACTTACATCAAGTGGCTTCATACCTTGTCTGGAGCGATTTCCATGAGAAAAAAAAATGTTATTTTAAACTTAAGCATGAAAGGAAATAAAAAGATACTATTTCAAACTTAAGCATGACAAACTAACGAAAATGCTATTTTAAACTTAAGCATGAAAGGCAATAAAATGTTATTTCCAACTTAAGCGTGACAGACCAAATAAAATGTCATTTCAAACTAACTGACTGACGGATAAAGCCTCTCATAGAGAACTTCAACGAATATGTCAGGTTTTAAAGCGCAGTAATACTAATGCTCAAACTATAAATGCATCCTCAGAATAGCAGGTGTCAATCCCAGGTCCGTTGCTACAAAGATAGATGCTGCATACAATACAAAAATAACATTAATCTTCTATTGCACAATAGTTTTATATCATTTTAGACGTTTATACAGAGAGAACAGTTATTTTTTTTGTGTCGAAGATTAGCAAAAGATGCGATGGTTTAATCAGCATTCTTCAACACAGTGATGTCATGTTGCAGATAAAATAGTTAAATGATTACATTTACAAAAATAAAATTATTTTAAAATGTCATGACAGAATAAAAATTATTTATGATTTCAATAAAACAATTATAAAATGCCAAAGATAAAAAAATAATAGACAACAGTTTGTAAAGACGAATCAGACATTTTATAATAGCTATTTTCGAATATAAGGTCTGTCTAGAAAGTAATAATTTTTTTAAGTTTTTACCTTAATTAAAAATTAATGTGTGTGAATTTATAAAATGCACATATGCTTATAAACATACAGTTTCACCAGAGTAATCTTGAATTATTATAAGCCTGTTTTGTTGCATGTTATAAAATCAATTTCATTACTCAAACACGTTTCTAGGAAGTAAGAATATTCTTAAGTTACGAAAACCGCCTCAATTTTCTAATGCATGTGTTTCACACTGAATGTTAAGTATGGGTAATTATTTTAGCTTAAGGCAGTGTTTAAACTGGGAAGAAATTTTGAAGACAAAGACAGCTTATTATTTCATACATTTTATTTTTTCCATTCTTTTTTAATATTTGGCTTGTCACCAGATAAGTTTAAAAGATTTAATTCTTTAAGCATTATGGAGAAAGATTACTTCATTATCCCTCAAGTGATCACATGACTTGCGAGTTTTTAGATTAGTTTTTAATTATGCCGCTATCACTCACTGCATTTAAGATTTAATTAAAATTTTTGTCTGAAGAAAATCTAATCACATCTCAAATGAAAGTGCCAACTTTATTTTCACACTTTTGTAACAGGAAATTGATTGATCCTGTAATGTCTGAGTAGCAACAACTGAAAACACTTGCGGTATTAAAGACTATCCTAATTGTTAGTTTACTCATTGCATAAATCCATTCATGGACACACGTCTGTTTGTCCAAACTGCCATCTTTGTTTTACCAGCCAATAAGCAATAACAATAAGTAAGGGAGATCGCTCTAAAAACTTATCACAAAGGAATAAAACTTTTATATCTCAATACAAGGGAGATAACTTAACATTGCTGTGTGTCTTCTTGCCAAGACTATAGTTCCATAAAAAAAGTAAAACAACAAAAGTTAAACAAGTCATCATTGCAACAAGTTTCTCAGAATTTCAGAAGAGGCTCCAATCTTCATCGGACAATCTGCGACCTGTTCTTGGCCCCTGATCCATTCAGTTTAGATATCTTCCTTTACCATCACTTCTTTTATTCTGACCACATAATCTCTCAGACGTCGGTCACTCACAAGATTTGATGACTCTAAAGTCTCTACCAGAAACGTATTCTCCATTTTAAAAAGAATTTCAGCCAATGTAGGCAGTTTAAATATCTCTTGAAACATCAGCTGCTTTGCTAAGTGCAAGAGTCTCTGAGGCTGACAGACTTTTTGTTACACTGTAAAGTTTTTTTGATGACCAGCATATAGGAGCCATTCTGTTCATCTTGCCACAAACAAAGATGATAAAACCACCTTGTGAAGATCCATCCTCCAAACTAGCATAGTTGAAATCTGAATAACAAACAATATTTATATACGAAGGTTTCCCAAAATGAGGAAAAGACATGGAATCTGTCCTTGATTTTAATTTTATTAGTGACTTGTTTGCCTCGAAGAGTAACTTCACTTTTGGAGATTTTCTAATATTACTCATTCTATACGCATCAAATGATGCATTTGGTCGAGTCTTAGTGGATAGCCACATCATTTGACCTGTCAATCTATTTAGCTGTCTTCTCCTCTTGACTTAGTTCATCATTTTTCCTTAATTATCTTCTTTTATTTATGTCTTTGAGGATATAGCTGAAGCATATAGATTTTGATCTATAATAATCCCACTTTTTGTTTGCTTAACATTCAATTCCAAAAATGTATATGTTCCACTTTCATGCTTCCTAATTTTGAATATCTTTTTCAATTCTACGATCACATTTTTCTGAAATAGATCATTTTCACATAATATGAAATCATCCACATGTATTGCTAGAATGTTTATCAAGTCAGCAGTAGCATCATACCAAAGAAACAGTGTATTGTCATATGCATTCACTGTTCGTGTCAAGCAAGTTAACTCATGATTAACTCGCTGGTACCATGAACGAGGTGCATCATTTAATCCATAAATGCATCTTTTCAGCTTCCACACCTGTGATTCTAGACACACATGGTCTCAGAAATACCACTCTCTCCAGCATATTACCTTGCAGAAATGCTGAGGTAAAATCAAGAGTCTCTACTTGCCACATCATAACCGAGGCTGTTAACAATACATGACGCATAGTCTCATGGCTGCATGTTGGAGAATCTGTTTTTAGGTTATGGAAATCTTCTTCATAACCTCGTACAACAAGACGAGCCTTCATTATCTTTTTGTCATTCACATTTTTTTCTGTTTTCACCCATCTTGTTGATATACATTTTTGCCCCCTGTAAAGCACACATTCATATTTCACGAATTTCAATATTTTCTAATTCTCTTTTCTTTGCATCAATCACATCTTTTTCTTGTTCATAAGTAAGCAAAGCTGCATGTTCCTGATAACTTATTCCTTCTGTTACTTGAGGAAGTTTTCTCCATTTATCAACATGATCCCAATTGATACAAAGAGGATTATTATTTTCTGCTTCTGATTTAATATTCAGCCAATGGCTATATTTTCTTGTTGACTTCGACTGTGTGCTCATAATCATCCCTCTTTCCACTCATCATTCCTTTTCAGTTTATATTCTACAACTTCGTTTCTACTTGGTTTTATACTGTTATATTTCACTTCCCTTCTATTGCTATTAGAATTGTTATTGTTCTTCATTTTTCTCCTCCAAGACTTCATCTAATTTAAAGAATTTGTATTTTCTTCATTTCTTGGACTTCGAAATTCTTTGTCTACCTTCATCAAGTGACATGGATGCATCTTGAAAAATGCTCCTCCATGTCTGATCAATACACATTGACCTCCTTGACCCCAAACTTTAGCAGGACCAGGCCATCCTTTGTAGTTTTGTTTTCTATAGTAGACAAGGTCACCTGTCACTAATCCTTCATGTACATAATTCCTTACTAAGCTCTCCAAATTCTTTCGCTTGATCTTCTATGAAGGTTTTCTTTGCTGCATGCTGGGCATTTAAATTTATTCTAACCATATCACTGGTTGTTGCAGTTTCCAATGCATTAACCGATTATTCAAAACAGAGGGGATGTTAATGTTTAACCCAAATACAAGCTCATTTAGACTATATCTAGAATGATTCTGAAGTACATTCTTTGCACTAACAGCCTAAACCAAAGCTATTTTTGGTTCACAATTTTCCATTGCTTCAGCAATTATTAGATTGTGACGTTCTGCAGTACCATTGCTGAACAGACTTTCTTCAGCTGCCGGGCATGTTTCAATATTCAGATTTTCGTTCATCTGTTGGTAGCTCTCATTATTAAAATCTCATCCATTGTTATTTAAAAGCCGCTTGGGAGCTCGAAAATAAGATATCCACATTAAAAAAAATGTTGCTAATAATTCCTTTGCTCTTTTTGTTCCTTAATCAATCTGGCAACAAAGTACCTAGTGGATGTATCAATTAGATGCAAAATCCAGTATTCATTGTGTCAATGTTCCTTTAAATCCAAACATACAGTGTCATTAAACCTTTTACCAAGAGCACATCCTACAACTGATTGATGAGGGGGTCTTCTAACCCTCTGACAAACTCAAATAGAATCACAAACATCTTTGATCTGATTCAGAGATTCCTTATAATGAAATGCCTTACTGTCTCTAACCAAAGCTATTAATTTCTCTGTAGATGCATGAGCAAACTGCCTATATAATTTCTCAGCCTTTCTCTTTTTTCCACTCTAGAGTATCCTTTTAAAGTCTCACAATGTAACACTACACTTGGTGCATTTTTAACCTCCAAAAGCATATAACTTCGTGGAAGACTATAAGGTCCAGAATCGTGATTTGCAATTTAATATATCTGCCAAAAATGTGGCAGCTGTTGTTTTAAAAATTTACTAGAATTCCTGCAGTTTTCATTGATTTATGAATTAATAACAAGATAAATCATTTTTGACGATGTCAGCCTCAATATAACCTCTGACACCTTTTATACCCCCTATTGTTACAAGAGATTTAACTGTTTTAATAGCTTTCACTTCCACTGCATTTCCAAAACAAAATGTTTTGTTAGACCTAACAGTTTCCTATAACTGCTTATCTCGGTCATTTGATGCATGAAAATACATTAAACCAAACTTCTCCAGCAACAGTTCGTGAACAAGCAGAGTCCAACATTGCCATATCAATGTCTTTCTCACAAGATGTGACATTTTTACATTAGAATAAGAATCATTTATCAATGTTTGATAACATGAATCAACATTAAACAAAGTAAAGTTCACCTGGTCTGAATTCACGACAAATCAAATTTATCTAAGTTTGTATGTTCATAAAGGAATTTACTGTTCGTACATTCCAAAAGTTTTTGGTTTATAAGTGCTAAGAGACTTTCAAGTCATATAGATTTCTCATGTACACCATTTGTATTTGTTTACAATAACATAAAATCAATCAAATGGTGATGTGAGAAGTTAATATAATTTATTTTACAAATTTTATTTCCGCGTAACACATTTTACAGAATGAAATATATTTTGTAAACAAAGTAAATTGCTAAATCAGAAAGGTTTGCAAAATGCAAACGACTTTTTCTGAAAAGAGACACTTGTAGTTTACCTCATATTTGAGTAGGATGGAAACTTTTTCTTAATATTTATAAACTTCTGAAAGATTTCTTTAATGGATTAAAGAAGAATATGTCTATTAATCAGTCAAATACGAAAAATAAATAGACAAAGTTAAAATAGTGTTATTAGCATGGTGAAAAAGAAAACACAAAGTTTAAACTGCAAAGAGACATTGTTGCTAAAAAACGTTGTAGTTCGTAAGAAAAATGATGCTATTCATAAAATGAAAGAAATGATAAAATTATGGAAAGTAAGTTATTTAATTAGCATTGGAACGTTAAAAACCTTTAAACAGTCTCAAAGAGAAGAAAGAAAGTCATTTTCTCTGCATATTTAAGTGTTTCTAGAGTAACAGTAATCGTTTACTAATTAAATACTAACAGATATTTACTTGGCTGAGACAAGTCTGTTTCAAGGTGTTATTTTAGAGTTTCCTTTCTCTAAGACCAAAGTTCTAGGGTCAAGTCTACTCTACTATTCCACTTATCACAAATCTAGATCCAGAATAGCTAAAGCAGTTATTGCACATAACCACATTCTGACAACTCTTCAGACATCTTCAGAACAAGATGTATTGACATCACTTTTCCTTTCAAATGATGCTTATCATGGTCAACAGCTACTTATCCATAACACACTGCTCATCTAATGTACTTGACAGGATACTATCTTTGTTCCTATGAAAATACTGGAAGCCGCTCACAACAACTTTTGTTAGAATAAAAATATGAAGAAATATGGAGTATAAACATTATATTAAGTTGATCTTGCTCATAAGGGTGTGTTTCATAATCAGTATTAGGGCTCTTGACTTTTAGCTAATGCTGAACTCAGATGACTAGCAGGATCTCCACCTTTTGAACGATATATGTTTGTTTTGATTTCTTTATTAAACCATATCTCGTCATAATGTGTGTCAAACAAAGGATACAGTGAACTTATGATAATTGGAGGTAGAGATTTGTGTTATATGTACAAATTCAACCTTTGTTCAAGCATAGTCGTGTTGGTTGAGTTGGTCAAAGCGATGTCAGCTAAAGACAGTCCCTCTTCATAGCCACAAATTCAAATCCTGTATGGGTCTAATTTTTCTCTTTGTGAATGTTCTATGTTCTCAGCCCATATAATGAATAACTGCTTAATAATAAGTGTCAATCAAAAAGCAGCTCTATATACAACATATTGTCAGAAATAAATTCTCTTTTTAATGATTTGAATGAGACATATTCTTTTCTTATTAAAGTTATATTAACTTATGGTAGTTCTATCTTTTTTTCATGGAAATATTCAATATTGTTCAGAATCCGAGTATTCTAGATTCTGTGCATGTGCAGTTAAGAAATATGTTTCATCTATTTCGTTAAAATCACTGTCTGCCAATATCAGTAATTTATTCATACTAAACACAAAGAAAAATATCCTATGCAAACTGTACAGCCAATTTTAACAAATTAATTCAGTATCTGCACTTTAGAATGCAAAAATTCAATCAGTTGTGTAGTGAGTGTTAATTTCTGTTCGGAAAATATTTATTACAGAAAGCGAATTTTATAAATTTTAATAGAGACATTTTGATTGTTGCTTTTAAAATATATATTAAAAGTCAGTAGTTTTATGAAAATTAATAGAGATATTTATTTTCTGATTCAAAAATTTGTATATAATGAAAGTAGATGTATAACTTCTAATAGGGATATTTCATTTGTACTTTCTGCTTCGAAAATTCTTATTAAAGGAAAATAGTTTTATGCATTTATTTCTCATTTCACCATTTTATTTAGTTCCATCTTCTGAAAAATAAACTTTGTAACAATTAAGCAAATTTTCGGCATTTTTCCATCATGTTGTTTCATTCTAAAAATGTGCACACGTACATAACTATGGTATTAAATCTTTTCGGAAACTACATTTTCTTATATTAAATTAGAATTTCTGAAATTATAATTTAATCAATTATATTTTTCATTTAGATTATTAAATTGCATTTGAACAAATTCTGTTTATTCCAAGCACTTCTATTATATTTAATAAAAGTGTTACTCAATTGTTTGTGGTACTTGTAAGCATTGAATACACAAGGAGTGCAATGGAATTACAGGTACGTTAAGAGATGATAACCGGCTTCTGTGCAAGAAGTGTAAGACAATGGAGATGGATGAAAACTCAGATATGGAGAAAGTATATTTAGATTACAAGGCTATTGAGACTGTCCAGAAGTTTTGTTAGCTTAGTGATACCATTGGAACACAGCGAGGAGCATGTGCTGGTATGATTGCAATAGTTAGGAGTGAATGGAGTAAGTTCAGGGGACTTCTACCATTATTAATTAACAGCACATTGCCGCTGACGACCAAGGAATGGGTCTATCAAATATATGTGATGATGTATGTGAAGTGAGTGTTAATAACAGACTTCAATCTAATAACCTTAGATTAGACACTATAGGGAGATGTGTACCAAACAGGAGTATTCGTTGGTTTGGTCACATTAAAAGAATGAATGAGAGTTATTGGATAAATAGATGTAGAACAGTTGCGGTAAGAGGGTCAGTTGGCACAAGAAGGCCAAGGAAAGCATAGAAAGAAGTGATAAGGATAGATTTGAGAGAAACAAGGATAAATAAAAACCTGAACAGAGATAGGTTAGTTTGGAAGTAAATTGTCAAAAGCTGTCCAGCACATGTCAGCGTGTAAAACAGACGTTAAATCAAATATGATGATGATGAGCCCATCCAATTATTACGATCTTATCTTTTAGTTAGTGTTTATTTGTGCCTGGTAATTGTGGAATCATGAAGTGTTTGACTTATTTGAAACTACTGTTTAGCATTTGTTTAATTTCTAACAAGTTATTTTAAGTACAGATGGGGCGAATAAAAACAAGGCTATTCATTAAAAAAGACCTGGAGGAAAGCCAATTCATATTTTAGGGCATCGATCCCTTTGTGGAGCTGGTAAAGCACCTTTATGTATACTAGCAAATATATGTTCCTTCCTGTCATATATTTTTACTAGTAAATGTAACACTTACTTTAAATCACTTAATGAATGTGTTCAATGAAAAATAGAAAATATTTTTTTAAATTCTTCAGAATAGTACAGATCACCGTCACATTTTCAGATTATAACCCACTTTTTTTTTGTTTAATCATTTTAGCAGTAAATGGGAGGTTTGCTATGTCAATTTAACATGAACGAATCCTTTTGACTTTGATATTTCTCAAAGATATCTTCACTGGTCTTTAAGTTTTTATTTAACATTTTTAAAGCAGGTGAGTAAACTTTCAATACTTTTTACTTAAATTAAATTGCAAAAATAAAAAAGTAAAAGAGAAAATAATGAACTGAAGAATCTATAATCGCTTTAAAATATAGTTTACAACAAAAAATTAGACTTTTCGACCCGCTTTTACAAAAGATTTTCCGGATATCGAGACCCATTTTTTTAAATGACATCCTAGGATTTGGTCTTCAACAGATTTAGTTATGCGAAGATGAAAAGAAAATTTTTTTTAAAAATCATTTTTGGTGCTGCATATCGTTGAACCATTTTTGTTAATTCTCGTCAGTATATCTGCCGGGTTCTGGTCAAATGTTACTATTGCCACATTGACCGAATGTTTGTACTCCTTCAGAAGTGAGGTCAATATGTCCAGTCACTGCCTTATGAGTATCTCTTTGAAGACTTTGCTGCTCAGCCAAACCGTATCTGTAAGAGCATTGGTCACCCAGTGGTATGTGTAAAGAGAATTTGTTTTTATACATGGTAGCACTTCGAAAAATATTGATGATCAAGATCTTTCTAATTCTCTCATTTCCGACTTGGAGCACATGGTGCAACAGGGGAAAAAGTGGCTTCACTACCAACGCTTGGATCCTCATTTCTCGCCAGTTAAAATGAATGGCTACCTCCTAAAGGTAGCCTTCTTTTGTGATAAGCTCCTAGGACTGACTTTTACTCCAGACCTGAAATGGAAGACTTACATCAAATCTGTTGCTAAGGTTTCTGGAAAAATGGTTGGATCATTCTACCGCTCCAGAAAGTACTTCACTTCTGACGCAATCCTCTACCTGTATAAGAGCCAGATCAATCCTAGGATAGATTACTGCTCTCATTTCTGGGGAGGTTCTACTCGCACCACTCTTTCTTGCCTAAACAGAGTACAAAACCAACTTTGCAATCTAGTGGAGGATGGTCTGTTCTTTTTCCTTACAGCAGTGCTTTTTTCACAGAAGAGATATTGTTAGCATCTCCATTAAACATTTACAGCAAGAACCTGCCTAGCTACAACTACAGCAAAAAACTTTCTGATCTTTCTTTACTAAAAAGCAAATGAAACTTCCATGAACAAAGTATCTTTTCTAGAGAATCCCATCTGTGGAACAAAATACCACGGGGCTGCTTCCCAACCGACTACAACATGGTCATCTTCAAGTC
>OY744526.1:148882387-148914887 GCA_963556195.1 Sepiola atlantica
TATTATTTGTGCGGGGTATCCTCTTTTTGCTAATGTCTTACGTAGTTCCTCCAGTCGGACAATATATATATATATATATATATATATATAGATATATATATATAGAGATATATATATATATATATATATATATATATATATATAGATATATATATATAGAGAGATATATATATATATATATATATATATATATATATATAGATATATATATATAGAGAGATATATATATATATATATATATATATATATATATATATATATAGAGAGAGAGAGAGAGAGAGAGAGAGATATATATAGATATATATATAGATATATATAGATATATATATATATATAGATAGATATATATATATATATATAGATATATATATAGATATATATATAGAGAGATATATATAGATAGATAGATAGATATATATATATGTTTTTGTAATCTTTCAGAGTGCTCCTTGGGGGAACATGTTTTCCCCACATTAAACTGACCTTGTGTCACATCTTGCTGCTATGAGAGACACGTAAATAAAAAGCTTTTTCTCAGCTTATTTTTTATATAGCAGTCCGGAAATGTTTGGCACATTCTGATTCTAGCGTCTGGTTTGCAAGTGGCTCGACCTTTTTGTCTGAATCAAGCATAGTTCGGTTCAGTCCTAGAAGGCCATCCTTTCAGGCATTACCTCCTGGGGGAAGAGGGTATTATCGATCCCCTGTTTCTTGATTCAAAGAATCAAACTCAATGGATGCACTAATGGTCACGCTTTTTCTAGTGTACAATATTATTACATTACTAATATACAGATCAAACTATGTTAAATATTTCATCTGATAGTTCCTAAAAATGTCCTCTTCATTTCTTTTTTTACATTATTTCTGAATTCATCTGATTCAATTTTACAATGATTTGATTTGGCAATGTGTTCCAAAAATATGACTTTATTAGCAAAAAAAAATGCAATTGATTTATATATTTACTTTTTGAAAAATTTTGTTTGCCTTTTCCAAATTATTTACAATTTTTCCCCTACTTAGTTTTAGCTGTAAAAATATTATTATTTTAAAAACTAAATACCCTAACCCTAAATGACAGAATTAAACATTTTGTGTAGTTAATTTATTCTGTTTTATGACTTTCATAAATTTTAATAAATTGTGATAAACTTGAATATTTTGCTTGATTATCAGAATGTTCTTTCCTAACAAAATTGTTATTTTCTTTCTGTGATTTTTAATGTGACTTTATTACCGCGCACTATAAACTAATTATAACTTTTTTCCTAGCAAAAGATGAGACTTTTTTCTATGACGTTTTTCCTGTGCCATTATGATCAGACAACTTAAAATATTTCTTAGGGTAGGGAAGAATAAAAGAATGGAGGGTGGGGAAAATTTTTTTTTTAACCAAAAATATTTCTTAGGTTACGGGAAGAGTAAAAATTATTTGGGGGGTCAGGGGTTGGGGTGGAGGGTAAAAAAATTGGGGGAAGGTGGGGAAAAAATATTTTTAATTTTTTTTTTAAGTTAAAATATTTCTTAGGGTAGGGGGAGAGTAAAAAATGTTTTTTGGGGGGGGAAGTAAAACTTTCTTTTTTTTAACTAAAAATATTTCTTTGGGTGGGGGGAGTAAACAGTTTTTTGGGGGGTGGGAGTGGAGGGTAAAAAAATTTTGGGAGAAGATTTTTTTTGTTTTTTTTTTAACTAAAAATATTTTTTTAGGACGGGAAGAGTAAAAAAATTGTTTTTAAAGGTGTAGAGTTAGTGTAGTATCTGTTCTGCTTCCAACTAGCAAAAATATGCGACTGGGAGCTTGTGCTGCATACCGCCCCTATGGAATACATTTTTAGGGGCTTTTGCAGTATTGCGTCAGTATGGAATATGTTTACTTCTTCATGAACAGGGGCACAAAGGCACCATATAGGTTCTTTGATATGACAGGGCTCATTAATATGAGTTCTTTTTTATGATAGTGACGCTACATGAATGAACTTGATTTTTGTTCTTGGATACAACAGAGGCACATTAATATGAGTTCTTAGTATAGTATGCGCACCAAGGTGGCGATAGGTACATATATAGTATGCGCACTGGGGCGGAGATTGGTATGTATATAGTCTGCGCACCAGGGCGGCGATAGGTACGTATATGGTATGTGCACTGGGGCGGCTACAGGTCTTATATAGTATGTGCAGCTGTGCGGCGATAGGTACGTATATAGTATGTGCAGAGGGGCGGCAATGGGTATGTATATAGTATCTGCACCGGGGTGGCGATAGGTACGTATATAGTATGCGCATTGGGGCGGCAATAGGTACTATGTAGTATGCGCATCAGGGCAGCGATAGGTATGTATATAGTATGCGAACTGCGGGGTAGATAGGTACATATAAAGTATGCACACCGGGGCGCAGATAGGTACATATATAGTACGCGCACCGGGGTGGCGATAGGTACATATATAGTATGCGCACCAGGGCGGAGATAGGTATGTATATAGTATGTGCCCCGGGGCGGAGATAAGTACCTATATAGAAGGCGCAGACAGAAGTGGTACTTTTAATAGAAATATGTCATATTTTTGCCCTGGGCAACGGAAGAGGAATGGTAAGGAAGAGACAGCTTTCGCAAAAGGCAAAGGGAGAAAGTAGCAGTGAAATGGGGCGACCAGGGAAAAGAAAGGTAGAAAGATAAAGAGACGGCTATAGACAGAGGGAGAGAAATAGAACTTTGAATATAAAGATGTTATGCAATTTTTCTTCTATTTTGTGTTTTTCATGGCCCCGAGCAATGCTGGGTAGCCCTGCTAGTATCTTTATATACCTCAATTAAAGTGAATATATACATAATGCCAATTTATAAAAGTCTGCTTAAAGGTACTTACTTTTATTTAATTCTCTCAACGTCGCTTCTATATCATCAATATGAAATGCCTTGCTGTTCATGGTTGTTGAGTCAAAGGAAATATCAAAGACAGACAATTGCTTAAAGCCTGTAAAAAGAAAGAAAGGAAAACATTTGGTTGGCATATAATTACAATTTTTTTCAAATCCCTCATAGATTTGAACTTTTAAGGAATATTTAATTATCAGTTGAAAGTGTATCCGAAATATCACCTTTCCGCATGAAATTTCATACTGTTATCAAGATCAAAAAGCAGAACGTAAAAATGGTAAGATAACACTATCAAATGATATAAAGTAAAATCATAAAAACGATGAAGCTAGAAAAACAAAAATGTATAAAATCTTAATCTGCATATATATATATATATATATATATATATATGAATACGCTTTTCACTATCATCTACTGCATCGATAACAAGCAAATTTCTCGCCTGGATAACTTTTTTCGTTTTTAAACTACCATTCACCACTTGGATTTTTTTTAATCGACTTCTTTGACATCCTTCTTGAAATTGCTTTAAACTTTATGACTTCGATGCACTGTATAAGTTTAACAAAAAAGTGTTTTTGGGGCCAATATATTTTATGTTTTATATACTTTTTATAAATATATTTTTATATATTTTCAAAGCTTAATTTTATTACCTGCAGTGATGTCATTGCGGTAATGGTCCTCTGAGGAGAAGATTTTCTTTGAAAACTCATGAGTTAAGGACACAATATCACTCGTTGTTTTTGAACTTTAACAAAATCTGATTAATTTCTCATTTTATTATGTCACTCAATTAATATTATTGCTCTATACACTATAGTGAGCTTTGTTTCTTATCCTGATAGTCTACTGATTAAAGATATTATTTATATCTTTAAAGTATTATCTTACTCTCTCTCTCTCTATATATATATATTTTCTGAAAATGGGGGATTCTATCTTTATATATCTATCTAGCTTAAGTATGTGTATATACAACTATATGTATGTGGGTGTGTGTACAAGATTCAGAACTAACCGCACGCACACAAACACAGGCACAACAGACAACCGGGCGTCAAAGCCATAAAAAATAATAAATTTCAAAAGTAAACCTGAAACACTTTAAGAAATGGAGATGACTGATAAAATAAAGGTCAGAATCACACATACTTAAAAAACACACACGACTTTGACCCAGAGAAATAATAAAAATAAAAAATATAAAAACACATACACACACCCGCAATAACACATTTCCTCAACTGAAACAACACTCTTTCAAATCGAAAGATATTTCTTCAAATGGATTTACATATCTGATGAGAGCGCACCATGCTTGAAACGTGTTATAAAATTATAAAATAAAAAATAATAAATAAATGTTGAAAAAACTTTTTACAAATGTTGGTAGTCTTACTCCTTTACATATATACTTTTCTCTCGTTGGAACTGCACTGATACACTCACTACCCTCTTCTCTCTCTCTCATATATATATATATATATATATATATTTTTTGATTTTATTCCATTAATTTCCACAAAAAATTCAACGGATTACTACGGATTCAAGAATAAAGGTAACGGCCCCCGGGTCGAACAACTTGATAATTTTGAAGATGACTTATATAACATGATAAAAAATATAACTTTCTATAAGAAAAAAACCCATTTCCAGAAAAAACTGGATAACATGGTTAATGAAATTAATAACTCCAAACTTGTGCTAGTAAAAGCAGACAAAACTCATAACTTTTACAAACTTACTAAAACAAAATACCAGAATTTAATTACACAAAATATCACAAAAAATTATAAAAAATCTGATCTTAACCTAATCGATAAAATCAACTCAGATAGTAAAACTATAACTGATAAACTCAAGATTAGTGATAGAGTAGGTAAACTAAAAACAAAAGAAGCATATATACTATTAAAAGACCACAAAACTAATTTCCACACTAAACCTCAAACCAGGCTTATTAATCCTACCCGACAAGAGATAGGCAAAATCAGTAAAAACATCTTAGAAAAAATAAATAAGCAAATTAAAAACACCTACAACTTAAACCAGTGGATCAATACCGCAGAAACCATAAGCTGGTTCAATAGAATTAGAAATAAAGATAAATGCTCTTTCATACAATTCGATATAGTTAATTACTACCCCTCAATAACCAAAGCACTCTTCGAAAATGTCATAGAATTCGCCACTCTCCTCTCTAATATCTCGGAAGATGAAATAAACATAATCAAAAAATGTCGAACCACAGTACTAATAAATAACAAAGAACAATGGACAAAGAAAGACCATTTCTCTTCATTCGATGTATCTATGGGCTCTCTTGACTCTGCCGAGGTAACAGACTTGGTTGGCCTGTACTTACTATACAACCTAACAAAAGATCTTGAAGTCGATTCAATCGGCCTCTACAGAGATGATGGCCTAATGTACGTGAAAAACACAAACGGACAAAAATGTGAACAAAACAAAAAAATAATATCCAAAGAAATGAAACGAATAGGCCTAAAGGCTGAAATAACATCAAATGTTAAACAGGTCAATTTCCTCGATATTACCTTCAACCTCAATAGAGATACTTATGAGCCCTATGCTAAAGATAATTCCTACCCCCTTTATGTCAACCCACTATCTAACCACCCTAGATCTGTAAGTAAACACATCCCAGAATCAATTAGTAGAAGGATTAGCAACAACTCCTCCAATATAGATATCTTCAATAAACATAAGAACTTTTATAATAAAGCACTAAAGGAGAGTGGATACAAAAATACCAAAATAGAGTATATTCCAACTACACAAAATAACCCTAATAGGAACAAAAATAGAAATAGGAAAATTATCTGGTATACACCTCCATTTAACAACTCAACTAAAACCAAAATAGGGAATAAATTCCTGAACTTAATAAACACTCATTTCCCCAATAACAGCATACTCCATAAAATTTTCAATAAGAATACACTAAAACTCAGCTATTGTTGTGGTGACAACTTGGAAAAAATCATAAAAAAGCACAACATGAAAATACTAAACACCCCAGTAACCTCAAATTCTAAAAGAACATGCAACTGTAATAACAAATCAAACTGCCCCCTAAATCAAATGTGCCTATCAACCCAAGTGGTCTATGAGGCATCTATCTCCTCAACTGAAAACCCATCCCAGACTAACTATTATATTGGTCTGGCAGGCAACAACTTCAAGGAAAGATTCTACAACCATAAACTCTCCTTCAACAACCCAGACCATCCTGGCCAAACCGGACTTTCACTACACTACCACAAAATAAAAACCAAAAAAGAAACTCCCATAATAAAGTGGAAAATCTTGAAAAAATCCAGCACCTGCAAATCAATAAACTCTCCATGTAGATTATGCTTAAATGAAAAACTGGAAATTATCCGCTTTAAGGACAAAAACAAACTCTTAAATAGAAAACAAGAGACATCTATCAACTGTAAACATAGTAGACTCTACCTCCTTAGCAACCCACATACCCCACCTTAACTCCACACCAACCCTACTTAACTTCAACATAAAATTAACAGTTTTTTGTTTTTTACAAAAATGAATGATAACATTAAACCCCCACTATACACTACCCCAAAACACACTATAACCCCCTACTCACCCACCCAAATTTACAACCCAATCCCACCCCAACAAGTCATGATGAATCTATAAATATATAACCACCCCTCCGAACTACCAATAATATCAAATCTCTACCTATAAAGCACAGCCTCAATAACCTCTCAGCCATACTACCAATTCTAACATAAACCCATAACTAGGACAGCTATCAACACTGATATCACTTAGACTAATCTCAATTACTTAACCCCTCGATCACTACCTTGAACACTTAATTATTAACTGGTACTTAGTCCTTGTCATTGGTAGTGGAATTAAAAAAAGCTTACCATCACTTGTCGACTTATTTCGCCCAATGACTTCACAAGTAGCAAGATGGTAATTGATGGCGGTATTTATCAGTATTACTATTATTATTATTATTATTATTATTATTATTATTATTATTATTATTATTACTATTTTTATCATTATTATTATTATTATGATTATTATTATTGTTATTATCATTAATATTCTTACAAACTTGTTATTTCTATTTCTATTTTTATTCTAATTTTATTTATATTTATCTTTATTTATTTTTATTTCATTTTTATTAAGGCTTTTACATAAGGCGGTTATCACTGCGACTACCGTAGGCATAATTGGCAGGCTTTACCATTGGCATAATCGGTTTTGTTATTGATAAGACTGGTAACACCAAAAAACCTCTCTTATAAAATGATTCCACTAGTATTGATCTCGGTATAATATAATCACAATTTAAAGAAATAAAAAAAAAAAAAAAAATATTTAAAAAAAGTAGAGGGAATAAATAAAAAAATATAATCACAACAAAATTCACTACAAATAGTAAACAAAACATTAAAATAAAATAAATAAAATGCAAAAGTAGCAATTAATACCCTAAATTAAAATTATCAAACATTTTTATCCACATGATAATTACTTATTAGAATTAAAATAAAATGAGAATTACGGTTGTAACCATAATTCTCATTTTAAATTTAACTCACTCCGGCCGTCGCCCCATCCCCCTCCTCCCACCCCGGCCGAGATTGAGATTGACACAGCACATGACACGTGCAAAACCTCCCACGTAATAATTTGAAACACGACTTGTTGGAGTCCCCCCCCTCCCCTCTCATGTCCCATGTCGCCGTTATAGACAAAGCCCCAACTCTATCCCCCTCCCCCTCCAATGTATTTTCAATTTTCAATCTCCCGTTAGAGTGAACTTAAAATTTTAAGCCATTTGAATTCCTTTCGCCCGACGAGTTGGTAGCTACTCGCGCCAATGAAACAAAACCTGTTTTGTCGCAATTAATGGAATAAAATCAAAAAATATATATTTTGCTCTGAATTTTCATTGAGCACTCTCATAAACCCGGTTTCAACTTCCTTCGGATTCATACCCCCTGGATATTTGTAACAAGTTAATTATATATATATATATATATATATATATATATATATATATATAGGTTCATTACAAGTGTGATACTAAGTCACCTGGTGTATCTGTGCAATATTAGTAAGCCAAATATTGACATATAATTTAGCTACAGAGGTAGTCTGAGAATTTCCAGCATCTGTATATACGTAAAACAGAGCAGATGTGTTAACATGTTTATCTGTATCTGAATTTTCAGTTCAGGAAATACGAAATAAATCACATAGACTAAAGTTTGGTAAGTATAAAAGCTGTTGCACTTGTATTTGGAATGATTTTGTCTCCATAATATCATCTGTTTAACAAGTGATGAGAATCAGAGCTGGTGCTACTTACTCCCAAACTCATCTGTTGAGGGAGGTGTCAGAGGAAAGTGTGTTGGGGTGTTCCGGAAAAGATGGTTTCAAAAACACTCTGGAGGCCTTGTTAGTTTAAGATTTTGTCCCCTTATTCAAAATATTGTCGGAAAAATTATATAGTCACTTTTAACAGTAACAAAATATTACAAAAAATGTTACCGCATATGTTCGTTAATTTGTCGCAAAATTACATTGTAAAATTTCAATTTTTAAAATCATTATGACGTTAATCTTTATAAAATGTATAATTTATACAATAAACGCTGAAAATTTCATTCCAATTTGATAATGCTTTGATTTTTGGTGATTAACGCATAAATTTGTTTACAAATAATAGTAGGGAGATCCATTCCATATCAGAAATTGGGGGAGAGACATAAGCACTGGCACCGACGTAACTAATTTTTCTTGAATATTTTGATGCTGACACAAACTGGATATTTTCATCCATGCTGAGAATCAATATTGATGAGATTATTTTCAATTAGGATTTTCAATCTGGGAAACTAGACAAAGATTAGTGTTTTACTTTTTCATTGTATGACTAATCATATTGATATTTAAAATATGATCATCGAATCGTGTGTGTGTGTGTGTGTGTGTGTGTGTGTGTGTGTGTGTGTGTGTGTGTGTGTGTGTGTGTGTGTGTGTGTGTGTGTTAATTCAAATATGCATGATTTGTAAAATTAAAAAAATTAAAATCGATTAAGATTTTTCAATAAAGTTGATTAAGAATTAAAATTTATTGAATAAATTATGGTTGAAATCCTATTTCATCATCATCATCATTAGTTTAACATCTGTTTTATATGCTAGCATGTGTTGGACGGCTTTTAGAAAATGATTTTGAAACCAACCTATATCTGGGCAGGTCTTTATTATCCCTCTTTCTCTCAAATCAATCCTTATCACTTCCTCTCATGTTTTCTTTGGCCTTCTTGTGCCAACTGACCCTGTTACCTCAACTGATCTACATCTATTAACCCAAGCACTTTGATCAATTCTTTGAATGTGACCAAACCAATGAAGTCTCCTGTTCTGCATATATTTGCCTATACGGTTCAGATTTAATTTGATGACCTCAGATTCTTCTGAGGTCATCAAATCTAAGCCTGTATTTAAGACTCACATGACACATCCATTGCATCCTTATTATATTATTTCTCTCCACACAAAACATCTTCAACCATCACTGGCCAGGTTTGACTTCCATATATCATCATATATGCCTGATAGACTCTTCTCTTAGTAGACAGTTTAATGCTCTGTTGGTTAGTAATAGCAGAAATTCCCTGAAATTACTCCATACACTCCTAACTCTCGTTACCATACCAGCACAAGCAACTACCTATGCTCCAATGGTATCATTAAGGTACCAAAACTTCAGGACAACCTCAATAGCCTTTCTATTCAAATATATTTTCTCCACATCTCATTCGTTTTCATTGCTTTACACTTCTTTCATATAAACCGGTTATCATCTCTCAGCCTACCTGTAATTTCACTGTACTTCTTGTGTACCTAATACTTACAAGTACCACAAAAAATGAGTTGCTCCCAACTCCTTTTCCATAAAGTGAAGAGTGCAACTTTCTTTTTTTCTAGTGTCTTTCCAAAATTACAACCACTGATCAGCACTTTGGTTATGGTAACATTCACTCTCAGACATTTACTTTTAATTCCTCCAAGTTTTTAACTTGAAAATTAGAACTTCCATCGTTTCACAGGCAAGTACTAAATCAACAGCATACAATATCTCTTCTGGACAACGTTTCTAAGACACAAGTGAGAAGCAATGGACTATGTACAGATATCTGATGGACTCACACTTCAACATTAAAGCTGCCACTAAACATGTTTTTCATTATTACACGACTTTGAGCATTTCTGTACATTTATCAATCACTCGCTTGCTCCTAATTTACACAAACCGCACCAGATAAGCTCTCTTGGCACTGTGTCAAAAGCTTTTTTCAAACCCCCAAAAACAAAATACAGGTTCTTCTTCTTACCAAGATACTTCTCTTGCATTTATCTTGGTATAAATATAGCATCAGTTGTACCTTGCCAAACTGCATTTTATTTATGTCTATCAGACTCGTTATTTGCTGTTCAATTATTCTCTCAACCACTTTCAGGACATGATCCTCTGTAATTACCTCTATCTATCTTATTGAAATAGGGATTTTGTTTGAACGTCAGTCAAAACCTTTTTAAACATAATAAATACATTGCGGAAATTAATAATGTTCTTTAAGAAACAAATTCTGCTCAGAACTATTTCAAAACTCTTTATCGATTTAAAACATTACATTCAATGTTTTTTTAAGAAAAAAAATCCGCTTTTCTCTGTCTACCCTATTTCCCAACCCCATTTACCTTTTTACTGCCTACACTATTTCCAAACCTTGTTTACTTCTTTTCTGCCTACCTTATATCTCAATTCCATTTACCTTTTTGGTGTCTACTCTATTTCCCAACCCTATTTACTTTTTTCTACCTACCCTATTTCCCAACCCAATTTATCTTTATTCTGCCTACCCTATATCTCAACTCTATTACCTTTTTTCTGCCTACCATATTTCGCAACCCTATTTTATAACCCTATCAATTATTCACTCCACCGTCTGGGGTATGACACAAAACTGAATCCAGTGGTGGTGACCCAATTTGTAAGCTTTGAGTAGTGGATTTACCCTTTAGTTACCACTACTCCCAGGTCCACTCTCACCCGAAGTAGTGTTACCTGTCTTGACCCCATCTATGTAATTTAAATAGAGAGTTTGTCCGTCTGTTCATCTGTCAGTTACAATACTTTTAAAAGTAAAAACTACATTGCGGAATTTGCCTGATTTCGAAATATCAGAGATCTTAACTACTTTTATAAATGGAGAACATTGCATTAATAGTAAATAATAAATTCTTAACAAATAAAGCGGATGTTATGACTCAAAACCGAAACCTTGAGATTTTCAGTCTGAGGTTCTACTTTGGACTTTCTTATGAAATAGAGTTTAAAACATTACCTTAGCAAAATAATTAAATTTATGATTTTCGTCATGTTTCAAAACATGAATGCAAACATAATCGATAATAAAAAAAAATAAATGAATGAGTAAACATTATTAATATCGTTGGAAATTATTTTAATTTTCCCAAACCATTAAATTAGCAAACATATGCGACCGAAAGAAACATGATTTTGGTAGTTATTTAAAAAATCATAATAATTTAGTAAAACCGACATGCATCTTTGGCTATTAGCTTCTTATTTATACATTTAAGAGTTAAGAATAAACAACTCTAAAGTATTTATGCGATTTTATTTCAAAACCGATTTTTTTAAATACATATGCATAATACATATACATATAATAGTTAATTGAATTATGTTTCCAAAAATGTCAATATTTTCTTTCAAGAAATTAATTAAGAAAATAGACAAAAAGTGGTGAGAGAAACAAAAATGAAAGTAAAAAACACCCGGAAAACGCCGGGTAAGGACAGCTAGTAATTAAATAACAAGGTCAACATATAATGCAAATGTTTACGAGATAAATTATATTGCGAGTGCAAACATATTTAAAATATAAGACCGGACATGAATTGTATAATGGATATAGCATGGAGTATGGAATCAGTAAGAGATGTTCAACTCTCATCATATCTATTGCGTTCACTCTTTGCATTAATATCATTATGAAAGGTATGAACACTATCCTTCAGATGTAGGGAAAATAGTCATGCATATTTATTGAATCAATTACAATCGGCATTGTGTTTTTGGCATACAATAAGGCAAAACGAGTTGACTGCAAACCAAACCAAAGTAAACCAAATATCAGATTTATGTGAAAGGCAAACTCTGGTAAGTTATGGACATCCATGTTTCTATTTGAATAGAACATTTAGATTATTTTTATCTTCACATATAGACTATGTATAGTATTTGAAATTAAGCACAGTAATCTGTTTAGCGCACCACATAATTTTTAAAAAAACAACTTCTTTGTCAAATAAAATCGACAATGAAAATAACCGAAGTTACAGTAATTTTGTAATTTATACTAATTTAATTATATTGAATTGTTTATGACTACATTTTTACAATTATTTAATGTTAATCTTTCTTCTCTAAAATAAATGTCAGCTATTGTAATAAAAACTGGAAGGCAAACATAACTTAAGGATAAGTTTTATTTAACTATTCGTTGCTTACTGCCACAAATAGTATTCAATATTCACTCTTAATATATTACACGAATGTAGAACATTCCATCATTAATCAAAGGGGTGAGACGACGGGCATCAATTACCTTTGATACTACAGCTATGAATTTTTTAAACAAAAAAAATAGTCTTTAATAAAATTTGTGGTGAACAATGGGCAATCAACAATTCCCTCGCTATCAAACAACAATGATGTTGTTTACACGGCAACTGACAAGGCTGAACTTGCCAAGCGTTTCACCTTGAACTCCCCTTTGGACTCTGAAAACCACTCCCTCCCTAATTTCCCACTGCGGAATTGTATTTGTTGATATTTCTTTGCTATTTATAAGTCCATTAAAGTTGTTAATTGAACCAAATTTTTAGAAAACTATTACTGATTTAGTAAAGGGGATATCGTTTTAAGATTAATGAAGAGTTTATTTTATCTGTCTCTATTCCATGTATTTTATGTTATGATTTCAAATCGAATAACTGATTTGTGTCCCTTACAGCGTCCTAAATTATATTTTAAGAAAATGGATAGAAAATCTGGGGCACAGAAAGCGTACACACGGCAACATCGTCCAAAATTCGCATTTCAATAGATGAAAACGTCATTTTGGATGCTGAAAATGTAAACAACAATGGGATATACAGCACTTCAACTCTGTTACCACCTTCCCAAACGTGACTCAGAGTGTAAGTAAAAATCATATGTAGAAATCAACATTATGCTTACTTATAGTTTTTATTTAATGAAATAGACTACACTATTTTTCTGCTTTTAAAGAAAATAAAACTAATTTAGAGAACTAATGCTTGTAATTATTAAGTCTGCACCATTCACTAAGTGTCAAGACTGAAGCAAGTCAGATCTGTTAAAGTCTTTTCTTTTTATAATCAACACAACAACAACAATTACAACAAAGGCGCCCTCTGGGCCAATCAAAAACTTCACCCAATGGCTGTAACTTGATACATTACATTCCTCCATTCTTAGATGGATAACTAAAAATAGTCTCTTAACTTAAATGGAGCTGTCCTTACACGCTCAGATCTCCGTGTCCTCTGCGGCATCATTCATATCAGTCACATTCTCCTCTGGGACCCGGATTGTCCTTTTTATGATCTGGTCTGAATGTCTCCGTGTAACTCCTCTCTCGGTCTCTACCTCAAAATTGACATTACCCAACTGCCTCGTAATGATGCCCTCCAGCCACCGTTGACCAGTGCCAAAATTCCTCACAAGGACTGGATCATTCACTCCATGATTTCGGCACGGTGTCATCGATTTTAAGAGTCCTATACCATCTAAAAATGTGAATCGTTACATGCTAACCGTCATCGACGAATATTTGCGATTCGCGATTCGCATTTCCTTGTCCGGACATATCAGCAAACTCGGTGATACAGTGCTTATCCTTTTTTATTTGCCATTTTTAGGGTTCCAGCCTAAATCCATTCAGACCATGGAGCATCTTTTATGTCTGAGCAACTGAGACAATTTCTTTATGAACAAGGAATAGCCACACGCCAGACGACGCCATACCACCCTCAGGGTAATACCCAATGTGAGCATTATAATGGTATAATATGGAAAAGCATACAACTAGCTGTCACCAACTGCAAATGTCCGATACCCACTGGGAAGATCTGTCTAAATCTCTGTACGCTATTAGGGCGCTCCTATGTACAGTCACAAATGCCACGCCTCATGAGAGATTTCTTCCATTTCAATGAAGAAGCTCGGCAGGAACTTTGCTTCCTTCATGGCTCTAGAAACTTAAAACGGTTCTCCCGAGACGTTTCATCGGTCATAGTTAGAATGACCCATAAACAAACAAAGTGGAACTGATCAAAGCGAATCCTCATTATGCCTTGATATGCTATTCTGATGGAAAAAAAAAACCACTGTTTCCCTTCAAGACCTTGCACCTGCAGGGGACATACCTGCACTCAATATATCCCCCGAGGGGGCACCTACATCTCAAGACCCTTCCATTTCAGCTGAAGGTCAACCCATCAACATAACACCATAGTATTCATCTATGGACTCACTACAACCATCGGATATGGAGTCCATATCACCTCTGGAAACCTAGTATGCTCAGAACGAGCCAGAGGTAGACGATTGTTCACTTGCTCCGAAACAAGCTCATCCCCAAACCGATTCGGAACCCCCGTTTTCAGAATCTCGACCACCTGCATGCAGAAGAAGCCGTATTTATACCCACTCAGGACGGAGAGTGAAAATCGATCCAAGCGTATCATCTGACTTGGAAACCCAGAGTCTTGATTTTACTCCCAATATCAGACTACCAAGACGTTCCAACAGAACCAGCATGAAACCTGGTCGATGGAGCGACTTTGTCCCCTTATGATTAAAATAAAATGGAGACGAATGTAATAAGTAATTGAGAGTAGCTTCCCTTATTTTGATTATTTCTCCTTTGGAGAACTCTTCTGTTTCTACTAATGTTATAAATACAGAACTAGCAATGTATCGACACTGCATGTTGAATAAAGCTTTCCCAAGTCTACTGCAGTTCTTGTTTCTTATTACAACGTTTATTCATAATTAGTGGTTTATTTAAGTAAAATAGTTATTCATTGTTATTTAATTAAACACACTAATCATTTTCGTTTCGTTAAGTTTACAAATACGACCTACATAGAAGATAAGGATCATATTTGGAAACATCACTATGCTAAAGTATTTTCATTTATTTAGCAAGTTTACAGAATGAGAGAATAATTAATCCATTGATTCTAGCATTTATTTATTCCACTATGTAACTTTGTGTATAAAAGAAACATTTTTTAGAAATACTCATCAATCTTAATTACTGTATTTATTTAATTAAATATACTAATTATGTATTCCTTCGTTAAATAACTATTAAAACAGATTAAATCAATGAATTATTTGATCCAATGTTATTACCATTCATTGCCAGAGTAATAAAGTTTTTGTTTCAAAAAGTTGCAAATCGGCAAATGCGGCTATGGCAATATTTTATACCTACCTACCATACAGATTTTTTTTTTAATTAATTGACACAATGTAGTCAGTGCCGAGTAAGGATAATGATTTTGCAGTATTTTTTTTAAAGAAAAGAAAATTTAGGGAGCTGTTTGTTAATTTATATTAAAAAGATGTACTGTTGTTATGGTTTTCTTTTGTTTTTGCAATTTCTTCAGCAGTTGGTGGTTGGATACATGTTAAGTGAGTTGATGTACTATTTCCATTGTTTTCTAGAAATGTATATAATTACTTTTGGGCGTCGGTATATGTGAGGAGAGTAAAGGTATATAGGAAATAGGGAGTGAAGAGCCCTCCCATTTCCTTTATTAATGAAAAAAGAAAAGCAAATATTAATCTAAATGTTAAAATCAAAGAAAGTGAACAAAAGTGAAATGTTTTTTGCTAACAGCATAGACTAATATATGGTTGCAATCACTAACAGAACAGCCCCGCACATCTCTACAATAAAAAAAACTTATATCGAGAGCACATAAGCATCTTTAAAATATCCTCACTTTTTCATCCATAACGCCAAATGCAAAGCTTTCAACATTCACAAGAAACAGACTAATACTACTAATATGTTCTTCTCACAACAGCACCACCAACACAAATAACACCGACAAGATTAATAAAAATAAATATCAGTTCTACCTACAACCCCCATCTCCGTCACCTTACAGCACAAAATATTCAAACCTCACCTAAAAATAACAACATCAACTTCCAAGACAATTGAAAGATCTACTTAACACCAAACGACGGCCACACTCATCTCTAAGGACACTTCGCAAGCTGTAATCTATAAAATAAAGTGTACCTCATGGCTGGTTCTATATTGGAGAGACAGCCAGAAATATCAAATCCTGTATTTATGAGCACAAACAAGACCTTAAACACAATAATCCCACTAATGCACTAGTCATGCATAGGAATATTTTTAACCACAATTTCAATTACACAAACAGTATCCTCCTCAAGACTGAATCCTCTCTTCCACAAGACATGTGCATCGACAGTGCTCTCATCCTTCTCTCATCACTGCTTAACGTTAACCTCATGTTTGACTCTTACTGTTTAATCACAAATCTTGAAAAAATCACTCTCAAACAATATAATATACGTTCACTGCACTATCAACACCGACTAATTTTATCGTTATTATCTGTTTCTTTTTTTTTCCTTTTTTCAATTAACGTTTGTTTTGTCTTTCCCATGCACTGCATATTTTCAAACTGCCATGTATTTTCCTGTTTCACGTCTGCCACATATTGATTTATGCTGTTAGGAAACAAAATGTTACCTTTGTATATTTCTTCGATTTTAACATTTAGTCCTGATCAATTTTTGCCTTTTTTGTTTAATTCAGAGGTATTTGAAGAAGAACTCACTCACTATCTCTCAATTCCTATCACTTGACATAGATTCACCGTGAAACAATTTAATAATGCACATAATTCGGTATACACTGGTTCGTCTTTGTTTCGCTTAGTTTTCTGTTACTCATGGAACATCATAATTGACAAAATAATTCAGCTATGGCTACAAAATACACATTTATTACAATAATTATAGCCGGTACCAATAATATACAAATACACTACTTATAGATTATTTGATACTTAAACTTCTGTCCTCGCATGGTTCCCTTTTCCACAATTATCTTCATAACACCGTCGATCTACCATATTGTTGAGAAGTTACAACCCCTTGACAAAAGCTATAGTGTAAACTAAACACACTAGGAGAGAAAAAACTATTGACCACTTATTGCAAAGCATACATGCAATGAAAGCTTTGCCGATTCAACAGTATAAAGCATTCAGATGGTGATATTCATAATCAGGCAAGCCTTTTCCATCATTTTTAACTAAATGTGCATAAAGAGTCTTTGCAGACCAAACATAACTTAATGTGTCCACAGACTGAATTTGAAATTAACTGTGTGCCATCAAATTATAATATAGAATAGATATTTTTATAGGGGTCCATTTCATTTAAGTTTACATGGATGATACCTTCATTATGGTAGATGACTGCAGTCAAGGTGATGGTTTTTGCCAGAATAGAGATCATTGTAAACATTATAGTCTCAATTAATATCAAATTCACCATCGTTTAAAAGTCATTTGTTATATTTTAATGAACACACAGACAAATAAACATTCAAATTCACATACATACACTTTTAATTATATAGAAGAATGATCGCTAACATGATAGCCTAAATTTGATATATTTTTGAGTGAGCCTTTATCAAAGTCAAGAATGGATAAGTTGCATCTTTGGTAGGTAATGCTTTTTTATGTTTCATACTTTTTTAGATGAGAATTGATCATTTGTATTATTTAGTCTACTATTTTCATCTGGGTAGTTATATTTACAACGTTTCGGCCGATGTAACATCCGACCTTCTTCAGATGTATTTTTATGAACTTGGAGAGCTTCTAGTCACACTTTGAAATGTTTATGTCTAACTCATGAACCTGTACGACATTTTGAACTGAGCCCTTTATTTAATCTATGGGGATAGATAGTTCTCATTTATTAGAAGTATTAATTTATGTTATTCTTAATTATTATCGTCTGTAATAAGGATTGACCCTTCAACTTTCAAAAGACTGTGACTGACACGTGTACGGGCGACAATTTTAGTATGAATTTTCAGAGCCTTAAACCTAATCTTGTCTATGCACTATTACTATTTCTTACAATATATTTTTTTAAATGGTCAAATATGCAAGATAAACATTTACAACAATTCGTGATGCACATAGTGAAGGTTCTGTAGGTAAATCAAGGGTTCAGAGATGGTCTGCACAATTGAAACATGACCATTTCAGTTTAAAAAATGCAATTCATTCTGAAACACCTTCAGAGTTAGACAACAATCTTTTGAAGCCAACCGTAAAATTACGACTAAACAGATTGCAGAGACATTGACATTTACAAAGGCGACTGTTTATGAAGAATTGGGAAAATTATTGTAATACAAATTAATTTGTTTCCATCTCTCAAAAGTGTTCAGAATTTTCTGGACGACCTAATGAATTCAATTTCATTGGTATATTCTAAAATATTTAAAATATTTTTTTAAGTTGTCATAATTTAAATAGCTTGTAAATTATTGCATCAAAAATGTTAAAAGTTAAAAAATAGAAATTACAAAAGATGCAAGCTGTGTATCCAAAAAATGCAAGTATGAATTTTGTTATCAAATCAAAGTATTGATAAAAGTGTTTTCCTGTGATATAAAGCAACAATAAAAACAATCTGCTCTAAAATGTGCATTAATCAATATTGCAATGTTGCAATCAAGCCACATCATTCCGTGAAGGAAATGAGATGAACAAGCTTTCAGCAAGCAAACAAAGGAATTGAAAATATAATGAAATATCAGCTTTCAGAAAAATAGTTAAAATTATGCGAAAGAAAGAATACTTAGAATAAAGCCTTTTTCTCATGGATTCCATCACTAATACCAGGGCCGGTGCTACCTACCTACGAATACCCTGAAGAGAGGGGGCAAGATTGTGGGGTACTCAGATTATGCTGGTTTTAACAGTGTTTTAAATGCTTATTTAGCTTTATTTTTTCCTGATTTAAAATGTTGGAAACAACGTGTTAAAGAAAGGTTCCTCTGCATGGGGATTAATCTGGTCAATTCCATCAAAAACTTTTACTTTCTTGAAAATGACGATTTGGAAATATTTCTTATAAAATACTGAATATTTGACTAAAACTGGATAATTCTTTGATTTTTCATTATTAAAATAATTAACATTAACTTATTTGCAAAGAGTAGTAGTAGAAAATGTGGAGACTTGGCCTTTTGGCTAAGATGAAAGTGTAGTATCTGTTCCGATGGATACTGCACCCTATAAACTGGTATTGTCTTGGCCTTCGGGGCTTGATTTACACCGGTCTATGGGACAGTCCTATGCAGTTCTAGGAGGTTCACCCTCCCAAGCTTTGCCTCCTCCCTTTAGGGAGGAGTAAGTTTATTGCTTACTGCCTGAGGCGCCCCTACCGGGGAATGCCGACGGGGCTGCCCAGGCAATTTTTTAAATGGCCAGAGTGCTCACCTCTCGGATGCTGGCTTTTCAAATCCCACTTTCCCGACCTTGTGTCACATCTTACCTTGTGGGGGTAGATAAATTAGATGTATCACTTGCTTCATCACTGAATATAAGCACAGGTAAACAAGTGTTTTACTTGGTTTGTTCAAAACCATTTCATTCGTTTTCATGATTCTAAAATGCTTTCAGTTTTATTTACCTATTTCTATTTTTGCTTATATGATTAGTGCATTTATAAGAGCGACACTCATTCTCTCACAAGATTAAATAGAATCTTCATAAGCTTCTCTAGCAAAGCAAGATTCAAATTCATTTTAGACATAATTCATTTCTCCAGGGAGATTAATAGTTGTGAAGTTCCTGCGTTGATAGGACAAAGGGTAGTTGGACACACCATTGCCTCCCTGGGGGTTCATCTTCACACTAAAGCCTGTTAATGGAAGCGATATAATATTTATGAGAATTGTAAAGTCCAGCATTGAATAATGCACTTCCAGTTCTTCTATCATGGATAACTGATCAATGGTTGACGTTATGACTGAATCTCTGGGGTTTGTTTGAGACAAGATAACTTTGCCATCTCTCCACTTAGATCAGTGAATCTTAACCTAGGGAGCATGCTTCACTCGTCATTTTCAGGCACACTGTAAGTTCAAAGGAAAAAAAGTAGATCTTTCTCAAATTTTGTTCCCAATTTTCTAACGCACATTTGACCTAAATCTAGATCTAGAGATATTCTGGATCAAGGATTTTGCTGTTTATTTATTGATTTCATATAAGTGTACTCGTGTGAAGTTGCATTTTCCACAATTGTTGCTATCAAAACCAAGTATAGAAAAAACAAAACTGGAACTTGGAGGGGAACTTCTGTTAAACTATCTGACATTCGACCATGCATTGAAGCTCTGGTAAAGACGTTCATGATTAGCCTATAATCACCGACTATGGAATTGGCTATGTTTTGTTAAAATTCAATCAGATCTATTATGGTTATTTACACACTAATACTGTTGGAAAAGGTATTACCCCCTCAGCTATGATTGAAATAGTACCTTGTATTCTATTAATTTTATATAATAAACATTAGCATTAAAAAAAATGGTTGGTTTAGAATAAGATAGACAAACCAAAGAAACAATGTCAAGTATTTTACTCAATGTCATCGTATATGACATTTAAAGAGATACCTTATATTAATAATATATTAAACACACTTTTAATTCTTTGTTCAATAAAATGACTAAAATGTGTATTTTTAAAGTTGTTTTATTTTAATTCACAAGAAACATTTTATCATTTAGTTTAAGATGAGGGCAGGGTAACAGAAGCAAATACGATTGAAGGAGGGGGGGGGGGTGATAGTAAAAAGTTAAGAACCACTGATTATAGGTATTTTGTTAGGTTTCTGGTTTTAATTTCGAATTTTAGAGATCTCAGAGTTTTTATAAATGCTATTATATATAGAATACCTTTGGAAATAAGCCAGCAGATGATTTGTAATAATTAATTTTTACAATACAAATATCTATCAAAAGGACAAACATTTATTGAATTATTATTATATATAAAAAAAGCAGATTAATAACTCGTATTAATACTAATGTTTTGAATGAGTCATAATAGATCTTTTGATGGCTATATTTTGTCTACAGACGCCACCCCCCACCCCCCTATAGACTACGCTGTAGTTTTTTGTTGAACTAATGTGCTCCACCATTGACTTAAACTTGCGAGTTCATCTGCTGGGTGCACACATCTAGCAAGCTGCTCCTCTTTGCTTCACTATAATCCTGGTGACGTGGCTTGCAGGTGCTATGTCTTGTCAGAATGAAACCTGTGATTTTGCACTTCTTATTTTGTGTATTCGTAGCTGACCTCTATATCTAGAGGCTGTTCCCCTATCTGCAACCTGGGGAGCCGGTGGAGGGGAGTTCTGATCTCCACACCACCTATGTACTTCAAGAAATGGCCACCTCTGCAAACGACAAATTTGAGCAACTTGTTATCACTCACAAACAAGCCAGAGAGAAACACATCTCATTGAAGCCGAAAAGAAAATAGAGAGTACCCTGGGAAACAGCTACAGTTTCAGAAAAGAGGGAAGTCCTAAAACAGACCTCCAAACTGAAGAGGAGCAATCCAATTGCAATTAATCTATTTAAATTGTCAAAAGCCCAAATAGACATTATAAACACCTACCAAAAGGAGCAAGAGGCATTTATGTCCAAAGGATGATTGATCTGATCCGGTCTACACTGGAAAATAGACAATCGGCACTGGCACGGAAAACGGTAAATGAAATGAGCGGAAGAAAAAGCTCTACAAAATCAAAGCTTAAGGCTTCAAGTGAGAAAGAAAGGCTTACACTATGGAAAAATCAATTTAGTAACCTTCTTGGAAAAGTATCAACAGTTAATGCTCTGCCGATTGAAGAAGTCATCGATGGACAACTCAATATTAAAACTGGGAACTTTATAATAGATGAGCTCGAAACAGTTCTATGAACATTAGAAAATGGTAAAGCAGCTGGATTGGACGAAATTCTTCCCAAAGTCTGGAAAATAGGGAAATTCAATGACATCCTGCTTGAATTCTGTAACACTGAATATGATCAACAGTACATAGATAAATGGGCAAAGGGCTGTATACTCCTATTCCCCCAAAAAAGAGACCTGGGTATTGCTTCAAACTACCGAGGAATAACTAACAGCCATTTCTGCCAAAATATACAATGCCATGTTGTTGAATTGAATCCGACCTGAAATCGAGAAAATTCTTAGACGAAATCAAAATGGCTTTAGGAAAAATAGATCAACATCTGCACAAATCTTAATGGTTCGGAGGATTATGGAGCAAGAAATCTGAAGACAGTCTTGTTGTTCTGTGGATTTCTCGAAGACTATCGATTAGATACACAGAGGAGAGATGAAGAAAATTCTTTTGGCATATGGTATTCCAGATGAGACTTGATGCAATAATGATCTTGTACAGCAGAACTCGTTTTTTGTGCGATCGGCTGATGGAAACACCAAATGTTTTGAAATTACTGCGGGTGTTATTCAGGGTGATACTATAGCTCCCTATCTATTTATAATTTGCCTTGACTACATTCTCCGTATGCCCGTTGACAAGTTAAAAGAACATGGCTTGACATTGGTACCTGCAAGAAGTAGAAGGTATCCAGAAGAGAAAATCACAGATGCAGGCTATGCTGATGTCATTACAATTTTTGCTGACACAACTAGACAGGCAGAAGCCCTACTACACCGTCTTGAAGGAACGGCAAATTGCATTGGGCTTTCTGTAAACAGAAGCAAAACAGAGCACATTCTCCTGAACCAACATTGAAATATCTTTTCCCTAAGTGTCTAAAAAATGTCAACGAGTTTACCTATCTTGGTAGTAAAGTTGCCAAGAAAAATTCCATAGAGTGTGAACTGAAGGTGTGAATCAGCAAGGCCTGGGCAGGAGTGGACAAAATGAACGCGATCTGGAAGTCAAGTCTTCCTACCAAGATGAATTGTGACTTTTTTTAAACCATTGTTGCATCGGTACTCATATATGGAAGTAACACTTGGACTTTTACCAAAAAAATGGAGAAGAAAATTGATGGTGTATACATGAGAATGCTAAGAGATGCTTTTAACATCTCTTGGAGACAGCACCCAACGAGGGAGCAACTCTATGGACACCTCCCTCAGATTTCAGCCCTGATCAGAGAGAGAAGAACCAGATTTGCTGGACATTGCTGGAGGGCTAAGGATGAAATCATCAGCGATGTTCTTCTGTGGATGCCAAAACAGGGATGTGGCTCAGTGGGTAGACCGCACAGAATCTACATCAAACAACTAACAGAAGACTCACAATGCACCTATGAAGACCTACCAGGTGTGATGGAGGATATAGTGAGATGACATGAGAGTCAGGAGGATCCGTGACACGTGACCACGACTAGATGATGATGAATACTAATTAGTATTACTGATAAGAGATCAGTAATCCGAAAAGATTTACTTTAATTTGGGTATAAATCACCAATGTACTCAAATCTATGATGTTTTTTTAATTGTTTTACACTAATGAGTCACCACTTTCCAAGGCTAAAAAACACTTGTTAGATGATGAACAATACTATGAGAGGAATCGAAATAATGAGTGGAATATTGCTGAATAAAATATCTTTGAATAGTAGTCTGCAATTTATTCAAGGTAAAACTCAATTTGGTTTGATTTGATGACATATCAATCCCTTTAGGGTATTTAAGGTCAAAACACAATAACTAGTGTTAACAATTGATTGGACGCAATTAGTTAAACACATGTCACTAACTGGGGACCACGTTTGGGTTCAGATTGTATTTAATGTAATTGAACCGAATAAGCCCTTGCAGAGTGTCTCACTGGCAATGGCTAATGCATTCGCCATCATTGCCACTGTTCTCTGCCGACTCCCATTGAAGTATACGGCTAATTAAAAGATGCTTTAATTTACTCATTGTATCTACTTATATAGTTTTATTACTTTCAATTAAACTATTTAAAAGTCACATCGACAAACAAAAGTCTATATAACAAATTTAATTTAAGGAAAATACACAAATATTGGATATTATTCTTCTATGTCTATTTCTTTTACTATCAATTCATCTCTCTCTCTCTCACTCTCTCTCTCCCATTTCAACTGCCATTTAATATATGTGAATTACTATCTATTCTTTCCACAACTGTATACATTTTTTATGGAAATCGCTCCAGACAAGGCATGAAGCCACTTAATGTAAGGAGCTAAAAGAAAAATACAACTTCAAGGTAAAATATTAGCCAACAATAAGTGCTAGATGGATAGATTCCAACCCAGAAAACAGCAATTATTTCCCCTTTGTCAGAAACATCGCTCATGGAATGTGAGGACTAAATGACAAAATAAGGGAAGCAAGAGTTACAAGGCTGCCGAAAGTAAACGGAAAGTCCACTTTCTACTCTCCTATTTCGATCCTTCCACTGCTTCATCTACTATTTGTCTCTTATTAAACAAAATAGGTTTTTAATTTCTCATTTTATATATTTATTTATTACATAACTTTTAATTACAGTCAATATAACCGTAATTTAATTTAATCAATAAATAAAGGAAAATACATTGCATAGGTTACTTTTCAAACAAAAACATATTTAATGGTATCCCTCTTTTTCATGGTCTCCCTTTCTCTTACTGTCAAATCATGTCCAAGTGTTTCTCTCTCAACTGATACGAGTATATTATGCACTTTCTCATTACTTTATAAATGAGAAACCTATTAGAGATTTCAAATCGAAGAACATGAAAAAGCCATAGTTTGAGATGTAATTATGAATTGTATTTGATGGAAGACAAATGGAAAAAAAACTCTTGGGGTTCCAATGCTGAAATCTGATTGCTAGATCTCCATGCATATAATAAAAAACGTAATAAACATATTATACTCAACATTATATATATATATATATATATATATATATATATATATATATTTATTATATATAATTTTCAGTTACCTAACCAAATTGTATTGTTCTATTTACAGAAATATGTCATACTCATATTTGAAATCATCTATGAGAGAGGGGGAAAAAACTTTAGATCTAAAGATTACTGAAGAATAGATTGGATTCTTATCATTGTTTTCAAACAAAGAACGTAAGTATTTTTTTTAGCATAGGATCCTCTTTCATGATTTGGTATTGCCATATTTTATTTTATGTACATAGTAGACAAACATTCTCTCTCTCTCTCTCATATATATATATATATATATACACATATATATATATAGTCAAGAGAAGCTATAGACCCTGAACTCTGAAAGTAATATGTTATTTTTTTATTTTCATCTGCTTCTGTATTTATGGCATATTTTGTCGTTCTCAAAATGAGACATGATTATAGTCATGAAGAACAAATGTAGTAAAATATTATAAAGTCAATCCTATACCCAACTTTATAAATGTTTTCCAATAAAGGTTCACAATTATGTGAAAAGCGCACCAATTAAAGTTAGAGTCATATGAAAGTTACCACTTGACAGATATGGAATATGGTTTATTATTTAACGGCACATAGATCTAAGGTGTTTTCACAAACCAAATTGTAGAACCAGGTGTTTATTAAAGAGTAAGCATTCCCTGCTATCTATAGGCCACTCGCCATATCTTACAAAATAACTCACAAATTTTATATTGTCTACTGTATGACCCTGGCTTAATCATTGACTTGAGCACGACCATTTTAAATCCAAACTTATCTACTGTCCCCGGATAGCATACTTAGAGTTTATCTAAAAGACCACGAATTGGAATAAATACATTGAAGACATTGCCAGGGCTGCTGCAAAGAAGGTGGGCTCTCTCTACCGTGCTAGTAAACTTCTCACACCTGATAGTATCCTATATCTCTACAAAGCCACCATCCGCCCATACATGGAGTATTGTTGCCACATCTGGGCTGGTGCACCACTCACTAGTCTCTCCCTCTTAGACAGGGTCAAAAAAAGAGTCACCAACTTAATAGGTCCATCACCATCCACCAAGCTCCAGCCCTGTCTCATCGCTGCAATGTTGCTTCCTTGTGCCTGTTTTACAAGTACTTCAGTGGATTGTGCTCTGATGAGCTTGCTGCTCTGGTACATCCACGACATAAATTAACTAAACCAACCCGACAATCTGCCAAATCCCATCTATTCACTGTGGAGGTCCCCAAATGCCGAAGTGCTTATACTCCAAAAGCTTCTTTGCAGAAATTTAAAACTAATGCAAACAGACATCTCGCTGCGCAGCTCCCAATTTAGGTTGAACCCCCCCCCCCCCCAACGAAAATTTTCACCCTTTTTCTCAGTAGCCCCTTACGTCTATAGTGGTGGCCTGATTTGTTTGGGGTGAACTATGTTAAAAAAAAAAATTTGCTGTTCCTTCCACCCGGACTTTTCATTCTTTGAAGCAACGTATGTGCTGTTAGAACAAAATTATAAATACTAAATGAGCATCGGGCAATTCTGAGAAACTCACTAAAACTGATCCATAAAAAGTAAATGAAGGTCTATTGTTGTATAAATATGACATCCGCACAATATGGAAATTTAATGCATCTTGTTGGTCATACAATTTATACCTAAATTCATCTATAATAATCACTCTGACAAATCGACTTTTAAGTGGATTTGTAGAAGTGGTTATTATTTTTACATACAGTTTTAAATGTTTGTTTTCTTTAGAATTTGAATTCACTTGGCCACTTAGAAATTATATTTCTTACAAACAATAAACTTTAATCAACTTATATTGGCACTCTCTCACTCTCATATATATATATATATATATATATAATTTTATTTATAAAAACTGTACCTTGTATTTAGCACTTGAAAAATATATTGGTTTTAAGTTCATGTTATCAATCTATTTGAACTTAATTTTAAAGAAATATATATATATATATATATATATATATATATAGTCTTGGAAGTTTCTCAACCATTAAAACTATATAAATAAAAAAAAAATTTTTAAACCTTAAGTCCCAAGTCGTTCAGTGGAAAATCACTCATGTAAGTCAATTTAACTTTTACAGTTATTATATTAGTTTGCTTCTAACATTATTTAAGGGATCATCAGTTGTTTACCATGAAAAACTGTTTCGGGAATTTAAAAAAAAAAGCAGTATTTAATTTCATGGCTTTCCAGCAGAGTTGATCAGACCCCACTTCCCTTAAAAGACAAAAACATAAACGTTGCGTATACTAAACCTAAGTTTTGTTCTGTATAAATGTTTTGCTAACTTATATTAGTTATTAAAAAAAAAAAATCCTCCTTACCTGTGTTGTTCGTCTGTCTAATAAAATTTATCCGTTACTTACAAAAATGTTGCTGCATTTTAAAGTGTGTAGACGAATCCATTACACTACTTTTTAGGTGATTAATGCATTTTTAGCTTTAGTTATATATTAAAAATATAAAAAATAACATATCCAAATAAAAAAAAAAAATTTTTTTAATTATATATATATATATATATATATATATATATATATATATATATACATATATATACTTTTAGTCCTTTTTTCCCCCTCCTCCTTCTCTGCCTCCTCCTCCTTTGTTGTTCAATTCCTTGTCATTAATTTCTAATAAATACTAATCCCCCTAGCCAACTCACAGCGTTCATAAGCTTAACTGCCGATTTTTTCTCTTTCTTCTTTTTTTTAAACCCACAGCGCCTCCAACCGGCGTTCATAAGCCAACTGTCCATCCTTTCTCTCTTTCTTCTTCTTCTTTTTTTAAACTCACAGTGTTTCCAATCGGTGTTATAAGCTAACTGTCGATTTTTTCTCTTTCTTCTTCTTTTTTTTAACTTTTTCAACATTTCTTTCCTTCTTCATCCCTTTCTAATGTCTATTATACGTAACTATTTTTTATATAATTAGTATATGTGTTATATATACGATTATACATATTCTAAATTATTTTTATTTATATTTAGATAGCTTTGGATTTGCTCTATCAATTTATTTTGACTAATTTGATGAGACTTAAAAGCATCAGGATGGCAAGTAATTGCCTTATTTAATTGTCTAAATATTTTATTCTGATTGCCACGTTGTTTAATCATTCTTATTATTAGGTCAGAAATTGGTGGCATAAAATCTACCAATTTTAAGGTAACACGAGCAATCCTCAGAAATTCGGACATAATATTTCCGTAAAATATATACACAGGGCAGGTACTATTTTTATGTGGCATCCGCACGATACGAAAAGGAAATGAATTTCTTTTATCAAACAGTTTATAGATAAATATTTTATCTTCAATTTTTATATCCAAATCAAGAAAAGTAGCTTGTGTTCCCTTATGTTCACAGTTTAATTTTAACTCTTTAGGATATATTAAATGTTTAGTATTTGCAAACTCATCGCTATCATTAATGCCAACAAGGTTGTCAATATATCGCCTACATCCATGATAACTATACGCTCTAGATATATCGTTTTTTTATTAATGATGATATATACATATATTCAAGTCTATGTAAATATAGATTTGCCCAAAATGGAAAAGGATCCAAACCCATTGGAATACCTATTGTTTGGAGTAGTACTTTATTTCCTATTTGAAAGTAACTCTCTTTTATAAGGTGACTTATAAGCATTGTCAGACCAGTTTTGGACACACTCGTCTTACCATTTTTAGTTTTACACCAAAAGGCTTTAGATTTTGCAAAGTCTATGTATTTACCTTTTCCTCCTGCAAAAGCTAAATCTATAGTATTACCTAATTCTTTAACAAGTTCATTATGGGGTATTTTTGTATATAATGTACTAAAATAATATGTCGAGATTGATTTAGCCTGTTTACGAGAATTAATACGATCCAATTTTTCTTTTACTAGATCTGAATTATTTATCACCCTAAAATAGGTTTATATTACTATAGAATTTACTTTTTTATGGAAATTATTTATTTGATTTATAATTAATTTAAAGACTTTAGATACAGCCTTACTTTATATATATATATATATATATATATATATATAGAGAGAGAGAGAGAGAGAGAGAGAGAGAGAGAGAGATAGAGAGATAAAAGGATAAAATAATCCGACGGTATGAATTAAAAAGGGAACAGCGGAAGACCTTAGGACTCAACGTTTTACTAACTTGTTGCATGGGCTTTTTCAGGAGCAAAAAGCGGCAGAAAACGAGAATATCTGTAATTTTGGGAATATATATAGTGATAGCGTTAATAAAATTAAAATTTATGTAAAGAGGGAAGATATGCAAATATGTACATAAGCGAATAAACATGAACATAATCATTCTTATTGGTTTCGAAAGTAAATTTGATGGTAGGTTCTATTTTTTTTTTAGTTTATCAATAATTTGTTCTATTTTAGTGGTTTTGGCGAGGAAAATTAAGATATCGTCAATGTATTTGTAGTATGATACATTTTAGGTCTATATTTGAACGGTCTGCTCTCAAGAAATTCCAGGAATAAACAGGATAGGACACCACCCATGGGGAATCTCTTCAGTGGTGTCCTATACTGTTTATTTTTGGAAAAGAAAACGATAACTCCATACATCTTGATATTATATAAATAAACAACAATAATAAATTATATTTTAAAGTCTACCGTAAACCAACCAATAAGAATGGTTATGTTCATTTTTATTCGCACCACAATAATAAAGTATTTAGCATTTTTCCGCCCCTGAAAAAAGTCCACACAACAGTTGGGTAAAACGTTGAGTTCTTAGGTCTTCCGATGTTCCCTTTTTAATTTATATATATATATATATATATATATATACGCAAAACGATACATTTAAAAAAATTGAAGCAGAATCGAAATGAGACAACAAATCTTGAACAAATAAATGGGTTGATATCCTATTGAATAAAGCTGTATCAATAATAAATGGTAATAAAATGCACTTGTATGTACTAACGTGTCACCGCTTATCAAGGCTCACAGGCCACTCGAGGATAAGGGTTAATGAAAGTTATGAATGATCGGTAACGATGGTTGTGACCGGGCAGAGTTTGATCATTTAAGAGGACGGCTCAACAAGGCATAGCTTTTTTGTAGCTAAATAAAATAATACAAATAAAAACATGAGAGAAATGAAAAAAGGAATTAAATTTTGACCATGAAATGACCAATGTAAAATAAAACGCCCCCCCCCCCTCCCCAGCAATGACTTTTTTAAAACATATTGTTGAACAAGGGGTGAGTTGTAGTTCGTCTGAAGAAGCGACGACATGTAGGGGAAATAAATTATTACCACTAAACTACCATTAATTGTTGAATTTTTTTTTAATACTAATTTGTTATTAATATTGTTCTGTGTTGTAGAGAGCGACTAACACCCCTCTTACAATGGACTATTCTTGAGTACATATAATCAGTTACGTGTTTGTCTGCATGGGCCGGTTTTTCCATCATTCAGAATGACTGGTTTGCCGGCTGTGTTCATATCAGCTGAGGATATATCCTTGGCATCATTCTGGCAGAGATAGAACTGTCCTGCCGGTGAGCAGGACTTCTTTTGGCAGAATGAGCTATAGTCCTGGTCAGTCCTAGAAGGTGTACTCTTTCAGGCTTTACCTTCTTGCCCTTTGAGAAGGTGTTGGTTTATTGCCAATCGCCTGAGACGCGCCTACTGAGTAATTCCGATAGAGTTGTTCAGGCTATTTTTTACAGAGATAGAGTGCACCCGCTTCTGGTGCACTTACTGTATTGTCAACCTTGTGCCACATCTTCCTGTGGTGGTATTTTCCACCATTGAGTATGTTTGGTTCATCAGTTGTCTTCATACCAGCCGAGGATACTGTAGAATCAAATTGACACTTGCCTGCATAAAGGGCTCCAAATAGTTGATAGAAAAAGTCTTGCTTGAACGAAGCAATATAAATTAGATTATCCATTCACAGACTAGCAACCAATCAGAATCCAGAAAATGAACTTGCCTATCTAAGCATAATGGAACGTCCCAGCCTGCTTATAAACCAACTTTCTAAGCTTCTATTTCAATTTTTAGTTAATATCAACTGATAAGACAGTTGAACACTGACTACTAAATTTAATAGGACACTGCAAACGGGATTTATGGATCCTGAAGATTGGGAACATTATCTTATCATGGCAAAGATCTCTGCCAGCTCAGCCAAAACCTATGCTGTCACATTTGCAAGTGAGCAGCTGATAAATGAGAACCTACAAATTATTTATTGGGTCATGTTAAAAGAACTAAGGGTCACATCAATGAGAGAAGCCCTGTCCATCCTTAAGCAAGCTAAAGAGCTCTCTGCCCAGGCAACCTATGCTAAGGCACCAGTAACCAAACTTCCCAAGCTCCATCGCGAAATGCCCTCCTAATAATTCAAAAAATTCCAAATTGATTGGGAAGTATTCAACAAAATGAGAGGTATACTGACATCTAAGGCCAACAACCAGCTATAAAACTCTGCTGATGAGTTCGTCCAGAATGCTATAGTAAACACCCACCCTAAATTCTTCACCACTGACCTAGACAAGTTACTAGGGATGATTAAGACATTGATCACTCAGAGGTCAAATCCCAACATCCATCACCTCACTTTTTCCGCTATGTCACAGGTTGAGACTGAGACAATCAACAATGAACTGTCTGACATGTACATCAACATCATCAGGGGAAATGATGCACTCTTCGCAGATCTGATGACCAATGCCAGAGCACTTAAATATCTTAAACAGAATGTATATGATCCTGAGGCAATAATTTGGCATTGCGAGACCAGACCTCAATGACCGACATCTCAGATGTAGATGTACCGCAGAAAAAAGACCAGTGCTCCACAAACTAATAGAGGTAATATTCATACCAGCAACTCCTCTCACTGCAATAATAGCTTCACTGAACCAAACTCTTTTCAAGTTTGAATAGGTTGTTGTCGCCACTAACATGGCACCTCGGAAACAAGCTGCTGCCAGTTAAAATATCAAACATGGGGTTAAATATGCAGCATCTGTGAGAAGCATAACCACGTTTTGAGAGTGAGGTGAACAAGGAAACATTGTCTTGGGATGGACTTTCTTATCGCTCACATCATGTTTAACCAAATGAGAGACACACCACATTAGCTCGCCGTTCAAATTGACATTGAAGGTTCCACCCAACACAAAAAAGAATGTCTTGGATGCAATGGATGGTTATCACTCAATGCCTCTAGATGAGGAATCTCAGCTACTTACAACCTTTATCATGAAGTGGGACTGTTTCACATATCTCTGGATGTCTTAAGAAACTTTAGCCTCCATCGACACCTATACACATAGATATGATGAGATAATTAAAAACATTTCTA
>OY744526.1:148919887-148939887 GCA_963556195.1 Sepiola atlantica
CCAAATATGTGTATGCCAATAGTTACCTCCCATTTACACTGGTTTATGCAAACAGTGTCTAATGGCAGGAATGGACACTATCTTCTCTAGGACACATCCACTTATTCGGAAACTCCATGAACGTTTTGAGGTGATCTTTCCTTCCCTGAGAACTGTTCTTCCTCTAAGAACAGTAACTTCTTATGGGGGTTTACCACGCTCAAAAAGACTCTCCTGTTAGTAATTGCTCGTAATAAGCTATTATTATTTGATATAATAATTTGGCCCCTCTCTACTCGAACTTGTCCATTTCCTCTGAATTTAAATTTGCCCTTATCTAAAAAAATAACAATAATATCAATAACAGTTTTACCTGTTCACCTTAACTCATCAAGTTATTTCTTTTTTTCTTCTTGTTTGTACGTATATATGTCTTGAGATCTGTGGGTGTATATTTGCACGTGTGTATGTATATATATATATATATATATATATATATAATTTATTTAGATACTGTATATTACATAATATACAGTATCTAAATAAATAATATTAGCTCTCTTATATGATCGAGCACTTTCTTTGATTTATTTTCATATACAACCTGAAACACTATATATATATATATATATATATATATATATATATAATAAACAATAACAAATATTATATATATAATAAACAATAACAAATATTATATATATATAATAAATCATAACAAATATTATATATATATATATAATAAATCATAACAAATATTATATATATATATATATATAATAAATCATAACAAATATTATATATATATATATATATATAATAAATCATAACAAATATTATATATATATATATATATAATAAATCATAACAAATATTATATATATATAATAAATCATAACAAATATTATATATATATAATAAATCATAACAAATATTATATATATATAATAAATCATAACAAATATTATATATATATATATAATAAATCATAACAAATATTATATATATATATAATAAATCATAACAAATATTATATATATATATAATAAATCATAACAAATATATATATATATATAATAAATCATAACAAATATTATATATATATATATAATAAATCATAACAAATATTATATATATATAATAAATCATAACAAATATATATATATATATAATAAATCATAACAAATATATATATATATATAATAAATCATAACAAATATATATATATATATAATAAATCATAACAAATATCATATATATATATATATATAATAAATCATAACAAATATTATATATATATATATATAATAAATCATAACAAATATTATATATATATATATATAATAAATCATAACAAATATTATATATATATAATAAATCATAACAAATATTATATATATATAATAAATCATAACAAATATTATATATATATATATATAATAAATCATAACAAATATTATATATATATATATAATAAATCATAACAAATATTATATATATATATATAATAAATCATAACAAATATTATATATATATATAATAAATGATAACAAATATTATATATATATATATAATAAATGATAACAAATATTATATATATATATAATAAATGATAACAAATATTATATATATATATAATAAATGATAACAAATATTATATATATATATATAATAAATGATAACAAATATTATATATATATATATAATAAATCATAACAAATATTATATATATATATATAATAAATCATAACAAATATTATATATATATATATAATAAATCATAACAAATATTATATATATATATATAATAAATCATAACAAATATTATATATATATATATATATAATAAATCATAACAAATATTATATATATATATATATATAATAAATCATAACAAATATTATATATATATATATAATAAATCATAACAAATATTATATATATATATATAATAAATCATAACAAATATTATATATATATATATATATATATATAATAAAAAATAACAAATATTATATATATATATATATATATATATATATATATATATATATATATATATATATATATGTTATATTATGACAGGCCCTGTATGTTAAAGTGTATGGATCCACTAGTATGAATTGTGAGAGAAATAGAATTTAGGAATACTAAGTACAAAACTTGAGGGCTGTGGTAAATTAGGACGTATGTGTGGACGTAAGAGAAGATCACTTGACTTAAGCAATTGTGACAGTGTCATCTGCGTACAAGCTCGGTACAGGTCATTCTCACAGTTTGGGTGACAATGACGAAAACCTGAAGTTCAAAAGGTGAAACACAGAGGTAATCTAGTGCAGTTATGAGAGTCGTTGAAAGGTCAGGGGTCCTACGTGACAGATCCTTTGTGTGAAGATTTAGTTAGCGATAGAGGGAGTTCCCGATTTTTTATCGAAGTGAAAGGATCGCGATAGATTTAGTTCCCGATCTTTGAAACGGCAGCATCGGAGAAACTCAGCCATGTAACTTTGTGTAAAAAGTTAGTTATGAGTTACTTGGCGTTGGAAGCGACCCGGACCAATTGAGAATGTAACCGCTTACCGTGAGGGCTGTATCTCTCTGGAGATTCAGTACAATTAACGTGGCATTCCCCAGTGAGGAAGAAGGATGAATGATTCGTGGAACGAATGGAAAAGAAACCTCAACAACGAAATGTGAAATAAACCAATAGAAATCTCTCTCAAATCCGGTCTCTGAGCGTTTGTCTTCTGCTTGGAAAATAGAATCTGCTCCCTAAACAGGTAAACCACTGCGATCTCGGCCAATGACGAAGTGAGTATGCCGGCGGCAGAATTCACTGAGCTGACGATGTCAATGGACGATCACGGCGGAAACAATGAACGAAAATGTAAGGTAATCTTTTCTCAGTGCAGTTTTGTTTTGTGTGCTAACGAACTTAAAAGAACCGATATTTTAACAAGAAGAACTAAAGAAAAACGAACGGTATTTGATTAGTAATTGTTTAAAGGAACATTGTTTAAGGAAACTGTGTTAAAAATGACTCTTCAAGGTGTGTTTAGAATCAGTGTTTAAAATAACTCTTAAAAAATGTGTCTAAAATGACTCTTAGAAGTGTGTTTAAAAGTGACTCTCAGAAACTGTGTTTAAAAATGACTCTTAGAAATGTGTTTGAAATACGTGTTAAAATGTTGTACAAAAGTATTAAAAAGAATAGATCGAACCACTCTTAATCCTCTCATCAACATTTCGCATTATTTTCGACTCGGAGAGGATGAGATCCGAACAGTTGAAGTGGTTTCAGAGAATGGCCTCAGTCGGAAGGAGCAGTGACCATTAATAATTATAGTAAAGCTCCCGTCTATAGTAACGTTTGTAACTTTCAAGTAATTATACAACAATCCCCCCCTTTTGCATGATCCCCCTTTTAAGGGATTATGCAACATATATATATATATATATATATATATATATATATATATATATATATATATATATATAATAAACAATAACAAATATTTATTATATATATAATAAACAATGACAAATATTTATCATATATATATATATATTGTGTGTATTTAGGCAGCGTATTTTCATTTAGGCTAACATTATTAAATAACACAAAAGAAAATGGAACAAGAAACCCATGGAACTTACATACATCAATTTGACCAAAACACTAAATGGACCATTCGGAAAATTGAAGAAATGAAAATGTCTCATCAAGCAAAAACACTCCGCATTATTTAATAATGTTTGCCTGTGTGTGTGTTTGTGTATTGATATATGGGTGTATGTGTATTTATATGTATGTGTATCTAAATGCCTTTAAATGTACTGTTCTTATAATAGCCACGTATTTTTAAAAAAACATTTTTTTTAACTTTGTAACGTTTAGTTATGATTGAAAAAGGTTGTTTTTTTTTTCTCGACCATTTGAAATTTGAAAATTTTTTTTATAATTGTTAAAACTAAAACCTGGTGTAATATTTTTCAGTATAATATTCAGAGTACTAAGAGTTTGTTTTTCTTGCACAGGAAGGGAGAGGATTTGAGATGCTTTCACTTATCATAATTATTTCTTAATTAGGGTATTCTCTTAAATTATGTATTTTAAAAAAATATTTTCTTTTCAATAAACCTGAATTTAGAACCTATGGGCTAACCTACTTATGTTATATTATGAGAGGCCCTGTATGCCTAAAAGTGTGTAGGCCTACTAGTTTTTATTATGAGAAGGGGTGAACTTTGTTGAGCTCGGTGCAGGTCATGCTGACACGCACCAAAGGGAACCGTTATGAGTCACTAGTGTTTTGAAAAACTATAACAAGGTTTCAAAAGTCGACGCCGGCACAGACAACATCGGGTCAGAAAAGGTAAGAAAACATGAGTGAACGAAAATGTTTTGGATGACTATCCCACGTGTACATCTGTGACGTCACTCCTTCTTTAGGAGAAACTAAGGTTTGAAAATCAGTCACTAGGTTGGGAGCAAGCTGAACGGTCGACCTATCTGAAGTACTCAGGAAGTGGGAGCGGGGAATCGAGAATGTAATCGCTCGTGATAATGGCTGGATCTCTGGGAGATCCAGTAGCAATTCCCGTCGCATTTCCCCAGCAGGAAGAATGAATGAATGAGGATCACGGAATGAATGGAAGCAAACCCCCACATCGAATAAAAGACTTGAATCTCTCTGAGGAAAAATTGTCTCAGCGTTTCTCTTCTGCCTGTCGGTAAAATTTATCCACAGATCAAATATCATCAACACCGATCACAGCCAAGGAGACACAATGAAACCGACGGTACCAACGGCGATCACAACCAGGCGACGAAAGAAAATGTAAGGTAACTTTTTTGTGCATAACATTTTGGGTCCTAATCTGTAAAACGGAAAGAACTAAAAATCGAAAGATATGCGTAACGATACAATGTTTAATGAACTATGTTTAAAATGCGTAATTTGAAATGTTTAAAGAGCAGATGTTTTAACGAGAATTAATGTGTAATAGGTTGACAGTTTAAAGGCTTAAAAGTGCCATAAAATTCGCCCTAAGGAAATTGTGTATTAAAAGTGCCTGTTAAAAATGTCGCTTGAAAGTGCCTTATGGAAAGTGTTAAAAAAGATTGAAACCACTTAATAATCTTCTCATAAACTTTCGTATTGTTTTCGGTTACGAGAAGATTAATTCACAAGCGTTATGTAACAAATGCATTTTTGGGACCGTAACCAGTTGTTTGATTGGTTTAAGAGAACTGCCGTGGTCCAGGCAGAAGTGGTGACTATGTAACAATCCCTTTTGGTTGCCGTGACCAGTGCTCCCCACATGGGGGCGTTTGACCGAAGTTACCACGGAAAAGAATGCTTAAATACCAGAACAATGTTTCCTGAATTCTCACACACATTCTCACACACTAACAAACGGCAAACATATTCACACACTAGCAACGGCCACATAAGCGAATAACTACTCACTCACACAAATTCTCACATATGCACACACTGACAAAACAAAGGCAAATCAATACACACAATGACACACTGCTTATAACTCATACACGCATATTCACACAAACAAACATATAGACATACACACTTCAAACCCTCATGTCTTCTGACATACTGGAACATAAACTTTTCTAAAACAAATAATCATTCAAAATAACTTACATATGTTTGTAAAATGATATATATATATATATATGTTTATATATATATATATATATAAATGTGTTGCTCAGTAATTCTGTTTCTCAATCAATTCATAACACCCTATTAGTGTATTTAGCATTTGCTAAATCGTGACCTTCTTATTTTCAATCATTTTGTCATTTTCATAACGTGCAAGTTTGTCCATTTTTTGCTTTCACAAATTTATAACATTATATTAAATGTCAGTTGGTTCTTGGTACATTTCCAAAGATGCAACCGTAGTCTAATACCCAAACCAAATCAAGAACCATGCTACATACTCATCAGTTTCCACGCTTATTAATAGATTTCAATTTTTTTTTCAAGTTTTCACATAGCATTACAATGCATGCTTACAAATAAACAGAAAGACATTTCGATGGAGTTAGTTCAATATAGTCTTTTTTAATATAATAAATGGCCATCACTGTGGCTGTGAGAAAGTTGAATGTATTTCTTAGTCTTTTAAACTGTCCATTCGAAGGTCTAATTATGGTGATATTTTGCTTCTAAACAGAAGAGTATTTATCACGAATACCATTAATTTCTGGCTATTATGAAAGTCAATTATTAACTAGATGCATTGCGATTCTAAACTGACTAACAATGATTCTTTGCTTTTTTTAAATACTAATCGGTCAACAGTTACCAAGTCCGAAAGCCACTCAAGAATAAGGATTAATGAGATTGTCAATTGGATGAACAACACTATGAGAGGATTTGAAACGATGGGTGGAAAGAACATAATTTGATGACTTAAAGGACGGCTCAATATGTATTTGTTAACATTAGACTCAAAGACGACTATGTTGTAGTTAGCAGGGAAGCAGTCCCATGGTATTATGTTTCACAGATGAGACGTTCTTGGAAAGAAACTCTAGTCATGGAAATTCTGTTTGGTTTTAGTTACACAGAGGAAGAAAAGAAAGTTCTTTGCATGGTGGTAGCTAGACGAGTTCTTGCTGTGAATGTTTTAGAAAAACCAGAGATTGAAGCTAAGTCGAACACCTACCATGAAAATAATGATAAGATAGAGAAAGAAACGTCTCTTCTGTAAGAAAGAGACTGTATGGAAGAAAAGAGATCCCCCTACGAGATTGCAAAGACAGTTTTGTACTCTGTCGAGACAAGAAAGAGTACTCTGAAAGTCATCTCCCCAGATGTGGCAGCTGTACTCCATCTGATTCTTATACAGGCAGAGGATTGTCTCAGGAGTCAGGTACTTTCTGGAGCGGTAGAAAGATCCAACCATTTTTTCAGCAACCTTAGCAACAGATTTGATGTAAGATTTCCATTTCAGACCTAAGAGCTTATCAAAGAGAGAACCGTTCATTTGGAGAGGAGATTGATGTTAAAAGTAACAAGCCACTTTTTCCTCGATTATACCACATGTTCTAGATTGGAAGAAAGAGAATAAGCAAGATCTTGATCACCAATACTCTTCGAAGTGTTGCCATAGACAGTGATTTCGTCTGCATAGATGTCAACGAATGAGATCAGAATATGATGTGGAAGGCTTTTGCGATCCTTCAAAATTAATATGGGATAGACATTTGGAATAACAGACAGATTGTTTTCATTTTCTTGGAGTGGGAGTGCATTCTTCAATTTTTACGTTAAAACAAAAGGATAACCACAATTTTTACGTTAAAACAAAAGGATAACAATTGTAATTTATCATGTATCAGTAAACACCACTATCATAAAATGATAACTTCATATCAGGTGTAAGTAAAATCACTACTTTCATAAAGTAGAAGCCTATTTCCACTGTCTTTATATATGATTTAAGAATTTCAGTTATACCAACTATTAGGTCAAGGGTTTTAGCTGACTCACACAGTGGCAAAGCTAGACACGAGGTCAGGTTATAGTTGGGACTCCAGTTACCACAAACAGCTTTCGTCAGGTTAAGAAAAACCTGATAGTGTGCTGCCCATTGTGCAATTCACTTTTCCTCAAGTTTTCAGACAGAAAAGATCATATCCATACTTCTGCAGCGATCTCTCCTAAAACAGTGAACCTCAGGCAGGATGCTATCCGAATATTTATTTTTTTAATTCTACTACAAATTTCCTAGGTGTTAAGATGGTCCATCATTACATGGTTAATGGCCTTCTGTGGCAGACTGTTTACAGATTGTAGAAGATGTTCGTGAAATTCTCAGTTCACCATTTAATAATGCCCTTGGGATTTTTATGGTGGAATGATCAATCTTTGGACTTGAGGATGAAGACCTGCCTAAGGAAGTGGTATACTGCTTTGTCATCTTTCTTATCATAGGCTTTCCACATTCTTTATAAAATATCTAGCCACCACTGGTTCTTCATTTTACATATACTGCACTGGAGTGACGATTTTGCATTCTTGAAAGCCTGCTGTAAAGATTCACAGTCTTATCAGATGCACTGAGGTATCGCTGATACAACTTGTTTTTATCTTTCAGTAGCTTTTTTATCTGTGAGTCCTTCTCATTAAACCAATCATGATAATTCCACTTCTTAAGACTAATAACTCAACTCTGATCTTATAGACCTCAGTTCTGAATTGGTTTCATATGCTATTAAATAAGGCAACTTTGATCCACCCACAATCAATGAATGGTCACATCCTCGATTATATTATCACTCATAAGTAAGACTTTCAAGATGTATGTTCTGTGTGAATTATGAATCGTGCAGAATGTGGTCCAGACCACAGGCTTTTCTATTGTAAATTGAAGCTTCATACCATGTGTAAATCTCACTCTCGAAGAGTAAAAGTTCCCAAGTCTATTAGATAAATTTATACATGGGAATCTTCATAGTACATTAAAGCATGTACAATTAAATGGCACATGGAACCACAAAGAAACTTTGATTCACCCACGATCATAGAACCAATTCAGTACCAGAGTCTATAAGAGCTACTCAGGCACTCACAACCAACAGAACAGCGACGTTAGATGGACATCTAAAATATTGCCTGTGTGCTTCGAGCTTGTGAACTATGCACACTTCGACATTTATTTATTACCATGGGACTTGTAGGGGTATCCCTACATGATGATGGTCATGTTATGTGTTTGTGTGATATGCATAGTATGCTCTCCTTCTACAAAGTCTGATTTCAGTGACAATCCGAGGCAAAACAATTGAAAGACTATGTTGAGCACAGGTTTTACATCAGAGTTTCTGTCTCTTAAAAGGATGATCTAACAAGATCTATGTGTCAATCTTGCCGAGTAGATTAGCCTCACACATGAGCACTATACCAGGTATCTTTACATCGTCGACTGGTTAAAAAAGATCCAACATATTACACATTAAGTTTCTACTTAGAATGAATATGTAGTTCGTCTCTTCTATAAAAAATTAGAGATTGATTCCCTTCCCATGTATATAAAGATTACCAAGATAATTAAATAGAAACCTAAACAATTCGGGCCATGAAAATCAAACTAATATCAAAAGAATATTAAAATAAAATTAAAAGAAAAATACAAGGAAAGAATTTACCAAAAACATGTGTGTTGTCACACAAATCCAAAACAGTTATGCTACAATCTAAGACAAACTTCCCCATATTTAAATTATTTTATTAAAGTTAGCATAAACTATGAAATACACTATTGAATTCTGCCACCATCCACAGTAAATTAAATAGAAACAGGAATACTTCGAACCATGAAAAATAGACTAATATCTCAACAATATTAGAATAAAATTAAAAGAAAAATACAAAGAAGAATTTACTAAAAACATGTGTCGTCACACAAATCAAATAAATTTATGCCACATTCTAAGACGTACATCGCTATATTTGAATTTGATTTCTTTCATAAAGATAGCTTAAACTATTTACTGTGGATTTGAAAGCTATATTTGATTAATTAATTCTTATTTCAGTCACGTAAATTATTTAGAGTTAAAAGAACACAATGATAACTCTCAGTACATTCGCCTTTTTTTGGTCGGGATTATTTTCTTCCTTGTTCTCTTCACCAACAAAAGATAAGACGTTCTTAGTAGCAGCAGTACTCGCCTGAATTCAACTAAGTGGCAGCCCAAAACGGAAATACTGTTGCTGACTATACACGACGCTAGCTGAGTGGCGTCCAAAAAAGATTTGTCCCCTGAGCAAAAATGCTACTTCTTTTATTCAGCTCTTTTGGGCTGCCAACAGCGTCTATTTTGCATAATCATTTACTCATTAATGCCATTTAATATTTCATTGAGCTCAATAAGATTTTATTTCCCAAATCTTTAAAGATCGACCAATATATTTTAGTTTAAACCTTTTTATTTTATTTCAAATGAGTTTTTTGTATAAGAAAATGTTTAAAGTTTATTTTGCATCAAACATTTTGTTTTTGTATGTAATACAACTTTTTACGTCGTAAAAATATTTTGGGTGCATGGAAAAACAATATGGCCGCCAGTGATTAAAACATTGAATTAAAATTCGATTCTCAAAACTTTAAAAAGTAAATTAGAATTTAATTTCAGGACAAGAAGTACGATTAACACTAACAATCAATTTTATCCAAAATTTGAGCAAAATAGACGAAATGAAAACAAGGTTGTTTACATTTGTTTGTCATATAAACACATGCTGTTTTTTTAAATGTTCATAGCAGCGGGTGGCGGGGTAACTCACATCTGTTTATTGCAATACTGGGCATCCATACATCTTCAAGTTAATCGTTAGTAGAAATTATCCCATTTAAAAAAAAATTTGGGGGGGGGAACGGCCCAGTTTCTCAATCTTTTCAATTTCTTTTTTTATTTTCAAGATTATAAAAAAAATCTGATGATTACACATTCAGGGGCTAACCGGAAATATAATAATATTGCAATTTAAATTTTCCCGGAAACTCTTATTATTAAAATCACATAAAATATTTTTGCCAATTATATTATTGAGGAGGGAGGGATATTGATTAAACAATGATTTATTCAATGATAATATCGTTAATTCGAAAAATTAATTTTTTTCAAGTTATAATGATTTTATTAACACGGAATTTAGGGTTTTTTTTCGTAATGTATAAAAAAAATTTTTTAAGTTTTAATTGTTAATATCTCCAGTACTTTTTTTTCATTAAAACTCTTTTTTTTAATTCATGCATGTTTTATTAGTACTTAAAAATGTAACTTTAGTAAAGGTGTATTTTGTTTTCATAAAATAATACATTTTCACTAAGATTTTTATTTTATTATATTCCGTGATCGTTGATTAATAAATGCTGAAAATTTCTATAAAATTGGTTGATTTTCTGAATTTTGGTGAACTTTTAAGTGAAGTGAGGGGTCAAAATGTTTTTAATTTTTTCGGATCGGCCATTCATTTTGCACGTACCTAGTATTAATAAATAAATATTATGCTTTTATCATATAATAATTGAGCACTATTGAATTTTTTTCTACCAAATCAAAGATATATATATATATATATATATATATATATATTAGTGAAATAATAACGGTATTGTTTCTACATTCGGTTAATGGGGAAGTGGTAATTTGATCAGTACCACTGGAGAGCCATTAATTTAATAGCTGTTCTGTTTTTAAATCTCTGAAACAGTTACATGGTAAACAACTGATGACCCCCGTTTCCTATTTTACAATTTAAGTTAAGGTCCCTTATTTATATTTCACTGTTATATACTTGAATCCCCTTTTGTATTTGTAAATTTTCCAGCAATAAGTCGGCTTATGCGAGTGTTAAGCCTGCGATATGTATCCCTGGGAATTTAAACTGCATTTTCTTTCTTTGTTTAAACTATATATACATATGCATGTATGTATCTGTGACTAGAAATATCAATTCAAAAACTCATCCCCGAGGCTGTATTCATATACAAAAATATCGATTGAAATTGGCTTGTAAACAGAGTGAAATTTAATTCAAAGTAAGGCAGTCTAAGTCAGTAAGTATTAAATAAACTTCTAAAGAGATTAGCTTTCATAAACAATCTAAAACAATACAAAAAGAAAACTTCAAAATTAAAAACGGATATATATTTAATATTTTTTAGACAACCTGGTATTCTAAAACTGAAATAAATTAACAATAAATTATTCCTTCACTTTCTTTTCTTTAGTTTAATTCTTGTATCATTTACGAATACATTCTGCAAATTAAAAAAATGATCAAAAGAGATTACCATTCTCATATCCAAGAATTTAATTTTTTGCAAAATTGAACACACTCCAGTATGAATATATAAAAAATATATTCATATTAAAAGGACTGTTTAAGTTTATATTTATGCTGGCTGTAGCTGAAGTTTTAACTTTTATTTTTGTTTCGCTTTTAAAATGTATTTGTCAAGGGCATTGCTTAAACTAGAGACAAACGAGTGATTAGTGAAGGTTGTCCAAGCAATGCACAGAAATGGTCAAAGTCGTGTTAGAATGAACAGCACATTTAGTGAAAGGTATTTGAGACACATTCTCTCGACTTTTTTACGCACAGGCACACATTCTTTTCTGAAGTTACCACTGATGCAAGCACATCAGCTGTAAGTGCACTTTTAATCAAGAGATTGACAAGCCACTTACCTTTTATGCTCTTCTAAACTCAGTCAAACACAGTCAAAATACAGCGCATTTTCAAAGGAGCTTTTAGCAATCTGCTTTTCAATCACACATTTCAAACATATGCTTGAAGGCAGACCATTCAAAATCTACACAGATCACAAATCATTAACATACACATTGTCTTCACACACTGACAAATACACACTTTGAGAATCTGGACTATATATCACAGTTCTCAACTGAAATACGATATATCAAAGATGACCGAAATATAGTGGCTAATGCACTTTCCCAAACGGTAACACACTATCACTAAAGACTTGCTTAGTCACGACTTTCTCGCACAGAAGCAGGCATCAGACTCAACACTGCAACTAACACTCCAAAACACTTCCCTACAACTCACAGTTATGCCAACCTCATTTAGCAATAAAAATGTATATTGCAATACCACAACACCCATACTCAGGTCTTACGTACCACTTTCACTGTGATAACGCATATTTGATAATTTTTATTCACTCTCCCATCCCAGCTAGAGACTCCAGCTGAAAATGATCAGCAAAAGATCTCTGTGGTCTGGGATAAACAAAGATATCCGACTTTGGACTGGCAACTACATGAACTGCCAGCGTTGCAAAGTTCATGGGCACACCAAGTCCATCATTAAGATATTTAGCAGCCCCGTCAGATTTTCTCATCTGCACATTGATATCCTCGGACCCTAACCACTTTGCCAGAACTACTGCTATTTGCTAACGATCGTTGATCTGTTTTCTCATTAACCCACTACAATCTTGTTAAAGGACATTTCAGCAGACACAATAATAAAAACCACCCTGGAGAAGTGGATAACCACATATGGTGTACCCACAATCATCATGACCGACAAGGGCATACAGACAGCTGAAAGCTTCTCTCTCAATGAGACCCAATACAACCAACTGGATTGATAGTTTGCCATTTGTCCTACTATCGATTAGGAACGTTATCAAACAGTACAGGTTGCACACCAGCCGGAATAGTTTTCAGGACAACATTATATTTGCTGGACAATATTTTGACAACAAAGATGAAGCACATTTGTGCAAAATCTAAAAGCAAGAATGTTAAAATTACAATTCACCCCTACGTGACAAGCATCGAGATAAGTTTACATCCCCAAAATATTTTCTGATAGTGAATATGTATTTTCCTGTGACGATGCAGTCAAAAGACCACTACAACCACACTACTAGGGCCCAAACAGAGTAGTCAAAAGAGCAGAAAAGTTTTCACCATTATGAAAATTGGCAAAAATTATGTTTTCCATCAACAGGCTAAAAATCACACAATGGCGTTGTTGATTTTAACACCACAGAGGAATCCAACACTCAAAATGCATGCACTCCACCAGGGAAAAACACACAGACCAGATCTGGTCGAAAAGTGACATTCCCACACAATTTCAAAACTTACATATCCTATTAAGAACAGATTTTTAAAAAAAAATGTTAATCTAATAAGGGAGGATTTGTAGATTTACCTACTTTTCAGACCTAATTATCTCCCTTTTCCCCAATTTCGGAGGTGCTAAGATTAAGGGGATTATAGAAGCCAAAATACAAAAAGATTTTTTCTCTTTTTCCTTCCTTGCCTCGCCAACAACATGTGTATCTAACAGATGCACAAAATGCAAGGTATGTGAAACACATTCTCTCAACTTTTTTTACACTCTTTTCAGACTTTCTTGGACTTATGTACATGTTTTACTCACACAATCCAACTGGGAGCAAGCCTTTCTAGATTAGCGTTAATAATAAATCATATCACCTGAGTTTTGTTCCTTGTTTCATGTATTGGTTGTACGATAAAATGTATATGGGGAATGCTGCCCAAGCATCCACAAAACTCCACAAGTGAATAGAAAAATCATGGTCTCCATTATATTATTTGTAAAAGTTAAACAAAATTAACATCTGCTTTCGAATTGAAGAGCCATTACCAATATTTAATGAATAAGCTTCATGTGATTTATGAAAAACATAAAACACTGTTTTACCATTCCAACCAAAGACATGCTACATTCGAAGACATACTTATACACAAGCACAACAAACTTGCACATACATGTTATCACTGTATTTGCATTGACATTAATTTTCATTATATTTTCATACTAATTCGCTTCTTTTTTGTTCTCTTTTCTTTCCACGAATCTTTTTATTTTGATTAAAACGAAACTCATTGAAAGCAAGAAAAGAAAAGTAGATATGGAATGCCAAACTTTAATGATGAATGTAATTTAGTTCTTTTTTCATTCAACAATTCAAAAAAATTCCTTTGCTTAATTTGTTAAAATATCATTCCTTTCAAATATCAAGTGTCGCCATGAAACTCATTGCAATAATTCCATGAGGAAAATAAGAAAAGATGAAGTTGAACAACTGAGAAATAATTTAACAGAACCGTCATTATTTTTGACCAGAAAAGTTCGAGAAAATGATCGAAACATCTGTGCTTTCTATGAAGTGTAAAAACTAATTGCAGAAACGATGAAGCCTTTTACTGATAGAGACTTCTTTAAATCAAAATTATTGCTAAAGGGAGTGAACGTTTGTCCAGAAGAAATGGAATTATTTTCTGCGTTCAGCTTATGGGAAGAACAGTAACAAGACGAATCAAATAACTAACAGTAAACGTCAGAAATGGCTTGGAGGATATTTTTTTAATCTGGAATATTAATTTATTGCTATCGACGAAACAGCAGATCTGAAAGACACTTGTCAGCTTGATGTATTTGTCATGAGTGTAACAATATGATTCGATTTTGTGGAAGAATTGATTCTGGAAAGCATAATAAAATGGATTAATGAAATGAATCTTAATTGAATTTTCCAAGATTTTCTGATTGAGCAAAACTGGAGACAGTTTTATGTTTTACACTCATTCAATCAGTAAGTTATTTCTTTTTAGATTGAAAAAAAAAATGACATTTTATTGAATTAATTTTAACAAACAAATTCTCAACCGAAAGTTCTTTCTTTACATTGAATTAATTAATTAAATTTATTAGAAAGTACTTGAACCCTAATACAAAAAATATATAAAATTAACTACAGTAAACACACATATTCTAATCTAGATACAATAGACACGAAATATCTCACTATATAGGGCAAGCGAAATGAATTCATACTTAAGGAGGTTACCCTCAATCACACTCATTCATTTCTTTAAACCAATAAAAAAAAGTGAAAAAGGGGGAGGGAGGGGGTAGCTATAACTTACAATAACATAATGTTTGAGAGAAAATGAATAGAGTATTGATTTACTCCTCTCCAGGAGTTAGGCACAAGGCCAGTTTTTATCTTACTCCCACAAGTAAGATGTGACCCAAGGTCGGGTCGGGAAAGTGGGGTTTAAAAATTGCGTGGGCAGCCCCATCGGCATTCCCCAGTAGGGGCGCCTCAGGCAGTAATAAACTTACTCTTCCCCAAAGAGGGGAGGCGAAAGCCGGGAGGGTGGACCTCCTAAAACTGCACAGGACAGACCCATAGACCGGCGTAAATCAAGCCCAGAAGGCCAAGACAATACCAGTCTATGGGGTGCAGTATCCATCAGAACAGATACTACACTTTGATCTTAGCCAAAAGGCCAAGAAGATTGATAGAGTAAGTAGATAAAAAAGCAGAAATAATGAAAAAAAAAAGACAAAATCTAACGTTAAATGGCTATAGCATCAGTATTCTAGAGAATCTTCATATAGATAACGTTTCTTGAGCGCATTTTTAAGATAGTGAAAACTTTTAACCAAAGATTACTTGCCATTCTTCTTACACTCAGCATTGACTTGAATGCTACCCAATTTAAAAACTGTATTCCAAAGTTTTGGACAAAAATATCTGATTGACTGATTACCATAGGTTTTTGTTTTAATAAAAGGGATATATAATAGTTTTTTACTGAACTTTTCAGTAGTGTAAACCTCAGTAGTGTGAACCTCACTATTGAACTTGAATAGAGACATACGGTCTTCTGGTAACTGGTCACATTAGAAATCATAAACAAATTTTAATTGGTGTAGTTTCACAATTTCTCTTACCTGAAGTAATTTTATGTTAATAAATATCTGATTAGTATGCGAATGAAAGGGAGCAAAATTCATGATTCTAAGACACTTATTTTGAAGGACTTGTAACTTGTTAATATTTCCTTCAGATTTCAAGTCCCATATATTACACCCATAGATTAAGTGAGAGTAGAACATTGCATAGACTTCAATAGATATTTCAAGAGAAGTGTTGTAACATAGTTTGAACTAAGCTTTTTACTAAGTTCATGAATGTGAAAGTCCACTTATCAAAGCTTATTCGTGTAGCCATAGATGGAGCACAAACAATGTGTAGTGTAAAAGAGGGTGTGTTGAATTACTCCAATAACACATCATTATTGATTAAAAACTAATAAAATCTCATTGCATTATCCATCAGGATACTTTATGCACAAAATCACTCAATTTTAAGGAAATTGTGTCAGTGGTTGTGAAAACGGTGAATGTTAGACAAAAATAGCCACCAATTTCAAGATTTTCTGAAACGAGATAAAGCAGTGTATAGAGGATTTACATTTTTTTCAAATGTTCGATGGCTTAGCCATAGAAAAATATAGGAACAAGTATATACATTGAGAAAAGAGATTTCTACATTTTAGAGATTAAAGGTCCAGATAATTCTTATTTTCAGGATCCACAGTGGATTGTCGTTTGCCTTTTTAGTAGACATCACGACTATCTTTGAATCTTGACCTCCAAGGAAAGAATAAACTTCTATTTTAAAAGAAAACTTCAACTGTGGGAATCACAACTTTAAAATAAAACAACTTTCATTTCCCAAATCTTCAAAGACACACAATAGATATAATACCAGACATCTTTTTGATCTCAATTAAAATTTGAGAAACGAGTTTTCCACCTGGTTTGCAGACTTCCGGCAATATAGAAATTTATTACAATTATTTGATACTCCTTATGAAACAGATGTGGAGTAAGTTGCATAAGAATATCAGTTGGAGTAAATTGACCAACAATATGATGAAGTTTTAACATCTAAATTCCATTTCAAATCCATCGCTGACTTCTACAAGAAATATGTATTGCCAAGTAGAAAATATAAAAATGTCACAAATAATGCGAGACTGATGATACATATCATTATTCAGAAATACATGTGATTGTGAACAAGTTTTTTTCAAAAATGAAACATATTAAAAGTAATTTAAGAATAAGATTACATGACAAACATCGGGTGAAGTTTTTCTTCTTTCATCGACAAACATTTCACCTGAATTGAATGTTATTGAAGAAAAAACAAGCGTCTCATTAAATAATTGCCATGTCTAAATGTTTTTTATTTGCAAAAAAGAATTTGCCTTTTATTATTATTATTATTATTATCATTATTATTACTATTATTATTATCATCATTATTATTATTATCATTTTTATTATTATTTCTGAATAAAATAAAATATCCGGTTTAAAGAAAACATTCAATTTTGTTTCCTTTAAACCTCCAGTTTAAGGCAATTTAAGTATTTTATTTACCTCCTCTCCAGGTTAGACACAAGGTCAGATGTGGGTTTTGATGAAAGTGTTTCTGTGGAACGAACTGCATTCGAACCCGGCACACCCAGGTCCTCAGTTCGTGTCGTTAACCACTTAGCTACCATCCCCCATCGACCTTCTGGACAGAATGGTGTGAGTTTTAAAATCTTTTTTATTATGTTTGTTACATGGCCCTCCTCCGAGACACTGTAACTATTTGACCCTTTCACTCCAAAAGGTTATCGATTCCTGTTATAGGTGGTTTCACATGCTTAAAGAAGGGGTTGAGCCAAGTAACAACACCTGCACTGCATCCATAAAAGATTGCAGATATGAACAGATTAAATCCGTGCATCAGCAAAAAGAGCATCCTAGTATCAATAGAACATTCTACTTTTCAAAGCAAGTCAATCCCCAAATGACAAAATCGCACATGTATAAATGGTGGTCAAAACATAAGGAATATTAGTCCAGTGACTCTTACTCTGTGTGGTGACTGACAAGAAGATTAAAAACGTAAGATGTACGACGGTAGTGATAGGAGATGGGGGTCACTCATTTTGATCGCAAGCGTTGTTTGACATTCATCAACTGCGGACCCCACTCGTTTCACAATCTGGGAATAGATTTTACAGCAGAATACAGAAAGTGTAATGGGTCAGTTAAGCTAAACGTTTGACAAGGAGCAAAGTGTAGCATCTGTTCTGACACTACACTTAATCTTTTTTGTCCTCGGTCATTAAAGAAGAAATCCTTCAAGACTGAGGCAATTTTAATTTTTTGTCCCAATCCAGAATGCCTCTTTTTGGGGAACTGGATTTTCTCACATTAAAAACTGACCTGGTGTTTAACTCTGCCCTCGTGGGGAGGCAAGTAAATGGTGACAATAACGCCATATTTTGCAGTAAATCATTCAAAAGAGATGCTTGGAAGAATGGGGCATTCTAACACACTTAAGCTCTAAACGTGTTTGGGGGGGGGGGATTTTTTACTGAAAATCGAATATCCTGAGAACTAAACTTCTTTAAGTTTGCCGCAATTCTTTTTCCGGTTATTGCTACCAACCAGATTCACCTTTAAGATTGAAAAAGTTTTTCAAGTCAATAAATTTAATTCAGTTCTCTAGAAAAGTGAAGTAAACTTTGAATGAAATATTTGTTTTTGGCCCACTAGCTTAGTTAACATGTTAGAACGTAACAAACAGAAAAGGAAATAAATTCCTATACATTTTTGGAAGAAAGCAGAACTGATTTATCTCCTGATCTATATGTTATGAGAATTTGTTGAAGAATAGCAAATTGCTTTTATACTTCTTTTAGAAATAACTCTTAAAGTGGTTCCACACTACAGCAACATAAAGGAGAATGACAGAATAACAAGTATACAACAATATTACAGTACAAAGAGAATACATAGTTGTTTTCTTTTATTTTTCTGCCCCTCAAAACACAAAGATTATGCACGGGCTTTATTTTTAGTCGATGGGAGAGTTTTATGTCTGTCGGTGAGTCAGTCTGTCACACTTCAGTCTATTTTAGATACGCCCAAGCGTCTTTATTATATGTCAGTCAGTCTGTCATTCTTCTGTTTATTTCAAATGTGTTCAAACATCTCTATGTCATGTTTAAATTTGAAACAACATTTTTGTTGGTCTGTCATGTTTAAGCTTTAAATAACATTTTCTTTTGTCTGTAATACAAGTTTTACATGTTATTTTCTTTGGTCTGTCATGCTTAAGCTTGAAATATCAATTGCTTTGTCTATCATGCTTGAAATAGCCTTTTTTTTATGGTTAAACGTGCAGACTGAATGGACGCATCTTAAGAATAGCCATGCTTGTTCCTTTAGATTGGTAATAGAATTCAATAACAAAATTGTAGTCACTTAAATCTCTTAATTTAACAAAAATAAATTTTTTTTTCAGCTTTAAGAAAGGACAAACATATACAATAAATCGGAACAATTTCTTCAAACTACTGTGGACTAATATACATTATAAAGGAAAACTTAGATAAACGGATTATCGCAAAAAGTGTTTTTTTTTTCAACACTGATAAATATTTCAAAAAGAAGGAAGAGATAAAAGAATTTTTTTCTGTGTGCCACATCAAATATAGAAATTTCATTAATAATTAAGATAATCGTTCCCAGAAGAAATAATAATAATAAAGAAATGATTTAAATCTTTATTTTATTCATTCAAACATCTCACATATATAT
>OY744526.1:148944887-148952387 GCA_963556195.1 Sepiola atlantica
TTATAAAAAAAAAAAAAAAAAAAAAAGAAAAAAAAAAGGTAAGTAAGTTGTGGGTGGGAGTGTGAGGAGGTGGGAGTGTGAGGAGGTGGGAGTGTGAGGAGGTGGGAGTGTGAGGATGTAAGAATCAGAGGATGAAGGGAGATGACAACTCGAATCTGTTATTCAAGGCAGGGCGAAATTTAGAGATGAGGATAGCTTCCGAAATTCGAAGCTGGCCTATATTGCGGACAGAGTTGAGGATGCGGACACTAATGGAGCGATGTGTGTTGCCACATGAAATTAAGTGTTTATGGAAGGAGGAAATGTGGGTGTTTAGATGTTCTTTAATACGTTGGTGTAGAGGCCTAACGGTACTACCGATGTAGAATTTTTGGCACTTAGAGCATTGCAGGTTGTATACTGTATATGTGCGGAGGCAGAGGCCAGAGTTGGGGATGGGGCAACTAGCTAGAGAGCAGGGGTCTGGGGTGTAGTGGCTTTTTTTGGATAAATGTTGTCGGAGAGAGGTGCCTGTGTGAGAAAGTTGTATGTTAAGGTTCTCACTACGTATGGCATTGCGGATAGCAGAAGTGATACGGTCGCTAAAGAAGGGGAGTTTAAGGAAGCATGTGTTGGTGAGAGTGTGGTGTCTACGTCTTCTGGTGTTGTTAAGGCTAGATATGGTAGTTAGCGGGAAGCCGTTGGTCAATAGAGTTTGGTGGAAGGCTTCGGTGTGTGTTGTTTTATCGGAAGAAGAAGAGCATTTGTCTTGTATGCGGGTGATTTCGGTTTGTGCGTAACTAATTTTGGATTTGAGGGGTAGTGCGGATTTGTAGTGGACAAAGAGATTCCTGCAGGCGGGTTTTCTATAGAAAGTGGTGCGGAGAGATCCGTCGTCATTAATGCTGAGTTTGAAGTCTAGAAGTGAGAGGGAGCCTGAGGTGTTGGGATGTTCGATGGTGAATTTAATGTGGGGGTCAGAATTATTAAATGTATTAAAGATAGAGATAGCTTCCTCTCGGGATGAAGTGAGGATCAAAATGTCGTCGACGTATCTCGAGAAGAAAATATGGGAATGGCAGGTGCTAAGTGCTTGCTGCTCCAGTCTGTTCATGTAAGAAATGGCGAGGAGGCCGGAGAGACTGGAACCCATGGGTAGGCCAGAGACTTGTTTGTATGTGTCTTGTTGGAACTTAAAGTAGGTGTTATCCACAATGATACGTAGGAGCTGATGAATGTCTGTAGGGGTAAGCCCAAAACAGTCAAGATTGTTAGAGGAGATGTGGTCAGTTATGAGGTCAATGGCGGGGTGTGCGGGAATGGAAGTATAAAGGGAGACTACGTCAAGGCTGAAGATGTAGTTGTTGGCGCGGAGCTGTTGGGGTTGGAGCAAGTTGAGTCTATCTATTACCTGGTCAGAGCTGCTGACGTGTGCCGGGAAGGTGGGGAGTAGCGGTTTAAGTAAGTGGGAGAGGAGCCAGGAGATCTTGTAAAGAGGTCCCTCGGTACTGGAGACTATAGGTCTGATCTGTAGGTGGTTGCTGGTTTTGTGGGTTTTAATAAGATGGTAAAAGGTGGGGAGTCTACTGTTTCTAGTGGTGAGATTGAGCCTATAAGCCTTGGGGAGATTACGTCTGGAGCAAATTTGGGACCAAGCGTTGTTAATAGTGGTTTGTATGCGGGTAGCAGAGATGTCATTATCGGGTGTGTAAAGGGATGTATTGCTGAGGTGTTCTAGGGCGAGAGTATTGTAGGATTCTTGGGAGATAACGCAGAATTCCTTGCCTTTGTCAGAGGGTAGGTAGACCAGGTTTTTTTTCTTAAGGCCTTTGAGGGTGAGGCGCTGGGAATGGGAGATATTTGGTGTGATACGGTGTTTTTCCCGTTGTATTATGGAGAAAATCTTATGTTTGAGATTTACCAACTTTAGGTCTAAAGGGTGGTTTTCAGGAGGAGGGTGTAGGGGGCGGTCAGGTTGATAAACGGGGAAGGGGTTGGATGAAAAATTAGGGGGATCGGTGGGGGTGGAGTCGTTAAGTGGGTCTAGGGAGGGTGGTTCAAAGGCTGATAACCATTTCAAATGGTACGCTGTCCTGCAGAACTGTGTTTCTATATCGAGGAGGGTTTGGTCATTAAGTTTTTGTGTAACGAAGAATTTGGGTCCGAGGCTGAGGAGATCAGTTTCTGTTGCGGAGAGAGAACACGTGAGGTCAGTGATAAGTGGTTGGGTAGTAGTTTGAGGATGGAGAGGGGGTCCGTGTACAGCTCCATAATTGGTAAGCGGCTGTAAGATCTGTTTTAGGTGGAGCCAATTGAATTTAAGTATGAGTCTGTTTTTTTCCGTGTGGAAACAGTGGTGGAAAGCTTTGTTGACAGATGCGGAGATGAGGGGTGGAAGGTGTGAGGGGGGGGTGGAAATTTGCTATCAGACATAGCGTTGATATGTTGGTGTAGCTTGCAATGGAGGTGTTTGATGGTTTTCTTTATACAAAAGGTATGTATGAACGAGCGTGCAGAGTGGAGAGTGGGTAGGTAGAAGCACGACGGTAGGTGAATGTTCTTGATAGTGTTGGGGAAAATTCCATGTCTGAGGAATCTCTTCAGGAAGTTGATCTGGCATCCGGTCCTAGCCCGCTTCTCCGAAAGTCGGAACATTTTCTTGGTGTATGCAAACTCTGTCTGGCCGAGATTGAGAGATAAGAGGAGATTGTAGTTTGCTTGAAGCATTGCTGGTAAATGTAAGTGTAAATTAGTCGTCCAAGGCTATAGCAATGCGATGTGGTTGCCGTGAGATGGAAAAGTGAAAAGAAATAAACGCAGGGAGAGAATGAAACTCAAAACGATTTATTAATAATTTCACGAAAACTGATTAAATACCAAATAGTATTTTTTTTTTTGGTAAGTAACAGATCGGCAAAGGGTAATCTTAAATTTTCGAAAGAACAACTTTCATTATCAGAAGACAACAATAGAAGGCCGAGAGGGTCGGAAAAACGTGGAAAAAAACGTGGAAAAACCGGTGTCAGATCATCGTATTATAGGGGAAAACAATTGGGAGTAGGAACGCAGAAAACGTCAAAATTCAATTAAGCAATCATATAACTAAGGTTAAAACATTATAAACATTAGTTTAGTAATATACCAATTTTTTTTAAATTTTTTTTTTTTTTTTATTATGTTTCATTTTAAATGACTCATCAATATTTATTTATTTATTTATTTATTTATTTTTTTTTTTTTTTTCATTTATTCTCTTCAAATCTAAATTTAAATTCACTGTCAAAGGGAGATAACTTATTCTAAATAATATGTTCAGACCTTAGAAATGAGATTGGAAACTTGAGAAGGAATTTGAGTTGTGAAGTGGATTAGGAACGCAGAAAACATCAAAATTCCATTAAGCAATCGCATAACTAAGGTTAAAACATTATAAACATTAGTTTAGTAATATACCAATTTTTTAAGTTTTATTATGTTTCATTTTACATGACTCATCAATCTTTATTTATTTATTTATTTTATTTTATTTTATTTTATTTTTTTTTTTATTTTTTTTTATTTTTTTTTTTTTCATTTATTCTCTTCAAATCTAAATTTAAATTTACTGTCAAAGGGAGATAACTTATTCTAAATAATATATTCAGACATTAGAAATGAGATTGGAAACTTGAGAAGGAATTTGAGTTGTGAAGTGGATAAAAGCCAAGGATGGGACCTTTTTTTCTTTTTTCTTTCTTCCTTTTTTTTTTGACTGTTTTGGGCTTACCCCTACAGACATTCATCAGCTCCTACGTATCATTGTGGATAACACCTACTTTAAGTTCCAACAAGACACATACAAACAAGTCTCTGGCCTACCCATGGGTTCCAGTCTCTCCGGCCTCCTCGCCATTTCTTACATGAACAGACTGGAGCAGCAAGCACTTAGCACCTGCCATTCCCATATTTTCTTCTCGAGATACGTCGACGACATTTTGATCCTCACTTCATCCCGAGAGGAAGCTATCTCTATCTTTAATACATTTAATAATTCTGACCCCCACATTAAATTCACCATCGAACATCCCAACACCTCAGGCTCCCTCTCACTTCTAGACTTCAAACTCAGCATTAATGACGACGGATCTCTCCGCACCACTTTCTATAGAAAACCCGCCTGCAGGAATCTCTTTGTCCACTACAAATCCGCACTACCCCTCAAATCCAAAATTAGTTACGCACAAACCGAAATCACCCGCATACAAGACAAATGCTCTTCTTCTTCCGATAAAACAACACACACCGAAGCCTTCCACCAAACTCTATTGACCAACGGCTTCCCGCTAACTACCATATCTAGCCTTAACAACACCAGAAGACGTAGACACCACACTCTCACCAACACATGCTTCCTTAAACTCCCCTTCTTTAGCGACCGTATCACTTCTGCTATCCGCAATGCCATACGTAGTGAGAACCTTAACATACAACTTTCTCACACAGGCACCTCTCTCCGACAACATTTATCCAAAAAAAGCCACTACACCCCAGACCCCTGCTCTCTAGCTAGTTGCCCCATCCCCAACTCTGGCCTCTGCCTCCGCACATATACAGTATACAACCTGCAATGCTCTAAGTGCCAAAAATTCTACATCGGTAGTACCGTTAGGCCTCTACACCAACGTATTAAAGAACATCTAAACACCCACATTTCCTCCTTCCATAAACACTTAATTTCATGTGGCAACACACATCGCTCCATTAGTGTCCGCATCCTCAACTCTGTCCGCAATATAGGCCAGCTTCGAATTTCGGAAGCTATCCTCATCTCTAAATTTCGCCCTGCCTTGAATAACAGATTCGAGTTGTCATCTCCCTTCATCCTCTGATTCTTACATCCTCACACTCCCACCTCCTCACACTCCCACCTCCTCACACTCCCACCCACAACTTACTTACCTTTTTTTTTTCTTTTTTTTTTTTTTTTTTTTTTATAATCCTCTCTCTTCTTTCCCCCCCCCCTTCCCCTGCTAATAAAATTTAAAAAAAAGGAAGAAAGAAAAAAGAAAAAAAGGTCCCATCCTTGGCTTTTATCCACTTCACAACTCAAATTCCTTCTCAAGTTTCCAATCTCATTTCTAATGTCTGAATATATTATTTAGAATAAGTTATCTCCCTTTGACAGTAAATTTAAATTTAGATTTGAAGAGAATAAATGAAAAAAAAAAAAAAAATAAAAAAAATAAAAAATAAAATAAAATAAAATAAATAAATAAATAAATAAAGATTGATGAGTCATGTAAAATGAAACATAATAAAACTTAAAAAATTGGTATATTACTAAACTAATGTTTATAATGTTTTAACCTTAGTTATGCGATTGCTTAATGGAATTTTGATGTTTTCTGCGTTCCTAATCCACTTCACAACTCAAATTCCTTCTCAAGTTCCCAATCTCATTTCTAAGGTCTGAACATATTATTTAGAATAAGTTATCTCCCTTTGACAGTGAATTTAAATTTAGATTTGAAGAGAATAAATGAAAAAAAAAAAATAAATAAATAAATAAATAAAGATTGATGAGTCATTTAAAATGAAACATAATAAAAAAAATAAAAAATTTAAAAAAAATTGGTATATTACTAAACTAATGTTTATAATGTTTTAACCTTAGTTATATGATTGCTTAATTGAATTTTGACGTTTTCTGCGTTCCTACTCCCAATTGTTTTCCCCTATAATACGATGATCTGACACCGGTTTTTCCACGTTTTTTTCCACGTTTTTCCGACCCTCTCGGCCTTCTATTGTTGTCTTCTGATAATGAAAGTTGTTCTTTCGAAAATTTAAGATTACCCTTTGCCGATCTGTTACTTACCAAAAAAAAATATACTATTTGGTATTTAATCAGTTTTCGTGAAATTATTAATAAATCGTTTTGAGTTTCATTCTCTCCCTGCGTTTATTTCTTTTCACTTTTCCATCTCACGGCAACCACATCGCATTGCTATAGCCTTGGACGACTAATTTACACTTACATTTACCAGCAATGCTTCAAGCAAACTACAATCTCCTCTTATCTCTCAATCTCGGCCAGACAGAGTTTGCATACACCAAGAAAATGTTCCGACTTTCGGAGAAGCGGGCTAGGACCGGATGCCAGATCAACTTCCTGAAGAGATGCCTCAGACATGGAATTTTCCCCAACACTATCAAGAACATTCACCTACCGTCGTGCTTCTACCTACCCACTCTCCACTCTGCACGCTCGTTCATACATACCTTTTGTATAAAGAAAACCATCAAACACCTCCATTGCAAGCTACACCAACATATCAACGCTATGTCTGATAGCAAATTTCCCCCCCCTCACACCTTCCACCCCTCATCTCCGCATCTGTCAACAAAGCTTTCCACCACTGTTTCCACACGGAAAAAAACAGACTCATACTTAAATTCAATTGGCTCCACCTAAAACAGATCTTACAGCCGCTTACCAATTATGGAGCTGTACACGGACCCCCTCTCCATCCTCAAACTACTACCCAACCACTTATCACTGACCTCACGTGTTCTCTCTCCGCAACAGAAACTGATCTCCTCAGCCTCGGACCCAAATTCTTCGTTACACAAAAACTTAATGACCAAACCCTCCTCGATATAGAAACACAGTTCTGCAGGACAGCGTACCATTTGAAATGGTTATCAGCCTTTGAACCACCCTCCCTAGACCCACTTAACGACTCCACCCCCACCGATCCCCCTAATTTTTCATCCAACCCCTTCCCCGTTTATCAACCTGACCGCCCCCTACACCCTCCTCCTGAAAACCACCCTTTAGACCTAAAGTTGGTAAATCTCAAACATAAGATTTTCTCCATAATACAACGGGAAAAACACCGTATCACACCAAATATCTCCCATTCCCAGCGCCTCACCCTCAAAGGCCTTAAGAAAAAAAACCTGGTCTACCTACCCTCTGACAAAGGCAAGGAATTCTGCGTTATCTCCCAAGAATCCTACAATACTCTCGCCCTAGAACACCTCAGCAATACATCCCTTTACACACCCGATAATGACATCTCTGCTACCCGCATACAAACCACTATTAACAACGCTTGGTCCCAAATTTGCTCCAGACGTAATCTCCCCAAGGCTTATAGGCTCAATCTCACCACTAGAAACAGTAGACTCCCCACCTTTTACCATCTTATTAAAACCCACAAAACCAGCAACCACCTACAGATCAGACCTATAGTCTCCAGTACCGAGGGACCTCTTTACAAGATCTCCTGGCTCCTCTCCCACTTACTTAAACCGCTACTCCCCACCTTCCCGGCACACGTCAGCAGCTCTGACCAGGTAATAGATAGACTCAACTTGCTCCAACCCCAACAGCTCCGCGCCAACAACTACATCTTCAGCCTTGACGTAGTCTCCCTTTATACTTCCATTCCCGCACACCCCGCCATTGACCTCATAACTGACCACATCTCCTCTAACAATCTTGACTGTTTTGGGCTTACCCCTACAGACATTCAT
>OY744526.1:148964887-149127387 GCA_963556195.1 Sepiola atlantica
TCGTAACTTTTCTCACTTTCTAAAAGTTCATTTTAAAATCATGCTTTTACGTTCTAGGAGGCTTATTAAAATGATTTTCATCATTAAACTTATGCTTTCGTTTCGTTATTAAAAAATAATTCCGATACAAACTATTTAACATGTACATTCAAACACATAACAAAACATTTACCCGCCCCCTTCCCCCCCAAAAAATGCTTACGTCTAAAGTGATTTCTTTAGAGACGAAATAAACATAATTTCTTTGCTAAACTTCAGCATTTCAAACGTTACTAATACTGTATTATTTTAAATAAACACTAAATTGTATTTTTCGAACAAACACGATAACATTGATTATAAACAAAAAAAATATTTAAAAATACACTCTTCCGATACCATTTTCAATATTTCTGTAAATTACAGCACCTAATTACTTTTGGGGGAGTTTCTGAATATCTATTCTAAAAGTTATTTTCTTTTCAAATAAATCATTTTTTCCCCACCCGGGGATCACCTATGAATATTGGCCAATTTTACAATATTTTGTCCTGTTATTTTAATTTTATTATGCAAATTACAATTAACGTTAAAATGTATTATCTGTTATTATGATACTATACTTAATCTTTCCACTCCTCAATCAATGAAGAATAAATCCTTCTAGACTGCGGCAATTTTTAATTTTGTTCCAATCCAGAGTGTCTCTTTTTGAGAGAGATGGATTTTCCCCGCATTTAAAATCGACCTTGTGTCTTACTCTGCACTCAATTTTAATAATTGCCAATTATACACTATGTTTTTCTTTTCGTTTTTTTTTTTTCTTTGTTACTTTTAATAATATAATTAACGTTGATGGATTTTCCCCACATTACAACCTTACCTTTTGTACGATTTTTCGACTGTTAACTATTCTACACTTTTACCATTTACTATGTTGTTCCTATTTTGGCCAGAGTTAGACCAAATGTGTGGCAAATGCCCATAGCCCGCTCGGAAACTCTGATCATGTTGTGATAATGATACTTATCACCTTAAAACTCATCCAAAAGCTGATGAGCCATTGCTCAAAACGACGAGAAACTATGAGCAGACTGATTTTGAATCCCTCATGGACTACAGCAGCGAAACCCCATGAGGTGAAACCTTCTCACTCCCTGCTGATCAGTGTGCAAATGAGCTAACCGAATGAGTCAAAACAGGCATTGATGCATATGTCCCCACACGAAAATTCTTCAGCAAACCCCACTCTCCTCAATGGTTCACCTCAGAATGTGCAGCTGCTATTGCTGAGAGGCAGAAGGCATTCCGAAAATTCGGCTGCCATAAGTCAACTGCGAATAGACAGAAATTTATAGATTGCAAAGTAGTGATAGATGAAGCAAAGAGAAGGTATACAGAGATAACCAAAAAACGCATTCAGTCACAGAAACTAGGTACTCGCGATTTCTGGAAAATCTACAATTCCCCCGCTATCAAATCACAACGATGTTTGCATGGCAACTGATAAGGCTGAACTACTTGACCAGACTTTCGCCGTAAACTCCACTTTGGACTCAGCAAGCCACCTTCTCCTTAAATTCCCATTGTGAACTGAAGCCACACTTGAGAACCTAGTCATCATCCCATCTCAGGTCAGAGACATCATAAAAAACCTTGACACCTTCAAAGCCTGTGGGCCTGATCTTATACTAGTAATAGTAATAAAGAAATGCTCTGCTGAGCTGGTCCCTGTCCTCTCCAAACTATACAACAAATGCCCTGCTGAATCTTGTTTCTCTGATAGTTGGAAAATTGCCTCTGTGGTACCAGTCTTCAAGAATTCTGGAGATAGAACTGACTCTCTAAACTACCGCCCAATCAGTCTCCTCCTAAAAATCTTTGAATCCTTAATCAATCTAGCAATAGTCCGGCACCTAGTTAATGCTAAACTTCTTTCTGATCATCAATACGGATTTAGACAAGCACAAACTACCGCAGATATCTTAACAGTCATCTCTGAATGCATATATCATACATTGGACAAGGCAGGTGAAGCTAGGGCAGTAGCGCTTGATATATCCAAGGCCTTTGACAAGGTCTTGCATGAAGGGCTTCTCCTAAAACTGCACTGATATGGTATTACTGGACAAATATTTAATATAATTAAATCCTTCCTAACAAAAAGAAAGATCCAGGTTGTCCTCGATGGCCGTTCATCTAAGCAACATGACATAAATGCTGGTGTACCCCAGGGATCTATCCTTGGACCTTTACTGTTCCTGATTTTCATAAATGACCTCCCTGATGTCATTGAGACTGAGATAGGAATATTTGCTGACAACACCACGCTCTACTCTCGTTATGTGGGCAAAACCGATGCGCACATGTCTGAGGCAATGGCTGAATCTTTAGAAAATGACCTCCAGTCTGTAGTGGATTGGGGTAAAAAATAGATGGTAACTTTTAATGCCGCAAAGACAAAGCTACTTTCCTTCAATAACTACAAAAAACCTCTTCAACAAAACCGATTGTCATGGCAAATAACCTGGGAGTTTATCATTCAAACTCCTCGGCCCAACTTTCACAGATAACGTGAATTGGAATAAATACATTGAAGACATTGCCAGGGCTGCTGCAAAGAAGGTGGGCTCCCTCTATCGTGCTAGTAAACGTCTCACACCTGACATTATCCTATATCTCTATACAGCCACCATCCGCCCATGCATGGAGTATTGTTGCCACATCTGGGCTGGGGCATCATTCACTAGTCTCTCCCTCTTAGACAAGATCCAAAAAAGAGTCGCCAACTTAATAGGTCCCTCACTATCCACCAAGCTCCAGGCCCTGTCCCCTCGCCGCAATGTTGCTTCCTTGTACCTGCTTTACAAGTACGTCAATGGATTGTGCTCTGATGAACTTGCTGCTTTAGTACCCCCACGACGTAAATTCACTAGTCCAACCCGACAATCTGCCAAACCCATCCATTCACTGTGAAAGTCCCCAGATGCTGAAGAGCTTTCTACTCCAAAAGCTTCTTTCCTCATGCTGCTGGACTCTGGAACCCCCTCCCTGCTCCCTGTTTTCCTGACGGTACTGACATGCAGGAATTTAAAACTAATGTAAACAGACATCTCGCTGCACAGCTCCCAATTTAGGTTGATCCCCCCCCCCCCCAACTTTCACCCTTTTTCTCAGTAGCCCCTTACGTCTACAGTAATGTACTGCCTTGTTTAGGGTGAAGTTTGTTAAAAAAAAAATGTCTGTCTTCATTGTAGGAAAAACCCATCTCCCCAAAAACTGCTACTCTGGATTGGGACAAAAAATTAAAATTGTCGCAATCTAGAAGGATTTCTCCTCTGACCGAGCAGAGAAAAAAAGTCAAATTATAAATGAAAATAACAAGTTACTATTTTCAAATTAAATAATTCTTTTCTATTTCCCCCGGGGCAACGCCAGGACACAGGTCCTGCGAGTACAAAATAAAACTAAGTAGACACTGTATCAAATTTTTTATTACAATATTTTCAGTACGATAAAAAAAAAACAAATATAACTAAGGAGTCCTCCATTACCTAGATAGTATAGAAGATAGATGGACAGCTTTACATCACCCAATATCCACATAATCAATTTTGTGGTAATTCTAAATGGTCAAGTTGTCTCAAATTGCCTCAGTTTCCTTGCATGTATATTTTATGTACCCACAAATTACATAGTATTTTCCCAACTAGATGTCTGAGAGAATATTTAACTTCCTCTACATTTGTTTTCTCTTTTCACTTTATTTTACACGATATGTCCTGCCTTAACTTTTCATTACATTATTTTGTATTTGTTGTTCTATATTATTTCGTGATTAACTACTCTTTTTAACTACTCTTGACTCTTACACCGTAATATACAGATAGAATACAAATTAATATTATTATATTGGTCACATAAAATGTCTATTCAGCTTATTAAATATAAATGAAAAGATAATTTTATTCTTTTAATTTTCAGTATTAATTATACTTATCAACATAATTACTACTGTATTCGGCTATCTTCTTCCATCTTTCAGGTAGTCATCATTTCATCCACCGAAAATTGTTATCTGTCTGCTCTAGGAGCCTTTTCCAGTCTGCTTAGAAATTGAATTAGTTTTAATGAACAGAGTTTGAGAAAAATGAGAATGATAATCTAAGTGTGTAACGTTTTAAGTATTTGTTGCACGAGTGGAAACTTTTTCAGCAAACTGCACGTTTTTTTATCTCATTACTAAAGAAACATTAAGAAATATTACACTCTTTCTCTTAACTAATTCCAGACATACTTTGTTGATTGCTGCCTTCATTTGATCTAATTAGGCAGAGTAAGTGTTTAAATAGATAATTTGATTTTCTTGAAAGTATTCATAAAAGACTTCATTGCTCTCTCTCTCATACTAAGCATTTATTTGGATGTAGAACAGCCTTTGATCTAGTTAACTTGCCTTGCAGCCACTTGTATTCCATATTCAGTAAATACTTATAACTCTTTTATGTGTTCGTTTCATACTGCAGGTTATATATCTGTAAAATATAAATGTGTGTGTGTGTGTATGTATAAACATGACCTATTAACGGTATTTTTTTGGAGAAAATGTTTTGAAAATGGAATTTTTTTTAAGAGTATTGTTTTTTGAAAATATTATTTTTTGAATTGATTATTGTTGATTAGTTGTAATAAGCCTTTAGGGCTCCAAATATATTTCTTATTTTCATTTGTGTATATGTATAACATTAAAGTTCTTACTTCCAACGAAATATCTTGGTAGAGCTTTTATATGGGTTTGAGTTTATATTTTTGTTAGTTTGTTGATTCGCTTATCCTCAATTCCATTTTTATTTTGCATTTTGTCTGAAACATTGTTTCTATTTTTCCTCATGTATAACTGTGTATATATGTGTGTATGTATATATATCTTCAGAAAATATACAAATACTGACTATTTCTGCTAACCATGTGGTTTTGTAGAAGGTACAGAAGTGTTGATTCATTTTTTAGTTGTTTTGTACCTGTGATGAACTTTGTATTTTCACGGATGATGAAACTTGTTATGTAATAAATATTCGTCTCAGAAACATTTTTACGCATAAACCTTCGTTGATGAATTTCTGGAACTGATTTATTTAAAAATTATTACATCATAGTTTTTAAATTGTCATATATATATATATATATTAGTATTATTATATAGAAATATTATTATTATATATTTTTCTTATATAGAAGTAAAGAAACTTATTATTTTGCCATTTAATTTACATACCTATTTGTGATGTGTACAGACACACATATGTAAATTTGATGGCAATACTCAAAAAAAGAGTCATTCTTTCTCTAAATGATCACAGAAATATTAAGAAATATTAGAGTAGTTGAATCAACATAGAGTGACAGGAGGAGAGAGAAATACATAGCTAAGAGAGAGATTGCTCTCATCTTGGGTGTTGTTCTCACGTTTCGGCTGTATTTTGACAATGGCTGTTATTGGTGAATAGTGGAGAAAAATGTTGTTTTTTTTTTTCGCATGTACCATCATAGCAAAAATTTCAAAATCTGTGATGTACTTACGAAATGAAAAGAGGGTTGAGTAGTTTTCATTTCTGTATTAAATTGAGGTCCATATGGAAGGTTCACTTGTTAAATTGGAGACTGAGAGGAATGCTATGGAAAATAAAGGTCTGTGAGTGAATGCTACAAAGACTAAAGTGATGATAAGTGGTGGTAGTGTTGGAAAGCCCTCAGAAATAGGAAAATTCCTTTGCTCGGCTTGTGGAAGAAGACTTGAGTGCAACTCAATTTTTGGTGGTATTTGTAAGCATTGGGTACACAAGAAGTGCAGTGGAATTACAGGTAGGCTGAGAAATGATAATCAGTTTGTGCACACGTGTAAGACTATGAAGATGAGAACTTTGATGTGAAGAAATTATATTTGGATGGCGAGATTATTTTGGTTGTTCAGAAGTTTTGTTACCTTGGATGTTACCATTGGCACACAGGGATGAGCTGGTGCTAGCGTGATTGCAAGAATTAACCATGGATGGAGTAAGTTCAGGGAACTTCTGTCATTACTAACCAGCAGAGCGTTACTACTATTGACTAAGGGAAGAGTGTATCAAGTATGTGTACGCAGTGGGACGATGTATGGAAGTGAAACCTGACCAGTCAGAGTTGCATGGACAGAAATGATATAAGAATGGTACGATGGATGTGCAATGTGTCTTAAAAACATGCTCAGATTTGATTTACTAGGAAGATTAAATCTAGACAGTATAGGGAGATGTGTGCAGAACAGAAGACGTTGATGGTTTGGCAATGTTGAAAGAAATGATTAGAATGCTCTAATTAGTAGATGTAGGACAGTCTAGGACTCTGTCGAATTTTAGTCAATTCAGCAATTCAGTCCAAGATAGTGGCTTATGGAGAGAACGAGTGGGGAAGGCTCTCTGTGACTGCTGTCGTGGGCTTTTTCACCGAAGAGTCCAGCTGAGTTTAAAGGAGGGGGTCAAAAAGAGGCCTGAACACAGCGTGAAGGTGTTTTTATGGGCTGACTCACATGACACCTAAGGGAGTATGGGTTGGGATGCCTGACAGCAGATTTGTGAGTCCCTTAAAGGAGAAGGCAGCAGCCAAGCAGTGAGGGGGACGTTAATAAATTCCAACACATTATCTTATACAGGACAAGAGTTAATTGTCTTTGTTAAGAAATTCAAGATAATTTTATAAAGCTATTCATTTTTTTACACATTTTAATTATAAAATGGTTGAAAAATATACATAGAATCAGAACTAAGAATTGTATATATTCTTGGTACTTATTTCCTAATAATTTTTAAGAAATTAATAAAATGATTTGTATTTTTGAAGAATTAACTTATGTTTTTAAACAGGGTAAGCGTTTTGAAAAAACATCATCATTATTGCTGACATGGGTATACTAGTTTTTAAATAAAGCTGGTCACTGTAATAAAAACATGAGAGCACGATGTCATCTAAAGAGCTTTAGGCAAGCTTCTTGTAGTGGAAAAATAAAAACATACGACCTACCCGTAATCTCGTCGGGCGGACGTGAATCTCGCGAGATTTCTATTAAACTCCAAAAATGGCGGGTATAAGTAATGCTGTATTGTCTTTGTTGGTTCAGTGAAGGTGGAGGTCGGATTGGGTGCCCCAGGAAGAGAGACAAGAAGGTGTTTTCGGACGACAAGCTATTCCGGCGGCCTACCTACATAACAGGATGGGTGACAGAATCAAATTAAGCAGTGACGTATTGAAGGTGTACGCTGGTGATGGAGACATAGTGCGATGGCTGTCTAAATTGAAGATGGTCGCAAGATTGCAGAAAATTGAGGATGTGGCAACCTTGATTCCATTATATTTGGAAGGAAATGCACTTTCGGTCTACCTGGAAATGAATGACGCTGAACAAGACGATGCAGATTTGATAGAGGCAAGACTAAAGACCGCTTTCGCAGAAAGCGTTTTCGACGCCTATAGCAAAATGCGCAGGATCACATGGACAGGGGAGCCAGTAGATGTCTTTGCGACGGAGATCCGGGGACTGGCGGGTTATGCAGGGATGAGCCTTGAAAAAACGGTGAAAATGACGTTTGTGACTGGTCTTCCTGATAGTGTGTCCACAGAGCTGCAGAGACTGACAATGATCGAGAGCATGAACATGGATGAAGTGCTGACCCATGCCAGGGTGCTGACAAAGAAGAGTCACCAGTTGGAGGCAACCGCGAGTGTAAGCCTGATGGGAGGGAAGTCCGCAGTTAAGGAGAATCTCTCGTGGGGGCGGTCACCTGGAAAAGCCCCAGTGAAATGTTTTCGATGCCAGGGGCCTCATTTTGTACGGGACTGCCGAGAACCTAAGCCTGGCATAACCTGCTTCCGTTGTGGACAAACTGGGCATATCAGCCGAACCTGCACGGTGCAGGGAAACGATTAGAGGGGTGCCATAGCGCCAGTGGCTACCCCCCCTATCAAGTGACGGCGCATAGGACTGTATTACCACAGGTGGAGGTCACCGCAAACAGGAAGAGAGCCAAAGCCCTGGTTGATACCAGCTGCACGACCACGTTGGTGACAACGGATGTTGCTAAATCTTGGCATGGAACGACCAGTGTGAGGGCGGTTGATGGCCGTGAGGTGATGTGCCGAGGAATGTGCACTGTGAGAATAATAGTGAGAGAGACCGAACTTGAGGTGAGGGCAATTGTGATGGAGCGGCTTGTTGCAGGTGTTGATGTTGTGTTGGGCCTGGATGTCATCGATCGACTAGGGGGTGCTATGTTTAGCATGGGCATGATCACATTTGGATGCGAGTGCCCAGTCGGATTGGCAGGAATGGAGAGTGTTAAAGCCAAGAAGGCGGAACCGTGCCAAATCAAAGACAAAGACTTTCAGGCCAGTTTTGATGGAGATAAGTGGACGGTGGAATGGTGTTGGGTTTCAGAGCCGCCAATACTAAAAAATCAAGTTGGGTGCTACGAAAGTACTCTGAATGGTGACACAAGGGCTGAATTTGAGAAAGAGATAGCGAGGTGGATTGAGGAAGGTATCCTTGTACCATGGTCCGGGGAAGCAGACGGAGTCCTACCACTCATGGCGGTAGTCCAGCCCACCAAAGGGAAGGTTAGCCCAGTATTGGACTACAGAGAGCTAAACCAGCATATTGCTTGCCACACAGGGGACGGTATCGACGTTTGCGAGGAAGTAATGCGAGAGTGGAGGAAGATGGAGCGGGCAAGCAAGATTGTGGACCTAAAATCAGCCTACCTCTAGATACACATAGACGAGAAGCTATGGCGGTACCAGCTGGTTAAGTTCAAGGGTCAGACCTTTTGCTTGACAAGGTTGGGTTTTGGGCTCAGTTCTGCACCCAAAATTATGACTGCAATTTTGAAAACAGTGCTGGGGAAAAATAACGAGGTGGAGAGGGCCACAAGCTCATATATTGATGACATCCTGGTCGAGGAAGGAAAACTGTCCGCGGAAAGTGTTAGCAATCACGTTGGAAGATATGGGTTGATTGCGAAGCCACCTGAGCCACTAGAAAATGGCATGGCCCTAGGACTAAAGCTGCAAAGGAATAAGGAGGGGACGTTGATGTTCGGACGGGGTAATGAGGTGCCCGATATCTCAGACGGACTGACTAAGAGAGAGCTGTTCTCCATATGTGGGAAGCTGGTTGGCCATTACCCCATTTGCGGGTGGCTCAGAGTAGCATGCAGCTATATAAAAAGGTGGACCAAAGGCGGCCGCTGGGATGACACAGTGACTGAGGATGTTGTGCAGTTGATACGCGAGGTGGTGGAGGAGGTTAAGGTGGAAGACCCCCGTCAAAGGAAAATGGCGTGTCGAACGGGGCAAAGAAGGTGTGATCTGGTGTGATGCTAGCTCTCTGGCTCTCGGTGTGCTGCTTGAAATTGGAGGAGCAACAGTGGAGGATGCCGCTTGGCTACACAAAAGGAATGACCATGCCCACATAAATGTTGCAGAGCTCAAGGCTGCAGCAAAGGGAGTGAACCTGGCTCTAAAGTGGGGCTTGAAAAATGCAGAGTTGAAAACGGACTCGGCCACAGTGGCCTCCTGGATCCAGTCAGAAGTCTCAGGAGACAGGAGAGTAAGGACCAAGGGAGCAGCTGAGATGCTGATCAAGCGTAGGCTCGGGATTTTGGGAGACTTGATTCACGAGTTTGGACTGAGAGTGTCGGTTACGCTTGTCCCAACTCAAAAGAACAGAGCAGATGCCCTGACCCGAGTAAAGAAGGCCTGGCTTAAAGAGAAGGATGCAGCGGCTGTGTGCGCCGTTAGTGAGGAAGCGAGAGAGCTGCATGAAATGCACCACTTTGGGAAAGAGAGGACACTTTTTCTTGCAAGAAAGGTGAACCCGAGTGTGACAAAGGAGGTGGTTAAAGAGGTGGTAGAACAATGCAGAGAGTGTCAATCAATTGACCCTGCCCCATCCAGGCACGAGAGAGGGGAATTACAGGTGACTGAAACTTGGAAACGGCTGGCCATTGACGTCACGCATTATAGGAACGATATATTCCTGTCAATGGTCGACTGTGGACCTGGGAGAGTGGCAATCTGGTGTAAGTTGAGAGCGGAAACCGCGAGTGAAATCTGCAGAGCTGTGGAGGCGGTGTTTTTGGAGATGGGGCCAGTGGAGGAAATATTACTGGATAATGGTGCCGCCTTCCGCTCTGAAGACTTTGCAGAGCTGTGTGCCAGGTGGGGAACCCGGCAATTTTTTCGGGCTGCATATCGACCGGGAGGAAATGGGATTGTCGAAAGGCATCACCGAACCATAAAGGCTGTTGCAGAGAGAGGCCGAATCTCACCAGAAGAGGCGGTATTTTGGTACAACATGTCTCCAAAGAGTGGTCAAGATGAAGAGTCAGTGCCGCATCAGTCAGTCTTTCGGTATGAGTGCCGTCATCCTCTTGCTAGAACGAACATGAGTGAAGAGGGACAAGGATCCATCACAGTTGGTGAAGAAGTGTGGGTCAAGCCACCGGGAGCTCTATGCACTACACGTTGGGGACGAGGAAGGGTAACGCATGTACAGTCTGTAAACAATGTGAGTGTTGACGGGATGCCGCGACACGTGCTTGACATACGTCGTGTCTCTCTGCCATCAAATGGAGATGCTGAGGAAGAAGCCGGTGAACCCCCGTTGGAAGAACCCCCGCGACGCTCTAATCGTGAGAGGAGACAACCAGTCTGGATGGCTGACTATGCGAGGTGAGATGTGATTTTAAGATCACGGGGGAATGTAGTGGAAAAATAAAAACATACGACCTACCCGTAATCTCGTCGGACGAACGTGAATCTCGCGAGATTTCTATTAAACTCTAAAAATGGCGGGTATAAGTAATGCTGTATTGTCTTTGTTGGTTCAGTTCCTGATTGAGACCAGTGAAGGTGGAGGTCGGATTGGGTGCCCCAGGAAGAGAGACAAGAAGGTGTTTTCGGACGACACTTCTCAATGTCGAAAACGTTTATTTTCGTCATCTAAAAAAGGGCACTCAATTATATTTTTATAGTGATTTAGATAAAATCACAAAAAATGTTCAGCTACTTTTCACAAGCGTAGTTTTGTAAGGTTAATTAATTATTTATATTTTAATTCTCTAATTTATGCAAACAAAAATGGCTAGCTTTGAAAGATAAGATTAGACAATGAAATCACTTTTCTTATCTGCTATTAGTAATCAGCCAATCAGAATCGCGTTTACAAAATAAAAAAAGACAAGATGCCGACCTAACGCAAATAATGCAATATATGTAAACACGGAACGAAATCAGTGTTTTTATGCGCATGTTTCCCTCGAAAAAGAACAAGATTGTATCATTTTTGGTGAAAATATCGCCTCGTTTTTTAAAATGTGGAAGAATATGGAAGGGCGACAAACAATAATCGCAAAAAACGTCTTATGCTGCTGAACAAGTGTGTAAATCAACATATGATCTTCAGTTTATAACGAAAGCTTGCAAAAAAAATTTAAATAAATGATTTTTTTTTTTTAACATAGTTCACCCCAAACAAGGCAGGCCGCCACTGTAGACGTAAGGGGATACTGAGAAAAGAAAAGGGGAGAAAGAAGGGGAGGTCAACCTAACTTGGGATCTGCGCAGCGAGATGTCTGTTTACATTAGTTTTAAATTTCTGCATGTCTGTTCTGTCGGGGAAACAGGAGGCAGGGAGAGAGTTCCAGCAGGCCAGCAGTACGAGGAAAGAAGCTATTTTAGTAGAAGGCTCTCCGACATCTGGGGACCTCCACAGTGAATGAATGAGATTTAGTTGATTGTCGAGTTAGTCTAGTGAATTTACGTCGAGGGGGAACCAGAGTAGCCAATTCATCAGAGCATAATCCATTGAAGTATTTGTAAAACAAGCACAAGGATGCCACATTGCGGCGATGGGACAGGGACTGGAGCTTGGTTGACAGTGAGGGTCCTACTAGGTTGGCGATTCTTTTTTGAACCTTGTCAAGGAGGGAGAGACTAGTAGATGATGCACCAGCCCAGATGTGACAACAATACTCCATGCATGGGCGGATGATGGCTTTGTAGAGATACAGGATTATGTCAGGTGTGAGGAGTTTACTAGCACAGTAGAGGGAGCCAACCTTCTTTGCGGCAGCCTTGGCAATGGCTTCAATGTATTTGTTCCAATTCATGTTACCTGTGAAGGTTAGGCCGAGGAGTTTGAATGATGAACTCTCAGGTAGGGTGTTGTTTGCCATGACAATCGGTGGTTGAATAGGTTCCTTGGAGAGGTTTCTTGTAGTTATTGAAGGAAAGGAGCTTTGTCTTCACGGCATTAAAAGTTACCAACCATTTATGACCCCAATTCACTACAGCCTGGAGGTCATTTTCTAAAGATTCAGCCATTGCCTTGGATATGATCGCGTCTGTTTTACCAATATGGCGAGAGTAAAGTGCGGTGTCGTCAGCAAATAAACTAATCTCAGACTCTACGTCATCAGGGAGGTCGTTTATGAAGATCAGGAACAGTAATGGTCCAAGGATAGATCCTTGGGGTACACCAGCATTTATGTCATGTCGAGGACAACCTGGATTTTTCTTCTGTCTAGGAAGTATCTAATTATATTTAGTAATTGCCCAGTAATACCATATGAGCGTATTTTCAGAAGCCCTTTATGCCATACCTTGTCGAAGGCCTTGGATCTATCAAGCACTACTGCCCTAGCTTCACCTGCCTTGTCGAGTGTATGATACATACGTTCCGAGATGACCGTTAGGATGTCTGCAGTAGATCGTGCTTGTATAAATCCATACTGGCGGTCAGAAAGAAGTTTAGCATTAACTAGGTGCCGTACTATCGCTAGATTGATTAAGGATTCAAAGATTTTAGCAAAGATCGGCAGCAGACTGATTGGGCGATAGTTCTGAGGATCGGTTCTATTCCCAGAACTCTTGTAGACTGGTACCACAGAGGCAATTTTCCAGCTATCGGGGAAGCAAGATTCAGCTAGACATTTATTGTAGAGTTTGGAGAGGACAGGGGCCAGTTCAGCAGAGCATTTCTTTATTACTATTAAAGGTATAAGATCAGGCCCACAAGCTTTGGAGGTGTCAACGTTTTTTATGATGTCTCTGACCTGGGATGGGGTGATGACCAGGTTATCAAGTGTGGATTCGGTCAGCAAAGGGAATTTGGGGAGGGGGTGATTATCTGAGTCCAAAGTAGAGTTAGAAGCGAAGCGTTGGGCAAGTAGTTCAGTCTTATCAGTGGCCGTGCAAACGACATCATTGTGGTATTATAGTGGGGGAATCGTTGATTGACCATTATTCACTACCCTATTGTAGATTTTCCAAATTTGCACCATGTGTTGGTTTTTCAAAATTTCACTTAAATACATTTTCATGTGTGCTTCAAAGATGTTGTCAATTATCTTATTCAAAAAGTGCCAACCAGCGCTAAACATCGACCGGACTACACTTTAATCTAACGTCCCTTACAACTTGACGTGTTTTTCTGACTCTACCGTGATTCGACACCGTGGAGATAATACTATCAAATAAAAAAGAAGGAAAAAAACTATAGGACAGTCTCGCCTGAGAAAGTGTTTTATAATGAAAGCTTGCAAAAAAAAAAAATTAAATAAATGATTTATCATTTAAATTTGCACCATGTGTTGGTTTTTCAAAATTTCACTTTATTACATTTTCATGTGTGCTTCAAAGATGTCAATTTCTTTATAAAAATAAGTATTTTGAATGAATTTGTTAATATTTGATTATTTCTATCACTGCACTCTATACTAGTTAAAAAATAGAAAGAAAAATGTGATTCTACATTTGTGGAGGGGGAGTACACATAAACAGCCTGAAAGACTTAACGGTGAAAATAAATAAAACAAACAAAAAATTATTTTTAGACTTTAGAATGGGAGATCAGTTTCAAATAAAAGATTTGACATAAAATGATCACCCACTTCCGGATCAGATAATGTTTTTAAGGACATTTTCATGATTTCTTTGTAAATCAAGTGTTTGTGTTGGGAGGGGTTTGCTAAAAATATACATTCTTAAATAATTGTTTTTTTTTTACCGGCAATTTTTATACGCTGTTTACATGAGTACATGTTTGGGGGGAGGGTGGTCTGCTGAAAATATACATTAAATTGAACATGCCTCTACCCTCCCATAAAAGTATTTGGCTAATTAATCTGTCTTTAAAACGCTATCTAGTTCGGTCATTTTGTGTTAAATTTAAATGTGAAAGTGTGTCTTCACTCTAAAATATTATTGTTTCTTTTTGTTGTGTTTTTTTGTTAAATTGTTACCGCCAACTATTTCAGGCTATTTATATCTAAAAAAAACGTAGAATCTCATTTGAGGGTGGGGGTCAGTTGTAGGTCCACAGTTTTACCAAATTTAAAAAAAAATAACAATAAAACATAACATGGAACAATATAAATGAATAGCAAAGAAAAATTCAAAACAAAAAGTAGGTGATCATTTTATTTGAAATTTATGCAAAACTGATCTTTCACTCTAAATTCTAAAATATTGTTTTTTGTTTTTTTTAATTTTTACCACCAGGTTTTTCAGGCTGTTTGCATGTAATTGCCTAAAAAAAGATAAATCTCATTGTTTGTATAATTATACTGATTATTTGTCAAATAGAATTTGATAGAAGTTTAAGAATAGAGGTTGCATCGTTTTTTTTATGCTTAAAAAAACTGCAGATTATTGTCTATTATTATGTTTCGTTACATTTAGAGCACAGTTATAGAAAATAACATTAATGTGATGATAATTTAATAAGAATGATTTCTTTTTAATTTATGAGATTAGTAAATATTGGAATTTATTTGACATTGATAAGGATGTAAACCTCCAACATTAAGTCTGTCTGCAGTGGTGATCTAGAATTGGGGTTGAGACCCTAAATTCAGTTTCGACTTATGTTACAGAGGTGATGGTCGAGATCATAACTATGTCTAATGGCTACCAAATAATTTTGAATTAAAAATAAGCTTGCAGTTGACTTCAACATCAGCTTAATTTCCGTTTTACATGTTGGCATGTGTTGGACGGCTATTTGAAATTGACTTCCAAACTAACCTATCTCTGGCCAGGTCTTTCTGTATACTGGTTGAAAATGAATAATTTTCCCTTCATATAAGCAATGTCTGGAAGATGCCTTCAATGTCCAAAGGAGTCATAATGCCTTGCCACAATTTATTGTGACCAAACGATGGAACAAATTGCTAACCGAAACTCTAAATCAAAAAGTGGTATGACAGGCTTCAGAACTAGCAAGGGTGCAGTCAACATCATGCCAGAGGATTCATCACCTGTGAATGTGAAGCCATGGCTGGCAAAGGAGAGCATAGTGAAACTCAATCAGATCTCCTACCAAGTCATATGAAATGTGACAAAGCTGATGTTGAGAATATTGTTGACACAGTGAATAATATGGTAAACCCATTTGACTATGAACAAGGTGAGCTGATCCATATTGCATCAGGAGTTGTTGCAATTCAATTTGTTCAAACTGATCTTCAGTCCACAAATGCGAGAGGTGAATCCGAGTTCAAAGTTTTGTGGAAAGCGTCTACAAAAAGAAACAGTGGACTTTTTTGCCAACATAAAAAAATGCATCTCAAGACATTCGTCATTAGGTCTAAGATATGAAGACATAATATACATGGAAAGGACATCACTTTAAAAGCTGACAGAAACCTCCTAGCAAAGTTAGTTGTGATAGGCAAATACAGAAAAATAAATTTACAATAGCTGCTGTCCTATTCATTGGGTCCATTGTCACTGTCACTCACATATTCTCAAGGATTCCTAATTAAGACCAACTAGGTTAATTTACTTCATGCACTTGAAAGTCTACATAAAAATCCCAATCCAAGACCCTTATTATAAGTGGCATATATAACTATTTATAGTTATCTATAGACTAGAGTGTTCTTATTGAAGTGAGACAATGTGCAACCAGTGAGATAACTTACAAGACCTATGAAACTTACTATTAACCGTTCCAAGTTACACATATTCTGTTTAGTGCGACTTGACTTTAATTATATTAAATTTAAGTAAATATGAAGGTGAGAATTCCGAGGCAGGAGCAATGCAATGTTGAAAACCGGAAGGTGGAATAAGAATGAACAAAAATAAATGACAAGAGACGGTAAATCTCAGGTCAATTCATTTATATTTCAAAATTTAAATATAAAGACAGTAAATTGTAAAATTGGTGGGCTTACTGTTCAATATTTAAAGGTCCGGAATGGTAGAGACTTTATATTAAATTTATATTTCTGATAGACTGAGGCAAAACTAGTGCACTAATAAACTTTCGGACACACTGTAATGTGAAATCAACATAAGCAAGGTGAAAACAGCAAACGCTTGCACACAAATACAAATTATTTTTTATGTGGATATTACAAGAATGAAACCTAAGGGTATCCTTATTAAATCATGTCCTACTAATTTGATGCCATTAATTTATAGAGACAGATGTTGCAGCTAATTAGTCGTATGTGAGCCGAAGTAAATTAAATTATATAGATATACATCAATAGTGATTAAAATGTAACAATTTATCCTTATATATACTTTGGATTTTTTATTTCATTTTTTAAAACGATAATCAAAAGTTTAGTTGTTTATAAAAGTTAGCTTTTCTGAATATACGAGGTGCAATTAGAAAGTCCTCAAACAGTATTTGCTGTGATTGTAATGTTCATTGGAATGAATAAATGCATGCTAACATTCATTGGTACCCAGCCTACGGAGTCAGTCTACAAACATACTTTATGCTAACTTCTCTCATTTATTACATGAGAGGTTATAATGTATCTATGGTGCTATTCATGTTGTATTCTCTTAATGGAGCTATGTTGTTGTCTCTTTTTCTCTTACTGTCAACTCATGTGCGACTCTCTGTCTGTATCTCTCTGTAAACTAATATAACACGCCCATTCTCATCCTTTCCCATATATCAACATGTGAAGCACTCTCTCTCTCTATCTCTCTCTCTCTCTCTTCCACTTGTTTCAATCCTCCTCTTCTCTTTGTCTGAATGTGTTTGCTGTTAGCTGCTAGCGAGCTATGTCCACTGTGTTACTATGGAAACTAAGCATAATGTGTTAGTAGAGTTCGGCAAAGGATATTCAAACTTGTGTATATCTTCGTATTAAAATATGCTACATATTGCTTAAACAAATCTTAAACTAACTGGCACAGTTGAGTTTTCAATAGTGATGGGACGATTAATCGGAATCGAGAATAGGAAATGTCAGCACTTTTGGGGCTATCGGAAAAGTTTGAGCCTAATTTCCGATTCCAAAAACGATTCTTTTGATTTTTTTTTTTTAAAGTTGATTTTCCATTATTGGTACTAATGATAAAATGATAAATATTTATTGATTTTAAACTACCAGCAAACAAACTCTAAAGATCATGATAACATTTAAATACGATGTCAATTTATTTTATTTGTGTAAAAAAATGAAACTTTGCATAAATTAAAATAAGACTCAGTAAAAATAATTGGAACACAAGCCTTGCTGCTTGCTACGTGTCTCCTTTTTTGTGAAACAGATTGTTGGTACATGTATCTCTTTTTTCAATTCATGAGGGAATAATGGTCTTCACTTTACTCGACTTGTCAAAACTTAGGGTTTCCGTTGGCGGTTTCCTTCTTTCACATTTTTGAAGGTTTGCGTAATTTTATTCATATCTTTTTAACTATTGTCAATTAAAAAAGAAATTATCGATTTAATAAAATTATAATCAAAATTATGTAATATAAACATAAAATGAATTCACGTTGTTGTTCTGCCAGCTTAAAGACAATTTGTTTTCATTTGTAAAGGGGAAAAAGTTGAAATAGTAAAATACTTGCAATGCAAATTATTTTCAAATCAAACTGAGAATTAATTCAAAACAATTTATTTTTTACTTTAAAACTGGAATTTAAATATGCAAATTAATGGTTTTATGGTGTTTTTTCTCTTATAAAACCACCGTATTTCTAGAGAGAATAACTTCTGAAGCGTTTCATGTGGTGGTAATTAGATGCTCGATTAGAACACCTAACAGTAACCACTTTACACAAAATGTGCCTTGCATCAAAGCCCACGTGTTTCTTGAGGTTTTCAAGATATTCTAGGACCTCGTTTTAACAAATTAATAAAAAAACATTTTCGTTTCTTTTTAATGAAAATTTCAGACAAAAATAATTATAAAAATAATTGTTTCAACACGTTTAAACAGTCGGTTTGATGTAGATTTAAATGTTAATATATTTCCTATTGAAGAAGTGATGTCAGAAAATATCGAAAAGTAAGGGTATTATTCATTAGATGGTCTAATTCTAGTAGAGACCGTTAAATTTTCTTGCACAAATTTTAGATTAAATTTTTGGCCTTACTTGTATTTTTTGTCTTTAAATAAAATTCTGATTTATTTTTTAAAGTGTTAAGAATGTAACTTTAATTCAATGTTTTCATAGCTGACGACGAAAACGCTTTTCTTGTGTTTGTTTTTTGTACCAATAATTTGACTGCTTTCAAATGTTATTACATGCAAAAACAAACCAACACTCTGATGTATAAAACACTCTTTGGACATTCTTTGTAAAAACGAAAGTTTTAACAAAATTTAAGAGCTACAAAGCAAAAATATCAAGACATACTGGTTGTTATTTTCTTTTCAATGACGAGTTAACATTTGACATAAAAGTGCATTTGACATAAAAGTTGAAAAATAAATTAGATTTTTTTTCATGGCAAAAAGTACCATTTCTGTTTCAGGCCTGGAGACGCTTTTATCCATAATGTCAGGGAATATCAAGCAAAACAGGTGAGAAAATCCAATGTTGACTATAGTAGTTGTACAATTAAACACATTAAATACACTTTATCCTTTAATAATACTGTAGTGATACTGTCTATTCGTTATGCCTAATCAGCATAAGAGTAGGAAAGTGTATATATATATATAATTCTCTCTCTTAGAACAAGATTAGAATAATCTTGGCTAGCCACTAACGAGGTTAATCTTACACTTCACAACAATGGTGTCACTAATAGGAGTCTAATTGTCTCTTGAGGATTCTGACTTTGTAGATACATGTCTATGATGTTTTGCTACTAGTGCAAGAACTAAAAAGTGAAAAGACAAACAGGGAAATGAAAGGAGAAAATGAAATAACAGATTAATTTATGGCTACAGCTAGATGTTTTGACATAATGAAAGTGTCCACCATGGCGTGTCCACCATAGCATGTCCACCATGGCGTTTTTTTTTTCGAAATATGCGACCCAAGAAATGGTTGATAATGACAGAAAGAACAAAGTTTATGTCAATGTCGATGAAACAAGAAAGTGCGGAAGATATTGCAAATTTGAAAAACTCGGACAAGAACAGATAATTGAAGGACTTAATTCAATTAAGATTAATTGAAGGTACGTCAAATCACACAAATATAAAATAATGGAACAACTATAAATAGGAAATATGTCTTTAAATAAATGCCTTGACTTTATACAACAACAAGAATTGAAACAGAGATACAAACAGTATAAAAGTCATACTGACATGTTAACGATTTTAAAAATGTTGGTTTTGTGAAATAAAAAGAGGAAAATGGCCAGCATTTGGAAAGAGTTGTACAAATTGCTTTAAAAAATTAACCATTTTCAAGTAGTATGCAAATTCAAAAAGAAAAACATTGAAAGAGTTGAGGGGAACGAAACCATTATGGAAGTCTTTTCATTATTAAAATATAAAAATAAAAATATGAAGAAACTTGAACAAAAGAAAAAAGACATTATACTAAAAGTTAAAATTAACAACGTCAGTTTGGATATGCAAATTGATACCAGCAGTGAGATTACACTTATATCAAAAGATTTCTGGGAATGTATTGGAAAGCCAACTTTACCTAAGAGCAATTTACAACTTTGTCAATTTGATTGGTCGGCTATAAAAGCTTTTGGTACTTTGAAGGTTCCTTAGAGTTAGAAGATAGATTTGGAATAATACATATAATTGTCACATTATGTAAGAAGAACAATAGACTTCTTGGAAACGATGTATTGAACATAAATTCTACTAAGCTAATTAATGAGATAAATATGGAAAAAACTGGAAGGTTAAAAACTATGAAGCGAGTTTAAAATCAATACCCCCTCTTATTATGACGCACGAAAATTACCAGTACATTTGTTGCCATTAGTAGTAGCAAAATTACGAAAATTAATAGAACAGGACTTTCTTGAACACGTTCCACCTGGGGTTAGCAAGTGGACATCACCCATTGTAGTTTTAAGAAAGTCAGACGGAGATATACAGTAGGCTTAAATCACAAAGTTTGCTCGGATTTATATCCTAGACCTAATTTTGAAGTTGTGTTACATGAAATAGCAGGAATGAGTGTTTTTACAAAAATAGATTTGAAAACGGCATATCACCAAATACCAATAGACAATAACTTCAAAGAAGTAACAATGATAAATACACCAATAGGTTATACCATTTCAAAGCTTTAATAGAAAAAAATACTAAAAATATCTATACCTACAAATAAAAAAGAACTTGAATCTTTTTGGGGATTGGTAAATTTCTACATCGATATTTACCAAATGATACAGACCTGACTGAACTGTTTGCACATTTAATAAAAAAGAATGTTGAATTCATCTTGTCAGAGGAACAATAAAAAGCTTTTGATAGGTGAAACAACCAATACAATAAGTTTCTATTTTAGCTGTGTTTACACCAACTTCCTGCAGACTTGATGAATAGAGGTCTGCCTGGTTATTTACTAAATAAACTTAAAAACCGCGACTTTTTAAGTATGTACTTCTTTTAATTGTTCTTGGTTTTGATAAGAACATTTAATAATCTTATTTTATAAATTAGGATGTCATCTTTAAAAGAATGCAGTTGTATTTACAAAGTTCCGAAAAATGTTTAAAAATTAAATAAAACATTTTTCTTAAGAAATGAACTACTGACAAACATCATTGATAACTAAATTATAAGAAGTTTACATTAATTTATTTTATGCTGCTAGGCTTTTGTCCGTTTTTTAATTATATGGTAGTCTTTTGTCCGATCCTCCAGCATTGGCATCCCTTACAAGAATGAAAATAACTTTGAACATTTTGAAAGGCTTGGTGTAGGGTTGAATTAGGTATAAATGAATTAATAAATTCAAAGATTTTCATACCTATATGTGAGAAGTTCGGACTTTGGGATCAATTCTTTGATTTTGAGTTTCCATGTCTGTGAACTGATTGTGTAAAGTAATTTCAAAAGATTTGAAAGGTGGATGGGGAGGGAGTGCAATAAATTCAAAGTGTAATAATAAGAAAAAGATTATTGGTTATTATTGAAACCATTCTGCGTTTAGTTGTTACATTTTCATTCTGCTGACAGAGACAACTATCCTCCTTTCAGGCTACAATGAAAATTTGATATCACCATAAATGTGTGTGTGTTTATATATATATATATATATATATATATATATATATATATATATATATATATATATTCGTTTTAGTTAACTATTTTTAAAATTTAAAATGTGTTTTAAGAATTAAAGATTATTTAGTAAGTTTCTTTTACTGATTTTGGCTTTCTATTTAAAATTATATTTTTATGTATGTAATGGTATGAGCTGAAATTCTCTCGTCTGTATGGTTAATATACGTTAAACTTACATAGCAAACTAAACCCACCCCGGTGACTCCCTCTAAAAATTAAAAAGGTAAGTTTTTCCAAAAGATTGATGATCTTAAAACTTGTTACTTAATCTATAGTACCGTAAAAACAACACTTAATGTGCAAACATGTGTATCTGATTTTCAGCATAAAATCTGTTAAAAAACGCATGTACACATGTAAAATTCGAACCCTAAACATTTTAGAATTGTTAGGGGGATTTTCTATCTTGTTTTCATGTAAAAAGAATTAGAATAAGTAATTATATCGGAATCAAAAATTTAGAACAGTATCAGTAATTGTATCAGAATTGGGGAAAATATTGGTATCGTCCTATCACTAGTTTTCATGGAAGGACAAAATCAATGGTCGTGTCAAGTTATTGTAGCAGCATGTGTAAGAAAAGGCTATGACAGTGTCAAAAATAGTATAAACCTTGTATAGAAGCCCCCTAAATTATAAAGCCCTAGGCTTCAGCCTGACTGCCATCAACCGGTCCTTAATCGAAGATGAGGCTAAAAGAGAAAGCAAAATCGAACAGACAAATACACTGACATCTTTACTTAATTTATTTATTTATTCTCTCTACGTATTCTATTTCTGAGACAGAGTTGTTGACATTGTATAATGGTTTCTTTTTTTCTGATTTTGAGAAAGAAAAATTAAAATGCACACCTACACAACAGACAAACTGGCCGACATACTGTCAAATTCATCTTTCTTCATTATTTCATTTGTCATCTTCCGGGGGGGGGGGGAATCTTTACTAAAAGTTATTATTGACAGTATGGGAACTTTCTTTGAAATTGAACACACTTCATTTCCAAAAGAAAAGTGGGCAGACATATATGACGCATCACACCGCCCCCTCTAACATTTTTGCTATTGATTTTGGTTTGTAATTTTCCAGAATATTATTGATGAGGTACCATATTTTCAGATTATAAAAAAAAATAAAAATATTAATTAGGTACCATATTTTCAGATTATAAAAAAAATGAAAATATTATTGATTAGGTACCATATTTTCAGATTATAAAAAAAATGAAAATATTATTGATTAGGTACCATATTTTCAGATTATAAAAAAAAATGAGAATATTATTGATTAGGTACCATATTTTCAGATTATAAAAAAAATTAAAATATTATTGATTAGGTACCATATTTTCAGATTATAAAAAAAAATGAGAATATTATTGATTAGGTCCCATATTTTCAAATTATAAAAAAAAATGAAAATATTATTGATTAGGTACCATATTTTCAGATTATAAAAAAAATAAAAATATTAATTAGGTACCATATTTTCAGATTATAAAAAAAATAAAAATATTAATTAGGTACCATATTTTCAGATTATAAAAAAAATGAAAATATTATTGATTAGGTACCATATTTTCAGATTATAAAAAAAATTAAAATATTATTGATTTAGTACCATATTTTCAGATTATAAAAAAAAATGAAAATATTATTGATTAGGTCCCATATTTTCAAATTATAAAAAAAAATGAAAATATTATTGATTAGGTACCATATTTTCAGATTATAAAAAAAATTAAAATATTATTGATTTGGTACCATATTTTCAGATTATAAAAAAAAATGAAAATATTATTGATTAGGTCCCATATTTTCAAATTATAAAAAAAAATGAAAATATTATTGATTAGGTACCATATTTTCAGATTATAAAAAAAATGAAAATATTATTGATTAGGTACCATATTTTCAGATTATAAAAAAAATAAAAATATTAATTAGGTACCATATTTTCAGATTATAAAAAAAATGAAAATATTATTGATTAGGTACCATATTTTCAGATTATAAAAAAAATGAAAATATTATTGATTAGGTACCATATTTTGAGATTATAAAAAAAATTAAAATATTAATTAGGTACCATATTTTCAGATTATAAAAAAAATGAAAATATTATTGATTAGGTACCATATTTTTAGATTATAAAAAAAATAAGAATATTATTGATTAGGTACCATATTTTGAGATTATAAAAAAAAATAAAATATTAATTAGGTACCATATTTTCAGATTATAAAAAAAATAAAAATATTATTGATTAGGTACCATATTTTCAGATTATAAAAAAAATTAAAATATTAATTAGGTACCATATTTTCAGATTATAAAAAAAATGAAAATATTATTGATTAGGTACCATATTTTCAGATTATAAAAAAAATGAAAATATTATTGATTAGGTACCATATTTTCAGATTATAAAAAAAATAAAAATATTAATTAGGTACCATATTTTCAGATTATAAAAAAAATGAAAATATTATTGATTAGGTACCATATTTTCAGATTATAAAAAAAATGAAAATATTATTGATTAGGTACCATATTTTCAGATTATAAAAAAAATGAAAATATTATTGATTAGGTACCATATTTTCAGATTATAAAAAAAATGAAAATATTATTGATGAGGTACCATATTTTCAGATTATAAAAAAAATAAAAATATTATTGATTAGATACCATATTTTCAGATTATAAAAAAAATGAAAACATTTAAGTTTTGTTATATAAGTTTAATGTAAAATGGTCACCCTACTTATTTTTTCCACCTATCATTAACCAAAAAATCTGGTTTCTGTGCGTTCATGAATACTTTTTCAGAATTTCAAGGAGGGGATCATGTTACATGAATCTTATATAGCAAACTGAATCCTCTTTGCAAACATTGAACAGCAAGTTTTAAAAGTGTTTTAATAATTTGAGGACTTGGTGTTAAATCAATATAATTTGAAGATTTTCTTTTTAAGTGCACTTTTCAGTTTACAGGAAGCATTTTCAAAAGGATGAAAATGGCTAATTTTCCTAGATTTTTATTTTGCTTTTTTAAACTAATTTGGCCTTCAAACTTGTCGCAAATGTCTCTCTCTCTCTCTCTTTTTTTAAAAACCACATATTTTAGAAGGAAGGGGTCAGTTTTCTATTAATATGTAACTTCATGGAAAAACCAAGAATGCCATGTGAATGAACATAAAAAGTGACTAGCTTGTATAAGTTATTCTCTTTGTTTCTCCGTTCGTTTAGCTTATTCCTTCCTTTTCGCCTGCCCCCCCCCCCCACCAAAATATATCCACACAACCCAAAACCCTGCAGACCTCATCACCAGTGGATTATCGTTAAAGAAATTTAGATCCAAACTTGAGTTTTGATGCCATGGATCTTCCCGGTTGCATGGCGAGGGAGAACCATGGCCGGCTCAGGATTTACCTTGTCTCAGCAGACGCAGTCAACAAATTGTACATGAGCCTGTGAATATATCCGTTTTTTATAGAGGAAGAATATACCTCCATCATCGCTTTGGAACGATTTTCTGAATTTGTGCATCTGTTCATAGTTACAGACTTGGTATACAAGTTTATTGATAGACTGCGAGAACTTGATGAGAATGGTGAAAGGAAGGCCTCAATCTATTTAATGAAGGTTATGCAGCATCAGACATTTGCGGAAGAGCTTCAGTTTCTTCTGGATCCCCTTGGAAAGTCCTTACCTCGTTTGGACCAGGATCTCAACCTGTTCCTTGATCAAGATGGGTTAGTACGTTCCTATGGCTTAATTAATAGGTCCCCTCATCTGGGGTATGAGGTTAAAAAACCTATTTTGCTCGGCAAGAACCCAAGCTGATTATTATGGACTGCCACACAATTTATTCAACTAAATTTTGGACGTTTACTCTGATACTAAAATATGGATGTGACATGGAAACCGAAATGCCTAGACATTGATCCCAGTCTACCAACAGCTGCCAAGGAATACCGACATTAGCATACAGCATTAATTATCTTGAAGACTACCAAGAAAGGATACCCAACAAATACCGAGCCCTGTTAAGCTGTGTGAGCTCTAGTGTTTTTGAGTTCATAGAAATGTGTGCAAACTTTGATGCTGCCATAGAAAAACTGGACCGATTGTTCATTAAAACAACCAACAAAGTATTTACAAGACATTTACTAGCTACCAGACGGCACAAGCCAAGAAAATCCATGGATGAGTTTTTTGCGAGAGTTGGAGAGATTAAAAAGAAACTGCAACTTCTGCGACTACAGTGCGGAGAAGTGTGGCAACGAGGCAATATGTGATGCATTCATTACTGGAATATCCTCGCCTGCGATACGACAGCAGCTCCTAGAAAATAAAACTCTGGACCTTCTAACAGTGCACAATCAAGCTTCTGCGTAAGATATAGCTCAGCATAATAGTGATGCGTACGTAACTCCGGATGCCCACCTGGCTATCGTTGTAAACCCAGAATCACCACAGGTATGTGAAAATGATTATTCCAATCCTCCAGTTGTTCTCATGGAATCGGCTATGGCTGCTACATATAAAAATCGTAAATGTTTCTTCTGTGGTTTCTTCTACCATTCAAGAGATAGCTGTCCAGCCCGCAAGGCTACTTGTAATAAATGTTCCAAGAAAGGACATTATGCTCGCGTGTGCAAATCTAAGTCTTTCAAGTTCAGTGGCAATATTGTTCAGTTCTCACTTTCTGACCACAAGGACTCGCTCAAGCTGCAATGCATACGACTGTTAAAGGGAAAAGGTTAAGTTCTCTCCTGGATTCTTTCAGTACTGATAGTTATCTTAATGAAAGAATTGTGCAGGAACTAAAACTAAAAGTTTATTCATCCAATAAAGACATTTCTATGGCTCAGAAACCCTTGAATATTTGTTCCAAGGGTAATGTTGTTGTTAACCTGGCTCTTGATCTTAATAACCAGTTGGTAATCTGTATTTAGACTTAATATTGGCCAGGATTTCTTGCGTCAACATCAGAGTGTAACTTTCAAATATGGTGGCCCCGTTCCCGAGTTAACTATGGACAAAAATATCCCAGCAGACAAACAGATTGACAACATTCTGTTGCTGGCTGGAGAAGAAGGCCTTAAAAGGTTTAACGCATGGATGTTTGAAAACGAAGCTGACTTCTTGGGTCATCCAAGAGTTATTTGGCAAAAATTCAAGGAATGACTAGAACCTCAAGTAAATTATCGCATCGCACGCTTTTACCTGTGTTGGTATACGCAAACAGACTAATACGCAAACAGCTAATAGAGCAACATATCACTAGAACGAGTCACCCGAAACTACAGAAGCAGCTCCTGGTAAAAGGTGAAAGACTCACACTCTAGGAAGCTCTAAATAGTGGAAGGATACATGAAACTTCCATAAGCCACATGAAACAACTAGCCAAACTCAAGAAGGAAAAAGCAAAGAAATAGATGCCATCAGACACAACAACTGCAAACGATGTGGCAGCACACATCCCCACAGAAACGGAATATGGGATACCGCATGTTCAGCATGTGGACGGAAAAATCATTGGGCAAAGGTGTGCACTAATAAAAGGGAGAAGGAGGGAAAATACTCATCAAGGGATTCCCGAGTCAAAACAGAACATCCGGGGGCCCAAGGCAAGCACCAGCGCAAGTACCACGAAAAGAAGCACGGGGGTCATGTCTACTCTGTAAATACCTGTCAGATAGACAACAATGAACTCTACGAACAGTTTCAGGAATTGTCCTTCAATACGATTTAACCACAGAGTGACACTCGGACCAAAGCCTTTGCAGACCTTCGAATAAAGCTTCCCAACTGACCAGGTGCCTACAAACTAAGAGCGAAGGTTGACAAGGGAGCTGAAGGCAATACTCTCCCCTTACTGAACTCAGAGGGACAGCCAGTCCCCGGTGTGACTCACAGTGAACAAGCTATACTCACTGCATACAACGGCTCCAGCATGACTCAACATGGATCCGTGCAGATGCAATGTGCCTACAAGGGAGCCTGAGAAACCCTAAAGTTCTTTGTGGTGATATCAGAGGGACCTATTATTATAGGATTACCTTCTCTCAGAGACTTGGGCTTGGTAACACTGAACTGCGACATCCAGAAATCTTCAGCATGGATAGACTCAGCCAAGGAGCTAATGAATGCGTACCCTGATAAGTTTGACTGGATAGGCAACTTTGACGGTGACCTAAAGCCAGGCAGCCATCCCCATGAGAAATGAGATCCGAGCTAGAGGATATGGTAAAACAAGGCATTATATGGAAAACTAGCGAGCCAACAGAATGGGTCAACAGCCTAGTGTATGTTTGCAAAGCCAATGGAAAACTTTGTCTCTGCTTAGATCCAAAAGATCTAAATAGGGCTATCATGCGATGTCACCACAAAATCCCCACAATGAAAGAGCTTGCACACAAGCTCTCCAATGCCAAGTATTTCTCGAAATTGAACGTCAAAAATGGGTACTGGTTTGTCAAGCTAGACGCTGAATCCCAGCTACTGATTACTTTCAACTAACCGTTTGGAAAATCTTGCTTTCAGCGAATGCCCTTTGGCCTAATGATGTCACAAGATGTCTTCATGCAGAGAATGGACATGATACTGGAGAAATGCCCTGGCACTCTCAGACTAGTCGACAACCTCATCATCGATGGCAAAACCAAAGAACAGCATGATGAGAGCTTGCACAACTTAATGAAAGTAGCATGAACTAAAGGACTTATTTTCAATAGTGAAAAATGTGCAGTCGACCAGAAGCAGATACCTACTTAACCTACTTTGACCCAATGAAACAGACTGTGCTTCAGGTAGATGCATTAAACAAAGTCCTTGGCGCAGCTTTTCTACATCAAAATCACTGACAGAAACTGAACAACGGTATGCTAACATCGAACATGAGCTATTAGCAGTCGTTTTTGGATGTGAGCGCTTCAGGACGTACCTCTACGAATGTTTATTACAGGTTGAAAGCGATCACAAATCACTGGAGATGATCAATCTGAAGAGTCTGAACGCAGCTCCGCTTCGTCTCCAACAGATGCTACAGGGTTATGACCTAATCATCGTTTATCGCCCTGGCAAGGAAATGGCTCTAGCCAACGGTTTCTCAAAGCTACCCAACAAGAAAGCCAGGGAAGCAATCAACCTCGACCTCAAGGTTGACTTTACACAATTCTCAGCAGAGAAATTGTCACAAGTACACCAGGCCACAAATGCTGATGTCATCCTATGCGAGCTGAGCGACGTGATCCTGCGAGGCTGGCCTGACATGGTCGGGGAGATTGGAAGCCAAGAAGGATTGCCTCAGAGAAACTCCAGCAAACAATGAGGAAACACGTTCTCTCTCTCTTGCCTCCTTGTCCACTGGACGCTCACAGCACCTAATATCTTCGCCTGAAGATATTTGCTGAGCCCTCAGAACTTATTTTTCTCTTCTTCTCTCGGACACTGTCCAATTTTCTTCCACCTATACCAAACGGTATAGGTAGCCTTTTATCTGAATAAACCCCTTTCGTTGTTGTTGTAAAACGGTTTCTTTATTTCATTTCGTGAGTTGAATATAAGATAGGGGATAACATATTCTCTTTCTTACAGATCCACTATGGGCATCAAGGGATCAAGAAGTGTAAACTGGGAGCAAAAAGTTGCTTATTCTGGGATAATATGAACAAAGACATAGAGAGGGATGTCCAACTATGTGATATATGCCAGGAAAACCAGAAATCGCAGAGTGCAGAATCCCTGATGCAACACAAGATTCCCGTGAGACCATGGCAGATAGTGGCTACAGATCTGTTCCACTTCAATGGATCTGACTATATGGTGACAGTTGACTACTACTCCAAATATCCGTTTGTCAGAAAATTAAACAACTTCTGTAGCCAACATGTCATAGATCTGACCAGACAAATTTTGAGGTAACAAGGAATCGCAGAGAAGATCATCAGTGATAATGGCTCACATTTCAGCTCTGCTCTCTTTAAGCAGTTTGCTAGAGAATGAGGCTTTGGGCATCGCACACCATCACCCAGATACTCGCAATCGAATCGCCTGGCTGATCGCTGTGTACACGCAATAAAATCTGCAATGAAGAACGCCACCTCAAGTGGGCGTGACCTGGACATGGTGTTGTTATGCCTTCAAACAACTCCGCTAGACCATACAGTCCCGTCCCCTGGTGAGCTGCTGTACAACAAAAAGTTGGTTGGGAACCTCCCAGTCAGATGTGCCAACCACACCTCACAAAGGCAAGTGGAACAAAAGAAATACCATGACCAGCACACAAGAGATCTCCCCAATCTGCATGTGGGACAGCATGTTCGAATAATGGAGAAGGATGCTGACAAATTGTCACCCGAAGTTGTCACACAAGCATGTCCGGAACCGAGATCATACATGGTGCAGAACTCCTCAGGAAAATTAATTCGCACAAAGCGACAACATTTGAGAGAAGACTTGTCTGAGGCCTCCATGAGTCGCCAGGTTTACCCGCTTGAGGCCCCACAGGGTTTCCTTGGAAGCCCCACAGCCAGAGTAGAACGAGGCCCGAAGCCTTCCCATCGAAAGACTAAACAAACAGAAAACTCAAAAGCAACATGCTAAACAACACACCCCACACACAACCACAACAAATTATACAAACCAAGAGAGGGACACTCTTCCTAACCACACATCTCGATCTGGACGCACATTCAGGCTACCCAAACGATTTAGTGAATGAACATTCAATCAGGGATTTTTTTTAGCAACTTTTTTCTTCGGATAGGGTATCAATCTATCGAAAATCGATCATATTTTGTTTGCGAACATAAGTTCCGCAGGGGACAACTTCGAGTCGTTGTTTCCATTAGGGAGTCACCCTATAAATTGCTAAATATTTCTGGATAGTTTTTTCTTCTTTATTTGTAATAAAAAATGTCCAATTATAAAAAAAAGTTTGATTTTCTTATTTGTAATAAAAAATAAATAAAAAATGTCCAATTATAAAAAAAGTTTGATTTTATTATTTGTAATAAAAAATAAATAAAAAATGTCCAATTATAAAAACCTGTTTGATTTTATTATTTGTAATAAATAATAAATAAAAAATGTTACATTATAAAAAAAAGTTTGATTTTATTATTTGTAATAAAAATTTTAAAAATGTCCAATTATAAAGATAAGTTTGATTTTATTATTTGTAATAAAAAATAAATAAAAAATGTCGAATTATAAAAAATGTTTGATTTTATTATTTGCAATTAAAAATAAATAAAAAATGTCGAATTATAAAAATTGTTTGATTTTCTTATTTGTAATTAAAAATAAAAAAAATGTCCAATTATAAAACCAGTTTTATTTTCTTATGAATTAATAATTTTAAAAAATATTAGTCCCCCCCCCCCCAAAAAAAAACACGGCCTAAAATAATGGATAACTATGTTTTGATAAACACCGCTTATCAACTTTAACCAAAAGAAAAACAATATTTTTTTTAGCTATTTGCATCGTCTTCCCGATAAAATTACATCGGTCGTTTCACAATCCTAGAAAATTCTGAACTTGAGTTATTGTCTTTTTTCTCGACTTATAGTCTCCATTTTTATAAAAATGGAGACTATTTTTTCGGGGGCGTTTTCATTTCGGCGTTTCACATGTACGATGATGAAACCGTGTTTATTATTTACTAAAACGTGGTTTGAATAACCGAAACCCATTTCACTCAAAATAATTGACGTGACTGAAATAGGAATTAACCACGAAACATACACGTCAATTGAAACGGCGGTAAATAAATTCAAAACTAAAAAAAGTTTTATATCAGTTCAATTTATTTATCTACCTCCCACAAGGTAAGATGTGACACAAGGTCGGGAAAGTGGGATTAGATAAGCCAGCGCTCGAGAGGTGAGCACTCTGGCCATTTAAAAATTGCCTGGGCAGTCCCGTCGGCATTCCCCGGTAGAGGCGCCTCAGACAGTAAGCAATAAACTTACTCCTCCCCAAAGAGGGGAGGCAAAGCCTGGGAGGGTGCACCTCCTAGAACCGGCAACCCCAAATAGACCGGCGTAAATCCAGAACCAAAGGCCCGGACAATACCGGTTTTATTAGGCGGGGTAAAAATCAGTTCAAATCTCCATAAAATAAATTTACTAATCCCTAAAAAAATAAAGCATTTGGTACTTATCCAGATTAGGACCCAAGCTAACCCTAACCGACTCCAAGTCGATTTTAGCTTAGATTCTAATCTGCATAAGTACCAAACATTTTTTTTTAATATCACTTTCTTTCTTCCTCTAACTTCATTTTAATTTTTTTTTTTTTTCAACCAACAGAAATATATATAACCTAAATATACATTTACGTTTTTATGTGAAAATAAAAATACAAATCCCAAAATTAATTAAGCATTCATTAAACAAATAAAAGTTAAACATACCAAATCAGTTTTTCTTGTAACGTACTTTTTTATGACAGAGTAGTTGTGTTAGAATTACTTTTATGCAACTTTTTAATGGCAGACGACAACAAGATCGACAAATTCCGTTGGATTTACGGAAATATTGACAAAATATTTCTTTCATTTTTTTTTAATAAAATAATCTATCAATGATTATTATTTTATATACAATATTATGGAATAATCATTATCATATTACTTAATTTAATATAAAATAAAATATTTTGTCGATATTTCCATAAATTCAACGGAATTTTCCAATGTTGTTCACTTGTTATCATCTTCCACGAAAAGAATTTAAAAAGAAATTTACATTCTTGTTTTTTTTTTAATACCAACGGTTTACTTTATGAGAATATAAATAATTATATTCTTTTATTTAAGTTTTCGGGTGTTTGCATGTCTTATATTAAAAATGGTACTGATATCGATCCTGACCCAGTTTTCGTGAGGTTCGATTCGGAAGCGTTCGGCTGTCCTACGCAAACGCCCGAGAGTTGACGAGCCGATTTGTACCAGACGACAATTTTGATACGGTGCTGCGTCCTATGATAATAATGTTTTGCTTGTTTTGTTTTTTTGGGTTGTTAGGGTTAGGGTTTAGGTTAGGGTTAAAAATATTTATTTGATAACAGTAATTGCGCTCTGTTTTGCTTGTTTTATTTGTTTTGTTGTTTAAAAAATGTCTTGCAATTATAACTAAAAATTATAGGACGCAGCAACGTATCAAAATAAAAAAATATTTATTTGATAACAATAACATTGCTATGTTTTACTTGTTTTGTTTTTTTGTTGTTTCTTTTATAAAATTTCTTGAAAATATAACTTACAATCACAGGACGCAGCACCGTATCAAAATGTCGTCTGGTACCATTCGGCTCGTCAACACTCGGGCGTTTGCGTAGGATAGCCGAACGCTTCCGAGTCGAACCTCACGAAAACTAGGTCAGGATCGATATCAGTACCGCCAGTTGATATATTTGACTTTACCACGTCTTTTATGGGTTCGTTTTCGAAATTCTCGCCGCCAGCTGATATAACTTGGTAGAAGTTATAATAACAAAAATAACCAGAGTGTAAGGTCTTTAAAAGAGGATGGTTTATTACAAAGTATATATCTTGTACAAAACAATAGCACTACCGGTAATCCAATAGGATTAACCTAATACACTCGAATACAGTCGAATACCATCGAATACATATACTACTGTTCGTAGTCATGTATATATTCTACAGACTGGTTTACTTCTTTAGTGACTGAGGAGAGTCCGGTATCCATCACAACAGATTTTAACTCGAAATTGTTCCAAATTTACTAATATTCCATGATAAATGCCAGTATACTGAAATCATGTGCCCTTAATAGGGTTAAGATGAAAAGCAAGGAAATTCCCAAATTTTTACACTTTTATTGTCATTAAGGGTATGCAAGCACAACAGGGCTATGTATTTTACTGGTAGGAATTTTTCTTCAGCGCACCTCAAACACTTCATCCACTCATGCATAGAGATTTATACTGTAGTGATATGGTAATGAAATAGCTTAGTTGATATGTTGTCATACCCTTAATGACAATAAAAGTGTAAACATTTGGGAATTTCCTTGCTTTTGTACATTTAGTGTATATGAATTTTCATCTTAACCCTATTAAGAGCACATGATTTCAGTATACTGGCATTTATCATGGAATGTCACTACTTTTGTAAAGGCTATGCCTCAAGACAATGGTAATTTTTAAGTTTTTTTTTAAATTTTCTGGAAAACTAAGGTACATGGTAAACTGAAATTAAAATGCCATCAACTAGACCCTAGAACCTCTATCTCTGCCAAAAATCAGCTGAATCCATCAAATAGTTGATGAGATACAGGGTGGCACACATGTACGTACGTACACATGGATAACACAAAATCACTCCTGACCTTTCTGGATCTCTGGGTTGCTGAAATTCTACACACTTATAGAACTTATCAAATGAAAATTTTGTGCAAAGTTTTAAATAATTTGGTTTATTGGTTTTTGAGTTATGACTGATCAAAGAAATGAGATTTCTAGCATAGGTCGTTTTTGAGTCTATTAAGGGATAGAGCGCTATCGCGCCTCCCTTGATTTAACAAAAACAAGAACAGCAAACAATATTTATCGCCTATACACATTTTTTTATCACATTATGTTCAGGACTCTATACTATGTTTTAACCGTTTTTTTATTTGGTTTATTACTTTATAAAAAGATTTATTTGGAAATAAAGAGTGACCGAGAGATACAAATCTATGATCGGGTGAAGATCACGTGTGTGCAAGTAATGATTACATTTGAAATAGTCAATTAAGGCACCAAGCATACAAGTGGCCATTATAGAACCCTTGTGGTTACCTCAATAAAGAAATGATAAGATTTATCTTTCCTGTTTTCAAATATAGCACACAATACTTTATTTCAGGCCAGTTTTTATTTTTTGCTGAATCTGAAAATTTTGCTTATTTGACCAAATGAGATCACTTTTTGAAAACTAAGAGCATACTAAAAATCCTATATTCAAATATATTTGTTTTTGGAGGCAAATTCGATAGAATGATTGTGGGAAAGAGGGCAAGGTATATGCTGGATTGGATTGGATATGACAAGGAAGCAAGAGGTGTTGGTATTTTTTATTGCTGAGAGATAGGTAGAAAAATTGATTGAAGTTAAGGGTGTAAATGAGCAAACGCTTCTGATGAAGTTGATGATGGGTGAAATAATTTGTACAGCTATATCTGTTCATGCACCACAATGTGGCTTGAGTTAAAATGTGAAGGATGTCTTTTTATGACAGGTTTATTGCAGCGACTGGTGGAGTGGATGAGGTGGAAGTGCTTGCTGTGGCAGGAGATTTGAATGTTTATATTGGAAATATCCTTGGTGATTTTGAGGGTGTGCATGGAGGGAATGGATATGGTGATAGAAATGCTGAAGGAGAAAGAATTTTGGAATTTGATTTTGCCATTTTGCATGTTGGTTGTTAATACTCTTTTTAGGAAAAAGAAAATATGTATCAGGTACAACAACGACGCAGGTAGACTATCTGCTAGTTAGGAAGAAGGACAGAGAGCTCTTGGATGATGTGAAAGTGGTGCCTGGTGAAGAATTTCTGACACAGCACAATCCGTTTTTTGCAATTTCAAGCTGAAGAAATTTCATGAAGTAAAGAGAAAGTTTATCCCTAGGAGAAAGGTTGAACAAAGAACAAGTGAAACACTAGTTTAGAGACCAAGTAAATGAGCTTTCGATTACCAGACCGACTTCTAGAATGAATGTTGGAGGTAACAGACCAGACTTGTGGGTGGACGAAAGGGCCCTCGAGGCATAGGGGGACATAGTGGTAAAATGAGGAAGTTGAGAAGTGTATCAAAGAAAAGTTGAAACATTGGAGACAGTGGATAAAGGGTTTAGTGAATAAGAAAATATATATGGTGGCAAGGAAGGAAGAAAGAAGAGCAGTATACAAAGCCAAGATGAAGGCTATGCAAGCCAGATTTTCTGATTTCCTATTAAGAGATGACCAAAAGAATGAAGTATTCAGGATAGCTAAACATATGGCAAAGACAAATATGGATATTGTTGGAGAGGAGTTCATTCAAAATAACAATGGGTTGGCAACAAATGAACAGGACAAGAGAGATGGTTGGAAATGCCATTATGAAAGATTACTGAATACTGAGTTTCCATGAAGCCAAGAAAAACTAGAAGTTGCAGAACCAGTATCGAAGCAAAATCAGATCATAATATGAGACTGGAACTTAACACAATTGTAAACTGTTACAAAGGTAAAGGTGGAAGTTCTAGATAATTAGGTAATTACAGATGCTTAAAGTTGATGGATCAGGTCCTGAAAGTGATCGAGAGAATAATGTAGCAACAATCAGATAAGCATAAATGAAATGCAATTTGGTTTTATGCCTGGGCATAGTACGACTGTTACTATATTTATCCTGAGAGAAATGCAAGAGAAGTATTTTAGTAAGAAAAAGAACCTGTATTTTTCTTTTGTGGATCTGGAGAAAGTTTTTGACAGAGTCCTAAGAGGTGTTGTCTGGTGGGAATTGCTTAAACTAAGGGCAAACGAACAGTTAGTGAAGGTTGTTAGAATAAACAGCACATTTAGTGAAGCTTTAATGTTAAAGTGAGAGGGCTTTTTATCTGGAGACATTATCCAGGGAGTTCCGCACAGGTTGTTCAGAAGAGATTTTATTTACCTCAGGAGGTTAGACACAAGGGTTTTTGATGAAAGTGTTTCTCTGGAACGAACTGGATTCGAACCCGGCATCGTTAACCACTTAGCCACCTTGACATGCCGTATGTTGATGACTTAGTACTTACCTGTGAAACAATGTAAGGTTTAATTGTCAAATTCAAAACTTAGAGAATGCTATCGAAAGTGAAGGCGTGAGAGTGAATGTCACGAAGAGAAAAGTGTTCATCAGTGGTTGTAGTGTTGGAAATCCTGTGGAAAAAGGAAAATTCCCATGTTCAGTTTGTGGTAAGGGAGGCGAGTGCAACTCAATTTTCGGTGGTACTTGTAAGCATTGAATACACAAAAAGTGCAGTAGAATTACAGGTAGGTTGCACGTTTGTGTGCAAAAAGTGTAAGACAACAGGGACAAATGCGAACTCAGATAGAGAGAAAATATGTGAGGATGGCAAAGTTATTGAGGTTGTTCAGAAATGTTGTTACCTTGGTAATACCATTAGGGCACAGAGTGGAGCAGTTGCTAGTGTGATAGCTAAAAGTAGGAGTGGATGAAATAATTTCAGGGAACTTTTGTCATTACTAACCAGCAGAGCGTTACCACTCTCTACTAAAGGAAGAGTCTATCAGGCATGTGTACGCAATATGATGATGTATAGAAGTGAAACCTGGCCAGTGAGGGTTGAGGACATGCGTTGCATGGAGAGAAATGATATGAGAATGATACATGGATGCATAACGCAACTCTTAAATACAAGCTTAGATCTGATGAGCTCAGAGGAAGATTAAATCTAGACAGTATAGGGAGATATGCACAGAACTGGAGGCTTCGATGGCATGGCCATGTTGAAAGAATGGATTACAGTTCCTGGGTTAGTAGATGTAGAAAAATTGAGATTGCAGGGTAAGTTGACAGTGGAGGAAGTGATAAAAATGGACTTGAGATAAAGAGGGATAAATAAAGACCTGCCCAGAGATAGTTAAGCTTGGAAGTCAATTTTATAAAAGCTGTCTAATACATGCCAACATGTAGAAAGTGACTGAGAGAGTAGAAAGTGACTAACATTGGGTTTAGTTTCGGCAGCCTCGTCACTCTCGCTTCCCTTATTTTGTCCTTTAGTCCTCGCATTTCATGAGCGATGTTTCTGACAAAGAGGGAAGAATTACTGTTTTCTTAGTCAGAATCTATCCATATAACACTTATCGTTGGCTGGGTTTTTACCTTGAAGTAGTATATGTTTTTTTAGCTCCTTACATCAAGTGGCTTAATACCTTGTCTGGAGCGATTTGCATTAAAAAAAAATGTAAAACAGAAGTTAAACCTGGACCGATTTATTCACAGAAGGTTTACAGAATATTTCTAATAGATACCAAGTATAGTGCAACACACGAAAGGAGCAACTCATGAATGAAAGCTCTCCTACATTGTTAAGATGGTCCTTACAATTCCAAGCCATTCTAATACAAATCTAAACATGAGAAAACACTTACTATTTAAAGTTACCCATTATTTGCTGTGTCAAAAATGTCCATAAACATTTCAATGTTAGTGCTATTTAAAAATATATGATGAAATAAAAATTCATCAGATCTTAAGCAGCAGACGTGAATCCTATTTTTGAATTCAGATTGCCAAAAAAATGATCCTAAATCAAAAAAACTCTTGACCTTTGAAAAAAAGATTTGAAACACAGACGATCATAATTAAAACCTCCTATGAGCATTGAAATCAATCCACAACCCGACTGAGGATTGTTTCTATGGTTTATAAATTAATATTTTAAATATTCCATGTTATTTGTAGGAATTAATTCCTTTGTCTAGTACAATAACTATGTAGAACAAAATCCAAGATGCCGACCAAGATAAAACCATAAAGTGACTAAAACGATCACCAGAAAGGAACCCCCCTCCCACAAGAATTAATCATAAATAATAAATAATCAATAGTTAAAAACAATAATATTTGCTGAGTATGGGTCGTGTATGTAAACACAGTACGGGCGAAATTTTGTGAGATGTTGCATTGCGAGCTACCTCTGTCTATATCCGGGGCAAGTTGTATAGCAGATCTGTCAGGAGCATCATGTTATAGAGCAGTAAATGCTAGGGTCTCGCCTGACTGCAGTGCAATGACAATCCATGATTAGATGAATCTGTAATGTGAAATCTGACCCAACCCAACACTTCAGGTCAGAAGATTTGCTGAAAGCACTACATTTGCCCAGCACAGAGGTTATTGGTTACGCTGGTATGATCATGTTTAACGTTCATCTAGATAAACTGTTGCAGAAGCATTGATGTCTTAAATCGCAGGAAGGTTGGCTGGAAAAAGGAAAACTTGGAAGCAAATGATTCAACAAGATCGCATAGAGTGAAATTTGGAGACAGTTGACCCGCTGAACCGTGTGAACTGGAGTGTGAGCTTATGTAATATCAAAAAACGTATGACAAGGAAAACGTGACGTTAAATAAAAGAGAAGATTTACTTCGATAAAAAAGGTTTGATATGATCTACATAATACGCTAAAACATTTCATGTTTGTACGTATATTCCCACTTTTTACAGACATTGAAAAAATAAGATCGCCCGGTCAGTAAAGTGGTTATTAATCTGATATGCTAAGATAACAAATTTTGACTTTACGCATTTTAAAATGAATTGTTTCATAATCAAATGTCGTCCCATCGATTAAAATAGTATAATTTTAAATAAATACATTACAAAAAGTGATATTCGTTTATTGATTTAAAGAATATTTAGTTAGCAATGACACAAGAAGAAAGAGTAATTCTTTCTTAATAGTATTGACCATGACAGAATATTATTATTAATACTAAATTATACAGATTTTTGTAGAAGGCACGTTTGAAATTCCATGGCGTCCTGCTAGTACTACAATTATTACTTCATTTTTGTAAAATGTATAATTTGGATAAAGCTTTTTTATGCAAATTAAAATGTGCAAATTAAGAAACAAGGTTTTGATTTTCTTCATTAAAATCAGCTTGGGAGAAAAACAATTTTATTTTCTTGTTATTTGATAGAAGTTTTGTAAAAGACAAGACCAATTTGAATTTGATGTTGTTTAATGTCAATTTGCGGCAAACAAATTGTGACAGAATGGCTGAGACTGTTAATTCCTTTTGTTATACAGAGAAAGCCATTTTGTCTTTTCTTGTATATTTTATTATTTGATTGACAAAAACTCTTGATTGCTTTCTTTATCTTTTGGCATCATTTCAATCACCAGTCTCTCTTATTATTTTTTTTTTATTTTAAAACATTATTTGAATATTTATTATCTTATGTCCACATCTAAAGTACTCTATCCTCTCTCTCTCTCTCTCTCTCTATATATATATATATATATATATATATATATATATATATATATATATATATATATATATATATTAACCAATTAGCGTAATTAAATACAGTAAAAGAAATTTTACACTATCAGCTGTGACAGCTAGGACGTCAGACAGTCAGTGGTGACTGAGGGCCCGGTGTTATATATGTCTAGGCAAAATTGAAAATGAAAAAGAATATTAAACAAAGACATATTATGGAACAGAATAAAATGGTTGCCATCAAAGGAGCTACTGCCGATTATGACGTTTAGATCTTTCTTTTGAGCATCACGGCTTGTATATTTATTTGATGCCGTTTACCATTGTATGATAGGATTATTTTACTTGTTACCCTGTTACAGGTATAACGTTTATCTATTTCACCTGTAGAGGGCCCGGAGTTATACATGTATAATCAAAATTAAAAAGGAAAAAGAATATTAAACAAAGACAGATATGGAACAGAATAAAATAAACCCAAAATCATGTGTGGAGAGATCGATATTTCACCTAAAAATTATTTTAGCTTTAACGGGAGAAAAAAGCTTGTTACAGTCGGAAACAAAGTAATCGTACGCACATGCATAAGTCATAGGAAAGATGAACGTATAAATTCTTTGTTTTCGCCTGTAGCATGGTTTTTCTCTCTAGATGAAGCCTGTATAAATATTTTAGGCGAAATATCAATCTCTCCATACATATCTTTGTATTCATTTGTATTCTGTTCTATTGCATATCATTGTTTAATCCTCCTTTTTCTTTTTTAATCTTGCCTTTACATTTTGCTGGATTGTCATCCTCACAATCTATTTCTCACATATATAAGTATATTTAAGAAGATGGGTCGTTCATTAAAAAACATTGGTGGGTCAGTATTACAAAATTGAAAATAGAAGCCTTTATCAATGCAAGATTAATTTTTTTTTTTACTTTAATCTTATTAATTTTTGAATAATATTCCATCATCAGAGTTGACCAATATTGTGTCATTTTGTTTCAAAAAACAAAAACAAAAATAAACAAACTTTTTTTTGTTTTTTGATATAATGTCCTTGTTGTAGGTGTACCCGCGGTGATGTTGTTGGCGGTTATGAATTCAAATTCTGGTTGTAGAATCAAGAAAGCATTGGCATGCTCGAAGTTTAATAAGATGGGTCGTTAATTTTAAAGCATTGGTGGGTCAGTATTATAAAATTGAAAATAGAAGCCTTTATCAATGCAAGACTAATTAATTTTTTTTTTTACTTTAATCTTATTAATTTCCGAAATTAATAAGATTATAGTAAAAACAAAAATTAATTAATCTTGCATTGATAAAGGCTTCTATTTTCAATTTTATAATATGTATATTTGTTTGGAAAATCGATGGCATAACTTCGGGATTATGTTCTATATGTAAAAAGGATCCTCTTTGTGTGAGTGTTGCTTCATTACAGGTCTAATTTCTATAGTGGTCCATTTCTTCCTTTGCGTGTTCTTTGGTTTGTGCTGATCATATTTATTTACCTGCATTTGGTCTGTTGTATTCTGTTAACTGAAATAAGAAGGGCCAACATTCACAGAATGCTGATCGAGTACCCCATGTTGGCTATCAAAGAAGCCCCTGCCGATTAGGACGCTTAGATTTTTCTTTTGAACCTCACGGCTTGTATATTTATTTGGTGCCTTTTTTATGGTATGGTTCGTATATGTGGCAACACCAGGTCCAGGCTGATCTAACCTAGTATCCTGTCACAGATAGAGTGTTTATCTATCTTATATGTAGAAATAACAGTGTACTATCACACACGTAGTATGTGTTAGATATCAGTAGTATAAGGCTCTTAAAGACAAGAGGGTTGGCAGGATTGGGTGTTGACATATTAGAGCGGTTCGGTGGGTTTGTAGTACAATCGAATCCCTGGTGTGGTCAAACCACTGGGAACACAGACGCTAAACTAGGATAGTGAGTGAGTGAGTGAGTGAGTGAGTGAATCTAGTGGGGTTGTTAGTTAAGTCCAGAGTTGTGTCTAAGAAGTCTAGGGAGATCGGTATCAATGGTGATATTGAATTCTAGCTCTTTCAGGAATGCTGTTAGTTGCTTTCTAAATCTGTCAAGTTCTTGACCGATATTATTGCAGGATGGACATAGAGTGAGAAAAAATGTGTATAATTTATATAAAGATTAGATGTTTGTATGTAATTTTATGTTATCATATGGACAATTCTTAATGCTTTCATTCTATGCTTTTACCTTTTGTCCTTCTACTTAATTATGTAATGCGGACCCCACACGCTCCTTCCTTAGTGACGGCATCAAATGTAATGAGAACCGTCCTCGGTGCAGGAATCCTTCCTGATTGTGAACACCCTTTCTGGCTATGATCGTCTTAGTGGCAGTAAAAACCAAGATGTGTCGGCCGAATCTCCTCTAGGTCGGGATGATTGATGATTGCTTTGCTGGTCCGCTGTGAAGGCAAAGTTACACAAACAACGAACTGACAATAGGAATAATGCAACAACATCGGTTAGGTCTTTTCGTAAGCAATAATTATTTAACAAGAGAAACAATTGGTTCTAAACTTTAAATCAAAGTCTGTTTTTCGATAATGGCTTTGTTTACTAAACTAGTCCGTCTCTCTGTGTGCGTGTGTGAAACTCCCTTTACGATTTCCAAGTTGTTAATTAAGTTGTAACTTGTCTACTGAAAACGGTGTGGGGGGGGGAATACCACGGGCAACGTCATCCAAACGAGGGGCCTTTCGCGCGATCCCCCGCCTGGATGGCCCGTGCCTGAGCTCCGGCTAACACTACTGTCCAACCCGCATTCCAATTTCTAACTGACGGTTTTCTGTCTTCTCGTTTCCACAACAAAACGAAAAACGTACAACTCATACTCTTTCTTTCTTCAGCCTTTCTCTCTCTCTCAGGGCCAGAGTGGGGCATACTGACTTGCTCTTCCTCTCTCTCTCCCCTCTCTCTCTCTCTCTCTCGTTGGGTGGTACGACAATCGAAATTCATTGGGTTTTTTTTAGATCTTATCTACACTAAAGAAAACCATTAGGGTGGGCATACTGACCTACTCTCCCTCTCCCTCTCCCCTCTCTCTCTGGTTGGGTTGTTTTCTTTCCTGTCACCGTAAAAGACCTGTTCTCCCTCTCTCTGTACCATGGAGGGAGGGGAGCGGCCAAAAGACTCTTGACCAAAATTGTACGGTCGTTACCAACATTCCAGCTCTCTCTGGCTTTGCTCATCCATTGTATCTGGATGATTACATCTGACGGCTTACACACTTTCTCCTGCCAGCCCGGCGCCGATTCTGGCCAATGTTTGGACAGTCGAAATATGTACTAGTTCCTAGATCTCCACTTGTTTCTACATAGGGCCTGATTTCCTTGATGCATATTGGTGCGCCCTAAAAGGGCAGATTGCGTCGACTGAAATCACTGTTTCACAATTAAAACTGTGGCTAAAACTTCTGAAACTTGATTTAAATGTCATTTTAAATCTATAAACTGTCATATATATATATATATATATATATATATATATATATATATATATATATATATATATATATATATATATATATATATATTAATTAATCAAGTTCAAATATATTAATAAATATTTTTTCTCCTATTCTTAACATCCGGTTATTTTATTGCTGATAACGTTTTCAATGCGGGTTTTTTCACTTTTTATTTTTATTCAGTCTGTGAAGAGATGTGAGAACATCGAAACGCTGGTTGATTGACGTAGGCTATAATATTGTTTATGTGATTATATATATATATATATATATGATGGACTCTCCCGTCGATTTCGACGTATGAGTGCCCCGCCAGGGGCTGCCCGCGCGTGAAGTTGTAATTGCAAGGGTTGCGCAATCCCTAACAACCGCTCTCCTGAGTCGGCATTGCTTGACTCCAATGGCAAGTAGTAATACAAGACGACTGGAAACGATGCCGAGATAAGCAGAGAGCACATACAGCACATGGTATTCCTAAATGGTCACCCATTTAGTACTGGCCAGGCTCGACGCCGCTTAATATATATATATATATATATATATATATATATATATTATAGAATTTTGAAAAAAAACAAGAAAGTTATATATTTTTTTATATATATTTATTAAATAAATAAAATCATTTTTCATGAATATATGTATCTGAGACTTTTCTTTTTTATTCCTCCTCATTTTTCTGATGTTGACATTGCAAGTAAATCCACACGTGGTTCCAAAAGGATAATTTTCGTTTGATCTAGTTGACGACTTTGAAGAAAGTGAACATTGAATTTTGGTCGGCGCTGTACAATCTTCATGTACGAATTTGTAATCATATTCTCGCGTAGATACTTTAAAATGTTCTAATCCACGATAGATCTTGGTGATGTGGAGAATTCATCTCAGGATAGCTGGGATTCGTTTTCAGCTGTATATGACTTTCTAGGCCATAAAGGGGCACGAGCGAATTTCATTTCGTAATCCCTGTCTGTATCTTCAGTTTCTTCTTCTTCTTCTTTTTCATTACCTCACAGCACTGCCAACTAGCTCCCTTATTTATACCTATATCTACAGATATGCGTAAGTGAGTACATAGGGGGTTGAAAGAGTCACCGTGTAAAAGGTTACATGCACTTTGATTTGTGATCAAGGCAATGCGTAAGTGTTAAAAGGGAAAGGGGAGATCGGCCGACAGGAAATAGCGTTTGACTTCCCAGTGAGTTTGGTTTAAGATGGGGATGGGAGGTCGGTTGACAGGAAATAACATTCACTACCACTTTGTTCAAAAGGAAATAGAAACGTTGGTGGGTAGCTCAGTGGTAAATTGTTCCGCAAATACTGAGCTTTGCTGACTAAGTAATTCCCGTATCCGTGTTCGAATCCATGTAGCATACTGAAGAAGTGATTTAAGGCGATAAATAATATTTTTCATGCGTCTACTGAAACTATAAGACCAGGCATGGAGCAGGAATTACAGGCTGAGTAGCCTTTTTCCTGAAGAAAAGTATCAAAGTATCAAAAGCTGTAATGTGCTAAAATAGACTCTGCTCACTTTGGTTATATCTATGGAATATATTTTGTTTCTCTGCCAATCGTAATTTAATTGCCCTTTCTCTGTAACAATATATATATATATATATATATATATATATATATAGTGTATTTAGGCAGAATATTTTCATTTAGGCAAACATTATTAAATAACACTAAGAGTTTTTGTTTGATAAGACTTCTAAATTTTAAAAATATTTTCTGAATGGTCCATTTGACCGAAACACTAAATGAACCATTCGGAAATTGAAAAAAATAAAAAAACGTCTCATCAAAGAAAACCACTCCATGTTATTTAACGTTTGCCGATATATATATATATATATATATATATATATATATATATATATATATATATATATATATATATATATATATATATATAATCAAAAATAGAAGCCTTTATCAATGCAAGATTAATTTATTATTTTTTTACTTTAATCTTATTAATTTCGGAATAATATTCCATCATCAAAGTTGACCAGTATTCGTTGGAAAATTAAGTTGGAAATAGCATTTTCACTGCTAAACGCGCAGGTTGAGTGGACGCATGTCAAGACTATGCGTTCTTGTTATACAATTTCGCTCTGTTTGATCGAACGCACTTGTAATTCTCATTTTGTCATTGAGTTCTTTCAAGACGTTTTCTGTTGTGCAATTTTCTTCTTTATTACTCTGTAACAATATATATATATATATATATATATATATATATAGTGTATTTAGGCAGAATATTTTCATTTAGGCAAACATTATTAAATAACACTAAGAGTTTTTGTTTGATAAGACTTCTAAATTTTTTAAATATTTTCTGAATGGTCTATTTGACCGAAACACTAAATGAACCATTCGGAAATTGAAAAAAATAAAAAAAACGTCTCATCAAACAAAACCACTCCATGTTATTTAACGTTTGCCGATATATATATATATATATATATATATATATATATATATATATATATATATATATATATATATATATATATATTACTATTTCATGTATCCAAATAAAATTTTATAAGAAGATATACTTTTTTATGTATCAATTGTCAGTATTTACTTCAACAGCACTCGAATCTGATTGGTAAACTAGCTAGCCGTGTATATAAAAACACCCAGCAAAAATAGCTCCATACATTTTAGCCTAAAGATCCCCCCCCCCCCCCGGGGATGAAACGCGGGAGCTTCTGTGTAGCTTAATTGCCACAAATATATTTCCATAACTTACTATATATATATATATATATATATATATATATATATATATATATATATATATATACAGGGTGGCCAAGAAGTCACATAAGGATTTTTAACTTCGGGAGATTCTTTATTTTTGATGGTACCTTAATGGAATTTTCACATAATATGACGGAGAATATGGATATTTACTTGCAAAAAAGAACAAAAATTAAAAAGAATTTATTAATGAAAAATTACATCTTCTAAATAGTTTCCATTTTCAGCTTCACAAGTTGGTGCCCTTTCCAAAACATTATTCATGACGGATTGCAGGAGTATGATTTAATTCCACGACTTAATTCTTTATGTTCTCCTTTAATTCCAAAAGCGTTTCAGGTTTTTTATGTAAACTTTTTCATTGAGATACGCCCACAAGAAAAAGTCAGGGGAACATTAAGGCCATTTGACATTGCCATAGCGAGAGATAATCTTGTCAGCAACTGCATGGGCCCTCTAGTGCTCTTGCCTTATCTTGTTGGAACCATCATTCAGGCCTATTTTGAATTCTTGGGCGTAGAAAGTCTTCAATCATGGTTCGGTAGCTTACTCCAGTCACAGTGACGGCATTTCCTTCTTCATCCTAAAAAGAAATAATCTCTCCCGCCGCCATTGCACACCATACTTTGTGTGATGTAACTGCTCTTGGTGAATCTCCCTCGCATTTTCAGAGCCCTGAAATCGGCAATTTCGGGTGTTACCGAATCGAATCTATTGAAATTAAATTATGCTTCATCTGACATCATCAAATTTATCAGAAAATTTCGGTGATTGTGAACCAAATCTTGAATTGTGAATAGCTTAGTTTTATAAAGTTTTAAGTATTGAACCAGTTGTACCTTGTAAGGAAAAAAAAATTAAGCTGTGCAGAATATTTTTAAGACAACTTCGAAATATCCCAAGTTGTGTGGAAGTCGTCATGTTTATGTTTCAGGATTCTGCTAAACACTTTCCCTCACTCTTTCCCTGGTTTCATTTGTTGTGACACTGCAAGGTCTCCCAGCTTGTGAAAGATCCAGTACTGCTCCTTGTTGTTCAAAATGATGAACGAGATTTCGAATTGTGTTGTCACTTGGACCATCTCTCACTTGAAAATGCTGTTGATAACAATTTAACAATTTGGGTACGTTCTTCGACGCTATACTTATTCATGATTAATTTCCAAAGTATTTTATATAGAATATCTGAAAAAATATTAATGATAATATGGCAGCATTTTGCAACCCTTCAGTGACTTCTTGGCTACTCTGTCTATATACATTTTATTTATCTTTAAAATTTTACAAAAATGTTCACAGTATAGCAAATTTTTTTCATAAAATAAGATGTAGCACAAAACCTACTTAACATTATTCCGAAAGGTTTGACATTTTTTATTTGCAAAAGATCTATTTACAAATTCATCGATTAGGGGTTGGGGGTGCTAAAAAACAACAGAGATTGCTGAAAAATAAAATGTTAAGTGCGGTGGTTAGTAGAACCCTCCCAAATCTATCTAAGTATGAGCTTTCCGGGTTGTTTCAAGAGCCGAAAACAAGCAAAGCAGTTTCTAAGTGGAAAAAGAGAAGGGGAGGTTAGCTGAGAGACTTTGCTAACTGGGATGGGGTCTGATTAGACCTAAGGTTGGTGCGAACCATACCTAGGCAAGGAACACGTACTCAAACGTGGTTCGTTTAAACACATAAACTAGCGGTGTGTATCCACCTTCTTTTAAACAGAGAAGTCTGCAGTCTCTTCCTATCACATCTGATCTTGACTTTAAGCTGATGTTTAAAGTGAGAAATCAGATTGTAATCAGGTGACTCATCCTTGTTCCCTATGTCGAAGTGTGAGGTCCACACTACAAGTCAAGCTATAGCTAGGATGGTGATAAACACCGTTCGTTTCTCCATGGGCCATGAAGACATTACATTGTACACTACAGATGTTACATCTAGGGGTACCAACTGCTCAAGGACGATACGAGCCGTCACGTTGTTGACATACTTCCAAAACTCATGCAATTGAAGAAGGTGTGTTCGGCCGTTTTTTTCCTCAACATCCGTGCAGCATAGGCAACAAGTGTTTAGGCTGGTTTTAGCTTTGAAGAGTTTGTCATTAAGTGGCAGCACACTCTGGAAAACTCAGAGTTATTGAGATAACTCCGGCCTAGCACCCAACGCTATTGAGAGTGGATCTCCTCCTCTGACCATACCATTTGCTCCCCAAATGGATCTGAAGCGGTCCCTGCCACTAGCTCCCGATATAGTGTCTTTCTAGACTGTACAAGGTCATTGGGCCCCGTCAATGATCTGAATGCAGCTCGGCATTCGTTGAAGAACTGCGATTTCCTCCTTTGTCTACGTTGGCCTTCAACCAAGTGGTCGGGGATGAGGTAGGGAAAGGCTTTCTCAGGTTTGGCTCAAGAATGACGGTCTCTCAGCATGTTGATGACTTGCCAAGTCAGGCACATCCAAAACCCCCTCATTCGGACGTTGAGTAAAGACCTGTCTACGGACTAGCGTCTTCTTGCCCTGCCACAAAAGTGTGACTAGCTGATGCATAAGCGCCACCAAGCAGTTTGCAGGCAGAGATAGTACAACCAATTGGTAATGGATGAAAGGAAAAACATAAGTGGTTCACGCTTAAGCTCTATCTTTAAGGGAGAGCCCTCTTCGAAGCCAAATCCTCACTGACACATCGACCTTCAACTGTACTTCCAACCAGTTCTTTTCAAGCTGGAGGCCTGGTACGAACTATATGCCAAGGATCCGAACCAGGCTATCCAACCAGTTAAAAAGACCTGACAGTACAGCTGCACTGCTCTAAGCAGCTCACTTCAGGCAATTGAATTTGCTGATCTTTACTACGTCTCCTGTGACTTCTTCGTACCGTTTGAGTGGCTTAGTCACCATGATAATGTCTTCAAAGCACACGTTGACATCATCGGCATATGCGAAGACCCGTGCTCATGCACTACTGAGTAGAGCGACACTGCATAGGGCTGGTCTAGCAGCCCTGTCCCTTAGCTTGCACAAGAAAGGCTCCAACGCAAGCACATAAAGTAGGTGCGACAGCGGACAACCCTAACGTACTGACCGAGAAATGAAAGATCCTGACCGCATTCTTTTTACCTGCCCCACTACCGTTGGAAATCACAACCTGAAAACGGTTTGCAAGAACTCTTGCCAAAATCTTTAACTCTGTGTTATAGGCCTAAAATCATCTAAACCCCCTCTATTACTGTCCTTTTTTTTCAGTAATGTGATGACTCCCCTGTCGACTTGGACAGGGATGCATCACTGCTCTAACCATTGATTGAACACATCTGTTAAAAGAGGTACAAACATGTGCGACAGTCTCATAAACACTTCGCATATTTTCAAATTTTGACTTCTTCAAATCAATAATCTTGAGGAAGCCTTAGAATAACTACGAAGTGTCGATGAACATATAAACAATTTTCGGTTTTCCTTTTTTCATTACGTTGGATTATAAATTTCATAATTATCATATATATATATATATATATATATATATATATATATATATATATATATATAAGGTCAAATATCTTGATAAAATGAACTTAAAACCAATATTTTTTCAAAAGTGCACAATGCAAAGTATAGCATTGTGAATAAATTTATATAAACATTAGAGCAGCCTACGCAAATTAACTTGCGTGTCTATGCTGATGCACTTCAACGGGGTTGTCTATTAATTAAATATTAAACTGTCTGAAAGAAATAAAAAATAGAAAAATATAAATCTGGGCTAGAAAAGTTACCTTCTTTCCCGGGGTGAAAAAGTAAAGATTTTTTTTTAAGAAACAGAAGAAGACTATCTTTATTATAATTATTTTTTTTTTTCTAAGTTTAAAATGCTATTATTAACGTCTATAAAACAACTACTCATTAATATTGTAATTATTGCTATTATTAATTATCATTAATTCATAATTATCACTATTAGATTATTATTTAACTAATTTTATATTCATTTTATATGTTTAGCCATATTTTCTCAGCTATATCTACCCATTTCAAATTATAGATTTTATTAATTTCTTTTTATTTAAGAACTGTCTATCTAAAATTTAGTTTTTATTGTATTACCGAGAAATTACTTATTTATATATAATCTTTCAGTTTATCTACTATGTCACTATTATATTTTATAGAATCAAACTACAGGCATAAAGGCCTCAACTGGCATCCATCTCATAGAAGAATACTTATTCGAATGAATGAACATTTATACACTAGAATGGCCACTTATGAATCTCAGCCAATCAGAACACAGAGAATGGACTTGTCTTTCTGAGCATAATGGAACATTCTAGCCTTATTATAAACTGGCATTTTGATGTGCTTGGCACTTTGACTTATCTTGCTGCTCAACTGGTCGTACAGCATCGATTCTATATATTTATAGTTACCTTTATGTAAACAATATCCTATAATTTCAGTTTTCTTGTTTATAATGTAACTCTTATTAGTTAGAATTTCCACTGATTCAGCAAGACTCATTCTACTTTTATTTGGGGGATTTTTGTTACTTTTAGTTAATATAAACCATTCCATGTTGTATTTAATGTTTATATCTTTAATTCTTTAGTTCTTTAATATATGTAGTATAGGAAGTTGGCAGTTTCTTAATAACCTCTCTACAGGTTTTAATAGACTCTATATTTGTTGTTAAATCTAAATTCAAATTGTTCATCTGTCGCCCTTATATATACAAATGATTTATTCCTTTCAACAACGTTACATTTATATACTATGCCTGATGTCAAACATTCTGCATTTGGTGGGCAGTTTACATTTTTAGTCTTCTTTGATTTTGTGAGTCATTTATAACATTGTTTAAATTATTAAATTTAGTGTTATTCGATGAAATGTTAGTATTCTTTATATTTTTCATGGTTGAATATGATACTTTTATTGCATTTTTATTTAGTATTTTGCCTAATGTTTTTTATCCTTTAAAGTTATCAATTATTTTATAGTATTCCTTAGGTATATTCGTTTTAATATGTATACTATATGTAGGGTAAAACAAAATTGTTTTTATCCTATTACTTTTATAAAAATATTATTATGTATTCACTAGGAGTCCTCAAACGAAACAGGACAGACAAGAACAGCTGCGACGTCACTGAAAAGAATGACAAAATTGTTTTCTGCTTATCTGTTTCTCGTTTTGTCTGGTTTTGCTTTGGGTTCTTTTTGTTTTTTTGAAAGGCCTCCTTCTTTGTTTTCATATTATAGATAGAGTTATGAATAGAAATCTAAATAAAAACTAAATTAATAGAATTAATGACGAGAAGTGGATTGATTGCCAGGACCTCAGTTAGAATAAATCAGATAGAGGGTTACGCCCTTCATACAGACTAACTGTTGTAATGGAGTGATTAAGATGGAATAAAGTTTTTCTTCTAAATAGAATTGACTTTATATTATGGATATTAGGTAGATTGAGATGATATAGTATTTATATTTTAATTAATTTAGAAAAATTGATAAAACTAAGGAAAGTCAAGAATAGAATGCATCGTTTCCGGTCGGTAATAAGCATGTATTTTTTTTATTTGAGAGGGGTGTGAATTGCATGATTGGAGGTTTTCAGAAAAAAAATCAACAAAATAAAGTAATTTAAAAAAAGTAACATACGTATCTAGTCTGTGAGAAAATACAATGGTTAAACTCAGTGATAAAAACAATAAGAATTTTATTTTGGTTTTTCTTCTGAACATGTGTGGGTGTTTTTGAAAAAAAAAGAAAGAAAAATCAATAAAATAAAATAATTTATATCTGAAAAATAAAGTAAGTATATGCTGTTGTAACCAGTCAAATAAAAATGCATCGTTTGGGGCTGGTGATAAGCATGTGATTTTTAATTTTTTGAATTGCGATGGTTGGTGTTTAAACAGTAAAACAAAATGAAATAATGTAAAAAAAATAGCATACGTTTTTCTAACTAGTCTATGAGAAAATACAACATTTATAATCAGTTATAAAAAGAATTTTTTTATTTTTTTATCGTGTGTGGATGTTATTGTTTTATTTATTTTTAAGTGAATAAAATGAAATAATTTGTATAATATATGTTGTTGTAGCCAGTTTAGAAAAAAGGATGAAACAGTTGGAATCAGAAATACGTGCAGTATTTAAATCTTTAAAATCACAGTGTGTGTGAGACCTTTAGCCAGGTGGAGTTTACGGATGTAATGAATGAAAGACAAGGCTTGATAACATGTGGATTCAGCCATTTAGTTGGTAATGATATTACACCAAGGTTATATTAATTGTTCATATGCATTGTTTGAAATGCAGTAATTTGGGAAGAAAACCTGTGTTAAGATTTTCTATGTTGAGATTGTAAATTGGAACAGCATTTAGGAAACAAAGTATGGGAAGTAAACAGATAAATTTTAGTTCCACCAGCACCACTAGCACCACCAGCACTTCTCCTTCTCCTTCACCAGCACCAGCACCACCACCAGCACTTCTCTTTCTCCTTCACCACCACCACCACCACCACCACCACCACCACCACCACAAGCACTTCTTCTTCTCCTTCACCACCACCACCACCACCACTTTTCCTTTACCACCACCACCACCGCAAACACTTCTCCTTCACCACCACCACCACCACCACCACCACCACCACCACCACCACTTCTTCTTCTCCTTCACCAAGTGCTCCGCATCAAACCACATGAAAAGTGCTCCACATCAAACCACAGTTCAACAGACATCAAGTTGGATATGATCATAGGCAAGAAGACTAAAGTGAAGATACTATTACCCGTGTTTATGTGACATCATGTGGTGATCGCTAATAACTATTCTTACGACTGATTAAAGTAGACACATTTTAATAAAACTGCAATTAATGACATACATGTTTAATGATACTCTGTCTATTGGCAATAACTGCTGGTAGTGCTACTCATCCTGGTTGGGGACTGATGAGGAAAAGGTATCGCACATGCTATCACATGTTGTATGAGAATGAATAGACTGCAAAATTCTTAATCAAGGGAGATCATCTAAGCCTACAGAATTTGTAGTCAATAGATGTAATCTTAGACTGATGAGTTCTTAAACAAAAGAGATAATATACAAGAAAGGAAAATAACTTATGATGTTATATTAGTAGACATAGTAGAATACACACAAGATTTTGTTGATTGTGAAACAGTATGATAATTTTATATCAGGTTGTGACCAAGAATTTGGATACATTTCAGAATAATGAACAAAGAAAGACATTTCAGTCTACCTCGAGTCAAATGCCTAATAAGATGATCAACATTGTGAATGTCTTCAGTCTTTACATATTTTGCATGGAAATCAAAATGCATGCTGAATGAATTCATTAACAAAGAAAGTATAATTCTTTCCGTAACATTAGAAGTGTTTTTATCAATGAACATTAAATCTCAGAATATAATTTGTTTTATGTTGATGTTTGACATTACAATTTGGATATCTCTTCTGTTAAAAAACAGGAAAATAAATTATATGCCAAATTTTTTGTTAAAAGTATGTGTAATGTAAAAAGAAGACACGAATAGAAAAACCTTTTCTAAGGCTTTATTCAATTAATTCAAAACTACAATGCCAACAAGGCAAGAGGCCAAGAACGTATATATGGTAAAAGAAAGAGAACGCATTTAAATTAAAAAGTCACGTGGACAAGAAAACCCAGTAATTTTACTTTAACGGAAATATATGCAAGTGCACGTAATCCATCTCGTAATCCCAAGGTGCTGAGTTCAATCCTGGGCAAATGCAGCTGAAGAAATATAATATACATAACATTCTCCCCCACTTGTAACAGAGATTGTTATCAGAAAGTTTTATAAATCCAGACGCTGGACTGGTTTGCGAATCCTGCTAGACCGGCGGGGAAGTAGTTCACTATCAGAAGCACCATATCTCTGGGAAGGTCGATTCTCTGAATTCTGATTCACTAATTCATTTTCTGTATAACTTTCCCTAGGTGAAGGAGTATTTGTGGAACTTGTATCAGGCAAAGGGCCCATGTCAGGTAGAACGTTTTCAGCAGAATCTTGAGATCGACCCGAGCGTGGAAAACGTGCTAAATGTCTTAGTGCTACTGAATCTTCCCGGCCATCATGATATCGTATTCTTGCATGTGTAGGGTTAGCCTCGAGGAGTTCCACTACCTCAACGATCGGGTCATATTTACTCCTGTTACCAAATCGCTTTAATAACACCTCCCCAGGCTCACAGAGCCAAACAGGTAATGCAGTGCCAGTGGAAGAGCGCCTTTTAAAATTGAACATGCGTTCGTGAGGCGTAGCATTTGTGGAGGTGCATAGTAGAGAGCGAATAGTTTGTAAAACATCCTGTAGAACATCCTGCCAAGCGCTAATGGGTAACCGTTTTGATCCCAAAGCTAATAAGATGGTGTTCCAAATAATGCCGTTATAGCGCTCACATTGGCTGTTACCTCTTGGGTTATACGCAGTAGTGTTACTGGATCCAATTCCAAGTCGCAGCAAAAATTGTTTGAATTCCTCCGACATAAACGAAGTTCCTCGATCGGAATCGATGAATGAGGGAAGTCCAAAAATAGAAAAAATATTCACCAGGCACTGAATCGCGGTTTGAGAGGAGCAATCACGACAAGGGAAAGCAAACGGAAATCGACTGTATTCATCGACGACTGTAAATATGTAACGGCAACCTGATGAAGATGCCGGGATAGGTCCTTTGTAATCGACAGAAAGACGCTGGAATGGAGCAGTAGAACGGATAAGAATATTATTAGTAGAAGTAAAGAATTGGGGTTTTATTTTGGCGCAAGTAGTACATTGAGATGTCACACGTCGGATTTCATCAAGTGAATATGGCAAATTTTGTGACCTTACAAAATGCCAAAAGCGTTGTACTCCAGGATGTATTAAGGAATCATGAATTGATTTTAGTTCCTCCAAGGAAGAAACAGCAGCACCACATACTCTGGATAATGTGTCAGCGACAATATTTTCATTCCCGGGACGGTGTTTTATATCATATGAAAAGGGAAGAAGTTCCATTTTCCACCGTATAATTTTATCGTTTTTAATTTTTCCACGATTAGCAGGTTTAAACACAAAAGATACGGCTTGTTGATCAATGAGATCTCTCCATTTACGAACACATTCGACTATGGCATATGCTTCTTTTTCGACTATATGAAGTCGCATTTCAGAGAGGTTTAACGACCGAGAAAAGAATGCTACAGGTCTCCCAGCTTGTAAAAGAGTGCCTCCAATAGCCTTTTCTGAGGCATCGGTTTCAATAATAAACGGCAATTCATCATCAATAACTTTTACGGATGATTCAGCAATGTCTTTCTTGAGTTTTTCGAAAGAATTTACAACTATAGGAGGCATAGGGAATTGTTTATTTTCGACCAGTGGACGAATTTTGTATGAATACTTAGGTATCCATTTCGCATAGTAAGCAAACATACCAAGACACCTTTTTAACGATTTTGAATCGGAAGGGGGAGGCATTTGCAAAAGAGGTCTCAAACGCTCTGGATCAGGTTGAAGAGTTCCGTTACAAATTTGGTATCCAAGCACGTTAATAGAACGAAGTGAAAACTTTGATTTTTCCCGGTTTATTTCGAGGTTGTATGTCGAGGCAGCTTTTAAGAAATACTCCAAATTGACGTCATGCTCCTCCTGGGTTTTACCGCAAATAGTTATATCATCTATATACGAGAAGGTTCCAGGTAATTTGTTATCAGAAATGAAAGAATTCATAAATCGTTGAAAGGCAGAAACCCCGTTTGTGACCCCCATGGGTATTCGTTTAAATTGGTACAGACGGTTTCCAGCCTGAAAGGCCGTATAGGGGCGATCTTCAGGGCAAATTTCAATCTGATAGTATGCTTTGGACAAGTCAATTATACTAAAGATACGATACTGGGCTATTTGGTCAACGAGATCCCCAATTCGTGGCAAGGGGTATGCATCAAGTAAGGTGAAACGGTTAATAGTTTGGGAGAAATCGACTACCAATCGTTTCTTTTTATTAGTTGACGAAGTCACAACAATTTGAGCGCGCCACGGAGAGTAACTTGGTTCAATTATATCATCCTCAAGCATTTGTAGAATTTCTTTTTCAATGAATCGAGAGTCCTCCGCACGGTAATTTCGGGACCCAGTAGCAATAGGTTTGCAATCACAGGTCAAGTTTCGGAACAATTTAACGGGTGCACAACTGATTTTGGTTAAAGCGCAGATTTTTAGAATATCCTGAGACCCTCCAAAAGAAATAGTGATACTCTGGTGTAGTTTTAAGAAGGGCACTCCGAGTATAATATCCATACAGGAATCAGGAAGGACTGTGAAGTCAATTTCTTTATATTCGTAACCATTGAAGATAACGTCCTCAGTACAATATTCAGATAGCTTGAGGGAAATGGCCGATGATGCCATGGAAATTACGGAATTCCGTTTAGAAGTAGACAGTTTCATTGTTTTAACAATACGAGCACTGATAAAGTTATCAGAACTGCCGGTGTCTATGAGAGCAGTTAATCGTTTACCCTTTAATTTTACAATTTTAGTAATAGGAGGGAACTTATCATCATCTTTAGCACGGGCTACTATAATAGCTGAGGTGGAACGTGAAGGTGTAGACATGGTAGAACGGCAAACTTTGGCAAAATGGCCGAGTTTGCCACAGTTTCGACATACTTTATCGCGGGCAGGACAGTGGCGGCGATCATCCTTAATGTGACGTTTCCCTCCGCAGTTGTAGCACTTTCCATGAGCAGGAAGGGCAGCAGACAATTGTACAGATTCACACTCCATAGGAGCAGTAATAGTGGCCTCCTCGACAGAATCAGTAAACACATTTTTAGTCGTGGTAGCAGCAACGGTAGGTCCAATCTGAGAAGCGTATGACTCAGCACGAAATTGAGCCTGTTCTAAAGCTCTAGCACATTGAGTAGCCTCCTTGAGATTTAACGTATCATTTTCAAGTAGTCTGGCACGTATTACGGAAGACCGGAGACCACGTATAAATGAATCACGGACAGATTCATCTCTGTAAGTAGTAGCAGTAACATCTTTGAAGCAACAGTCTGCGGCAAGTCGGTTCAAGGCCTGAAGGTACTGGTCTACAGACTCATTTTCCTGTTGTAGACGTGTAGAAAGCAAATGTCTAGCATGAATAACGCTTGGAGACTTATCATAAACACTTTTCAGCAATTCAACAGCATGTTCGAATCCAGAACAACCCTCGATAATGTCAGCAACGGTAGCACCAATGTTTAAATAAAGGACTTCGAGTTTGTCTGGATTTAAAGAAGCAATAGTAGATAAGTAATAAGTAAAATTACGGTACCATAGTCTCCAGAGCTTGCCAGCCTGAGGGTCTGCAGAAGATATATCAAACTTGTCCAGACGAATAATCTTATCCATGAGAAATTTAGTAAATGAATTAATTGAATAAATTGTAATGTAAAAAGAAGACACGAATAGAAAAACCTTTTCTAAGACTTTATTCAATTAATTCAAAACTACAATGCCAACAAGGCAAGAGGCCAAGAACGTATATATGGTAAAAGAAAGAGAACGCATTTAAATTAAAAAGTCACGTGGACAAGAAAACCCAGTAATTTTACTTTAACGGAAATATATGCAAGTGCACGTAATCCATCTCGTAATCCCAAGGTGCTGAGTTCAATCCTGGGCAAATGCAGCTGAAGAAATATAATATACATAACAGTATGAAAACAATTATTCTTTTGGAGCTTTTTATTTATTTTTAAACTATTAATAAAGGTACATTTTTTAAAAAAATTATCGGACTTAGCATTATGATGAAAATTAGTGGTTCTTTAATTTAAACGGAATTGGGTTTATTTTATTAAAATTGGCTCACTGAATTAATGCTAAAGAAAAAACATATTTTTAATGATTAATTGTATGCAATTAGTTGAAGGAAAGTTATTATTTTATAGATATATCGGGGGAGGGATGTGGATTCAGACTGTTCTAAATTGTATTGGATTTCAGTTAACAAAGTCCGGATTGTCCATTCAGAAGAATCTCTTAGCTGAGGAAATATGGATTTCCAGCAGTTAATTAAACTCACATATCGTGTTTTAAAACCAGTATCGCCTCCTTCTTCAAGAAAAGTATCCAAAGAAAAATTGTACCCCAGGCTCATGAGCAGTATTGGCGGCTGTATAAAACAGTCTAAATAATTTTTGAACACCGTTTTAAACTGTTTGTTTTTTTCTCGCCCTGGAAATGATGTGAAACACCTAAAATCAACAGCCTCTCGTTGGATTTTGTATGAGAAACTTGCAGTTGCATTAGTCTAATGTGACTACTTAATGTCGTTGCTGGATCATAAATAATTCTGTCATTTGTTTTTTCCTTTTATCAATTTTGCTGCTGTTTAAACAAGTTGTTGACACAAGCATTTAATAAAATGAGATCTGTTTTTTCTTGCGTTCATAGTAACTATGATATTACTTTTAATTACTGGAGCAGGAAATGCATTATTTGCCTGCATTAAAGAGGTTGAGAATGATAATATTGACAAATAATACATCACTCAATAAGTCCCGAGCCTAACTAATAAGGCAACAACTTTTAGACAAAATTCGACTTTGTTCATCAACATAGTCTCTTTCTAGGGTAATACACTCATTCAAACGCCTTTCTAAAAATTCGACGACTTGTTTTTGGTCTCAAAATATGCCTCAGTTTCTGATATCACTTCATCGTTGGAGCAACATCTCTTTCCCTGGAGCATTCTTTTGAGATCTGCAAACAGCCAGTAGTTGCTGGGAGCAGATCTGGAGAATATGATGTGTGCGGAAACAATTCGAAATGCAATTCACGGTTAGCGATTGTGGCGACTCACTTGTTACATGATGCATTGGTGAAAGAGCACCGTTTCCTTTTTCATTTGTGGTCATTTTGGAGCGATTTCTTCCTTCAAACGCACAAGTAATGCTATTTAATATTCGCTATTGATGGTTCTTCCTTTCTCAAAGTTATAGATGAAAAATTATCTTGCACATCCCAATATACAGAGACCAAATCCTTGCCTACCTATTTTTTCACCTTTAGTCGCTTTGGTCGGCTTTCAACTGCTGCTGTCCACTCAGCTGACTACCAATTTGACTCCGGAGTGAAGTGGCAGATCCATGTTTCACCTATTGTCAGATATTAATTGAAACATTTTTTATTTCATTGAAAGAGTTGCAAAAAACGATCTGAATTGTTTAAGCATTGATGTTTTTCATCGATTGTGGGTAAATGCCGCACCCATTTTAAACACAGCTTTCTAATTGATAAATATTCATGCTAAATAGTGAATACACTGCCTTCTGATATCTTCAAATACTCTACGATCACATGAAAATTCAATTTACAATCGATCAAAACGAGTTTTTGGACCTTTTTTTATGTTTTATGAGACAACTACCGAATTTGAGGATGTGGGCATTCAGCATCATTTGTGTCTGAACGACTATGTTTAAAGTCAGCATACCCCTGTCTTAACCGGTGTTTCTGCCGGAGTCCGAATAACACTTATCAAGCCATTTCTTTGCTTGAACAGTATTTTTTCCTATCAGAAAGCAATGTTTTATCAACACATGAAATTCAGATTTTTCATTGTCTTGAAAATTTGCAACAGTAGGTTTACTCAAACAACTGTAACTTGTAAACTAATAATCCAACTGGGCTCAAAAGTTTGACATATGTTATTTGAGTTTTTTGATTTTATAAAAATCATATGGATTTTTTTATTATTGGCGCCATCTATATGTCAGGACTTATTGAGTGTTATCAAGTGGCTTCTCACGTGGCAGAATCTAAAAAATAACTTAGTTTGTATGATTCTAGAAATGATTTGATGATATTAAAATTAGCTTAAAATAAATGTACTGGACTTTAACTTGATTTACTCTAGCAAAAATTGAGTTAAGAAATAGAATAGACCAATAGATAATTTGATAGGTGAATGGATATCCATGTGTGTTTTGTCTTCAAACAGAATAAATGCTCTCTTATCCAGGTAACTGAAATGAACACATGGTCAAATCCCTTAAAATAGAAGAGATAATATTTTAATCTTAAAAGCAAAAAGGGTGTAAAGTCTGACTCCTCCAAACAGAAGGGATGATTTCTTAATCTAATTAACAAAAAAAGGAACAAGTCTTGAATTTGCTGTTCTGCTTTCAAAAGAAAACAACACAACTATAATTGTTAAATAGTATAGGGTACGTTTGCTAGTATTCATCTGATATTTTGGGTTCTAAGGGCAGCGTTCACACATACGCAAGAAACCAGAGTCATAGGGTCAACAAGTATGCACTCAAATGTCACCTCAACCTGTGTAGCCAGAAGTGGACGTGACGTCATATGGCCCACAGAGAGAGAAAGAGAAAGAGAGAGAGAGAGAGAGAGAGACTAAGAGGTAGGCAAGTTAGTGGGAGGCTTTAGAGCGAATAGAACGTGTAAAGAATGACTTAAGATCGATGATAAATTAATGGTCTAAGGCTCCCACCGATAGCAGAATAGAAAGCGACATCAACATGTAAATAAATGGTCCTTTCTTCAAATTCGAGAATATTCTTTTCTTTGGTTGCTGTGAGACTTTAATTACAGGCGAGAACGACCCCTACACCTTGGAGATGATCGTGGATGAAATGCTGCAGTCATGAGAGGAGTGGACAATATGAGGTAGGATTTAATTGTACTGTTATGGTTTGTGATTTGCATTCATAACAAGATATGTGTACGAACTCCTGTGTATTTTATTTGATTGTGACTTACAAGAGTGGAGGTATATATAGCACAATTCATGAAAAATAATGATTTTGGTTTTATTCTTCACTTCTTATTGTGATCTCAGTAGGTATGTTTAAGAGTGTGACTGATCACTTTTGTGGTACAAAAGAAATGGAAATTTGGGGATTCTCACACATGTGTGCCTTGTTCCTTCCTCGTGCTCTAGTTGCTGGTTCACCTGCGTCTCACTTTGGCTAAGAGTGCTTTTTGTTCATCAGACACAACCTTTTATGTGCTGTCATGCTGGAACAAGTGCACAAAACTCCTTCCAGTCTGACACATGTCACTGGCTCAGAGCATTCCTTTCTGCACAGATTTGTCAAAATGTAGAATGATTTTTCAAATGCATAAGTTTACTTAGGTATGATTGACAAGGCTTCACCCTAGATTCTCTTATTTTCTGATACGAGGTTAGATGGCAGATTGGTTGATGTACTCATATGAGATAGAAGAATTTGAATTTAAAACAGTTTGGGTTTAGAATTTAGAAGTGAAAGGTAATCATATAAAGTCCGGATGGATATAAGCTGTTTAGTCGCCCTTGTACGGTTCTGAATATAGTCAGCAATAACTCTTTAATAAGGAAATGAATCTATAATTATAATAAGATGTGTCTTAATCTCTTTCTCCAATGAAAGGAAAGTATCGAGACGACATTGTCAACTTTGACCCTGGAAACAAAGAATATCCATAGGCTGATACAAAGGCTGATTATAACTCTGATATTGTTAGATATATTTTTTATAACAATCAGTATGGCGAGAAGTGGATTGATTGCCAGGACCTCGGTTAGAATAAATCAGATAATTCAGACTAACTGTTGTAATTTCTTTTGAAAGGAAAGGGGATAAATGGAGTGATTAAGATGGAATAGAGTTTTTTCTTCTCGATAGTCGCTATTGTGCCGTTCTAAATATAGCCATAAATAACTCTTTAATAAAGACATGAATCCATAGTTATAATAAAATATGTTTTAATCTTTTCTTCAATGAATCTTCAGCAACCCAGCCAAAAAGAAAGTATCAAGACAACATTGTCAACTATGACCCTGGAAACAAACAATATCTTTAGCCTGATTAAAAGGTTATATAACACTGATATTGTTAGATATTTTTTATGAATATCTAATGCTATCAGCTGGACCTATGTGCGATTGCATAGCAATCATCAAATTCATGAAGAATTCTGGAAGATGGTTTGCAGTTCATAGAAGAACACGAACATGCCGAATATGCACAATGTCATGTTATTCATCCTGCTCACAAATTTCTTCAGCTGATTGATTAGTCACAGACTAGACTTCAATTAGTGATTTTTTTTCTAGGTTGATTATAAGAACAAAAATCCCTTTAGGTCATCTGTATACTACCACTGCTCAACACAAACTGATCTACTTAACTCTAACTATTTCAAACATTACCTATCTCCTACCATGTGATCATGCTCAACAAATTATAGCCCTTAGTATATCTCTATGGAATATTATATGTGAAGTTCCCTCCGTCTGGGTAATACAAGATCTCTTTATCATATAATATTAGAAAATAGCATATTTGAAAATGGTTGATCACAGTATTTGTTGCTGATCAAATGTCTGTGTTTGTCCTCGTGCAGCCATTTGTATCAGATTAGATCCTTTCTTTCTTTGACACAGTGTTTGCAGTTGCCATGTAGCTTGTCTTTTTGACACTGATGAGGAATGTTGACCTGTCAAGTGCAATATTGGTGTTCTGTTTTATTGCTGTTACACCTGGTATCGTATGTTTGTCTCCACTGGTCACAGCAGATAATTGAAGTATAAAAAGATTTTTAAGTTCCACAACTTATCGAAAGACAGTTTCGTCTGTTAAGGTTTTGTTGTAAAGTGATAACACCCTTCATGAAAATAATGAACAAAAAGGACTATAAATCGTGTATTGTCTTTGTTATTTGTTGTGTGTAATGTGAGAACGAGAATAAAAGAATATATAGTTTATTTCCTAACCTTGTGTTCAGGTGTATTTATTCTATTAACTGTTGGTGTACAATACAACAGGTTTTATCACAGCAGGCATCACCAATAGTTTTTTAGATGGCGTCTCTGTACACTTAAACCTTTAAATTATATCGATTCTACAAAATAAAGCAAATAAAAATACGATCTAAAATCGTTACATTTAATCATCTAATTTGATTCTTTTTGATGTCTTTTATAGTCATTAACAACATTTTGTATATTTCGCCTCTGATTATCTTAGTGCCTAAATCTGGTTTCCCATGTGTGAACCGTGTTTGGGTCGCCATTTTGGATTTCATTTTCATAGTTGTTGCACTGCATGACCATTAACGATAGAGAATATTAATATTGATGTATTAACTCCATTCCACAATCATCACCGGACGGTTAGTTGTGTTATAAGTTCCTAAGAATTTACATTGCTCATTTACTTCTCTAGGTGGCTATGGAGAAAAAGTGTTCCACATTAACTGCCTTAACTGACTGACTATGTTAAAAACACAACTTAAAACATATTTGTATTCGACCAATCACAGCTTTGTATCCCTCAGCCACTTCCTTTTACTATTTTACAAAAAGTTGGGGACCATTATGTAAGAATAAGATCCTTTGTTTCATTTAAAGATATTGCATCATATTATTTTACATGATGTAATAGCTTATTGCATCAACCATTGTTTAGAGCACTACAGAACACAAAAGGGCCGTTACATGATGAATGAGAAGTGCAGAAGGTTCTAAGAAGCTAATATAACCAGAGTACTATTGCATCAACTCCAGAAGGGATATAAATGTAGAAAGATCCGTGTTATGTCTTGATGCTTATACGTTTCGGTTCAATTACAAGTCAGAAAAAATTAAGGACGTATGAAGTAGAACTTTTAACAGATTTATTTAACAAACACACTAATTAATTTAAAATGCAGAAAAACCGCTGAACGCGAGATGCTTGTTTGATTGTGAGACCGTTCTGTTTACTTTTCACTGTCCGGCAGACGACTCCTTTAATCCAAGGGAAATAACTCGATTTTGTTGTGTTAGGTTGCCCTAACAATCCGCTGATTTTCTTGTATGAAAATACATTTTTATCACATTCCGAAATTGGGAGTTGTGGTGGTGACGAAGTAGTTTTCGTCCCTAACATGGAGAGGAACTAGAACATACCCTGTTGATCTTAAGATTGACTGTTTACATTTGATGTGTAGGGCAAGTTTAATATTTCTAATGCAAGAACATGTGGAAGGGGCTTAGAGATAAATTTACTAAAGTTATTAAATATTAGTCAGGAAAAGAGCTCCAAAATTATTTATCATTGACAATTCAGGAGTCAATATGGCGATTAATGACTAGAAAATGAGTAAGAATTTCTCTCATTCAGAAATATGAACGGATCACATTAATCGGCTATCATTTACACATTGTTAATTTAGAAGCCATTAGGATGATTAATGCATAATGTTTATAAAATGGGTTAAAACAATGCTATCATTCAGAAAGACAAATGGATCAAATTGAAGCTTTACATGGTGAAGGCTATTCTAATTATTTAATTATAATAACAATTATGTTCAAGCAAAGCAATGTGCATGCTGTTATTGTGAACTAAAAATCCCCCAAAGCAACAAACTTTGAAGAGCGAAAAAGAAGTGACCTCCCAAAATCAAAACTGGAAAATGATTTGATGAAACACGTTACTATAAGTCTCCTCAAAAGTTTGGACAAGAGAATACACATGAAAGTTAGTTCTATGATAGTTTCATAACAACTAAGCTTGATATATAAGCTGAAACCATGGCTAAAAACTATTATATAATCAAAGCATCTGACAGTTGCTATGGTACATAAAGCCTAACCGTCTTGCTTTTAAGTGAATTTACTCTGCAATATTTTTGTACAAAAAACCCAAAGAAATGCTGGATTGGACTGGAAACAGCCCACATCTTAACCAATATTGTAATGAGAATAGTGACTATCCTGTTCTTACCCACATGGATGTTTTTAATTTGAACTAATACATATATAATGGCTGACCCATTGTGGTATAAAAGTATTGCCTAATTTCTTAATGCTTGATTGATTTGTTCGAAAAATGTAACATTTCTCTCCATCATTTTTGGCAGGTTCTATAAATATATGTCAGTTAATAGCACTTCATATTTTCTTGTCATGCTAATACTAACGCTCATTTACAAAACTTATAGAAAATTTATTGAGTCAAAAACACAAATACTGAAGAATTGAGAGAGAGAGAGAGAGAGAGAGAGAGAGAGAGAGATTTTTCGTTGAAAGATTTCCGGTGCTGAGGATATTCCAAAAGGTAATCTTTTAAAACAATATCTCCCGAATGGCGTTATAAAAGTCGTAAGCAACCGACTCTCTTCTACCAATGGAATTTGGTGAAAACCACTGGCTGCATCCAGTTTTTAAAATATCACTGAACCATTCAATTTGGCTGATATATATTCCACATTCGGCAGCATATAGTACTCGCGTTTGACCATTGACTTTAATTTTTTCAGGTCTACACACAACCGAACCTCTCCGTTTTGTTTTCTGATAGGAGAAGTTGGACTGCACCAATCCGTTGATTGTGTCACCATCTCAATCACATCATCGCCTTCTAAAAGTTGAGGTTCTTTCTTGATTTTCGGCAAAATTGGAAAAGCTATCCATCTAACAGTCGGAGTACAATATAGTTTTGCCTCATCTTTTAAAATTATTTTCACTGAGTCTGTTTTCATAACTCCAGTTATCTTCCCTTTGTTTACGTTAGCCACAATCGTAACCAAACTCATTCGATACGCTGTGTCTCTCGATAAAAGATCGTCTGTATTGTTATCGATAACATGTATCTCGAATGTATACATGTTATCTTTATGTCGTATCGACAGTAAATTTCCCTTTGCAGTTCAATATCCACCCGGGACTTTTATATATGCCATATGCTTGTTTTAAATCAGGTTTTTGTTTAAGCTACGGAACGTTTCACAACTGATAACGTTGATATCCAGTCCCGTCCGATATCAATTTTTAATACAAGGGACTTTTCACCTACCTCTAATTGTACATGCTATGGGTCTATTACCTTTTCTCTGAGTTCTTTTTTTTTGTAAATAGCCCCAAGAAAGTATTCTTCTGCCGTATGTCTTTTCACTTGTCTGACATTATGTGCTTTGGATCTGCAACATATCGCAAAGCCGTTTATTTTTTCGCAGTTTCGGCATCTTTTCCCGTTTGCTGGACAGTAATCCTGAGGCCTGCGAGTTCTGTTACATTTTCCACATCTCTGTGTATTCGTTTGTTTTTGTGGACAATTCTGTTTCCATTCGTTTTGCTTTTGTGGATAATCCTGTTTTTGTGGATAATACTGTTTCTACTCGTGCTGTTTCGAGTTTTGTCTTTGTTTTATTTCGTCAACAGACTTATCTTGCATCTCGTCCATTCGATATTTTACTTGTTCGTAGCTTCGAGCTATTTCGATAGCTTTTTCCAAACTGAGATCTTCTCTAAGTTGCAGTTTTTCTGATAAATCCCTGTTTTTAAATCCGATGACCAACAAGATCAAAGTGTAGTATCTGTTCCGATGGATACTGCACGTCTGTCCTGTGCAGTTCTAGGAGGTCCACCCTCCCAGGCTTTGCCTCCCCTCTTTGGGGAGGAGTAAGTTTATTGCTTACTGTCTGAGGCGCCCCTACCGGGGAATGCCGACGGGGCTGCCCAGGCAATTTTTAAATGGCCAGAGTGCTCACCTCTCGAGCGCTGGCTTTTCAAACCCCACTTTCTCGACCCGATCTTGGGTCACATTTTACTTGTGGAAGTAAGATAAAACTGGCCTTGTGCCTAACTCCTGGGGAGGAGTAAATAAAACCAACCTGTCTCTTATTTGATCATTTTTTTAGGGGAGTCGCAGTTTTCTGACAATTTGTAAAGTCCTCGAATTAACTTTTCTATCGTTTCGCCTTCCCTTTGTGTTCTGAGGTGAAATTTGGTGCGCGCGTGTATGTATTTTTTTCGGCATGAAATGTGCCTCAAATTTATTCAATATCACATCGAAACTCTTTTCGTCTTCTTTTTTCTTGAAAGATAACGCATAAAAATGTTATATCTACATATTTTGCCCCGTAAAGCGTGAAAGGGGGAGTGGGGGACTTGTCGGTACATGTTCCCCTACTAATACAGAAGACGGTGGGGGCAGCGAAGTTGGTCAAAAACTGTGTCGACAGGATGTTCGCGTGGGCGAAAGACTCAACCAATCAGGGGAGGGAATCCTGTTGTCAGATAGAGAGCGGGAAAATCGAGAGGAAGAGAAAAAGAAAAGAAAGGAAGGAAACACGTGGAGTGGATCAGGATCGGCACGAAGAACGGACGCCTAGAGGAAATTCGACTGCTCACCCAGCCGTCAGATTTCAGAAAAAATTATCCCCGCACACAAAAGCAAGAAGAAGGTCTCGAACCAACATTAAAAGCGGACACCTAAGAAAATCCCCTCAACAAAATTTGATTACGACCGATCAGTAAATCAAATAGCCTCTCCAGCGTCGAGATTATGTATATCTCCAGGCCCTAAAGAAAATAACAGCTCGTTAACCGCGAACCATAGGATCCAAAATTCTATAAAATATCCTTCTCTCCGTCGCCAACAAAACAAAAGAAAAAGGTATGTGTTTACAAATCAGGACAAATCAAAAAACAACAGCAGACAAAAAAGAATCGTATATTTAATTGTCCTAAATCAACTTTCGTTTTGTTTGTGTTCTGTTTTCTCGTTCGTTTTCCTCGAGTTCAGAAGAAGAAAAAAAAGGGGGAAAATACTTTCCTATTTTATTTCCATAGCGGCTAGAAGCCTTTTTAATTGATATAATTGAACTCGTTACGGTCTCTTCACAAAAGAGCATCGTACTCGCGTGAAATATAAGTTTAACAATTATAACATTTGGTTTCAACACAATTATAGCTTTGGTGTCAGGAAAAAGAACTTTCCTATTTTAATTTTCAATAAGGCTATAAGCCTTCATATTTGCTATAATGAACTTTTATTTCGGATCGACTTTCTCCGAATAAATACAAACCAGCCTCTTTTTAAAAATAAATAAATACTTGTTATGTACTGTTAATTTTGTTTTGGTTCTTTATATATATGTTTATAATTTGTGATAGGATGTGTATTCATTTATGAAGTACGGACTGATTTCCTTCATCGGGTTTTCGGCCTGTGCACATTTTACATTCGTGGCTGAACTACGTGTCAGTACGTTCAGAGTCTCACTACCACAGTTAAAGCATTGGTGTCAGAAGTAACGGTCTCTTCACAGAAGAGTAAAGTACCCGCACTGAAGCATAACATTTATTCTCATAAAGCTGGTTTCCAAAAAAAAAAAAATAAATAGATAAAAAAAATAAAATAGTAATAATTAAATAGGGGATTGCCACAAAGATGGATTACTCCGGGCTCACTGAAGGACAATTACTGAGTCTTATTAAAGACCAGAAAGCTCAGATATTTAGGCTCAGGCAGGAGCCAACACAAGCATCAGACTCCGTGATAAGAGAAATGGCGGAGGATCTAAACAATCTGCTGATAGCAATGAAGTCGGTGACCCCGACGCCAACGCAGTCCAGTCATCAAGCGGATTATAGTTTGCTTTTGAAGCAACAGTCATTGCGCGATTCGATGCGTCATATTCGCTTGTTTCAGCCGGGTGTCGACGTGAATAAGTTCATCACTGACCTAAACAAGGCCTATGCTATTCACGTGCGACCGGAGCGCCAAGAATACCCCAAATTGGAGGATGAATTTTTAAAAGTGGCTAAGCAGTTGCTTAACGAGGGGATATTCCAGCAGATGGAAGATTCAGCACATGAGACATCATCATTCGACCAGCTAAAGGCTTACCTGTTGTTGGCACATGGTAGCCACATGTCGAATTTTCAGCACTTGAGCCTTGCGTGGGACCTTCAGCATAAGGAGGGCAAAAGGCTGACCGATTTTGCGGGAAGACTTGAGAGCACAGTGAGGGAGGCGGCAGTTCACATAAAGGACAAATATAAAAAAGATAAGCAGACCGAAATGTCAGCGGACACGGTTTTTTCATTGATGGGTGCCATGCTAATGAGCGAGAAGGTTAAGTTGTGGGCACCGAATGTTTTCCCACACATAGTGAAAACTATGGACAGACACTACACTGCTGGAGGCATAGCAAATGAGGCTCAGAAGTATCTGGACAGGGGCATTCAGTTAAATTCTTCTCCGGTGGCGAAGCCAGTAGCTTATGTGGCACAAAAATGGCGTCAGCACAGAAGCCCCCAGAATGGACATTCTAAACCTAGACCAAGGTACAGAGGGGACACAATGCCCAAACCAGCCGAAGCCAAGAAAAAGTAAAATAAAAGGCAGGCATACCCACAGAATAGAGTGATGGTCAAATATCGACAGCCAAATGCCCCAAATAGGATGTACAATACAGAGGCGCGAACAGCTGGTGTAACACCCGGTCGTGGTAGATACCAGCGATCGGTACAGGCCCACACCACCGTAGCGAGGGACAATGATCGAGTGAGCACCTGTACTCAGTCAGAGGAAGAGGATTTTCTTCACGGCGTGGACGAGATGTGATGCTCCGATCCACGCCTAAGATTATAAAGAAAAAATATCACTTCTACAACATTCAACAGGATAGGGGACCAGGTTCCCCATTCACAAAGGTAACAGTCGACATCCAAGGACATACAATTCATGCAGTAGCAATGGTCGACTCAGGGTGTTCGGTAACGATCATACCCAGTCACTTTATCCCTGCCGAGTTAAAAAAACATGTGACAGCATCGTCAGTGGACATAGCGGGCATCAATGGAAATATACGAGCGAGCGCCGGAATTTCATGCGACATTACCATAGGCGATGCCGGATCACCAAAGTTTGAGGAGGTGAAGGTTCTCCTTGTTTCTGTCGATGTACCGATATTGTTGGGTCAGGACATTCTGTGGCAGAGTATAGCATCAACAATGCTAAAAACAATATATCCTTTACTCGTATTACAAAAAAGGGGCAGATAACTCACAAGGCATTGCTTGTAGCAGACGAGGCAAGGGAAGCAACTCGTCATCATACTGCCACAGTTACAGTGATATCTCCTACAATTGATGCTTCGTTGCCTCAGAAGCGAAAATGGTTGAAGGAACATTTGAACATACAGTTGCCACAACATTCAAGTACGAAGGAACTGGAACGTGTTGCAGACCTGTTAATGGATTTTCAGGACATTATAGGCACGGAAGGGTCTGAGAAGGGCACATTCATCAGGCTTGTGCGAATTCCAACGACTGCCGCATCAAAATGCCAAAAGCAACATCCGATAGCTCAGGCAATGGAAGCCGACGTCAATGCGGAGATCCAACGAATGCTGTCAGAAGGCATAGCAGAGCCATGCAGGGACCCAAAATACTTAAATAGTCCCGTTTTTGCAATCAGAAAAAAAAACGCACGGTCAGAGTAGTGGCAAACTTTAAACGCACTTTAAATACGGTTCTAAAGGACCAGGACCCTTACCCAATACCCCTAATGGACCAGCTTTTCCACAAAATAAGGGAAGGGAACAAATACTTTGCCAGTCTAGATCTAAAGAGTGGCTACTGGCAAATTGAAATTGAGGAATGCGACAGATACAAAACCGCCTTCACCTGGGGTGACGGATGTTACCAATACACCCGTCTCGCATTCGGCCTTACCTCAGCAGGCCACATATTCTCGCGGCTTCTTTTCCTATACAATATATCAGTGTACTAACTTGGATCTCAGCCGATCCTTCGTAGAGTTTCGTTACATTCCGATAATGTTGAAGTCGTTTGCACCAGAATTGCTAACTTATTGGCTTTCTTGTTTTCGACTGATTCTCGCAGCTATTTCACTTTTTTGTGAGCATTACTTCAGGAATGGAAAAAGCAAAATGAGAAGATAAGGAAAGGCAATAGCTTAACATAGCAATAATCTATATCACTTTATCTTCTCTTTTCGAGCCCACTACAAATTGTGGATTTCACATACAGTGTTTCAAGCCTATTAAGTAATTTTATCTAATGTCCTTGGGAAAAATATAAATCTATCTCTCTAGCTATTGGTGAAATAATAGAGTAGACTGAACACACACACACATATATATATATATATATATATATATATATATATATATATATATATATATATATATATATATGGCACTAGATAAAGTGAAAGAATAAAATAAGGTGCGAATCAAATTTTATTACAATTCAAAGTTCAAGCAAAGTACTTTAAAGTCCTTAACTCATGAGGTTTCAAAGAAAATCTTCTCCTCAGAGGACCGCAGTGACATTATTGCAAGTAATAAAATTAAACTTTGAAAATATATAAAACAATATATAAAAGTATATAAAACATCAAATATATCGGCCCAAAACACACCTGGATTGTTTTTAATCAACCTCTTTGACATCTTTCTTGAAGCTGTTTTAAACTTTATGACTTGGATGAACTGTATAAGTTTAACAAACAAGTGTGTTTTGGGCCGATATATTTGATGTTTTATATACTTTTATGTATTGTATATATTGTTTAATATATTTACAAAGTTTAAATTTATTACTTGCAGTAATGTCACTGCGGTAATGGTCCTCTGAGGAGAAGATTTTATTTGAAAACTCATGAGTTAAGGACTTTAAAGTACTTTGCTTGAACTTTAAATTGTAATAAAATTTGATTCGCACCTTATTTTATTCTTTCACTTTATCTAGTGCTATTAATGTTCTATCCAGTATATTGAGCTTCATTTTTATCCGGATGCTCACTAATTAAAGATATTAGTTGCCTCTTATATCTTCTGTTGTATTAACCTCATATATATATATATATATATATATATATATATATATATATAGTGTGTAGATTTCAATTTTGTGTTGAGAATCTGAATAACAGAGCTCAATGTAATTAAACAGAGCAAAACAGAATTATAAAAAGAAAAACTATACACACATTAAGGTTGTACACATGTGTACAACCTTAATGTGTGTATAGTTTTTCTTTTTATAATTCTCTCTCTCTCTCTCTCTCTCTCTATATATATATATATATATATATATATATATATATGATCTCTGTAAAAATTAAATATAAATGTTTTTATTTTTTCTAATGGTAAAAATGGTATTCTGAGACAAATTCAATTTGAAAGCACGTGTTTTGTTTGGAAAGGAATAGTGTCTGAGTAACATCAGATAATGCTAAACCTGTTCCTTTCAACTACTGGGGTGCTGAAAATAGTCATTTTATCATTATTTATTTTATTTTTCACTTCCCACACTTTAACAAGTACAAGAGAAGAAAATCACACTTAACATTGTTGGGATGGACAGTGAGAATTTGGCTAAGCCCAATCGACTTATTCCTAATTGGTATCTGGTTTTCCTAATATCAGAAAATGGATAAATGCTGTCAACTCTGTCTCTGATCAAGAGTCTGTGCTTGTCATATAACTAGTCAGTTTCTTGGACACTACTCAGGTGTCTCTCAGGCCTGTCGGCAGGACAATTCGAGTGGGGGTGTATGGCTTTCATTAAATCAGAGGTAGGACTGCAAGAAGAAGCGCCTTTTATAAGCCAGCCATTTTTATTGTTTATACTTTGAAAGTTATGCACAAAAACATTGCTTATATATCAAATATATAAAATAAATTCAGTTTCTTCCGTTGTACTTTTGTGCTCACTAGGTTTTTTTACTACAAGCTACATATCTGTTTCGTCAGTCGAATATGCCAGATAAAATAAATATTGGTCCGTGTTGTTAAAAACAGCAATTTTATTTTCAATCGATTTCTTAAGTTTTAATATTTAGTCCCAATCAATATTTTTAAATCATAAAGAAAGAAAGGTGGATGAGTATTCACCAACTAATTCAACTGTACTCTTACTGCCACCCAAATCACCGGGTAACACATTTAATGAGATAATTGTTTTTCACATACATCGGTTGTAAATAATATTTCAAGTGTTTTCATTGGCTAACGTTTAACTTTCATGCAAACATTTTTAACATGACAAGTATGAGAGTAAAGTTTATTTTGTAATTATTTTTTATTAATAAATTACATTAAAAAGTTGCTTTGTAGAACGTTGTTTCGAGACAATTTCAGAAGCGATAATTATCTTTTACTAGAAAATAATTTCCATTTAAATATTTTAGATTTATTATGTTTACTCTTACTTAAAACAATAACGTGATTTGTCGCATTGAAAATCAAAGAAATTACGAATACGATGAAAAATGTTTTGTTTCTCAAACTAGAAAGTAATTCTTCCTCTTTTCTTTTTGGCATGTCTAAAAAACACCAGACATGTCTGAAAACAACATTACATTAGCAACAATTAGTTATACTTTAAACGTTAAAAATGCGATTATTGCGAAGATAAATTGCATTATTTACTAACAGGGATACCTGGCGTTGCCCAGAGTCATTGAAAAGAAAATCACACAGTTAAAGAAAAATATGTTAAAGATTTTTTTTTACTTTCAGGTGATTTCATGTTTTTCTTTTTAGTTAACCGGGTCTATTGGCTTCAAATACTTTCTTGGAATCGTATTATACCTTTATGAAAAATAAATGATGGAATTTATCTTTTTTTCTATAATATAAAACATATTTTTATTACCCAGTAATAAGTTACGACGACAGCCGAAAGTCTACCACACAAAATTGAAACTGAGTTCTTGAAATGGAAAATGAATAAATGATTTGGTAAAAGAATGAAAAAAAAAACAACAATGAAAATAAATTTATAGTTTTGTAGCAGTTACATGTGCAAACTATTTTATATCGGTCTACGTGATCAGCGATGAGATTGTGATTCGGCATTGAGATTGTGTAACCATCGCCTCTTCACCACATGGACAAGCAACACGCCTATGCCCAATGAAATTCATACACAATGAATTTCACGTGGATTTTTATCATTACTGACGTCCCCGTCCCTATCCTAGGTGCTGATTTCTTGCACCACTTTGACTTGATGATGGGCATGCATAGACACAGACTGGCAGATTCTAGCACTAACCTGTTATTATCTGGTAGAAAAGCTTCTGAACAGTTTACTAGCTCTGTATTTTTTATGGCTTCTGCTGGTAACCCTTGTGATTTGTTTTTGAATTCTTTTTCCTGACCTAACGAACTTGAATTTTGAAATAAATAAACTTGCTCATTCTATGCATTTCATTGAAACAACTACTGCTCTTATTTTCGCTCGTCCTTGTCGCCTCTTTCCGGAGAAGTTAAAGGCAGCCAGGCATGGATTTAATCACATGCACCCTCCCGTTTACATATGGTTCTGAAGCGTTCTGGGGTCGTACATGAGATTTCTTTCAGTTGAACTCTACTTCTGTTACTGATCGTTACCCTATCCCCCCATATTCAAGATTTCGCTTCATCCTTGCACGGTTGTAATATATTTTCAAAGTTGGATCTTGTTAAGGTTTACCACCAAATACCGGTTAATCTTGCAGATATCCCGAAGACAGCTGTTACAACTCCTTTCAGTGCTTTTGAATTTTTGACTATACCATTCAGTTTACGTAATGCAGCTAGCACTTTTCAACATTTTATGGATGAGCTGGTCCGTGACTTAGAGTTTATGTATAACTATATAGACGACATTCTTATAGCAGGCTCTTCACCGGATGAACATTTAAAACATCTCCACATTCTTTTTGAACGTTTGCAGTATTTCCCCCCTTCCTGAAAAAGTCGAAGCTCTGATCGATCTACATCCTCCAACTTCACTTAAGACATTTTCTTGGACTATTGAACTATTACAGACGTTTCATTCCATATTGTGATGGCATACTCACTCCTCTGACGGATATGTTGAAAAATAGAAAGAACAAGGATGAACCCATTTCACTTGATAACTGCCAGTTTAAAGCCTTTCACGGGGCAAAGAAAAAAGCTTGCAGATACATCATTGCTATCACATCTAATACCTGATTTTCTATTGCCGCTGATGCTTCCAGTCTTACAGCAACATCATCAGCAACAGCTTCAACTGTTGTTATATTTTTCTCGGAGATTGACTACTACTGAAAGACGTTCAGTACTTTTGGATGTGAACTCTTGGCTATTTACTTAGCGATTAAACACTTTGCCACACATTGGAAGGTCGGCAATTTGCCATTTATATGGATCATCGTCCACTTACGTTCATGCTATGTGCCAGGGCGGAAAAATATTCTCCTCGAGAATGAAGACATTTGGACTTTATTTCCCAGTTCTCCAGCAACATACAACATATGCTGCAGACACATTATCTCGTCTACACATCAGCCAGAAAATATTGACCTCCATCAAATAGCTCTGGATCAGCCAGCTTTAGAGGGTCTGAAAATTTACATTTCCTAAAGTAATTAACTACCATTTCTACAATTTTGCATCTGCATATGAAAAATTTTCTTTTTGAATGAACCCTGTTTCATTTAGAAAACATTTGTAATTCTTTCCCTTTTCAGCAAATGAACATTCGCATTTTGCAATAACAGAACATTTTTCACCTTTGAACAAATAAACATTTTTTTCTTTTCACTTCAGATTATAACATTTTTTTTGCTTCTTTTTCAGCAAAAGAGACATTTTGCCTTTGGCAGCATAACAAAGACATTCTTGTTCAAATTTATCAATCATATAATCTATTTTTGTATTTTCATGTTCTTTCAATTGTATTCTCATGTGCTGTTACTATTAATAAAGTTTCTCTTGTTTTATCGGCTAAAAGTCTAAGTAGGGTGTTATGTAGCAGTTACATGACCGAACTATTTTCTGACGGTTTACGTGGCCGGCAGTGAGATGTGATTTGGCTTGGCGATTGTGTGACCATCGCCGTTTCACTGCACAAGATTCATACTGTCGTATTTTTGCGGTTGTTAACAAAATCCGACTTTAGTACCCTAGAAGGTGATAGAAACGGAATAAAAAAAATAACAAGGGCAAAAATGAGGAAATAAGGAAAATCCGGTAGTGATTCAATCCAGTTTTATTAACATTAAAACAAGAAGATGCTTTTCCAAAGCAACTATGTTAACCAAAGTTACAATAATAATATAATTGACAGGGTTTGGCATAAAGGTTTACTTCACAAGCTTGCTAGCTATGGAATATCTGGAAATATCCTCACAACTATAAAATTCTTTCTCTCTGATAGATTTATAAAAATAGTCATTGATGGACGGAAGTCTGAGACGCACAGTATTAACGCCGGCGTGCCTCAGGGTTCCATTCTGGGCCCAACCCTCTTTGTGATCTTCAAAAATGATTTCCCAAACGGCATTCTAAGATCATTCGTCGACATTTATGCTGATGCCACAACCATCTATGAAAGCATCTCGAAGAGCATTAATGATCAGGTTCTTTCTGGCTTTCTCTCTTTTAACCTGGAGCAAGTGGTTCAATGGGGGAAAGGTGGGCAATTACTTTTAATGCCCCAAAAACCAAGCTCCTCTCCTTTCACCAATAATGCTACGATCCCCACTTTGTCCCAGTTGAAATGAACGGCTCTCCCCTTGAGGAATCCCGCTGCTTTGATAAGCTCCTGGACTGACCTTCTCTTCAGACTTGAAATGGAAGACTTACATCAAATCTGTTGCTAAGACCGCTGGAATAATGGTTGGATCATTCTACCACTCCAGAAGGTATCTCACGCCTGACGCCATCCTTTACCTGTACAAGAATCAAATACGTCCTAAGATGGAGTGCTGCTGCCACATATGGGTAGGTGCCGATCAGAGCAGCCTTTCCTGTCTTGACAGAGTCTAAAACCGACTTCGAAATCTAGTGGGGATGTCCTCTTCTCTTCTCTACAGTCACCCTCTCACAGAAGAGATGTTGCTAGTCTTTCTTTGCTCTACTTATTTTCATGGTAGGTGCTCGACTGAGCTCAAATCTATGGTCCCCCTTGTAAAACATTCACAATAAGAACCCGCATAGCTACTACCACTGTCAATGATTTCCCTTTCTCCCCGGCGTGTCCAAGACAAAATGAAACTTCCATGAACAGAGCTTCTTTCCTAGAACTGCCCGTCTGTAAAACACAGTGCTGTGAGCCTGCTTCCCTGCCGACTACAATATGGTCGCCTTCAAGTCCAACGTAAACAAGTTTTGTTGAACCAATTTCTGCCCTGCTACAACCATTGTGCTGGTGAAATGTTGTCTCACCATCCACCAGTCAAACTCTTTAACCCTTATCCTCGAGTAGCCTTTGGGCCTTGATAAATGGTGACCTTTAATGTAAAAAAAAAGAATACAAGGAGTCACAAAAAGTTAACTTTGAAAAAATATCGTTAGACACAACACTAACTGAAAAAGGGTTACTATTTTTTACAAAAGTACAAGGTCTTGGACTATACTCCAACCAAGAATAAATGGTGCAGGGAAAAACAAACACAGGGTCCAAAACAGGGCATACAATTAAAATAAAAAATAGATACACATAAATTCAAAAGAGCTCTATGAATATCAGGTCGACGAAGTTTCTTCTCCAAGGGCATCTGAACCAAAGTCTTTTCTTTGAATTTCTTTGTTTTAAATTATCCCTTTTTCGTTATCTTGGTTTTCAAACCTTTTTTCTCTAAAAAGGAGGTTCTTCCTTGAGAGTCTCTCTTGGAATCTTCTTCTGTTTAACCTCTTCTGTTTAAACCAATTTAACTACTTTTTGGGTCTTCTTGCCCTAATATTCTTTTTTTTTTAGAACCTCTGATGATTAATTTCCTTTTCAAAAATGTCGCTCCGCAAACGATGTGATTCGACTAAGAAGTCCTTTTTCTTAGGGCAGTTCTCTGTAAATTTTGTTTAAATAGAATTCTCTCTTTTTAGAGCCTTTTTGCTCTGAAGGGAGTAATCAAATTAGGTTGACTTTTCAACAGCACAAAACACATCCTCTCTCTAAGGCTCGGCTTCTGGTACTGAAGTTAACATTGGCACCAGTGGCAGAGATTGACTGGTAAGAGGACAACATTGATTACATGGGGTCCAGAGGTTCTTTGGTACATCATCGCCAAGGCCGACTGCTAAAAGCCCCACCCATTCCAGCATAAGAAAGAGAAAAAGGACAAAGACGATCAGGATGATCAAAATAGAGTAAAAAGGTACAGGCGAGACCCATCAGCCAGAAACGTTGACCCCCACCACCATCACTTCCAGCACTGCTTAATGGGGAAGAAAATAAAATTTCCAAACTCTCCTGACAAGAAAAAAAAAACTTCTCTTGGCAAGAAAAAAAAAATACCAGCTACACGTTCAAAAAGGACATTCACGGAAGAATACCTGTCCATCTAAATACCACAGGTAATCCTCATTCCTATCACAAACTCTCCGATATGTTCTACGGGGTCTAGAATCGGAGGTCGAGGTTGAGGCTTCAACAATCACATCAGCCGGAATTCCCGAGGGATCTATAAAATCAGATCACTCTTCTGAGGGGTCAGTGGTCTGATGCGAATGAGTAATAGACAACTCCAAAGGAAAAAGGTGCTTTTTTATTTTATTTAGTTAACTATTAACGATTAAAATGACTTGTTTATACAGAAGTCGATACACACTCTAGTATGTGAGAATTCCTTCTCACACGGATGAGGGCTATATGGGACCGAACACAACTGTTAAAAAGACACACCTATCTTATTAGTAGAACTGCAGGTACTGTGATTCCATCTTGCAGAACGATGCATTCTGCGTAACCCAACACCGTTTAGTTTGGTTATCACGTAGTTGGAAGTTCTTGGAAAATTGATGTTAATTACATTCAGTTGCTACAAGGTTATTGCATTGCTCGAAGGGGTCAAAAAGATGCTTTTAAAGTTCATAGGAAAAATTCAATATTAAATCCATTGAGTAGCTACGAGGTTGACCTTTCTCCCGCAAAATCTCAACTGAAGAAAAAAGATGGTTGTCTGGCACCGCATGAGTTAAAAAAGGCGCCAAAATATATCTCTAAGGTCAACTGCCAAAGATCAACTCCTAAAGGTTACCTCCTCCTTTCGATAGGAGGAGGGGGCGAGTGTGAAGATTTAACGGCGCGATTTCTAACAGGTGAATTTTATTTCATAATTAAATGATTTTTTTTTAAATAGGATCTTTACAAAGATAATTTTGTCTTTGGTGCAAGTTTAGAATTCGACCGACATGAAAAAAAAAAAAAAAAAAAAAAAGACCCCAGAAAAGGAAGAAATATCTTTATGATTTACGCACCCGTGACGTATACCAAAAGCCACATAAATTGATCCAGTATTTTTTTTTACAAAAGAAAATCAAATTTTATGCCGGTCAAGTTGGAGTTATCTTTCTTGGCCAGCAAACAATGTCCAATATGGCGTCACTATATCGACGATCCTTGTTTAACCATAGAATTTGATTTTCTTTTGTAAAAAAAAATAATAACTACTTGATCAATTTACATGATTTTTGGTATACGATATATGCTTTCTATCACGGGCACATATATCGTAAAAGTATTCCTTTTTTTATTATGTCGGTCGAATTCAAAACTGACACCATGACCTTTTATGTTATTGAATATTTTATTTCAATAAATATACGATGAATAGCAAATAAATTATATTATAATGTGTAAGTCGCGTTGACGCGAGACCACAAGAAGTGGTCACACAATTCTATGAATATAGAGATTGCGGGGAAAACCAAGTGAAACGTGATATATTCCAAAAGTCACTATATTGTAATTGAACCTAGGACGTTGTTATTCTGAACGAGTACCGAATACTGGTGAATATTTTTTTTTATCTAGTAAGTTTGATATCAAAATTAAAACGAGTCAAGTAAATTCAGCGCGAACGGTGTAAAACGAAGAAGGGGACAAATTTCCATCTACACCGGCTTTTAGCAGCACCGTGCTGTGATAATTCTATTACTGTAAAAAATGAGCCACGGCCACCATCAGCATGTTATTGAGGAATCCTGTTGCCTGGGAACCAGGTCGCAGCCTTCGTTATATCAAACACTAGACGAATTAGATTTTGAAAGGGGGATCTGGAACGATGCATGTCATGGAAATACAGACGAAATCGAAAGGAAACTCAAAAAAGGCAATCGTTTTTGTACGGTGAACTCTGTCGACAGTTTGGGTTACACCGCTTTGGTAAGTGTCTCGTTTTTGTTTTATTTACAGCATGCAGAATCTCCGACAACTTGATTGCTTCATATTTCGATATTTAAAAAAAAATATGGTTTGATTATGTGATTTATTCGTACGGGCACTTTTAACAAGAGCCAGCAAAACGAAAAAGTGATATAAAAAAAATAAATAAATAAATAGGCAATAAATAAATATTACCAAAGGCAAGATAAGTTACTCTTCTACCTACCCGGATAAGTTTATTTGTTTTAACTTATTTTAAAGCGTTTTTTTTTTTTAACTTCAATCAAAAAGTAGGGTCGAACACGTCACGTTAGAATAATAATTAAAAAAAAAATTGCTGCAGAGGTGACCACGTGAGGCTTCGGGAATTGTCCCCTAATCGGAAACAAAAATACAGTTAATAAAATATGCAGTTCAGTTGAACATAAAATTTGTGCCCTATTGGTGTCAGTTGTAAGCTGTATTTTTGCTTATTTTTCGATTTTAAGGGCGATACTCGAAGCCACACATGGTCACCTGTCGGACATTTTTTTGCATTCTAACGTGACATCTTCGACCCTACTTGAATTTTTTTTTCTTAACATAGTTCACCCCAAACAAGGCAGGCCGCCACTGTAGTAGACGTAAGGGGATACTGAGAAAAAAGAAAAGGGGGAGAAGATTTGGGGGGGGGGGGCTCAACCTAAATTGGGATCTACGCAGCGAGATGTCTGTTTACATTAGTTTTAAATTTCTGCATGTCAGTACTGTCAGGGAAAGAGGGGGCAGGGAGGGAGTTCCAGAGGCCAGCAGCACGAAGAAAGAAGCTATTTGAGTAGAAGGCTCTCCGGCATCTGGGAACCTCCACAATGAATGAATGAGATTTAGAGTTAGTCTATTGAATTTACGTCGACGGGGCACCAGAGTAGCCAATTAATCGGAGCATAATCCATTGAAGTATTTGTAAAACAAACATAAGGATGCTACAGTGCAGCGATGGGACAGGGACTGGAGCTTGGTTGACAGTGAGGGACCTATTAGGTTGGCGACTCTTTTTTGGACCTTGTCAAGGAGGGAGAGACTAGTATGCACCAGCCCAGATGTGACAACAATACTCCATGCATGGGCGGATGGTGGCTTTGTAGAGATACAGGATAATGTCAGGTGTGAGGAGTTTACTAGCACGGTAGAGGAAGCCAACCTTCTCTACGGCAGCCTTGGCAATGTCTTCAATGTATTTGTTGCAATTCATGTTACCTGTGAAGGTTAGGCCGAGGAGTTTGAATGATGAACTCTCAGGTAGGGTGTTATTTGCCATGACAATTGGTGGTTGGAGAGGCTTCTTGTAGTTATTGAAGGAAAGGAGCTTTGTCTTTGCGGCATTAAAAGTTACCAACCATTTATGACCCCAATCCACTACAGCCTGGAGGTCATTTTCTATAGATTCAGCCATTGCCTCGGATATGATCGCGTCGGTTTTGCTAACATGGCGAGAGTAAAGCATCGTGTCGTCAGCAAATAAACCAATCTCAGACTCTGTCATCAGGGAGATCGTTTATATAGATCAGGAACAACAAAGGTCCAAGGATAGATCCCTGGGGTACACCAGCATTTATGTCATGTTGCTTAGATGAACGGCCATCAAGGACAACCTGGATTTTTCTTTTGTTTAGGAAGGATCTAATTATATTAAGTAGTTGCCCAGTAATACCGTATGAGCGTATTTTCAGGAGAAGCCCTTTATGCCATACCTTGTCAAAGGCCTTGGATATATCAAGCGCTACTGCCCTAGCTTCTCCTGCCTTGTCGAGTGTATGATACATGCGTTCAGAGATGACCGTTAGAATGTCTGCAGTAGATCGTGCTTGCCTAAATCCATACTGGCGGTCAGAAAGAAGTTTAGCATTAACTAAGTGCTGTACTATTGCTAGATTGATTAAGGATTCAAAGATTTTAGCAAAGATCGGCAGTAGACTGATTGGGCGGTAATTCTGAGGATCGGTTCTATTCCCAGAACTCTTGTAGACTGGTACCACAGAGGCAATTTTCCAGCTTTCGGGGAAGCAAGATTCAGCTAGGCATTTATTGGAGAGGACAGGGGCCAGTTCAGCAGAGCATTTCTTTATTACTATTATATAAGGTATAAGATCAGGCCCACAAGCTTTGGAGGTGTCAAGGTTTTTTATGATGTCTCTGGGATGGGGTGATAACCAGATTATCAAGTGTGGCTTCGGTCCGCAAAGGGAATTTTGGGAGGGGTGGTTATCTGAGTCTAAAGTAGAGTTTAAGAAGCGAAACGCTGGGCAAGTAGTTCAGCCTTATCAGTGGCCGTGCAAACAACATCATTGTGGTTTGATAGTGGGGGAATTGTTGATTGACCATTATTCACTACACTATTGTAGATTTTCCAGAAATCGCGAGTACCTAGTTTCTGTGACTGGATGCGTTTTTTTTGTTAACTCATTATACCTTCTCTTCGCTTCGCCTATTACGGCCTTGCAATTATTTCTTGACTCTATAAATTTCTGTCTATTAGTAGCTGACTTATGGCGGCCGAATTTACAAAATGCTTGTTGCCTCTCAGAAATGACAGCTGCACATTCCGAGGTGAACCATTGAGGAGAGTGGGGCTTGCTAAAGAATTTTCGCATGGGGACATAGGCTTCAATGCCTGTTTTGACCCATTCAGTTAATTCGTTTGCAAACTGGTTGGCAGGTAGTGAGAAGGTTTCGCTCCATGGGGCGTCACTGATGTGATCTCTGATTGACTCAAAATCAGCCTGCTTGTAGTATCTCGTTGTTTTGAGCAACGGTTCATCAGTTTTAGGACGACTTTTTAGGGTGATATGTATCATTAGCACAATGTGGTCAGCATTCCCGAGTGGGCTATGAGCTTTCGTTACACAAGCCTCGGGCATTGAGGTCAAGAAAAGGTCTAGAAGTGAGGCTTGTTGGTCTACTTGATCGGGGATGTGGATTGGAAAATTGACAGTCTGAGAGAGGGAGTGAGCTAAGGAGAAATTATACGTAGAGTTGCCGGCTGCGTCAGTAAGGCTGGAGAATCCCAACGAGTCGCGGTGGTGGGCATTAAAATCCCCAAATACATGTATCTGGGCATTCGAGTCAATTAAGAGTGCTCTATCTATGCTTTCAGAGACAGTTTAGCAGAGTACAGTCCTGGGTTGACGGGAGCTGTATAAGAAATATAAGTAACTGATGCTGTGATGTAAAGTCAATCTAAAGCACATGTAGTCTTGGTCATCTGATTCTAACCTATGTTTTCCAGTCAGGGGGAGGGTGTTCCGAACATAAACTCCTAGCCCGTGCATGTTTGTCAGAGTCTTTACGGTAGAGTGGGAGGTAGTCAGTCATGTCAAAGTGGTGAGAGGAGATTGAGGATTGAAGTTTCACTTAGAGCTAGGATATCCGGGGAGTTTGTCAGGAAAAAGATTTCTACGTCATTGATGTTGGTTCTAAGTCCCAGGATATTTGTGAATGCGAGCCTCAAGAGCGGAGGCGAAAGTGTTTTTTGTTGGGTGTCTGGTTTAGGTTTGCTTTTATTTTTTTGTAATGACATGTTTGTTTTGATTATAGAGTGAATTGGCCAAGATGGGTACTTGTTTGGTGCCAATAAGCTCACACAACCAGTCCATTAGTCACGACCTGGTCCATGGGGGTTGTGGCCTCGGGAATGCCCACCGGAGATAATTGCAGGGTCCCTTTCCATGCGCGACATGGCACATACAACTACCCACAGTATTATGCAACTGATGATGTAGCAGCCGTTCTTTGCGCTACCCAAGAGTTTGGGTTCCTTGCTGTCAGTCGGAAACAGCAGCCAGACAAGCTGTCTAACCTGTACCCTCAACCTGTCGGAAGAAGAGAGACCCAGATAGGTCATGTAAGACTTAGTGACGAAAAAACTTTCCCCAAGTTGCCCAAATAGAGAGAAAGAGAACGGCATTCATTGTCCTAGTAAGGAAACCAGGCTAGGCACTGAGTGTTTAGAGGCATCCCAGCGCTGTTACCTCTGCACCTGACTAATACACAAAGAAGGAGTGCAACGGCCGGCGATAGGCAGAACCTTTCTACTCCTTAAGCAATTGTAGGTTTGCAAACCGGATATTTTGTTCGAGATTCCAACTCTAGGAAGGTTGTCGATCAGGACTAAGGAGGCCTCCCTCCCCAACGGTTTACTGCCACGGCGTAAGTAGCTGGTAGCAAGGTTTTTTTGTCAGAGATTTCCTTCTCTTAGATGGATGGCCTTACAAGGTCTTACGGGTCCAACACTCCGAGTGGGGTAAAGATAGCCTGCCCCGTGTACTAGACAGGTATTTCCTAGCCCCCGCAGGTTAAAAAAAAAGACTTCCATATAATATATATAAATATATATATATGTACATATGTAGATAGAATAGTTCATTGTATACTAAAAAGGGAACAGAAAGTTGAAGATAGGTTTCCCTCTCCCCCCCTCTTTCAACACCAAACGCAATTGACCCCTCTATATTCTAGCAGAATATTAACAAGAAAAGAAAAGAAAGACAAGATAAAGATTTTTCGAACAGTCAAGAAATCAAAAACCTGGGAAAAAAAAAGATTGTTTAACTAGATACTCATCGCAACGTTAATACATGGATTATTTTAGAAAGAAGGTTCAAGAATAAAATAATTAAGAAACTTAGCTTCTTTTTTTTTGTTGTTAAATTTCACCCATAAACTTCAGTTGAAAGTTTGGTATATTCACGGTCGGTGGCAGATATAAATATGTCTTAAACTGCAGACCGATGTGGTTGGTTAGGACGATATTTTCTTTTTCTATTTACATTCGCTAGTGGACTCCCCCCTCCTTTAACGCTTTAAAATAAGTTAAAACACAAAAAAACTTATCCAGGAAGGTAGAAGAGTAACTTATCTTGCTTTTGGTATTATTTGCTTATTTGTTTTTTTTCCCCACCACTTTTTTTTGTTCTGTTGTTAAAACAAAATGCCAGAAAAAACATTTGAAATATGCAAAACGTTTTCATCTGTACGCTTTTTTTATGGGTTAAAAATAGAATAAGTAAATGAAAGGAACAAGTTAGCTTGTATATAAATGAATCGAAAATTCATTGAAAATAAGAGGGGGGGATTTACATACATATTTGTTCATTAGGCACCACAAAAGTGCACCATAGTCGTGTGACGTCATCATTTTATGCGTACTTTACATAAAGGCTTATAATTCTTCAATTTATCGTTTTTAAATCTCCCCAAAATAAAGTTATATTTATAGAAAGTTTTTTTTTTAAAGTCAAATAGTTTATTTAAAGATTAAATTAATTTGTTGTAATAAAAAAATACTTATTTAATTAAAATATTGGTGAATGTACGCAATTAAGATTTTTAACTAAAGATTCATATTTAACTTGGTATTAGTTTTTAATTCAGTAATACTCTGAAATTATTGATGACGTCTGTTTATCAATGTTTTTCCTTTGAATTTAAAATAAAACTTTTTTTAAATGTTAATAATATTTTTACGTTACGAACTGTGTCAATTTTTTTTACATGATGATTAAAAACTTTAGTTATTCGATTTATACTTAACGTGTCGTAACGATAAATTACATTAATTCTTTTTAAAATAAAGTGTATTTTATTTTTAAGTGTGAAAAAATAGATTAAAGTCAATGACTAGACAGACAATTTATTGATTGAAAAAAATTAAAACATTAACAATTATTTATAATTAAATAAATAGAATTCAATTTTTAAAGAAAATGTTATATTTGAACTATTTATTTATTAATAAATAATTTTAAACTTTTTAAATAATATTTATTAATGACAAAAACAAAGACAATCTTACGTTTTATCTTTCCAAGTAATTGACAATGAATTGTGAAATTAACAAAATCGATGAATCTCTGAAAATAAAATTTGATGGGGAGAGAGGTGGGAGGTCTAATCGCGCTTGTTTATTACAGATGTGCTTTCCATCGTGCTCCAAGTGAATTGTTAAAAATTATTCAATTTTTTTTTTTACTTCTTTTTTTCGTTATGTTCCTGGGTCTTAAAATTTTCAATTTTTGGTTTATTTTCAAGATTATAAAAAAATTTCTTGCGCTGATGATGACACGTTCATGTATGAAAGGGAAATATAATTGTCGCATTTTTTATTTTCCCAGAAACTCTCATCACATGAAATATTTTTTGCAATTATATTATTTTTCGGGTGAAAATATTGATTAAACAATGCTTTATTCAATAATAATATCGCTAATTGAAAAAATTAATTTTTCTTTGAGTTATAGTGATTTTATTAACACAGTATTTAGGGGCTTTTTTCGTAATATATACGAAATATTTAAAAAAAAATTTTTTAATTGTTAACATCTACAATGCTTTATTTTTATAAAAACATAAAATTCATGCATTTTATTTTACTAATATATAAAAATATAACTTTAGTAAAGGTGTATTTTGTTTTTAAAAAAATAATACATTTTCACTAAGATTTAAAAAAAAAATAATGGCTTCATTATATTTCGTGATTGTTGATTAATAAATTATCTAAAATTTCATTAAAATTGGTTGATTTCCTGAATTTTAATGAATTTTTAAGTGAAGGGAGGGTCAAAATGTTTTTACATTTTGGGGATCGGCCATTGATTTTGCAATTGATTAAATAGTTTTTATTTTATGAAAGAAAATTAAAGTTTAACGAATAACGTGGAAATACAGCCTCCATTCCGACTTATGAATTTCGGTTATATTCCTTGAATAAGCTGTATTTCCACGTTAAAATAAAATTTTCTACTTGATAAATTTACATGATTTTTGGCATAGGATATATTAAGTCCGTGACAAGTACGTACACCAAATAGATATTCCTCAGTTTTTTTTCTTTATTTTTTTCGAATGTCTCCCTTAATCTGGACAAGCACCAAAATTACTGTAGTTTTATCTATTTTGAATGAAATTGGCCATTACAACATAATTAACACTGGACTTCACACTATGTGCTGACGAAAGTAGTGTTTGTCTAGGATGTGAATTCAAAGAGGCAACGTATTCATACATTATTACATGCTCCCATATATTTCTCATTGGCCATAAATGGCAATACACAGGAAAAAAGGAAATTGCTTAAAATATCTCAATAGAAAGAGTTTGATGATCTAAGAAAGAATCTTTTTAAATTTGTTTAAGTCTGACTAAAAATAAGGAAGTTATGCCTACTTTTGTACCTCACACGGTTGGATATTTTTCCCTCTTTAAGACCATATGCGTTTTGGTCACATTTTTTTACACTAATTTTGTTAAAACACAAGATTAAGCAATGAAATTTGCCATATAAGTACTTTTGTGCAAGGAATCAAAATATACCACTAAAAATCTCCAGAAATTAATGGTTTTCAAGTAATCTGCAGTAAATACACATAAATATGCTGCAATACCTTAAAAAATACCATGTATCCATTAAAGAAAAAAAGTTAGAGAACTCAAAGTTGAATTGTAATGAATTTCATGTACATTAGGACTGCTTAAAAATGAATATATTTTAAGGTTTCTTTGGTTATGTTGTAAATTAAATCGCCCCCCTGCCTCCCCAAAATATGAGATCTTACCTTGTTTAGACAATTATTTTAGAGTGGGGATTAGTTTCACATATAAATTTAATTTGAAATAACCCCCATTTAAGGGCCATTCTAGCATTTTTTTTTCTATGACAGATAAATTCTGTGCGTTTTTTCTTGTTTTTTTTTTGGAGGGGAGGGGGCTTCATTTTTTTATTTTTTTTTAGACGATTTTGTGGTTTTAAAAGGGTGGGAGGAAAAGGCTTGCCACTCGGACTTTTTGACATGACTGAATACCTCCCACTCTACCATAAAGACTCTGAAAAATATATGCATGGGCTAAAAGTTTATGTTCGGAACACCCTCCCCTTGACTAGAGAACATAAGCTAGAATCAGATGACCAAGCCTACATGTGTTTTAGATTAACCTTATAGCACAGCGTTAGTTACTTATATTTCTTATACTGTTGTCCTTTGACCCAGAACTGTAACCTGCTTAACTTTGTCTCTGAAAGCATAGATACAGCACTCTCACTTGACTCGAGTGCCTAAATACATGTATTTGGGGATTTCAATGTACATCACCGTGACTGGCTTGGATTCTACAGACACAGCTGGTAACTCCACGATAATATTTTCTCCATAACGCACTGTCACTTTCCCAACTCGCCTTCCTGATGGTGTGGACCAGCAAGCCTCACTTGTAGACCTGTTCTTGACCTCGCTGCCCGAGGTTTGTGCGACAAATACCCATAACCCACTTGGGAACACTGATCACCTTGTGGTAATGATTGATATTTTTTTTTTTTTTTTTGTCTGGTGCTTCGAACAGGCGTGTTCAGGCTTGCTGGTTGTTCAACTCGCCCTGGCTGATGTGAGGATCCTGTGAGACAAAGGAACCGCACCAGCATGTGCTTGCATGTGCACGATAGAATTGGTGTCGGCTTGCCTGCACGCCGTGTATCCGACAATTTGGGGTTGGTCCGGGATATTAGCGAGGTAGGCATCAAGAGAGCGCTTAAATTGTTCCACAGCAGCATTTTTTATATCCCGAATACACCTAGGCATGGCATTGAAGAGTTGTGACCCCTGTACAGGTAAGCTCTTTTCAAAAATGGTTCGTATTTTCCCACCAGTTTTTAGCGAGGGAACAATACAGTGCCTCCCGCGGCGTTCATTGTCTCGGGCTTGAATGTGGCCATTAATGTTCGGTACCTTTCCTTCCAATATCTTCCAGATGTAAATTATCCGGTACCTTTCACGTCGTCTTTGCAGCGAGAACTGTTTTTCAATTTTTGAACTGCAAAACCTTAAAATTAAATAGTTGAGGAATAATCTTCATTTATCCTTTGGATAAACACATTAAATTCAATAAACCTTTGAAATAATTAGTAATTTTGACTAAATAGAAAATAATCAGGATTCTTCCCGGATATTCTCAATAAATTTTGGTTAATATTTGGTTTTCAATTTTTTATACATAACTTAACATAGAAACAATGATATACCTGTCTATATCATGATTCATACACCCTGTTATTGATGCCTGAAACGATGATGAAGCTCATCTCCGAAATACACCCGACCATTTGCCCAATCATCAGGTTCATCAATGTTCATCCAGGTCTCATCAGTGAAGCAAATGCAACTCGTTTTCATCTTCAAATATTTATTTGCTCACTCCATCCTCAAATACTTGTGTCTTGATGTAAGAAAGGGCATATTCAGTGGAAATTTCAAAGAAGCTATGGTTCCAAGAATGGCATTCCTTGTGGATTTCCATACATCAGGACAACTGGTGAAAATGCTTCATTGTCCAGGTCTTCTACAGAGTTGATAACCGATATTTCTCAAATCCTTTCAGTAACAGTCTTGGAAATCCCGGCATCTGATTATTTCTTCCTTAGTGATGGGTCCTTCTGGAATATTTTCAGTGTTGAGATTACAACCTACTTTTGAAACAATAGCATCAGGAGAGTTACCTTTAGCAGATTCTTTGCTTATAACTGTTTAGTTATTGTCGTTTAGGACTTTTCAGTGCCCCATTGCATATATAAAAAGCTATTATCACCAATCAGTAATCGAAAAGTAAAAAAAGCGTTAATGATAGTAAATGAGGCAGAGCAAAATTTAAACAAACGAAAATGTTTCAAAAACCTGCCAGATTTGATTAAAAAATATTTCAGAAATTGAGAAATCCTTACTTTTACTACCAAACTATTATCTAGTCAGTGTCAGAACCGAGATTATTATGGATCCAAGGAAAGAAAAGTGTATATGTAAAAGTAAAAAGTCGCAAACGTTTCAATTGTAAAAAAATACTTTTTACATATATGCTACAAATGTTTCAGGTGAATAGTACCCTCTTCAGATATGTGTGTGTGTACCATATGGATTCGATTGCTATTAGGCAATAATGGAGAACAAATATGTGTACACACACTAAACAAAATAAACACACTCGTCAGACCATGTACATGCCATGCACCATGAAAAATGTATATGCACTTAACTACAGTTCCCTTATAACAGTCTAACAAACAGAGAACAAATATATACATACTCACTGGTAAAACCAAATACCACAGATACATACACACATAGACCACACACATACACAAAATCAGGTACATGCACACACAAAATATTACAACAAAAACATGCCTATATTCTTCTACATTCATGCACGGATTCATTCACACACACGTTAATAAAAACACAAACGCACATTCACACACACGTTAATAAAAACACAAACGCACATCCACACACACGTTAATAAAAACACAAACGCACATCCACACATAAAAAAAACATGACCAGCAAAACGTACAGAGATGCACCTATAAACACACATTGAAAAAAAGGCACAAATGCACAAACACTCTCATACACACTTACACAAAGGAAAGCAAATATACATGCACAAAAATAGACATCTCACACAGAAGGAAAGGACCACGAAGGAATGAACAGCTTCATAAAATTCATTAACTAATTACTGTTCTCTATAAACTCTCACTCAACAGATCAAACCTCAGCCTGAAGAGGGTTTATTCACCTGAAACACAAAACATAATATAGAAAATAATTGAAGAATTTGAAACATTTTCCAGTGACAGTTTTAAAGATGTGTGTGTGTGTGTGTTTGATATTTGAATTTATTTCTGACAGTATATTGAGTATCGTGTTTTTTGCTGTTTTCAAGAAAAATGAAATTTTACAATCTCAGCTTTCTCTATATGTACAGCTTGTTAGACAAACGGTCTAAGGCAACTCGTGCATTAGGTTGTCTCGTTTCTGAGGCATGAAACCGGCTTCAATCTAATTTTTCACTTTGTGGTATTCTTTGTTTATCTCCAGTGCCGCAGACTAAATAAATTGCTTGTTTAACAATATTACTTACAACAACATTTGCATCAATAAAAAAGCAGCATAATATATATATATATATATATAAGCAGTAATCATTCTTATAAACCTGGTATATTAAAAACAACAGCAATCTTATATTGTTTTGTTTTCTTCTTTTAGTTTAATATTTTTAAACTGTTATCTGTAAACAAAGACTATACATCAACTTGAATATTTAAAAAAAAAAGTTAACAGATGTCTATTGTAATGAAATTTCCGAGATAAAAATAAATTGCATTCTCATTTATATTTTCACTGCACACAAACATACATATCACATTTCCATTAATAAAATATAACATTAAGTTAAAATACATTGTAGTTTCAGACATTTAACTACATCCATCATGTTGCACACACATTATATATATAATCTATAAAACTAAGTTGGTTAAATTTTAAAAGTCAGACTAAAATAGCATTTAAGCTACAAATCGATATTTTATTCTGACTACTCAATTCTTTTTGAACATTATCACTCTGTGTTATTCACCAGAAAAATTGAGATTCTAATTGATTTCGTCAATTATATATTCTATCAAGCCCTACAATTATTTCTGTAGCAGTTTTGCTTTTGAGGTACTGGTGTCGGTCAGCATAAAACAGCTTGGACTTTAAAGCCATTAAACATGCATGCATTTTTATATTTATTTACTTTAAAAACATAATGACATATACACGTCATATCCATAGATTTCTTTCAATTGTTTCTCTTAGCTGCAAACCTATTACCTCATTTCACAGAATGATTTAGTGACCATGATAATCAAATTAACTTTTGAAATAATATTTACAAAATTATTCGATCTTTTTCTAAAGAAAATTAACTAGCAATACCCACCGAGCATAAAACGGTTTGGATAATCAGATTTCAAGGTAGTTCTATTTTAAAAACCAAAGCACTTTAAGTCGTCAAAATAGCACCATTTTGTTCAGAAATAAATATCCTTTCATATGCATTAATAAATAATAATCTACATTATATATTTGTAGAGTTTTCAGCAAATAAAGTCATAAAAATGTTAACACCATTTACATCACTTGTTTTTTTAACTCCCCCTTCTTTTAAAGATATTGTACCATTAGGCTGTGCCGAAATTTCATGACATTTGGAAAACAACCAGGAAAAATATCAATTTCAATTATTGTCGGAGTACAAAATTAATTGATCCATTATTTTTTTGTAATCTTAAAAATAAACCTTCAACATGACGTGTATCAAACATTAAAAAAAAATTTTTTTTGTACCCCAACTAGTAAATAAATCAATCTTTTATCTTTTTTATGCATTAAAATTATAATTGTATGTTGTTTTGTCTTTTGGTAGTAGTAATTTTGAATTACCCTATCCAAAAAAATATTGTCCCCTTTTAAGCGAAAGTCAACAATGGCTGCTAGTATTGTTGATATAATAATCAATCAGCAGCAGCTTCGTAAAATTTGTTTACAGAGTTTTGAAAAAAAAAAAAGAAAGACAAAAATACTTTTGTGCTTAAAAATGTTAATGCTGTTTGTGGTTCTTTTATAAAAATACTTCCTAGAAATACTGATTTTCAAATATACTCAACGTTCGAACTTTAATTCTAGTATAATAATGACTTTGTAGTTGCTGATTAAAAAAAAAAAATTTCCACTTTTTTTTTTAGCGATTACGTGTGAACACCCTAAAAGTCTTGGCAGAAAAAAGACAACAAAAAATAATTTAGAATTTAAGGTGGAGGTATCAGTTTCTCATATAAATTTAACTTTAAATGATCTCCCATTTCCAGCCCATTCTTGCCTTTTAGTGCAATTTTGAAAATATTTTTTTCAAGCTAAAAACTTGATATAAAATAAATAATTACTCTATCACTAACTCTAGGTTCGAGTGACAAGCCCACGTCCTAAAAATGCCTTCTCTTGAATGTGTCGTACCATTAACCTTAAATTTGAGTGACAAGCCACCCCCTAAAAAAACTCCCTTAACCCTAACACTAACTCCGAATGGTAACCTCCATCCGAAACAAAACCCCTTCTTTAACCTTATCACTAACCTTAAATTCGAGTGCCTCCCCCCCATAAAGAAAAACGCACAGGATATATTTCCCATGGAAAAAAATTGATTAACTGTCCTAAAATACTAGAATGGCTCTGAAATGTGCGATTATTTTACATTAAATTTATATGTGAAACTAATCCCCACTCTAAATTCTAAAATAATTGTTTTTGTTTGTTTCTTTCTGCCAAGATTTTAAGGGTGTTCACATGTAATTGCCTAAAAAAAGTAGAATCTCATATTTTGGGGAGGAAAGTGTTAATCTACAATAATACCAAAAGAATCTTGCAATATATTCATTTTTAAACAGTCCTAGTATTAGATTTCAGTTGTACATAAAATGTATTACAATTCAACTTTGAGTTCTCTTAACTGTTTTTTAATGGATACATGGTATTTTTAATGTATTGCAGCATATTTATGTGCATTTACTGCAGATTACTTGGAAACCCTTAATTTCTGGAGATTTTCAGTGGTATATCCTGATTCCTTATACAAAAATACACTTATATGGCAAATTTCATTGCTTAATCTTGTGTTTTAACAAAGATATAAGATGTTTACTGAAAAATTAGTGTAAAAAATGTGACTAAACGCATATAGTCTTCAAGAGGGAAAAATATCCAATCGTGCGAGGTACAAAAATAGTCATAACTTCCTTATTTTTAGTCAGATTTAAACAAATTTAAAAAGATTCTTAGATCATTAAGCTCTTTCTATATATGCCATTATTGAGATATTTTAAGCAATTTCATGTTTTTAATGTGTATTGCTAGAAATATATAAACTTTTTACTCTAATAGCTCTTTTCCTCGAACCGCTTACTTTTGGAATCCCCCCTCCTGCTTCCTGTTTCCCCGACTATACCAACATGCAGAAGTTTAAATGTAATGTGAACAAACATCTTGGTGCACAACTCTCCACTTAGGATCCCCCTATAAATCTGGCTCCTAATTCACAATAGCCCCTTAGGTTTCAGTGGAAATATACCTTATTTGGGGTTAATAAAAGTGATAACAAAAAATGTATAGCATATACAATCGCATATTGTATGATATATAATAATATAATGTTCAATATATTTAACATTCATTTTTTTCAATTGTAGGGCAGTGATTATATATATATATATATATATATATATAAGGTAGTGCAGTTCCAATGAGAGAAAAGTATATATGTAAAGGAGTAAGGCTACCAACATTTGTAAAAAGCTTTTTTCAACATTTATCTATTATTTTGTTATTTTATCACTTTATAATTTAAAAATTTTATATAACGTGTTTCAAGCATGGTGCACTCTCATCAGATATGTAAATCCATTCGGATTTACATATCTGATGAGAGCACACCCGCTTGAAACGCGTTATATAAAATGATAAAATAACAAAATCATAAATAAATGTTGAAAAAACTTTTTACAAATGTTGGTTTACATATATATATATATATATATATATATATAACAATATTTCCATGCCTTCTACAGAAATGTTTCTCCTACACTGTATAAATCAGAATATGTATTGAAATGACTCCACTTAACATTTTCCACTGTTTTCTCTTGCCAGCATTATGCCAGCCGCAATGGTCATCTCTTGACGTGTAAAGCTCTTGTCATGCTGGGTGCAAATGTTAACTGTCAAACAACCAGTGGGAAATCTACGCCTTTACACAGAGCTGCTTACTGCGGACATTTTCTATTGGTGAAGTATCTCCTTAGTCATAAAGCCAATCCCATGACTCAAGATTCTGATGGAAAAACAGCCTTGCACAAGGTCAGCTTTTGCTTTTTGTTTTTTATTATTATTATTTTACTAGCAAAGTTCCATAGTTAAATACAGAAAATAGGCTTTTCATTTGACCATTTTATTCATATCTTTTTATCACTTTTAATAGAACACATGTGAATTACTCTTCCCTCTCCTGTCTGTACAAATCATGGTGACATGGGTTTTATCGTCTCCCCTTCCTATCTCTGTCTGCATGTATATAGGTGTTGCCACGTGGCAATCGATTGTTTATGCACATACAAAGATGGAATATAAATAATTACGAATATATAGATGCTAGTAGCTACATATGTTGTTATAGATATTTCAGAAGGAAATAATTAGAAATAATGTTTTATATGATGTCCGAGTCTATAGACATTTTAGTTCATCTCAGTAAAAAAAACAAGCCGTGCATGCGTGGTCCCCCTCTGTATGTGACTCGATGTGGTGAGTGTAAAATGCAATAAATTTGGGCAATTTGGGGCATTTTTGACCTCCATTGTACCCCCTGGGGGTGCAAACCAGAATTTTTCTGAGGTCAAGGATTCTCATTTTATATCCAGAACAATTGCCTGTACATTTTGGCCAAGTTTCAGAAAAATTGAATGGATGGATCACACGTTATGTAAGAAAAGGGTAATTTTTTAGCCATTTTGGGGGCTTTTGACCCCCTGGGGGCGCGAACCAGATTTTTTACAAGGTTAGCGATACTTATTTTCTATTAGGAACAATTGCCTCCATATTTTTGTCAAGTTTCAGAGAAATTGAATGGATGGCTGAAAAGTTATGGGGCAAAAAATGTCATTTTTTGCCATTTTGGGGCCTTTTGACCCCCTGGGGGGCTAACCAGATTATTTTTCAAAAATCGGAGAATATCACTTTCTAACCTGACCAAAGTTACAACTTCATGCAAAATTTCAGAGAAATTCAATGGATGATTGCGGAGAAAAATCCGGACTGACGGACGGAAATGCCTAAAAACATAGGTCTCCCGATTTTATAAATCGGGGGACCAAATATGTTGTGTATAGATCTTCAATAACTAAATTGTTTATTGGCAAAAAAATAATCTTGTTTTGTGTTTAATTTTTCATTTCAGTTTACTTCTAAGATAATGCAGAATGGTATTAGATTTTTCTTTTCATGGTGAGAGTTTTTTTGTATGTAAAAAAAAATTAATTTTTTTTAGCTGAAACATATGCAGCTGTTTAGTTATCTTGTATGTACAGTGATGCTGATAGCCTTTTTATTTAGTGAGTTCTGGGAAATTTTTATGGGTCCCCAGAAAAGTTGTTACTCGAAATATGCCCCCCATTTATGGGACGATACATAAAGTGATTGAATATGATAAAAAGGAAAGTTTAAAAATCTAATAAGAAAATAGTTCTTATTCAATTTATTGAGGAGAAAATATATAACAGTATAAATGTTACCCCCCCTCCCCGGAAAAGAAATCACGTGTCCAGAATTCAAGAATATACATTCCAAAGAAAAGTTGACCCTAAGAAGCTGCTCGATGTTCCGATAAGGGGTGAGATTGAGATTCTGGCCAGAGAGCCAGCTGTATGTACAGCCCAGGTGGTGGCCTTTAAGCAAGGATCCTGAGCTTAAGGAAGTCTTTAGGTTATATTTTGTCACCAATGCCCAATGTTTCCACATACTGTCTCTGAGGTGCTTTGACTACTTTGTTCAGCAAGTCACACTCCAGTTTGTGCATTTGCTCATGTCTATAGTGGGCAAATCAAAATTTCCAACTCCTCTCTATAGATGTTTAGTTCTTCCTTACTCATGAATCAGATGTGCACAACAGAGAAATGTTTAGAAACCTGGAGTGCACGTTATTTATTAAGTTATTAAATAATGTGATGCACAATTTTTCCAGATTGAACCTGGCCTTTGTGATATGATGCTTACCCTTGTACATATTGCAGAGTATATCTCTGGCTATTACTGTCAGATTGGCTGATGTCATTAGCTTGACTTTTTTTTTCCAAATCATTAATAACAATATTTAATTTTACTTTTCATTAAACCCAGATCCACATTTTCCGTTTGCAGGAATTATTTCTTTCTAGCCTGTATTTGTACTTTATCCAGGTTCCAATTAGTTTTATAGTAAAGTACCCACAGATACTTTGTGTAGAGACTAATAATAAAATATTGGGATGGTAGAAAGGAAGCTCTCAAAATGATTTACTATTAAACATTTTATTTATACCATGTGGACCAACAATCAACATGCACATTATTGCATATTTAAAAAATTTTATGATGGAAAAAGATGAAAAAATAATTTTTATGTGGTGAGTCACTAGAAATCCCATGATAAACTTAAAAATCATTGTAGTCATCATCATCTTCAATCACTACTCAGATCTAAAAAGTGGCATAACTTTCTTAAACATTTTTTATACATATATATATATATATATATATATATATATATAACTCACAAATTAAAAAAAAATATATTTTCAAGATTAAAGCTCAAGTTCTGGAGAAAAAAAGAAAAATATTTGTTTAATAAAAAAAAATACTAGTAATTTGATAGTCATCCTCAAAGGTGAATTTAGCCATAATCATTTATCATATTCGGTTTAACATCTGTTTTCCATGTTGGCATGTGTTGGGCAGCTAGTCTTATAGACTAATATCTCATTCGGTTTATTTCAACCTCATTTTACACCCATCATAAACGAATTTGGCATAATAAGAAAAGAACAAAATCAAACGCAAGTAAACAATTTCTTTCATCAACTGAATAGAATGTATTTACAAGTAACATGTATTTACAATCGTTAATAATACAAACAAGTAAAATAAATGTCAATGTCTCTCAAAATTTAAAAAAAAAACTACAATTTAGAAATAACATTAGCAATGCTTATACACAAACGCTATGATGTGAAAATGTTTCAACTTAAAATTCAATTCATATCATCCATTTCAAATCGACTTTTTTTTTTTTTCAAAATTTGATAGAAATTCTTTCGACTATCTGTGTTACAAGGTCTGTTAGAAGTCTATCTATTATAAATAGACTGGTATTCATTTTTATTTTGAAAAATAACTGGTATTGCAAAACAACAAATTGAAGACAAGGAAAATGTATTCATTTCAAAATACATGCAGTTAAGAGAAGAATGCCGGCCTTCAGTCTCGAAACAATAAATTGCTTCTTGGAACATACTTGTTTGTTTTCTGAAATTTCATTAACTTGACTGATTGAAACTTCCTCTCAAAATTGTCTGTAATTTCCTTTTATCTTGCATGTTACCACAAACACAGTTGTCCTCCAAATTCAAATTCAATGATCTAAAATGTAGACATTAATGATTACCAATTAATCTTTTGTAAATCAAGGGAGGCGCGAGAGCGCTCTATCCCTTATTAGACTTCACGAATGGCCTATGCTGGAAATCTCATTTCTTTGATCAATCATAACTCAAAAACCAATAAATCAAATTAGTTAAAACTTTGCACAACATTTTTATTTGATAGGTTCTATAAGTGTGTAGAATTTCAGCATCATTAGTCAAGGCAACCCAGAGATCCAGAAAGTTCAATCATGAAATCATGTTATCTGTGTGTACGTATGTGCCACCCTGTATCTCATCAACTATTTGATGGATTCAGCTGATTTTTGGCAGAGATAGAGATTCTAGAGTCTAGTTAATGGCATTTTAATTTCAGTTTACCATATACCTTAGTTTTCCAGAAAATTTCAAAAACCTTATGAAAAGGCATTGTATTGAGGCATAGCATTTACAAAAGTAGTGACATTCCATGAAAAATGCCAGTATACTGAAATCATATGCAATTAATAGGGTTAAGATGAAAATTCATATACACTAAATGTACAAAAGCAAGGAAATTCCCGAATTTTTACACTTTTATTTGAACTAGCATGTTCTTGCTTATCCACCATTCCATAAACTAATTTACCATTTTGTCTGAAAATATTTTATTTCATATTTACTCCCTCTGATTTATTTATATTTATATATATATATATATATATTAGTTTTTTTTCTTATTTTGCTGTTAATTATTTTTTTATGTTTAATGTTTTTCTTTTATGTTTCTTTCAGGCAGCTGAAAATGGTCACATATTAGTGATGCATGAACTGTTGTCTAATTCCCCAGCATTAAAGACTGTCACTGATAATAAAGGGAAAACGCCTATGCAATATGTTCCACATGATAAAAAAGATGAAGCCATACTAATTTTCAGCTCCACTGGAAATGATAACAACTGAAGAATAAAAATTAAATATTTGTAAATCTTTTTCTTTTGTTTATTTATTGATTTGTTTTCTTACATAATATTTAGAGTATTTTTCTGGGTACTACTCCAGAGAAAACACCTAATTCCCGTGATTGCTAGGCCGCAGCGATCGGGCAGGTCACGGAAGCGCCCGAGAGCTGCCAAGACAAAAACGAGGCTGTAAACAAAACTGAAAAAAAAACTGACCAATCAGGTTGCTGCAAAGCAGGTTATAGCAAGCAGCCGATAATAATTGGAAGGGATCGCTAATCAAAACAAAAAATGAATTTCCAGCAGTTGTATCAGACCTTGGAATCTCCGGAGCAGGTGATGCAGTTCTGCCAGCAGAAATGTCTTCTGCCGACCAGGATGAGGTGTAACAAGTGTAAACGATTTTGCCGCTTGACATCCAGGAAGAATCTTTCGGACACGTATTCTTGGAGATGCCCCATCCAAGAATGCAGGGCTTGGGTGTCTGTACGAGCAGGAACCTTCTTTTCGCGATCCAACATGGAAATAGCAACGATACTAAAAGTAATCTACCTGTGGTCCGTGGATATGGCAACAGGAAAGAACCTACGCAAGGAATGCGGAGTACTGTCTCCAACCACACAAGTGGACTGGAAGAATTTTCTGCAGGAGGTCTGCATGGAATATCTGTCGCGCAACCCTCGGTGACTCAGGGCATACAGTGGAAATAGACAAATCTCTATTTAACCGCCGTAAAAACAATGTTGGACGTGTTCTCCAGCCGCTGTGGGTCTTCGGGGGGGATACAACCCCGCAGAGAAGGAGGGTTTCCTGGTGACAGTGCCTAACAGGAATGCCAAGACCTTAACCCTTCCAATAATCAAACAGTACATCGTACCTGGGACCACGGTAGTATCCGATTGCTGGAGGGCATATAACAGGTTAGGAGAGGAGGGGTATCAGCACCTTACGGTGAACCATAGTGAGAACTTTGTGGACCCGACAACGAGGGCTTGCACCAACCATGTCGAGGATGTGGAAGGAAGCGAAACAGAAACAAGAAGGAGTACGGGACGGGCAGAGCACTAGTAGACACCTATCTGCGCGAATTCATGTGGCGTCAGAGATTTCGAAACGACCCCTTCGATGCCATATTAACTCAGATAGCAGAAATCTACCCCGTCGACCATCCTCCTTCCTGGTAAATATCGTAAAAGAAATTGTAAAATTGACTTGTTTGCTTTACGTAACAAAAACACAAAAACAAACTTAAAAATGGTTCATTTTTGCCCACGAAAACAATAAAAAAAAAAAGTTTATTTATAGTTTTTTAGCTATGGTTTGTTCATTTCTTTTTTCAAATATATGCATTTTTTCTTTTGTATTCATCGTCTTATATTGTCGTCTGCCAACCTTCCATTTTTACGATTTTCAGTTTTGTTTACAGCCTTGTTTTCGTCTCAGCAGCTCTCGGGCACTTCCGCGACCTGCCCGATCGCTGCGGCCAAGCAGTCACGGAAATTAGGCGCTTTCTCTGTATTAGTACCTTTATCTTCTAAACCAGAGGTCGCCAAACTTTTAATTTGAAAGGACCAGTAAGAGCTATTTTAAAGTTTTGTGGGCTAATGGCCTTCGTAAAAGTTATCATGTAGGTACTTAATTGAAATTTCCACAAATTCTTTATTGATGTAATTGAAAATCTAATGAGCACACATCTATATAATACTGAAACTTTCATTTGACTTGTTAGCACATTGAATGTTTTAAATGGTGGGATGAAGGGGAATGAAATGATAAATGATTGAAGGACAGGAATAGAGGAGGAAGTAGTAGTAATAACGTTAGAGATGTAAATAAATAAATGACGTAAATAAAGAAAATAAATTTTTAAATGGTCAGATTAAATATGTTTAAGCTTTATGAAGAGGCAGCATTGAAGTTATCATGTAAGTACTTTAATCAAAATCTCCATAAATACTTTATTGAGTAAAATTCAGAATACAATGGGTATATTTGTTGTAGTACTGATTTTCTAATTAAATCAAAAATCTTTTTATTTTCAGATAATATTCATTAAAAACTCCAAAATTCCTTTATTAATGAGATTTAAAATGAAGTAATAATTTTTTTATTTTGAATTCTCAAATTTTTTTATTGATGATAATTTGAATACAATTATAAGGAGTATTTTTTTTTTTTTCAACAGAGGTTTATTTGTGCTTTCCAGGCTGTGTAATAACCCTGATATCTTTTATTGATGATAATTTGAATACCATTATAAGGAGTATTTATTTTTTTCAACAGAGGTTTATTTGTGCTTTCCAGGCTGTGTAATAACCCTGATATCTCTCTCTTGCTTGTTTTCTTTTTTTTATCTAATTTTCTAACTCGTGGGCCAAATAAAAGCATTTGCCAGACTGGATTCGGCCTAACTTTGCTGACCGCCCTGCATTGGTCTGTTATTCTTGGAAATACCTTCTATAGCATCACAGTTAATTGGTTGCATATCTTCCTTTACTAATGTTGCAATACCCGTTCCTTCGGGGGACCCGGTAGCATCAAACAAAACACAACGATAAAGACAAGGACGTGCTCGAGAAACTCTGTTTCTTTATTCTTTACCACCAGCTGGTGTGAGTTGGGTATACACACATATAATTCAATATTTCTTTGTTAGCAAAAGTCCTTTGGCATTATTTTTCTTTCCCTTGTCTTACGAAGAAACCTCTTTCTTTACATTGACGGCGGTTGGTTTTTGACTCTACCAAACGTAGATTATTTTCACGAAAACTAGGCAAAGTGATTTACCTTGCAACCTAGGGGGAAACACGACGATACTTTCTGTAGCAGTCTGCTCCCGGAATCTAGGGACAACTTGTGATCACCACGCCAGTTGTTTACGGCAATTCGGCCGTGGTGGGGGTACCTCTCTTTGGAGCTGACCCACGATAAGTTTTTCTCTATATCCTCCCAACTCGATCTCTGCTATGTAAGCGCTCCTTCTTCCTTCGTTTAAAACCACCGTTTTAATTTCTGACTTTGCACTCCAGGTGCCTTCTTCTTCTGGCCTCGTGCACCTGACTCTTTTAAAGATTATGAGTTGTTTCTTAAATTTTTTTTTACAACGTCATACTCCAAAATGAACTCGTCGACCTTACATACTTGGGCTAGGTCAAAGGTCACCGATTCATTTCCGTTGTTCTTATAGCCTAATTGACAATCTATCTAGTCTTCGGCTTTTCTTCATTATTGCGGGGTCATGCCCTTAGCTTCCCCGTGACGTCTTATGCGTTTTTACTCAACATGCTTGCATCATTATTTTACACTAAGAGTATCCTTCGTTTTCATTACACAAAATAATGGAAGAACCCTAACCCAACTTCTTAACTATTTCCATTCATGATATTTTACACCTTACAAAGATTCAAATGTGAGTATATCAAAAGTAATTTTCTGTCAGACTTGGATGTGGTGTCATGTAAAAGGTTGAGGCCATTGAAAAGAATATAATTTGAGTGGCTTGTGTGAAACAAGGATGAACCAGCAAAAGCCGGAACATCAAAGAGGAGGAGAGAACCATGCACATATATGCCAAAGTATTTCAAAATGTCGTCTTTCCTTCAGACAAAAAAGTTTGACATACAGCCTTGTCAAACCACTTTTGAACACGCCTGCTGAGAAGGATATCATTCTAAAGATTGACCTCAATAAGTAGAAAATAAAAACAGCAAAAGTCATTATTTTGCATCGTTGTTGTAATTTAAATCACATTTAGTCAACATGTGGTAACTTAGACATTAAACATAATCAAAGAAGGCCAGAATAGAATTTCACGCATTTTTTATTTAAACAAGAATTGGATTTATTAAAATCCAAATGATAAGAACAAATATTCTTGAGATGCGACTGTTTAATCTGCACGTTTAAAGTTGCCAATGTTATCTAAAACATAAGCGTTACCAAATGATGGACAGAGCCTCTTATAAAGATGCTTGGACGCATCTAAAACAAGATGCGTTCATCCATTAAAATATGTATGAAAATGCTATTGTAAAATGAAACATAGCAGATGACCGTATAAAGCCTCTCACAAAGATTCTTGGACACATCTAAAAAACAAAAAAAAAAAGTTACAGTGAAATTTAAACTACAATGAATGCAAATGAGTGTTTTACAATTATTTTTCTATCTCTGCCAAAAAGTTAAAAATAACGTGTGCCTACTAGTGTTTTTTTGTGGTATAAAAGAAAAAAAACCGTGTGCTCACTTACTTGTGCAAGAGTGTATATATTTTTAAAATTTCAATTGACACTATACATTAGTATGATCTTCCATCAATACCTTCAGTTTCATGGAAACTCAGCCTGCAGGACAAAAGCTACCGAATGTAACTGCTTCTTCAATGTAGTTGCTCACACTATCAAAACATCAACTGAAAAATCCATTACATTCAGTAGCTTTTGTCTTGCAAACTGAGTTTCCAGTGTTTCCGTGAAATTGAAGATATCTATGGTAGATCATAATAATGTAGTGTCAATTGAAATCATTATATATATATATATATATATATATATTTCTTTTTTTTTTCCAGGGTCTTTTTTGAGATTTCTTCTGGAGAACCCCACAGATTATTTACCAGAAAAGAGAAATAAAAATATTTTTTATTAGTGAATTTCTCTATGAAGGCAACCGACTTCTATAAGATATCCGAATATCAAAAACAAAGCCAATTTACAGTAGTTCGCTGTAAGTTGACAAAATGTTATTTCATTTTTTTAATAAACACAGTTGACCAAGTCATTTAAAAATAACCTAGTAACTTATTTAAAAGAATGATCATACTGCAAAAAAAAAGGAAAGAAGCAAAAGGGGACAGAACACTGTCCCCTTTTTTCTTTCTTTTCTCTTTGAAGATTATAAAATATATCACTTTGATGTTCATTTCTAACAAACAACTTGTGGAGATGATGTAGCGTCCATATTACCGACACATCTACCCCCCCCCCCCCACATACACACCTAAGAAAATATTGAAATGTATGTCTAACAAAATTCAATTTTGTTTTCAATCAAATAAAATTGATTTTTCTAAGTTTTGGGGGAAGTGGGACAAGATTCCTTCCTATATATGGGCTAATCCTCCCACCCACAATTTATGATAAATATTTTAAAATAAATGTTTACTCTGTTGTTTCCAAGCTAATTACATTTATCTTTCATTTTTTTTTTTTTGCGGGAGGGGAGGACGAGGTTACTTCCCCAATAGTTTTAAATAGGGGATAAGTGCCCCACACCTAATATTAAGCCCAAAACTTAAAAGTTTCTTTTTTGTTGTTGTGTTAAATCTTAAATGTAACCATGTTTTTTTTTTTGGGGGGGGGGGGGGGATGGTCAATGGTGTTTTTATTTTGGTGGGGGGCGTTGCTACCCAGACTTAAGTTTAGTAGTAGGGTAAGGGGGTGCCAACTAGACTTAGGGTTAATGATAGCGTTAAGAGTGTTGTTTTTTTTTTTTTTTGGGGGGGGGGGGGGTAGCCGCATTTAGGGTTAATGGTCAGGTTAAGGGAGTTATTTTATCGTTTCTCTCTCAAAAACATTAATCTCTCTTCAAAAAAATATTTGGTTATATACCATTAAAACACTATTTGATTAGACACTGGCCCTTAAATGGGTGATCGTTTTATGTAAAATTTATATGCGGAACTACCCCTCCCCCTTCTAAAATCTAAAATAATTGGTTTTCCCAGGTTTTTCAGTTAACACATAATCGCCTAGAAAAGTGTAATATCACTTTTTGTGAGGAGTAATTTAGCTGAGGGTCCGCATCTGCTTTTAAATGTAGTTATAATAATTTTCTTTTTAATTTGACAAACTTCTTAATGTTGTCTCTGTATGTATTGTACCCCAAATTTTGAAATATTCATTGTAGGATTTTCATCTATTTTCACTTGTGCTATTTTTACCTATTTATCCACACGTGCCATTTTTCCGGTGCTATTTTTACCTAAATTCTATAGATTTTAGTTTTACTGGTAGTTTAAAATCAATGAATATTGATCATTAGTAATGGAAAATTGACTTTTTAAACAAACAAAAAAATCAAAAGAATCGTTTTTGGAAAATTCCAATTCTGATTCCAATGCTCTAAAAAGTTCTGAGTTTTCCGATTCTGATTAATTGTTCCAACACTATTCAGAATTGAAACCTAAGATACGATGTTGATTCGAACTTCTGTAACATTATAAATAAATAAATATATTTTGTTGTAGACAGTGACTAACATCCTTCTTACAATAGACTATTCCAGATTTTATATAATCATGTATTGTGTTTATTTTATTTAAAACAATTTTTTAAAAACATAGTTCACCTCAAACAATGCTAGATGCCACTGTAGACATAAAGGGCTACTGAGAATTAGGGTGAAAGTTATTTTTTTGTGGGGGGGGGGGGTCATCCTAAATGTGGAGCTGTGCAGCAAGATGCCTGTTCACATTAGTTTTAAATTTCTGCATGTCAGTACAGTTGGGGAAACAGGGAGTTCCAAAGGATACTGTCAGGTGTGAAACTCCTCACACCTGACATTATCCTGTATCTCTACAAAGCCACTGACCGTTAGGATATCTGCAGTAGACCATCCGTTTCTAAATCCATACTGATGGTCAAAAAGAAGTTTAGCAGTAACGAGGTGCCAGACTATAGCTAGATTGATTAATGATTCAAAGATTTTAGCGAAGATCGGGAGTGAACTGATGGGGCGATAATTCTGAGGGTCAGTTGTATCTCAAGAATTCTTGAAGACTGGTACCACAGGCAATTTTCCAGCTATCAGGGAAGCAAGATTTGGCAAGGCATTTGTTGTAGAGTTTGGAGTGGACAGAGGCCAGTTCAGCAGTGCATTTCTTTATTACTAGTATAAGATCAGGCCCACATGCTTTGGTTTTTTTATGATGTCCCTGACATGAAATAGGGTGATGACCAGGTGATCAAGTGTGGCTTTAGTCCGCAATAGGAATTTAGGGAGGGTCTGGTTTGCTGAGTTGAAAGTGGAATTCAAGGCAAAACACTGGGCAAGTAATTCAGCCTTATCAGTTGCCGTGCAAACGACATCATTGTGGTTTGATAGCAAGAGAATTGTTGATTGTCTATTGTTTACCACACTATTGAAGATTTTCCAGAAATCGTGAGTACCTAGTTTCTGTGACTGTATGCGTTTTCTAGTCATCTCTGTATACCTTCTCTTTGCTTCACCTATCACTACTTTGCAACTCTTTCATGTAAATACATATTTATATGTTTTTAATAAATCTTTTTTATATTTGTTGATGGCAAATCAAACGATACAATACATATAACGGTCCCAGCATTGTCTACAAAAATTGAGTCAACCATGCAAACCTGCTCCCATCTCTGAACCCCATATTACTATTTTTATTAAAATTTTTTACTTACTATAAGTATGTATCAATTTTCAAGTTATAAGTAAAACAAAATAAAACGTTTTCTTTACTGTAAAACCCTAAACAACAAATAAAATAATTAAAACTATATATTGATATTTTTGATAATTGAACAACATTGTTATTAAGTTAGAACTAATTATGTTACAGTAATGTTATAAAAAAAGTTATTGGGGAGTGGAAGCTAACACAAAGTAGTAATTAATTCTTTTTTCAACTATTCTTCATCATCATACTAAATTTAACGTCTGTTTAACATGCTGGCTTGTGTTGGACTGCCTTTAGAAATTGACTTCTACACTCACCTATCTCTGGCCAGGTCTTTATTTGTCCCTCTTTCTCTCATCCATTTTTATCACTTGCTCCCATGGTTTCCTTGACCTTCCCCTACCAACTGACCCTGCTACCTCAACTGTTTTACATCTAACAACCCAAACACTCTCATCCAGTCTGCTGTTCTGCACATATCTTCCTACATTGTCCAGATTTAACTTCCTTTGAGGTGATCAGATTTAAGCCCGTGGTTAGTAATGGCACAAGTTCCCTTAATTTACTCCATCCACTTCTAACTCTTGCTACCATATCAGCACTGGCTTCTCTATGTGGTTTTCACAACATGTTTGTATGTGAAGGGTATTCTCTTCACATTAATCAATCCTAAGGGGCTGGGAAACATAAAAATCACAAAGAGAAAACTTAGATTTTAACAGCATTTGAACATGTACCTCCAACTGACATCACTTTGATAACTTTGGTGACAAGTCACCTACAAGTTGCCTACAAGTTGCCTATAATCTTATGAGACTTGTTAGTCGAGTGGACAGGATTCCATTCAAGTAATGAGATTTAGAAAAAGGATGGAATAACCTTTTAGTTAGGTTTGAAAAATATCGAGTCGGATTTAATCCAAAGTAATTCCTCCATATATATTTATATATCCTCTATTTCTCCAAAGTAAGGTATGTTTTTATATTTGTATGCACAGGATTATATGCCTAAAATAATTATGAATTTGGAAACACAGTTGCTAGGTGTAAGGGGGTACAAATGTGGGCTATATTTTGTTTACCAAATTTTATGCAAATAGGATGAATTAGGGGTGATTTAACAGTTCCAGAAAACATACTTTTTTTTTAGTCCACAAACTCGTTTTGGCTTATCATAAATTGAAGTTGCATGAGATAGCAGAGAAGTTTAAGGTATCAGAAGGAAGTCTATTCACCATTTTGCATAAACATTTGTCAATGAGAAAGCTGTGTTCAAAGTGGGTGCCGCGTTTGCTCACAGTCGATCAAAAACAATGATTCATGCAACTGTTTCAATGCAACAAAAAGTAGTTTTTGCATCAATATGTGACGATGGATGAAACATGGATCCACCACTTCACTGTGTAGTTAAATTGGCAGTCAGCTGAGTGGACAGCAGCAGGTGAAATCTATCCAAAGCGACCAAAGTCACTAACATCAGCAGGCAAGGTTTTGGCCTCGGTATTTTGAGATGTGTAATGTATTTTGTTCATTGATTACTTTGAGCAAGGAAGAACAATCAATAGCGAATATTGGTGCATTTGAAGTAAGAAATTGCCCCCAAACGGCAACAAATGAAGAAGAAAATTTGCTCTTTCACCAAGACAATGCACCGTGTCACAAGTCAATGGCAAAATTACATGAATTGCACTTCAGAATTGCTTTCGCACCTACCCATTTCTTCAGATCTGGCCCCAAACGATTATTGGCTGTTTGCAGACCTCAAAAGAATGCTCCAGGGAGAGAGATTTGTCTCCAATGAACAAGTGATGTAAAAAACTGAGGCGTATTTTGAAGCCTAAGACAAATCGTTCTACAAAAAAAGGCATTGAATTGTTAGAGAAGCATTAGAATCAATGTATCACTCTATGTCCAATTTTGCCTAAAAGTTGTGTTTTTATTAGTTAGGCTTAAGTTATCTCTCTTTTATATATATACTAGCTCGGGGTCATAAAAACATATAATCCTATATAGGTACATATCTCCGCCCCGGTGTGCATACTATATAGGTACATATCTCCGCCCTGGTGTTCATACTAAATATGTACCTGTCGCTGCTCTGGTGCGCATACTATATACATACCTATTGCTGCTATGGTGCAGATACTATATAAGAAGTACCTATTGCCGCCACGGTGTGCATACTACATAAATACCTATTGCCACCCTAGTATACATACTACATAAGTACCTATCGCTGCCCCGGTGCGAATGCTCAATACGTACCTATTGCCGCCCCAGTACGAATGCTAAATACGTACCTGTCACTGCACCGGTGCAAATGCTAAATACGTACCTATCGCCTCTCCGGTGCGAATGCTAAATACGTACCTATCGCAGCCCCAGTGTGAATGCTAAATATGTACCTATCACCGGCCCGGTGGGAATGCTAAATATATATCTATCACCGCCCTGGTGCGCATTCTATATACGTACTTATTGCTGCCCCTGTGCACATGCTATATACGTACCTATCGCCACCTCTATTCACTACTATACACGTACCTATTGTCACCCCGTTGCACGTACTATATATATACCTATCGCCGCCCCGGTGTGCATACTATATAGGTACATATCTCTGCCCTGGTGTTCATACTAAATACGTACCTGTCGCCGCCCTGGTGCGCATACTATATACATACCTATTGCCGCTACGGTGCAGATACTATATAAGTACCTATTGCCGCCACGGTGTGCATACTACATAAATACCTATTGCCACCCTAGTATACATACTACATAAGTACCTATCGCTGTCCCGGTGCAAATGGTCAATACGTACCTATTGCCGCCCCAGTAAGAATGCTAAATACGTACCTATCGCCGCACCGGTGCGAATGCTAAATACGTACCTATCGCCTCCCCGGTGCGAATGCTAAATACATACTTATCGCAGCCCCGGTGTGAATGCTAAATATGTACCTATCACCGGCCCGGTGGGAATGCTAAATATATATCTATCACTGCCCCTGTGCACATGCTATATACGTATCTATCGCCACCCCTATTCACTACTATACCCGTACCTATTGCCACCCCGGTGCACGTACTATATATATACCTATCACCGCCCCAGTGCGCATACTATATTGTATCTATCGCCGCCTCTATGTGCATACTATATACTTACCTATCTCTGCAAGGGTGCACATACTATATATGTACCTATCTCCAGCCCAGTTGGCTTACCTAAGAACTCATATTAATGTGCCCCTATCATGTCAAAAAAAAAAATTGTTTGCTCATGTTTTGACACTATCCTAAAAAAATAACTCATATTAATGCGCCCCTGTCGTATCTAAGAACGAAAATGAAGGTCATTTATGTAGTGTCACTATCATAAAAAAGAACTCATATTAATGAGCCCTGTTTAAGTTCAAGAAAAAAAAATTTCCCGACCCCCCCCATAAAAAAATTTGTACCTTTCAGCCCTACCCCCCAAAAAAGATTTTACTCCCCCCAACCCTAAGAAACCTTTTAGGTTACAAAATAAAACAATTTGACCCCATCAACCCAAAAAATTTTCGACCCCCAACCGCCCCCAACAATGTTTTACTCTCCCCAACCCTCAGAAATATTTTAAGTCAAAAAGAAAAAAAAGAAAAACATTTGGCCCGACCCCTCAATTTCTCCAGCCCCCCCAAACCCAACTTGTTTTTCACTCTCCCCCAAACCTGAGAAATATTTTAAGTTAAAAAAAAAAGAAAAAATTTGGCCCGACCCCTTTAAAAGTTTGGCCCGACCCATAAAATTTTCCCCGACCCCTCAATCGCTCCAGCTCCCCCCTAAGTTGTTTTTCACTCTCTCCCAACCCTGAGAAATATTATAAGTTCAAAAAAAAAAAATTTGGCCCAGCTCCTAAAAAGTTCGACCCGACCCCTTAAACTTTCCCGACCCCTTAATCTCTCCAGCCCCCCCAACTCGTTTTTCACTCTACCCCAACCCTGAGAAATATTTTAAGTTAAAAAAAAAAGAAAAAAATTTGGCCTGACCTCCTAAAATTTTGGCCTAACCCATAAAGATTTTCCCAACACCCCCAATCTCTCCAGCCCCCCTCCCTAACTTTTTTTTTACTCTCTCCCAACCCTGAGAAATATTTTAAGTTAAAAAAAAATAAAAAATTTGGCCCAGTCCTAAAAAGTTCGGCCCGAACCCTAAAATTTTCCCTGACCCCTCAATCGCTCCAGCCCCTTCCCCAAACTCGTTTTTCACTCTCCTCCTACCCTGAGAAATATTTTATGTTAAAAAAAAAAAGAAAAAATTTGGCCCGACCCCTAAAAAATTTGGCCTGACACCTAAAATTTTCTCCGATCCCTCAATCTCTCCAGCCTCCCTGATATTCTTCATCATTTTCAATCCTCTCATGATATTCTTCTTTATTTTCAAACCTTCTTATGCTATTCTTCACGATTTTCAATCCCCTCATGATATTCTTCATCATTTTCAATCCCCTAATGATATTCTTCATCATTTTCAATCCCCTCATGATATTCTTCATTTTCAATCCCCTCATGATATTCTTCCTCATTTTCAATCCTCTCATGATATTCTTCATCATTTTACATCCTCTGATGATATTTTTCATCATTTTCAATCACACTGCCGAATTCTGACACTCTCTCCTCTCAACAGATACTACACTATCTCCACACCTCTCAAAAAGGAGGAGGTAATGCCTAGGAGGGTGGTATCATGACAACAGAACGAGCGTAGGGAGGAAGGAATATTAATTAAGAAAAGAAGGTAGAAAGGGTGCGAGTGAGAGGGAAAGAAGGGTTTTAGTGTGAGTGATTTTCTTCCCTACACTCTTTTCCTCTGACGTCATTTCTTGTTAAAGTCGTGACTTTGCATTATTTCTCAAATTATACATGATAGCATTGTTTTTTTCTCAAATTAATACTAAACAACGTTGAAAATCGAGGAAAAAGCCACCCTCCATTGGAGAAAAGTGCTCAGTCGACCCCCAAAGAGTCAATTTTTTTTTTCCAGTTCTGAGATATTACACATCCCTGGGCTGGCCGGTTCGAATGATGTCAACCGTGTGACCGTTTGTTGGGTACTCTCGGAAGAGAAGCTTTACATGCATACATACATACAGACAGGTGGGATTTATATAATAGACTAGCGGGGCTACCCAGCGTTGCTCAGGGTCATAAAAACATATAATTGAAGAAAAATCGCGTTTGTAACATCTTTATATTAAAAGTTCTATTTCTCTCCCTATCTCTATAGCCGTCTCTTTATCTTTCTACTTTTCTCTTTCCTAGTCACCCCATTTCACGGCTACTTACTCATTTTGCCTGTTGCGAAAGCTGTTTCTTCCCCACCATTTCATCCTACGTTTCCCAGAGCATAGTATGACTTATTTCTATAAAAAGTACCACCTCTGTCTGCGCATTCTATATAGGTACTTATCTCCGCCCCAGTGTTTATACTATATACGTATCTATCGCCAACCCGGTGCGCATACTATATATGTAACTATCGCCGCCCTAGTGCACATAATATATACATACCCATCGCAACCCCGGTGCAGATACCATAAAAGTACTTATGGCCGCCTGGGTGCAGATACTATATAAGTACCTATCGCCACCCTGGGTGCAGATAAAATATGAGTACCTATCGCCGCCCCGGTGCGAATGCTAAATACGTACTATCGCCGCCCCAGTCCGAATGCTAAATACGTACCTATCACCACCCCGGTGCGAATGCTAAATACGTACCTTTCGCCGCCCCGGTGCCTGTTATATATACATACCTATCGCCGCCCCGTTGCGCGTTCTGTATACGTACCGATAGCCACCCCAAATCGAATGCTAAATATATACCTATAACCGGCCCGGTGCACATGCTATATATATACTTTTTGTCGCCCATGTGCACATGCTAAATACGTACCTATCGCCGCCCCGGTGTGAATGCTAAATACGTACATATCGCCGCCCCGGTGCGAATGGTAAATACGTACCTATCACCGGCCCGGCGCACATGCTGTACACATACTTATAACTTCCAATGTGCACATGCTATATACGTAACTATGGACGACCCAGTGTGCATACTACATATGTACATATCGCTGCCTCAGTGCGAATACAAAATATGTACATATCGCAGCCCCGGTGCGAATGCTAAATACATACCTATCGCCACCCCGGTGTGAATGCTAAATACGTACCTATCGCAACCCCTATGCAATACTATATATGTACCTATTGCCACCCCAGTGCACATCTTATGTATATACCTATCGCCAACCCGGTGCGCATACTATATTCATACCTATCGCCACCCTGGTGCACATACTATATACTTACCTATCTCTGCAAAGCTGCACATTGATATGTATCATGTATCATGGATATGTATCATGTATCATCGATATGTATCATGTATCATCGATATGTATCATGTATGATGGATATATATGTATAACAGATATGTATCATGAATATGTATCATGGATATGTATCATGTATCATGGATATGTATGATGTATCATGTATCATAGATATGTATCATGGATATGTATCATGTATTATGTATATGTATCATGGATATGTATTATGGATATGTATATTGTATCATGTATATGTATCATGCATATGTATATTGTATTATGGATATGTATCATGTATCATCGATATGTATTATGTATCATGGATATGTATGATAGATATGTATATGTATCACGAATATGTATCATGGATATGTATCATTGATATGTATCATGGGTATGTATCATGGATATGTATCATGTATCATGGATGTGTATCATGGATATGTATCATGTATCATGGATGTGTATAATGTATGATGGATATTTATCATGTATCATGTATCATGAGTATGTATACTGGAGATGTATCATGGATATGTATCATGTATCATGGATATGTATCATGGATATGTATCATGGATATGTATCATGTATTATGTATCAGGGATATGTATCATGTGTTATCTATCATGTATCATGTATCATGGATATGTATCATGGATATGTATCATGGATATGTATCATGTACCATGTATCATTGATATGTATCATGTATCATGTATTTGTATATGTATCATGGATATGTATTATGTATCATTGGTATGTATCATTGTATCATGAATATGTATCATGGATATGCATTATGTATCATGGATATGTATAATGTATCATGTATTATGGATATGTATCATGTATCATGGATATGTATAACGTATCATGTATTATTGATATGTATCATGTATTATGGATATGTATCATGTATCTTAGACATGTATCATGTGTCATGGATATGTATCATGGATATGTATCATCTATCATGGATATGTATGATGTATCATGTATTATAGACATGTATCATGGATATGTATCATGTATATGTATCATGTATCATCGATATGTATCATGTATCATGGATATGTATATGTATCACGAATATGTATCATGGATATGTTTCATTGATATGTATCATGGGTATGTATCATGTATCATCGATATGTATCATGGATATGTATCATGTATCATGGATATGTATCATGGATATGTATCATGGATGTGTATCATGGATATGTATCATGTATCATGTATATTTATCATGTATCATGTATCATGAGTATGTATACTGGATATGTATCATAGATATGTATCATGTATCATGTATAAGTATCATTGATTATGTATCATGTGTTATCTATCATGTATCATTCATATGTGTGTTGTATCATGGATATGTATTATGTATCATGGATATGTATCATGGATATGTATCATGTATCATGGATATGTATCATGTATCATGTATTTGGGTATGTATCATGGATATGTGTCATGGATATGTATTATGTACCATGGTATGTATCATTGTATCATAAATATGTATCAGGGATATGCATTATGTATCATGTATAATGTATTATGGATATGTATAATGTATCATGTATTATGGATATGTATCATGTATCATGGACATGTATCATGTGTCATGGATATGTATCATGGATATGTATCATTGATCATGGATGTGTATCATAGATATGTATCATAGTTATGTATCATGTATCATGGATATGAATCATTGATATGTATCATGGATATGTATATGTATCATGGATATGTATCATGTATCATCGATATGTATCATGTATATATATGTATCATGGATATGTATAATGTATTATGGATATGTATCATGGATATGTATCACAGATATGGTTTATGTGTCATAGATAGGTATCATGGATATGTATCATAGATATGTATCATGTAGGATGTATAATCGATATGTATCATGGATGTGTATCATGGATATGTATCATGGATATGTATGATGTATCCTTTATAATCGATATGTATCATGTATCATGGATATGTATGATGGATATACATATGTATCACATATATGTATCATGAATATGTATCATGGATATGTATCATGCATCATGGAAATGCATGATGTATCATGTATCATGGATAAGTATCTTGGATATGTATCATGTATCATGTATATGTACCATGGATATGAATCATGTATCATGGATATGTATCATGTCTTATCGATATGTATCATGTATCATGGATATGTATGATAGATATGTATATGTATCACGAATATGTATCATGGATATGTATCGTGGTTATGTATCATGTATCATGGATATGTATCATTGATATGTATCATGTATCAGTATTATTGATATGTATCATGTATCATCGATATGTATCATGTATCAGTGATATGTATCCTGTACCCTGGATATTTATAATGTTAGCAAGTATCATAGATATGTATCATGTATCATGAATATGTATTATGGATATGTATCATTGATATGTATCATGTATCATTGATATGTATCATGTATCATAGATATGTATCATGGATATGTATCATGGATATGAATCATTGATATGTATATGTATCATGGATATGTATTATAGATATGTATATGTATCACGAATATGTATCATGGATATGTATCATTGATATGTATCATGTATATGTATCATGGATATGTACTATGTCTTATCGATATGTATCATGGATATGTATGATAGATATGTATATGTATCACGATATATATATCATTGATATGTATCATGCATGTGTATCATGGATATGTATCATGTATCATGGATGTGTATCATGGATATGTATTATGTATCAGGGATATGTATCATGGATATGTATCATGTATCATCAATATGTATCATGTATCAGTGATATGCATCATGTACCCTGGATAGTTATAATGTATCATGTATCATGGATATGTATCATGTATCATGAATATGTATTATGGATATGTATCATGTATCATGGATATGTATTATGGATCATGGATGTGTATCATGGATATGTATCACGGATATGTATCATGGATATGTATAATCTATCATAGATATGTATCATGTATCATGTATATGAATAATTGATATGTATATGTATCATTGATATCTATCATGGATATGTATCATGTATTATTATTATGATATGTATTATGTATCATGTATCAACGATATGTATTATGGATGTGTATCATAAATATGTATCATGGCTATGTATCATGTATTCTTTATCATCGATATGTATCATGTATCATGGATATCTATGATGGATTTACATATGTATCACAGATATGTATCATGAATATGTATCATGGATATGTATAATGTATCATGGATATCTATGTATCATGTATATGTATCATGTATCATGATATGTATCATGTATCATCGATATGTATCATGAATATGTATGATGGATATATATATGTATCACAGATATGTATCAGGAATATCTACCATGGATATGTATCATGTATCATGGATATGTATCATGTTTCATACATCATGGATATGTATCATGTATCATGAATATGTATGATAGATATGTATATGTATCACGAATATGTATGATTGATATGTATCATGGATATGTATAATGTATCATGGGTATGTATGATGTATCATGGATAGGTATCATGGATATGTATTATGTATCATGGATCTGTATCATTGATATGTATCATGTATCATGGATATGTATCATGTATATGTATCATGTATCATAGATATTATCATGTATAATGACTATCTATATTCTAGATATGTATCATGTATCATGGATATGTATCATTAATATGTATTATGTATCATGGATATGTTTCATGTGTTATCTATAATGTATCATACATATGTGTGTTGTATCATAGATATGTATCATGTATCATGTCTATGTATAATGTATACTCCATATGTATCATGGATATGTATCATGTATAATGTATCATGGGTATGTATCATGTATTTGTATATGTATCATGGATATGTATCATAGATATTTATCATGTATCATTTATCATGGATATGTATCATGGATATGTATCATGGATAAGTATATGTATCATGGATTATGAATCATGTATATGTATCATAGATATCTATTATGTATCATGGACATGTATCATAGATATGTATCATGTATCATGGACATGTATCATAGATATGTATCATGTATCATGGGTATGTATCATGTATCATATATATGTATCATGTTTCATAGATATGTATCATGGATCTGAATCATTGATATGTATATGTATTAGGGATAGTTATCATTGATATATATATGTGTCATGGATATGTATCATGTATATATATATATATATACGAATCATGGATATGTATTATGTATCATAGATATGGTTTGTGTATCATAGATATGTATCATGTATATGTATCATGTATCATAGATATGTATCATTATATGTATCATGTATCATTGATAGGTATCATGTATCATTGATATGTATCATTGATATGTATAATTTATAATGTATCATTGATATGTATTATATTTATGTATCATGTATCATCGATATGTATCATGAATATGTATCATTGATATGTATAATTTATAATGTATCATTGATATGTATTATATATATGTATCATGTATCATCGATATGTATCATAGATATGTATCATGAATATGTATCATGTATCATGTATCCTTTATCATCGATATGTATCATGTATCATGAATATGTATCATTGATATGTATCATGTGTCATGGATATTTATGATGTATCATGTATCATAGATATGTATTATGTATATGTATCATAGATATGTATCATGGATATGTATCATGTATCATGGGTATGTATTATGTATCATCGATATGTATCATGTATCATGGATATGTATGATAGATATGTATATATATCACGAATTTGTATCATTGATATGTATCATTGATATGTATCGTGGATATGTACTATGTATCATGGGTATATATGATGTATCGATGTATCATGGATATGTATCATGGATATGTATCATGTATCATGGATATGTATCATGTATCATCGATATGTATCATTTATGAGTGATATGTATCATGTACTCTGGATATTTATCATGTATCATGTATCATGTATCATGGATATGTGTCATGTATCATGAATATGTATTATGGATATGTATCATGTATCATGGATATGTATCATGGATGTGTATCATGAATATGTATCATGGATATGTATCATGTATCCTTTATCATCGATATGTATCATGTATCATGGATATGTATGATGGATATACCTATGTATCACAGATACGTATCATGTATCACAGATATGTATTGTATGTGTTGTATCATGTATCGTGGATATGTATCATGGATATATATCATGTATCATGGATATGTATCATGGATATGTATTATGTATCATAGATATGTATCATGTATTATCGATTTGTATCATGGATATGTATGATAGATATGTATATGTATCACAAATATGTATCATTGATATGTATCATGGATATGTATCATAGATATTTATCATGTATCATGAGTATGTATACTGGATATGTATAATGGATATGTATCATGTATCATGGATGTGTATGATGAATATGTATCATGTATTATGTATCATGGATATGTTTCATGTATTATCTATCATGTAACATACATATTTGTGTTGTATCATTGATATGTATCATGGATATGTATCATGTATAATGTATCATGGATATGTATCATGTATAATGTATCATGGATATGTACCATGGATATGTTTCATGTATCATGGATATCTATCATGTATCATGTATTATGTATCATTGGTATGTATCATGTATAATGTATTATGGATATGTATCATGTATCATGGATAGGTATCATGTATCATGGATATGTATCTTTGATATATATCATGTATCATGGATCTGTATCTTTGAGATGTATCATGTATCATGGATATGTATCATAGATGTGTATCATGTATCATTTATCATAGATATGTGTTATGTATCATGGGTATGTATCATTTATTATCTATCATTTATCATGGATATGTATACTGGCTTTGTATCATGTATCATGGAAATGTATCATGGATATGTATATGTATCATAGATTATGAATCATGTATATGTATCATAAATATCTATTATGTATCATGGACATGTATCATAGATATGTATCAAGTATCATGTACATGTTTCATAGATATGTATCATGGATATGTATCATGTATCATAGATATGTATCATGTATCATAGATATTGATCATTGATATATATAGCTCTCATGGATAGGTATCATGGATATGTATATGTATCATGGATATGTATCATGTATCATCGATATGTATCATAGATATGTATTATGTATATGTATCATATATGTGTTTTATATCATAGACATATATCATAGATATGTATCATGAATCATAGATCTGTATCATAGATATGTATCGTGTATCAGTGATATGTATCATGTATATGTATCATGGATATGTAGCATGTATCATGGATATGTATTATGGATGTGTATCATGAATATGTATGATGGATATGTATAATGTATCATAGATATGTATCAAGGATATGTATCATGGATACGTATCATAGATATATATCATGTATCATATATCATGGATATGTATCACGAATATGTATCATGGATATGTATTATGTATCATAGATATGTATCATGGATATGTATCATGTATCATGGATTTGTATAGTGTATCATGTATCATGGATATGTATCATGTATCATATATATTTATCATGTATCATGGATATGTATCATGGATATGTATCATGTATTATGTATTAATTATGTATCATGTGTTATGTTTCTTGTATCATATATATGTGTTATGTATCATAGATATGTGTTATATATATGTATCACAGATATGTATCATGTACAATGGATATTGTCATGTATCATGATAATGTATCATGGATATGAACCATTGATATGTATTAGTATCATTGATATGTATCATGTATCATGTATAATGTATCATGTATAATGTATCATGCATATGTATAATGGGTATGTGTATGTATCATTGCTATGTATCATGGATATGTATAATGTACCCTGTATCATGGATATGCATCATGTATCATGTATCATGGATATGTATCATGTATCATGGATATGTAGGATTAATAGGTATTATTTATATGTATAATAGATATGTATCATGTATATGTATCATGTATCATAGATATGTATCATGAATATGTATATTATCATGTATCACTGATATGTATCCTGTATCATTGATATGTATCATGGATATGTATCATGTATCATGGCTATGTATCATGGATATGTATTATGTATCATGGATGTGTATCATGGATATGTATCATGTATCATGATGTGTATCATTGATATGTATTATGTATATGTATCAAAGATATGTATATGTATCATGAACATGTATCATGGATATGTATCATTGATATGTATCATGTATCATGGATATGTGTGATGGATATGTATCATGTATCTTGGATATGTATCATGTATCAGTATTATGGATATGTATCATTTATCATGTATCATCGATATGTATCATGTATCAGTGATATGTATCATGTACCCTGGATATTTATCACGTATCATGTATCATGGATTTGTACCATGTATCATGGATATGTATTATGGATATTTATCATGTATCAGTGATATATATCGTGGATATGTATCATTGATCATGGAGGCCTATCATGGATATGTATCACGGATATGTATCATGGATATGTATTATGTATCATTGATATGTATCATGTATTATGTATCATGTATCAGAGATATGTATCATGTCTCATAGATATGTATCTTGTATCATGGATATGAATCATTGATATGTACATGTATCATGGATATTGATCATGGATATGTATATGTATCATGTATCATGGGTATGTATCAGGTATATTTATATTTGTCATGGATATGTATCATGTATTATGGATATGTATCATGGATATGTATCATAGATATGATTTATGTATCATAGATATGTATCATGTATATGTATCATGTATCATAGATATGTATCATGTATCATTGATATGTATCATGTACTATTGATATTTACTACGTATCATTGATATGTATCATTGATAGATATAATTTATAATGTATTATGTATAATGTATTATAATGTATTATGTATAATGTATTATGTATCATTGATATGTATGATGTATCATGTATCATGGATGTGTATCATGAATATGTATCATGTATCATGGATATGTATCATGTATCCTTTATCATCGATATGTATTATGTATCATGGATATGTATCATCTATCCTTGATAGGTATTATGTATCATGTATCATGGATATGCATCAAATTATCATGAATATGTATTATGGCTATGTATCATGTATCATGGATATGTATCATTGATATCTATAAAGTATCATGGATATGTATCATGTATCATTGATATGCATCAGGTATTATGTATCATGTATTATAGATATGTATGATGCATCATGGATATGTATGATGTATCATAGATATGTATCATGGATATGTATCATGTATCATATATCATTGATATGTTTCATAGATATGTATCCTTGATATGTATCATGGATATGTATCATGTATCATGGATATGTTTCTGTGATATGTATCATGTATCATGGATATGAATCATGGATATGTATCATGTATATGTATCATAGATATGTAGCATGTACAATAGATGTTTATCGTTTTCAATACTCTCATTGTATTCTTCATCATTTGACATCCTCTCATGCCATTCTTCATCATTTCAATTTCAGTTCCCCCCAACTCGTTTTTCACTCTCCCCCAACCCTGAGAAATATTTTAAGTTAAAAAAAAAAGAAAAAAATTTGGTCGACCCCTAAAATTTTCCCCGACCTCTCAATCTCTTCAGCCCCCCCCCACTGATATTCTTCACTTTTTTCAATCCCCTCATGATATGCTTCATCATTTTCAATTCCCTCATGATATTCTTCATCATTTTCAATCCACTCATGCTATTCTTCATCATTTTCAATCCCCTAATTATATTCTTCATCATTTTCAATCCACTCATGATATTCTTCATCATTTTCAATCTTTTCATGATATTATTCATCATTTTCAATCCTCTCATGATATTCTTCATCATTTTCAATCACACCGCCGAATTCTGATACTATCTCCTCTCAACAGATACTACACTATCTCCACACTCTCAAAAAGGAGGAGGTAATGCCTAAGAGGGTCGTATCATTACAACAGAACGAGCGTAGGGAGGAAGGAATATTAATTAAGAAAAGAAGGTAGAAAGGGTGCGAGTGAGAGGGAAACAAGGGTTGTAGTGTGAGGGATTTTCTTCCTTACACTCTTTTCCTCTGACGTCATTTCTTGTTAAAATTGTGACTTGGCATTATTTCTCAAATTATACATGATAGCATTGTTTTTTTCTCAAATTAGTACTAAACAACGTTTAAAATCGAGGAAAAAGCCACTCCCCATTGGAGAAAAGTGATCAGTCGACCCCCAAAGAGTCATTTTTTTTCCGGTTCTGAGATATTACACATCCCTGGGCTGGCCGGTCAGAATGATGTCAACCGTGTGACCGTTTGTTTGGTACCCTCGGAGGAGAAGCTGTACATACATACATACGTACATATATACATACATACATACATACAGACAGGTGGGATTTATATAATAGACTAGCGGGGCTACCCGGCGTTGCTCGGGGTCATAAAAACATATAATAGAAGAAAAATCGCGTTTGTAACATCTTTATATTCAAACTTCTATTTCTCTCCCTCTCTCTATAGCCGTCTGTTTATCTTTCTACTTTTCTTTTCCCTGGTCGCCCCATTTCACTGGTACTTTCTCATTTTGTCTTTTGCGAAAGCTGTTTCTTCCCCACCATTCCTCTTACGTTGCCCAAGGCAAAAGTATGTCATATTTAAAAAAAAAGTACCACCTCTGTCTGCGCCTTCTATATAGGTACCTATCTAGACCCCAGTGTACATACTATATAAGTACTTATCTCCGCCTCAGTTTTCATACTATATACGTCCCTATCGCCGCCCTGGTGCGCATACTATATCCGTATCTATCGCTGCCGCAGTGCACATACTATAAGTATATATATGCAGATACTATATATGTACCTATCGCTGCCCTGGTGCGAATGCTAAATACATACTTTTCACCTCCCCAGTGCAAATAATAAATATGTACATGTTTCTGCCGCATGCGAATGCTAAATACGTATGTATCGCCGCACCGGTGCGCATAATATAGGTACCTATTGCCGCCCCGGTGAAGATACTATATAAGTACCTAATGCCACCCAGGTGTGCACACTACTTAAGTACCTATCGCTGCCCCAGTGCGAATGCTAAGTATGTACCTATTGCCGCACTGGTGCGCGTGCTATATACGTTCCTATCGTCGCCCCTGTGTGCATGCTGTATACGTACTGATCGCCGCCTAAGCGCATGCTAAATACATACCTATCACCGCCCTGGGGCGCATGCTATATACATACTTATCGCCACCCCTGAATGCTAAATACGTTCATATCGCAGCCCCGGTGCAAATGCTAAATACGTACCTATTGCCGCCCCAGTGTGCATACTACATAAGTACCTATCGCTGCCCCAGTGCGAATACTAAATATGTACATATCGCCACCCCTGTGCGAATGCTAAATACCTACCTATCACCGCCCCGGTGCGAATGCTAAATACGTACCTATCACCGCCCTGGTGCGAATGCTAAATAATTACCTATTTCTGCTCCGGTGTGCGTGCTAAATACATACTTATCGCCGCCACGGTGCGCCTGCTTTATACGTACCGAGCGCCGTCCCGGAACGCGTGCTATATAGGTAGGGATTGCCGCACCGGTGCGCATTCTATATACATACTTTACTTATTGCCGCCCCTGTGCACATGCTATATACGTACCTATTGCCACCCCTATGCACTACTATATACGTAGTTATTGCCACCCTGGTGCACATACTATATATATACCTATCGCCGCCCCGGTGAGCATCCAATATTCATACCTATCACCGCCCCAGCGCGCATACTATATACTTACCTATCTCTGCAAGGGTGCACATACTATATATGTACCTATCTCCAGCCCAGTTCGCATACCTAAGAACTCATACTAATGCGCCCCTGCCGTGTCAGAAAAATAAAATTGTGTTCATTCATGTAGTGTCACTATCATAAATGGAAATATTTATAGTAAAAAAAAAGGAAAAAAAGAAATTTTTTTTGCCCCTCCCCAATTTTATTTTGTATCGTCCTCAATACATAGAAATATTTACAAAAAAAAAAATTTTTTTAACACCCCGCTAAAAATTATTTTTTCATGGGGAATACATAGAAATATTTTTAATTAAAAAAAAAAAAAAAATTTATGAACCCCGCCAAGAAAATTTATTTTCCATCCTCCCCTATACATAGAAATATTTTGAATTAAAAAGAAAAAAAAACAAACTTTTGACATCTACTACACCCCAATTTTTTTTTTACCCTACATAGAAATATTCTTAGTTTTAAAAAGAAACAAAAAAAAGAAACAAATTTTTATCCTCCCCCCCCAATTTTTTTTTCATCATCGCCCATACATATAACTATTTTAAATTAAAACGAAAAAAGTTTTTGACCCCCCCACCCCCAAATTTTTTTACCGTCCCCCATACATAGAAATATATTTAGTTTAAAAAGAAGAAAAAAAAATTCCCCTCGGCCCAAAATAAAAACATTATTTCATTCCTAGATGGCGTTAAAATATTTTTTAAAAATTTAAAAATTATAACGATGACGTCATATACCTATTACTATGACGTCATGTGCACAATAATGAGTAGTTTGAAAAAAATTCCAAACCTATAACGATGACGTCATGTACCTATTACTATGACCTAAGAGAATCCTACATGGCATTAAAATACTATACAAACCTATAACTACAGTAGTTCTATCTAGGATATTGAGCACTTTTCTCTCGAACAACGCCGAGTATTTAGAGAATCAAGAAGGCCTCCAGCTGCACAATAGTCCGAAGAGAAACATAGATGGCGTTATAATATTATACAAACTTATCACTACAGTTGCTCTTTCTAGGACATTGAGCACTTTTCTCCCGGACAACGCCGAGTATTTCGAAAATCAATGAGGTTTCCAGAGAACTACTAAAATCACTCTTACCGTTCCCCCTTCTTTTTCATCTGCACAATAGTCCGAAGAGAAACGTAGATGGCGTTAAAATATTATACAAACTTATCACTGCAGTAGCTCAATCTAGGATATTGAGCACTTTTCTCCCGGAAAACGCCGAGTATTTAGAAAATCAAGGAGGCTTCCAGAGCACTACTAAAATCACTCTTACTGATTCCTCCTCCTTTTAATCTACACAATAGTCCGAAAAGAAGGGTAGATGTTGTAAAAATATTATACAAATCTATCACTACAGTAGCTCTATCCAGGGCATTGAGCACTTTTCTCTCGGACAACGCCGAGTATTTAGAAAATCAAGCAGGTATCCAGAGCACTACTAAAATCACTCTTACCGATTTCCCCTCTTTTTTCATCTGCACAATATTCTGAAAAGAAGCGCAAATGCCGTTACAATATTATACAAATCTATCACTACAGCAGCTCTATCTAGGATATTGAGCACTTTTCTCCCGGACAACGCCGAGTATTTCGAAAATCAAGGAGGCTTCTAAGGCACTACTAAAATCACTCTTACGATCCTTCTTCTTTTATTCTGCACAATATTCCGAAAAGAAGCGTAAATAGCGTTAAAATATTATACAAATCTATCACTACAGCAGCTCTATCTAGGATATGGCGCACTTTTCTCCCGGACAACGCCGAGTATTTAGAAAATCCAGGAGACTTCTGGAGAACTACTGAAATTACTCTTACCGATCTCCCCTCCTTTCATTCTGCACAATATTCCGAAAAGAATCCTAAATGGCGTTACAATATTATACAAATCTATCACTAAAGCACCTCTATCTAGGATATTGAGCATATTTCTCCCAGACAACGTCGAGTATTTCGAAAATCAAGGAGACTTCTAGAGCACTACGGAAATAACACTTACCGATCTCCCACCCTTTTCATCTGCACAATATTCTGAAAAGAAGCGTAAAGTGCATTTAAATATTATACTAACCTATCACTACAGCAGCTCTATCTAGGATATTGAGCACTTTTCTTCCGGACAACGCCGAATATTTAGAAATTCAAGAAAGCCTCCAGAGCACTACTGACATCACATTTACCGATCCCCCTCCTTTTATTCTGCACAATAGTCCGAAGAGAATCGTAAATGGCGTTCCAATATTATACAAATCTATCACTACAGTAGCTCTATCTAGGACATTGAGCAGTTTTCTCCCGGACAACGCCGAGTATTTCGAAAATCAAGGAGGCTTCTGGAGTACTACTGAAATCACTCTTACCGATCACCCCTCCTTTTCAGCTGCACAATATTCCGAAAAGAAGCTTAAATGGCGTTAAAATATTATACAAATCTATCACTACATAAGCTCTATCTAGGATATTGAGCACTTTTCTCCCGGACAACGCCGAGTATTTAGAAAATCAAGGAGGCTTCCAAAGCACTACTGAAATCACTCTAACCGATCCCCACCCCCCTTTTCATCTGCAAAATAGTCCGAAGAGTAATGTAGATGCTGTTATTCAACATTCCCCGGTAGGGCGCTTCTAGCAGTAAGCAATAAACTTACTCCTCCCCAAAGAGGGGAGGCAAAGCCTGGGAGTGTGGACCTTTTAGAACTGCACAGGACAAACCCATAGACTGGCGGAATCAAGCTTCGAAGGCCAAGACGATACCAGTCTATGGTGTGCAGTATCCATCGGAACAGATACTACACTTTGATCTTAGCCAAAAGGCCAAGACAAGGAGTGTTTATTTACCTCATCTCCAAGAGGTTAGGCACAAGGCCAGTTTTATCTTGCTTCTACGAGGTAAGATTTGACCCAAGGTCGGGTCGGGAAAGTGGGACTTGAAAAGCCAGCGCCTGAGAAGGTGAGCACTCTGGCCATTAAAAATTGCCTGGGCAGCCCCGTCGGCATTCCCTGGTAGGAGCGCCTCAGGCAGTAAGCAATAAACTTACTCCTCCCTAAAGAGGGGAGGCAAAGCCTGGGAGGGTGGACCTCGTAGAACTGCACAGGACAAATCTATAGACCGGCAGAATCAAGCCCCGAAGGCCAAGACGATACCAGTCTATGGGGTGCAGTATCCATCGGAACAGATACTACACTTTGATCTTAGCCAAGGAGTGTGAATTAATGTCATTTTCGGTTTAAAAAATGGCGTCTAAAAGCTATGTTGAATTAGAGAAAAACGGCCTAGGCAGTCTAAAATTCTTTGTTGATCATCAAAACTCATGTAAGAATTTGTTAAATAGTATTATACAATGTTTGTTCAAAGAAAATCATAGTTATTATTACTTGATTTGAATAGTCTAGTGGATAGACCGCTGTACTGTTGTATATTTCTTATAAATATTCCATTAAATATATTAAAATTTTGAGTTTGTCTGGCTTTCTTGGCCTTTTGGCCGAGATCAATATAACTATATTTATTTATTTTATTTATATATGTAAAAAAAAAAAACCCCCAAAAACCAAAAAAAACCTAAGGATAAATTTTAAGATCGCCAACTTATTTTATAATAGCCTAAGTAGGACGGCCCCTAGAGCAAATGTGGTATTATGGTGACTGAGATGATTCTAGTTAAAAATAGGATAGACAAAGGATGACCAACGACACCCATCCCCACACTTTTGATGGCCTTGTGCCTAATTTGTTTTAAATATAAATGTATTTTGTGCAAATAAATATTTCAAAGTGTAGTATCTGTTCTCGGCGTTGTTGCCTTGAGATCAAGTGTATTATCTAGTCCTATCCGATAGGTTTCGATCTTACACTCTCGAATCAAAAATCAGATTATCATTTTATTTTTTACTCCCTTTTCCTTTGGCGCATTTCCTCTCCCTTAAAGTACAGGCTGATACGCGCCCACGGTCGGGAACTGTCACACCGATTAATACTCATACTCTCCCCCAAAATTCCCCTGAGGCGCCCCACCGCCGAATGCCGACACTCCCCCTCCCCCCAACTTGGCCTGACGTGCCTCACCGCCGAATGCCGACACTCCCCCTCCCCAAATTTGGCCTGAGGCGCCCCACCGCCGAATGCCGACACCCCCCCCCCCCATTCCCAAATTTGGCCTGAGGCGTTCCACCGCCGAATGCCGACACCCCCCTCCACCAAATTTGGCATGAGGTGCCCCACCGGCGTATGCTGCCCCCCCCCCCAATTTGGCCTGAGGCAGTCACACCGCCGAATGCCGACACTCTCTCCTCTCAACAGATACTACACTATCTCCACACCTCTCAAAAAGAAGGAGGTAATGCCTAGGAGGGTGGTATCATGACAACAGAACGGGCGTAGGGAGGAAGGAATATTAATTAAGAAAGGAAGGTAGAAAGGGTGCGAGTGAGAGGGAAAGAAGGGTTGTTGTGTGAGTGATTTTCTTCCCTACACTCTTTTCCTCTGACGTCATTTCCTGTTAAAATCGTGACTTTGCATTATTTCTCAAATTATACATGATAGCATTGATTTCTTCTTAAATTAGTACTAAACAACGTTGAAAAATGGAGTTAAAAGCCACTCCCCATTGGAGAAAAGTGCTCAGTCAACCCGCAAAGAGTCAATTTTTTTTCCGGTTCTGAGATATTACACGTGCCTGGGCTGGCTGGTCGGAATGATGTTACCCGTGTGACCGTTTGTTTGGTACCCTCGGAGGAGAAGCGTTACATACATACATACATACAGACAGACAGGTGGGATTTATATAATAGATATAGTCTTGGAAGTTTCTCAACCATGAAAACTATATAATTAAAAAAAATTTAGTCCCAAGTCGTTCGGTGGAAAATCACTTTTTTGTAAGTCAATTTACTTTTTGCAGTCACTATTAATTTGCTTCCAAGAATTTACGCTAGTCTTAACATTATTTAAGGGATCATCAGTTGTTTATATATATATATATATATATATATATATATATATATAAATGTGTTAATGTATCCTAGATGCTAATCCAAGGAAACTCCGGTGTTAATACAATAGTGCTCAATAACAAGTAGAACTGTATTATAATGCAAATTCTTTTATTTATACAAACATTATTGGCTACATATGTGCATACATGTTTCAGCTGCCATTTCTTTCGAAATAGAGCTTTCTTAGGCCATGTAAAAATTGAAAATGCTGCAAGAAATAAAACAGTTTAGCAATTATTTTTGTTTTTTTAGGGTGGTAGGGAGGTGAGGAGAGAAATATTAAATTAGCCAATCATTTATCCATATTTAACTCAACATTTAATTAGTACATATACATATATTTAGATTCTACTGTTTTTTCTCTTTCATTCCAGAAGTAGACTAACCATACCATTTTATGATACGGTAATAAAACATCTAAAGATAGTTCAACTTGTGATTGAGCTGTGCCCTACCTATCTTGGAGAAGTAATACGATATCAAGTGCTAACCTAAATATAAATAGACACACACACACACACACACATATATATATACAGTATATACACACACATCTATATATACATATTGTATATATCATCTCCTCTCTCAACTTCTCTCAATTTCTAAAAATCATATTATAAACATACATATAACCATACATACACACATCTTAATAAACAATAACAAATATTTATTATATATATATATATATATATATATATATATATATATATATATATATACATGCATATCTACCATTATCACTGTCCAGCTTAACTTATATGCAAATATAACATGAATAAAGAGGAATATATAAATTAAAAATATTTAAATAAGAAAATGAGAAGCTCAAAAGTGCAAACTGTAAAATTTAGATTAGGTAAAACCTAAACTTTAAAAATAGAAACTTATAATTCAACACCCGCACCAATTAGTTAGTTTCATACATCTTCCACCGTTTCACTTTTTGTATATTATTCAAACAGAAACGTACATATATATATATATATATATGTATATATTATCAAGAAGTTGACTCTCTATTGCAGAGGACAACTGAAACATGTATGCACATATGTAACCAATAATGTTTGTATAAATACAAATGCATACTATATATATATGTATATATACATGCACATATGCATATAGATATTTATAAAACAAAGCTCGAAAGCTGGTAAAAATTCTTCCGATATGCAACACATTCTATTGATAATGATACAAGAAATCTGCTCAAATTGAACGATGAAAAAAATTCCCCAAAATCGAACAGTGCACAATCAACAGATCAAAATATTTATTTTTTTAAATTTGAAAAAGAAAGTTTGTTAAATTGTAAATTTTTAATCTGAAAAAAAAAAGAATTCCTGTTTATAAAAGCACAGATTTTATTTGATTTGAAAAAAAAATGAAACTTTTATTGTTTGTTAAATTGTAAATTTTTAATCTGAAAAAAAAAAAGAATTCCTGTTGATAAAAGCACAGATTTTATTTGATTTGAAAAAAAAATGAAACTTTTATTGTTTATTAAATTGTAAATTTGTAATAAATTTCAGAGCCAAAAGCTGAACAAAAATTAGTTTGTTATATTTCAAATCCATTCATAAAAAACATTGATTTTATTTTCGCAATAAAAATGATAAAAGAAGCATTTTCTAATATATTATTTTTTACTGCAAAACAATAGAAGACAAATTACTAAATAGACCGGCAAATTTTTTTATTTTTTTAACTAGGGGATTTTTTATTACCTTAACACCTGCGGCTAAGTGCAGACGACATCTTGACGTCACATTCTGGCGCCATCTTAGGTGCTAAAATTCAATTTTACCCAAAATATTATGAGAGGACCGAAAAGAATAGATTGAATAAACAAAATTTGATTTTTTATGAGGACGGTTTATGACAAGTAATTGTTGATTTTAATTATTATGTTTTAGAAGTATTCAAACCTGGATCCAGATATCGGAACATTTTTCACATTGCAAATGGTGTGGAGTCATCAATATATGCAACAATAATGCGGCTTCTTTATAATGACACTGTCATGACAAAACGTTGTCATCATCATCATATTCAGTTTATCGTTCGTTTTACATGCTGCCATGCGTTGGACAGTTAAAACTGTTTAAAAACGCAGATATTATTATTTGAAAAAAAACCAACTACTTTTGTTTGTTAAATTGTAAATTTGTAATAAATTTCAAATCGAGTTATAAAAAATACATTGCAAAACAACAGATTTGATTTTATTATTTGAAAAATGTTAAAAAAAAACTCTGAAAAACTAAAAATTACTGTTTGTTATATTTCAAATCCATTTATAAAAAAACACTGATTTTATTTTCACAATAAAAATGAAAAAAAATCTTTTTCTAATATATTATTTTTTACTGCAAAAGCAGAAAACAAATTACTAAATAGACCGGTGACTAGTAATTTGTTTTCTGTAAACAAGGGGACTATTTTTTTTTTACCTTAACACCAGCAGTAAAATGCAGACGACACATTGATGTCACATTCTGCTGCCATTAATCTAAATGAATAAATGCAAAAGTTTCTTTCATTCAACACTTCTATATTACAGTTATTTATCTACCTCCCACAGCGGTAAGATGTGATACAAGGTCGGAAAGTGGGATTTGAAAAGCCAGCGCCCGAGAATTTGAGCACTCTGGCCGACAAAAAATGCCTGGGCAACCCCGGTAGGGGCGCCTCAGGCGATTAGCAATAAATTAACCCCTTCTCAAAGGGTGAGAAGGCAAAGCCTGGGAGGGTGGACCTTCTAGAACTGCACAGGACAAACCTATAGACCGGCGGAAATCAAGCCCCGAAGGCCAAGACAATACCGGAATATAGGGTGTAGTATCCATCGGAACAGATACTACACTTTGATCTTGACCAAAAGTACGATGGTCTAATTTGCATATCTATTTTTAAGCACTTCATAATTAATTAATATTTGATTTTATTCATTTCTAAGTTTATTGTACTATCTTATCTACATATGTGCAATAGTTTCGTTAATATCAATAGTTAATTAAAATGATTTAATCCTAAAAATGGATAACTTAAGAAAAACCGCACGTGAGAATTCTTACCGACTCTGGGAGAAAGAAAAAGGGAGGAAGAGCGTGACTAGCTTGCTACTGATTAGTTTTCTCTCTCTCTCTCTCTGACTGGCTAATGTGTCTGTCCCCTTTCCCTCTCTTCCTCTTTTCCTTCTTCTATGACGCCATATTATTTTTTTTGCTTGCCCCCTTACTCTACAACGCCGTATTATTATTTTTTTTTAAATTAACGTCTGATGTCATTGCGATACTACACTTTGATCTTAGCCAAAAGACCAAGGAACTATAATAAAATATTGTTTTTATGGCTAGGCATTTTTAAATGAATTATAAATAAAACTGAGTTAATCTATGATTGTATTATCTTTTAATGGGATGGTCAGTGTAGTATCGGTTATGTTATCATAGGACCGCTCTCCCAGGAATTATATTCTTTTTTAAGGGGGTGGAGGTAATCCTCCTTTGAAGGCAGGTTTATGTAGTATCTGTATTGTCATGAGACCATTTTCCCAGGTACTACCTTCTTCTTTTTTTAGAGGGGGGTTAGTATAGTATCTTTTTTGTTGTTCCTTCTTTTATGGGGAAGATCCTCCCAGGTTATTCCTCCTCGATTTTGGAGATGGTATTGTAGTATATGCTTTATTGTAATAATAAAATCCTACCAGGCATTACCTCCTCCTTTGAGGGTCAGTGTATGTAGTTCGTTGATTATGACATCCTCAGTCTAGCAAAAATATGCGACCGGAGTAGGTACTAAAATTCAATTTTACCAAGGAAGAGTATTACTTATAATTATATTTATCCAAACAAAAATTTTGCCAACCGATGAAATTACCTATGAAATAATTTTTAGTTTTCAATTTAAAACTATTCTCGAAAAGGACTTTACTTAAAGATTGTCACTTAAAAAAATCTTTTTAAATCCATTTTTGTCAACAAAAATTTCGAAACTATTGGTTACTTCCTCAAAACGAAATAATGTATTTTATATATTTTTACTTAATTCTTTTTATTGCTGGTATCTTGGCCTTGTTCATTCAGGTCACCCCAGTTACTGGTATATCTCCTCAAAAATAATTAATATTTGTATTTTTTTGGCTTGAACTTCTTTAAACCTAGTGCTTTGAAATTAATTGAATCAATTTTCAATTTATGGAAAATGAGTAAACTATCTCTCAAATAGCTATTTCCACTTGATTTGGTGATGTGAAATTACCCACTTGTATTTGGTAATATATGTTTAAAAATATATTCTTTTTCCTGAATAACTCTCTAAAGTTTCATTAAAATTTGATAATTATACCTGAATCTTTCAAAGATTTTCCAAATATCTCCGGTTAATAGAAAAATTTGTCTTAATAATGACACAGATTGTTTTCGGTCTTTGAGCTGGAATCAAAGTGAAGCTTTAGAGTTATTAATAAAACTAAATTTATCAACATGTTAGGGATATTTTAAGTAGTATGACTCCTTAAGTAAATGTGGTATTGAGGTGACTGCAACGATTCTTCTCTAAGAGTAGGATAGACAAATAGAGTAGACAAAAGGATGACCAACGACACGCATATCACCCCACATTTTTGATGGCCTTGTTCCTAATTTGTCAAAATGTATATTTTTTATTTTATCGCAAATAAATAATCTAAAATGTAGTATTCCAATCAAACTGTTAAAATTATATATATATATATATATATATATATATATATATCAATTTAGGTAAAAATGGCACCGGTAAAAATGGTATAAATAGAAAACATGGTGCAAGAAAAAAATATAGATTAAAATCACACAATGACTTTATCAAAATCTTGGAAGAGAAACCATAAGTTTGTCAAATTAAAAAGAAAATTGTATCTACATTTAAAAGTAGATGAGGAATAAAAAATGCGAATTTTATGAATAAAAGGGTCGAGGAAAATTTTATAAATAGAGTCCTGAGCGGACCTTGCCTCTATACTCCACTGGGTACAGGTACCACACCCAAATTATAGTGACTGTGAATATATGTCTACCACTAGGTACACAATGTGAGAATTCCTTCTCACACAGATGAGGGCTATGGGGGACCAAATGCAACCTTTAAAAAGGCACATCTACCTTATTCGTAGAAACTAAGGTATTGTGATTCCATCTTGCAGAACGAAGGGTTCTGTGTAACCAGAAGCCTTTTAGTTTGGTTATCACGTAGTTGGAATTTCTTGGAAATTCGATGTTAATTACATTCAGTTGCCACAAGGTTATTGCATTGCTCGAATAGGTCAACTGATAAAAAATGCTTTTAAAGTTCATAAGAAAAATTCAATATTAAATCCATTGAGTTGATAAGAGGTTGACCCTTCCCCCACAAAAATCTCAACCAAAGAAAAAAGATGGTTGTCTGGCACCGCACGTCTTCAAAATAAGTGCCAAAATATATTCCTCGGATCAACTACCAAAGGTTAACTCCTAAAGGTCACCTCTTGCTTTCGTGTAGGAGGAGAGGGCGAGTGTGAAGATTTAATGGTGCGCTTTCTCACAGCAGTGATGTATGACTATTTATAACGCTTCTGTCAGTCAGTCAGTAAATGTAAAGTCGGCTGGCAACTTTTACAAGAGAGATAGATTAACAAGTGAACTGTTTAAGACCATAAACGTCTTTGATGTACATGTTTAATATTACAGTAAATTTATCTGATTAATAAATCTGATGATCTCATCTCTCTCCGCGAGATATCATTAATTTCTTGTCAAAGTAATTACAGTATATTCGATTATATTGATTGGATACATTTGCAAAATGATGCTGGCAAATAAATCTGTTAACATATTGATATTTTTTTTTTACTGCGAAAAATATTTTTAATGATGTTGAGAATGTTGTTTGAATTAGCTTAATCTGATTACATCATGATTTTAAAATCAGATTAAAAGGTTAAACCTTTTGTTTGATCTGCAACTCAATTTTATGTGTTAACTCGTCATTATCATCATCATCATATTTAGTTTAACGTTCGTTTTACATGTTGGCATATGTTGGACGGCTTTAAGAAATCGACTTCCAAAGTAACCTATCTCTGGACAGGTCTTCATTTATCCCTCTTTCCCTCAAATTTGCAGCTCAATTTTATTAGTTCACTCATCATCATCATCATCATCATCATCATCATCATCATCGTCATCTTTGGTTTAACGTTCGTTTTACATGCTGGCCCGCGTTGGACATTGGACGGCTTTAAGAAATTGACTTCCAAAGTAACCTATCGCTGGACAGGTCTGTATGTATCCCTCTTTCCCTCAGATTTGCATTTGTTTTAAGTATTTAGTTTAAGATTAAGGTATTCAAATCTTAAAACTGTTTAAAATATTAAAATAATTATTGCTAGAATAGTTAACATCGCCTTATACGGATTTTAATATTAAAAAAATATTTATTTTAAATAATTGAGGCTTAAAATATATTAAAAATACTTTATGTATCTTAATTAGTTCATGCACCTGATAAAGTCTTTTTATTTTGATAAATGCATACTTATCTCCCTTGGATTGCAATTTAACTTTCTAGAATCAGTTTTAAAAAAAGTATCTCCCCTGACCATTCGCCTATGTCATTGCATGGCCTCCATTTTGAAACAGTAAGCATATTTTGGTTCTTCAATCATTGTTACAGAAATGATTCCCAAAGCATCCAACAGTAAACTGGACTTGAAAAACATTTTTTTGAAAAAATAAAATGTGACATTTAATTTATATTTTTGTCTAAGTAGATATATATATATTTGTTCATGAATGACTTTCTGATGAGAGGTCATTTTCATTCATAAACTGTTGTTTTTTTGAACAGTTGTAAGAAAGGAAAAAAACGATGATGATTGGATCTTGTCTTATTTTAATATTGGATTCAAATAAAATGTAATTGAAACAATTATAAATTTACCTCTTTTATATTATGTATATACATGGAAAATAGATGAAACTCAAGATTATGTTTTATATGTTTAAAGGAGCCTCTTTATGTGAGGGTTGCTTTTGTAATAGAACTCCATTACTAATTTCCTTTGTCGTTGATTTCTTCCTCTGCATTATCTTTGTTTGTTTTTCTGATCATATTCATTTACACGTATTTGATATGTTGTTTCCTGAAATAAGAAGAGCCAACATTCGCAGGATGACAACCAGTTATTTGCAATTTGATGCTAGAGAAAGTTTATGGGGTAAAGAGAAAGTTTATCCCTAGGAGAAAGGTGTGGAGGATAAATGAAGGACATGTGGAATGCGAGTTTAGAGACCAAGTGATAGAGTTTTCGGCTTCCAGATCCACTTCAGGAAGTGTGGAAGAACAATGGAAGATGCTGAAGGATACACTGTTGGATGTAACCGACTCGACGGAAGCGTCCCCAACATATAAGGTTACATGGATGTAGAATAATAAAGTTGAGAAGTGTATCAAAGAATATCGGAAATGAAGGAGTCAGTGGATAAAAGGTTTAGTGAATCAGGATGTGTATCTGGAGGCAAAGATGGAAGCAAGAAGAACAATATACAAAGCCAAGAAGAAAGCTGAACAATCCAGGTTTCCAGACATACTATAAAGGGATGACCAAAAACAAGTATTCATGATAGCTAAACAGATGGCAACGACAAATATGGATATTGTTCGAGAGAAGTGCATACATGCATTTGTAATTACAATAGAGTGTTAGTAACAAATGAACACGACAAATGGTAGGCTTCGAAATGTTACTATGAGAAATCGTTGAATACTGAGTTTTCATGGAACTGTGTAAATCTAAAAATTGCAGAAGCAGTATCTGGTCCAGCTATAACAACTGAGAAAGAAATGGTACGGGAAGCTGTCAGGAAGATGAAGGGTAAGGCTCGAAAAGCCTGATGTGTTGTTGCAGAAATGTTGATGGCTGCAGGTGAAACAGGCATTGAGATAGTCAGAGATTTGATAAATCAGGTCATTAAAGAAGAAGTTATCTTAAAAGACTGAAAACGTAGTACAATTGTAAATTGTTACAAATGTAAAGAAAAAGCACTATATAATTACAGTTGATAGATCAGGTCCTGAAAGTGATTGGGAGAATAATTGAGCAACAAATAAAACATAGATGAAATGCAGTTTGGTTTTATGCCTGAGCAAATTACCATTGATGCTCTATTTATCTTGAGACAAATGCAAAAGAAGTACATTCATAAGAAGAAGAACCTGTATTTTGCTCTTGCGGATCTGGAGAAAGCTTTTGAAAGAGTTCCAAGAAAGGTTTTCTATGTGTAAACTAGAAGCAAATGAGTGGTCAGTGAAAGTCGTTCAAAAAATTTACAGAAATGCTTCAAGTCGTTTTAAAATTAATAGCACATTTAGTGACAGCTTTAATGTTAAACTAGGAATATATCTGGATTTTGTACTGAGTCAGTTGTCTTTCATTTGTGTCGTAGTAGCATTGTCCAAGGAGTTTTGTACAGGTTGTTTGTAAGAGATGCTGTATGCCAATGATTTAGTACTTGCCTGTGAAACAATGAAAGACCTACTCGCTAAGTTATCCTAAGAATGCTATGGAAAACAAAGGTCTGAGAGTGAGTGTTACCGAAATCAAAGTGATGATCAATGGTTGTAGCATTGAAAGCTTCCAAAAGGAGGAAAGTTCCCTGATTAGTTTGTGGAAAAGGGAGTCAGGTGCAATTCAGTCCTTTGTATTGGGTGCACAAGAAGTGCAGTGGAATTACTGGTAGGTTGAGAGAAGATATACAGGTTGTGTGCATGGAGTGTGAGAAAGGTTAGATAGATGAGAAGTCTGATGTGGGAAAAGTATATCTGGATGGTGAAGCTATTGAGGTTGTCTAGAAGTTTTGTTTCCTTGATGATACCATTGAAGCACAGGACCGAGCAGCTGCTAGTGTGATTGCAAGCGTTAGGAGTAGATGGAGTAAGTTTAAATAATTTCTGCCATTACTAACCAGCAGAGCGTTACCACTGTTGACCAAGGGAAGAATCTAGCAGGCATTAATATATCTTTTCACATCAAATATTGAAAGAAAGTGGTTCAGAAAAACGAGCAACGTTGTGATATTTTGAATGTTAGGTATGTTAGCTAGTTTTAAATGATGCTTGTTTTCCGTTTAGCTGTACGTTTGTGTCTCGCACGTTGGAAGGTCATGACAAAAAGCAAATGGAAACCAAATGAAGAATGAAATCATCAGAAACTGTAGATGGGATTGTTAAATCCTAATTGAGTTTATGTCCGGAAGTTCATTCGACAACACATTGATATGCGCCCTTAGAACAAAATAAGTAACAGTTTCTCGTTATCTCCCCCTTGTTGTGTGTGTTGTATCTAAAACGTTGAATAAAGTATCCAGTGTTCAGTGTCTAATAATATTAGAGTTAATTTCATTTATTTCGAAACACGGTTGAATTTCATTCAGCCACAAAGAGCTTGCTTTTAATGACTCTGATTTCAGCCTCCACAACAATTCAGTCGCATCCATCACCACTTGACGATCAAAACAATGGCCACCACGAACAAGAGGAAAATATAAAAAGGTATAATGTCTCTAATCGAAATTTCCATGCCCATTATCAAACTTTTCTTTTCGAAGGTTATCAATTAAAATAAATGCAGCTTAGTACTTTGCACCCAACAATTAAACATATTTATTGGAACATTAGTGGTTTGGGTCTGATGCTCTACTGACTGAGATAACGAAACTGCTGTTGGAAGTGGAAGACATTATATTGTATTTAAAACATAAAACATGTTTGTTTACATATTGTTTATAAATTAAATTACGCATTTTTCCACCTGAAAAAGACAACACTATTGTAATTCATTAAGAAAACTGTTCCTGTTCTATTTTCCATGGAAGTACTTTATTTTCTTCTTTCTCAACCGTTATTAGACCGAAAAACAAGGCATTTTGGACTAAAGTAATCATTTTTTGTTCATTCCATCCCCAGAAGTAGATACATTGTTGGTAAATTAAATTTACATATTGACACGGGATGCTATGAAAAATACAAGTAACTTTTGTACTTTTAATTGTTACAAAAGTTAGAAAAGATACACATATTTATTTATTAAGACAAGGAATATAGACATTTGTGACAGTTTTTTTGGGGACATGGAATAGAAATTGAAAAGTGTTAAAAAAGAGAGAAAAGGTCTAGTTACATAAATTTACTTAGCAGGCTTTTGCCCACACTCATCAGAGTAAATACGCGGAAGTAAAATGCATTCACTACGAGTAAAACTTAAAATATCGAATGGAATGAAGACCAGTGACAGTATAGGGCTGAAAATATATGGAGGGTCACAAGTGGATCACATTAAGTACTAGATGCCTGTCCCTTTGTTTACATAGGGAGGGTTTTAATGATTAAATATAGATTGTTTACAGTACTTTAAGATAGAATAGCGAATGTGATCTACTTATGACAGAGAAACTGTCACTAGTGTAAGCCGACGCACATTCGGCGCTGTTTATAAGGTGTTGAGCAATAGCTGGTCCGGATGTGTTGACTAAATTATTTACATTATTTAGTCGACCCTTGCGTATTGCAAAAAAGGATGTGTTCTTTTATTTTGGATTCAAACTTTTGCAATATACATCCCACGTATACGGCATAGCACCGACATTTAAATTGATAAATAATATGTTGTTTTATTCTTTTTTCCTGGATGCACTAGTGTATAAATATGATTCGTTGTTTCTTACATCTGTTTACCGCAAACCAACATTTATTGGCTTATATCGCCACTGGGACTTTTTTAATCCCAAACAAAGAAAAATAAATCTGATTTGGTTCATCGAGACTTAATAACATTTTTTTTGTCCCAAACTGCCACCGGTCTTCATTTCACTCGATATTTTAAATTTTAATCATAGTGCATGAATTTTAATCATAGTGCATACATTTTAATCATAGTGCATAAATTTTAATACTTAATGCATAAATTTTAATCATAATGCATGAATTTTAATCATAATGCATAAATTTTAATCATAATGCATGAATTTTAATCATAATGCATAAATTTTAATCATAGTGCATGAATTTTAATCATAATGCATAAATTTTAATCATAGTGCATGAATTTTAATCATAATGCATACATTTTAATCATAATGCATGAATTTTAATCATAATGCATAAATTTTAATCATAGTGCATGAATTATAATCATAATGCATAAATTTTAATCATAGTGCATGAATTTTAATCATAATGCATAAATTTTAATCATAATGCATGAATTTTAATCATAATGCATACATTTTAATCATAGTGCATGAATTTTAATCATAATGCATAAATTTTAATCATAGTGCATGAATTTTAATCATAATGCATAAATTTTAATAATAGTGCATGAATTTTAATCATAATGCATAAATTTTAATCATAGTGCATGAATTTTAATCATAATGCATAAATTTTAATCATAGTGCATGAATTTTAATCATAATGCATACATTTTAATCATAATGCATAAATTTTAATCATAATGCATAGATTTGAATCATAGTGCATGAATTTTAATCATAATGCATAAATTTTAATCATAGTGCATGAATTTTAATCATAATGCATAAATTTTAATCATAGTGCATGAATTTTAATCATAATGCATAAATTTTAATCATAATGTATGAATTTTAATCATAATGCATACATTTTAATCATAGTGCATGAATTTTAATCATAATGCATAAATTTTAATCATAGTGCATGAATTTTAATCATAATGCATAAATTTTAATTATAGTGCATGAATTTTTATCATAATGCATAAATTTTAATCATAGTGCATGAATTTTAATCATAATGCATAAATTTGAATCATAATGCATGAATTTTAATCATAATGCATACATTTTAATCATAATGCATGAATTTTAATCATAATGCATAAATTTGAATCATAGTGCATAAATTTGAATCATAGTGCATAAATTTGAATCATAGTGCATGAATTTTACTCTGCTCAATGTGAACGAAAGTCGGCTTCGTAAATTTATGCAATTATACTTTTTCTCTCGTTTTTAACATTTTTCAATTTCTACCTCCCCCCCAATGTCACAAATGTCTATATTCCTTGCCTTAATATAATTTTGTACCCCTAAAAATATATTTAGATATTTATTTGTTTGCAATCTCTACATATATGAAACGAGGTATGTGTGTATATGTTTAGCTATTTTTGGAGAGTAAACTACACTGACCGATCATTATAAATTTTAGAACACAGCTTCTAAATGTATGAATGGGTAATGTGGATTCAATTTAGTTTAATGTAGTTTTATTCAAACGGGAAAACGGGTGATAGAACCCTTCGTGAAAATTCAGATACCTCTGATTTTGATGAAATTTTAATCATAGCTATTAGACTTCAATTAATAAACATTCCACAAAATTTAAGTTTCTTTGAAGTATTCTAAAAGTTTTTTTAAAAAGCATAATATAGGTAAACTCTTATTTGAAAATTCAAATATTCCGAATTTTAATTTCTTCGTCGTCGGGTTTAAGTCCCAAATTTTAGAAGTGGTTTGAGAATCAAAATCATTTCATGGATCTTATAATCGTAGTGTGACATCTGTAGATCCTTGGATTATAGCGAAAAAACGCGAGTGTTGTGTTTATACATTGTTATTTTCTTCAAGTTCCATGTCATAAATTTCTTCGTCAGGACCAGGCCGCGGTTATTTCTTTCCCGGATTCCTGTTGTATACTTCTTCGTATTGTAGTTTGTTTCCTCGAGTTCTATATAGCCGTTTCGTTGTACATATAAGCTTTTCATTGCGTTATAGTAAGAAAAATTGAGAAAAGACAGAGTTTTGAAATGAAGTTTTACTGAGAGAAAAAAGGTGAAATAATCAAAAGTACCATTTACACTAAATTGTGTAGGAGAGAGTCACACAAATATTGACCTAAATTAACTATTATATATATATATATATATATATATATATATATATATATATAGAGAGAGAGAGAGAGAGAGAGAGACAGACAGACAGACAGACAGACAGACAGAAATTTTTTCAGCGACTGTTCGTGCCAACTTCCACTGTGGGTCTCTTTTAAAATCGAATCGTTCTTCCTCACTTTCGTCCCACGTGACGTCATATTCGTGGGCCCTGATCCGCATATCGTTCTCAAACTTTCCCTTTTCTGATTCTACATGGTGACAGGTTATTCTTACTACACTCTTTCAACTTCTTTTGCCCCACATACGGCAAGGATATTGTAATCCACTAAATCATCTGTGCTAAAATCTATACTAGCAAGCGGACTCACTCGTTATTCAACAGTTACATAATCTTCTTCTTGTCTTGCTGTGTTCCTTGTTGTCTCTTGTTAAGACCTGTTGTTCGTATACTTCGTTGAGTTATAGGAAGAAAAATTGAGAGAAGACAGAGTTTGGAAATGGAGGTTTATTGAGAGAAAAAGGTTACATAATCACATGTACAATTTATACTTAATTCTTTATTCTGTAGGAGAGAGAGAGAGACAGAAATCTTACTCTAAGTAACTAGAGATAGATAGATAGATAGATAGATGAGTAGATGAATAAACTTACAGACACAGAAAGGCCATGGCCATGTGTGTCATTCAACACTTATATCACTTTACAGCATTCTTTTCAGCGATCCCAAATTTTTAGATTCATCAAAAGATAAATGTCTCTAATATAAAAAAAATGTTAACTTAGTAAAAGTTTTAAGAAAAAACTTCATTTTATTTTTAATAATTAATACATTTTAATATTAAAAAAGAAAAAACGAAAGTGACCTGTGTCGTGCAGACTCTGTTTAGAACTCGGCACTCCTAACAAAACCGGATGTTTGATGCTTGAACGCTGTAAGTCGTGTGACAGAAACTAACACAGTTTTATTTTTTCTGCACATATCGTTATGCGAATCGACCAATTAGATCTCATCTAAGCGTTGTATCAGGACCAACTGGTTAAACAGTATAAATATGGTGTGTTTCGTCTACTCCAGCTCACAAACGGTGCTTGATTCTAGTGTTGCCGCCAGGCAAACCATGCAGCAGCAACATTTGCCCTCAGTTTTCTGCTGAAAGAGAACGGCATTTTTCATTACGACATAATGATATTCAGTTACAGCAACCCTTTCCCCTCGAACTTCTGCTGGACGGAACGGCATTTTTCATTACCATGACACTAACAGTCAGCAGCAGCAGTAGCCTTTTCCCATCGAATACCTGCTGGACGAAACAGCATTTTTACCACCACAATCGATATATATATATATATATATATATATATATATATATATATATATATATATGTAAATATTTCTTTGTTACTTTTATGCTTAACTGCAAAAAATGTCTATTTTTATTATATTGATTGAATTCAATTTTCTGTTACAAAACATTGCATTTAAGCAATTATTTAAAAAAATACTTTTTTAAAAAGTAAAAGACTTTTAGCAATTTGATAGATGCCAATATACGATTCATGTAAATGTTTTTTCATTGGCATCACCGAATAATCAGATTCATTTTTTGCCTTAACTAACCTGCCAATCATGCATTAATTGTCTGCGACTATTTGTTTGCCTGTTCACGATGACAGAGTTAGACACAATGCCATCTTTTAATATGGGGAAAATCAAGCTATCTCACTCTGGATTGGAACAAAAATAAAAATTGTCCCAGTCTAGAAGAATATTAGAACAGCATATTCCTGTCTCACCCTTAAGCCTCGACTTGGGCCAGGTGAGATGAATCACCCAGACTACCCAGATGTTTCTAGTACATGTACATCAGAGAGAGGAATGGATAGGTGACTTATTCAGTTAATTATAAATTACGGCTAATTAGAACAATTAAAACTGATTTAAAAAATACAATTTAATCCCAGAACCGAGTTATATTTTAGCATATGTTTTGTGTGATTCAACTATATAGTCAAAATCTTTAAGAAAACAAATGCCCATTTATTCATATTTAGCATCACTGTGAAGTGGTTTGTGAGTGGTAAGACAGACATATGAAGAAATAAATGAATGAAGACGATTCTATGGGGATCAACAATATAAAATGATTTATTAACACTTTATAACTGGAAAGATTACTATGAACAAGAAGGATTTAATTATCTGTCGCTAATCCTTCATTTAGGCTTTCCCCTATTTTGTTGTCGTCTGGTCAATAACTCTGGCCAGATCAATCAATCTTCAAAATATCTTTTGGCAATAGAAATAACTTTAGGGTACAAGAGTTATTTCCCTTTAAACGTTGTTTCCGAGATGGGCGTGTTTATCTATCTAACAAGTCTAATAAAAGATGAAGCACATTTTATGGTGATGTGATTGTAAAACTGCTCTATTATTTATTACATGTATAGATGGATTTAAAAACACGAACCCTAACAATTGCAATGTGAAAGTATCCCTGAAATATGTCCCCTATCTGTTACATTTTTGCAACATTTTTATGAAGATCAGTCGCTAATAGACATACAAATAGCAGGCAAAATAATACCCTATTAGTGGCAAGTACCCCACCACAACTATCTATTGTTGTCTAATAATCAATTATTGGTCCCCCGATTTATAAAATCGGGAGACCTATGTTTTGAGGCATTTCCGTCTGTCTGTCCGTCCGTCCGGATTTTTCTCCGCAACCATCCATTGAATTTCTCTTAAATTTTGCATGAAGTAACTTTGGTCAGGTTAGAAAGTGACATTCTCCGAATTTTGAAAAAAATCTGGTTAGCCCCCAGGGGGTCAAAAGGCCCCAAAATGGCAAAAAATGACATTTTTTGCCCCATAACTTTTCATCCATCTATTCAATTTCTCTGAAACTTGGCCAAAATATGGAAGCAATTGTTCCTAATAGAAAATAAGTATCGCTGACCTTGGAAAAAATCTGGTCCGCGCCCCAGGGGGGTCAAAAGCCACCAAAATGGCAAAAATGACCCTTTTCTCCCATAACGTTTGATCCATCCATTCAATTTTTCTGAAACTTGGCCAAAATGTAGAGGCAATTGTTCTGGAAATAAAATGAGCATCCTTGACCTCAGAAATATTCTAGTTCGCGCCCCCAGGGGGTCAAAGGGGGGTCAAAAATGCCCCAAATTGCCCAAATTTATTGCATTTTACACTCGCCACATCGAGTCACACACAGAGGGGGACCACGCATGTGCGGCTTGTTCTAATTGGTTTTATATCAACCGAGGTTCGCGTTGGCATCATACTGACATCTAGTGTCTCTTGATCCTCCAGACCATTTGTTGGAGTGGGGTATAGTTTGGCTCTGTCCTAGGAGGTCCATCATTCCAGGCATTCCCTTCTCCTTCAGGAGGGATTGGCATTTTATTGCCGGACGCCCAAAGTGGTCCTATTTGGAATGCCAATGGGTTCATTCTCGATTATAGTTGTACCCTCCTTAAGTATCCCCTTAGAGGGAGTTGGTTTACCCCACATTTTGGCCTTGTGCCACATTTAATTTCTGTGGGAAGCAAATAAATAGGATCTTGAATTTTTTGTTGTTTTTATCAAGGCAAATTATATAACATAGACTCAGCACTTAGCAGTTAGAAGCGTTTTTATTCGTGACGACGTCCATATTAAATCTTGCAGTACATTTATTTGATTAATGAATCTGGACGTTCTCTCTTGCTGAGATATCATTAATTTTTCTCAACGTAATTAACGTAATTAACGTAATTAACGTAATTAACGTAATTAATATTCGATTATGTTAATTGGATGCAGATTAATACGTGGAATAATAAGGCCTGTTAAAAGATTAAAGATTTGATTCCGTTTTTTAAAAAGAAATAACTATGAAATATTTTTGAAAGATTCGGAGGATGTTGTTTGAATTAACTTCATTTATTTGTGTGATGTGTATCAGACAGAATGTTAAATTTAACAGACAATCAATCTTGTTATGATCTGCATCTTACTGTAAGTCATCTTTTAATTTCTTACTCACTAGGAGTTGTCACAAGTCATTACATGTGATCGCTCACTGGCAAAAATGATGGTGTTCCTGAAGTCCGTGTGACAACAAGTTCCCCCATCTTTCTAGTGCTTACTGTTTCTTTCAATAACCATTACAAATCACTTTGAGTTCTCGCAACATCTGTTTAACTTTTAGTTATCGCTTATGACGAACGATGGTTTTGTCTGCAATTTGAGTGACAGGTCATGGGCGTATATATAATATGTAGATCAGATGCAGGGGGCGTAACTCATATCAAGGATCTCGAAGTCATGTAGAGCTGCCTCCTCTGAAAACATAATAAAAAATATTTAATAATATATTTTTCTCTCTCTTTATTTCTCACTTCTCTCTATTTAAAAAATATATTGTTATTTGCTTATTCATTGTTTATTTATTTTATTTATTATTTGTTTACTTATTATGTTATATATAATGTTAATAATGTTATTATGTTACATATATACGCCCATGTCCTGACAATAATTAATTAAATAAATAAATTGAAATTAAATAGAAACACAAAATAATAATAGAAACATCACTGATAAAATATTACAACATTAATTATAAGAATGTCAACACACACACGCACACACACACACACACACACACACACACACACACACACACACACACACACGCGCGCGCGCGCACACACACACACACACACACAAACACACACACACACACACACACATATATATATATATATATATATATATATATATATATATATATATATATATATGCCAGCTCACAATCAATTTTCTGCGAGAATAATTAGCTAAATAATCCTCAATTGACTTCCAACTTCCGGTCAAAATACATCTTATCCGAGGTTGCACATATTTTTTTCTTCTTTTTCTGAAGATGAGGTGTATCGTGGAAATTCAAAGAACACAACAACACGGATATCATCCTAATTCGACAAACCACGTTAGTAAATAAACTTACTATCGAAAATTATTGAAACCTTTCAATATTGTCGTTGATTCTATTTACCTCGCTTCGTATTAACGTGTTTTCTGCCAAACTGCATTGTCATAGCCTTCAAAAAACACAACTTCTTACGTACTACGCACAATGCTTAAAGCAAACTACAACAAAAATAGTAACTCGATGTGAGTATGTGTCCGCCTGATCTTTGTGTCTTATGTTCACCCGAACCGCTGGACAGAATTGCTTGAAAATTGGCATGTTGACTACTAACCTCTCAGTGAAGGTCATAGGCTATATAAGAAATATATCACTTCAATGCTGGGGATCCCCGGGAGCACCCCCAACTGAAAATTGAAATTTAAACCATAGGTAAATGACCAAAAATGATGTATATTCCCAACATTTAATCAAATTTTGATAATATTAAGAGGGCCCCCGGTGGCACAACCCCTCCACTGAAAACTGTTTTCCTTTTGATTCAAATTAAACACCCCCCCCACACACACACATATATATATATATATATATATATATATATAAATCCAACTGTTTCTTCATTCTATCCACTATCTTTCGACCCATATGTGTATGCTGCCTACGATAACACAACACCCAATAATGGCGCCGTCGGGTACAGAAATATCCGAACATGTGGTCGCTAAAAGTGTAAAAAGCTAAGATATATAATATTATTTGTTTTACACTGGTGTCCCCGACCTTATATGAATGCCCCAAAACAATAGAGATACCGTTAAAATATTCATTAGCTTAATAGGAGGCTCATTACCCATCTTCTTTGAGCATGTTAAGGCAAGATGCACGCTACACCTACATTTAAACACAGTCGAGAAGCAGTGGAGAATAATTATTAAAATTTAAATAGTTTTCACAAAGAAGTAGTTCCTTTTTAATTATTGCGGTTATATCTTTACTTAATTCGAGAAAAATACATTTCTTTAACTATAAAAATTGGAGCTTTAAGGATGTTGTATATTGGAGTTTAAAGTTTTACTATAGCAAATGGTTTTGCTGTATTTGTAAACTTTCTACCATAGCGAATATTAACACTTTTCTTTTACAATTTTAAATTATCTTACATAGAAGCAACGTGCTGGTGTTTTTTTTTTTTTACTTAAATTAAAAAAAAAATGTTTTGTTGAATTCAATTGAGTCGTTCCACTTATATTAATGATTAAAGGTTCTATTTGTGAATTTTAAAAACAAAGATTGGAGAAATTTGTCTCTCTTCCCAGCGTTCGTTCTAATTTTCACGCCTTTTTTGGAGCTTTTTTTTTTAACTTAAATATTTTGATTTAATATTTTGTGAATATTAATATCCTTTCAGAATGTCGGTGTCTCGTCTGTCAAACATTCTTAATAAAAAAGCGTTACATGACAAAGAGGAGACTAATTATTGCATTGGATAAATGAAATAAATCAATGGCGGCGTTTGAAAATCTGTTGAACAAAGAGGATAACAATGGCTTTCTGAAGAATGAAATGGAGGAGGATATAATGAATGCCGAGAACTTTTTCTACCAGTTTCATTGAGATCCTCTCTCCACTTGAGTAGATATGGAATCACGAGGAACACAATATTTAAAAAGCAATGTCTCTACATTCTCAAATTACCCGAAGCTGAAGTGTCCGACTTTTGTTCCAGAAAATCGGCGTTTAAAAATTCTCTGCCAGATTTTGAGGATTGTATGTAAATTTACCTCTTACATTATTGAGATATTGGTTTCGAAAAGTCATCTGCGCAGCTGTACGCCAAGTGTTTGTGAATCATCTAATTAAATACATATATGTTTGTACTATCGCGGTCACGACTAATCAAGGCCAAGGGCTATTCGAGGATATGAATTAATGAGACGGGAATGAAATCAAATGTAGTTCGTATCATTGATTACTTTAGAGAGTGTTTATGACACTACTTTGTTTACATTGGCCTTTAAGATGACCAACTTGTAATCAGTAGGAAAGCAGTCACTTGGCAATGCGTTCCACAGATGGAAAGCTTATGCAAAGAAGCTCTGTCCGTGGAAATTCAGCCTGATACTAGGCACATCGAGGGAGAAAGGAACGTTTTTTTTTGTGTTGTGATAGGATGATGAGTTCTTGCTGCGGATGTCTTACAAAGGGGAAAACCAAAGACTGGAGCTCAGTCGAACACCTTTGATGAAAATAACGATAGAGTAGAGAGAGACTAGCAACGTCTCTTCTGTTAGAAAGGGGTTGTATGGAAAAGAAAAAAATCACCCCTACTTGAATACAAAGTCAATTTTATATGCCGTCAAGGCAGAAAAGAGTTATCCTCACGGTACATCCCTCAACGTGGCAGCAGTTTTATCTGGCTCTCATATAAGTAGATGGTTGCATCTAGAGCGATAGCATGATTTAACCATTTTTTCCAATGGCCTTAACAAATGACTGAATATAATTGTCTCTCATTTTACATCTGGAGGGAATGTCAGTTCTAAGAGTTCATCCAAATAAAAGGCAAAACAGGAATCAGAGTGTTGATGGTGAAAAGAACGAAGCTTGGTTTTAGAGGTGTTTAAGGTAACAATCCCGACCCTCGCTGCACCACATGCTGCAGGTATTAAGAGAGAGATTCTTGATCACCAGTACTCTTCGAGGTGCAGCCATAGACAATTGTGTCGTCTTCGTATATATCAATGAATGATCTCAGAATATGATTTGTCAAATCATTAATGTAGATCAAGAAAAGTATTGGTTCCCAAAACGAAACTTGAGCACGCCAGCGTTGATTCTATATGCTTCCACCCTCTGCTCAACAATTAGAGGAATTATTTGATGGTTGTGAAGAGCTTGTCAGATATTCCATTGCTGGCATGTTTGTTAAGCAACCTTTTCTGCCAGACCCTATCGAAGACTTTTGATATGTTAAAGGTTATTGCTATAGAAACAAAGCCCATGTCAAGAGATTCGCTGATCCTATGAGATATTACAGTTAGAACGTCAGCAGTCAACCTCGCAGGACGAAATTCATATTGATAGTAACTAAGTCGGTTGTTTTTCTAAGCTGGTTAGAAATTGCTTGATTTAAAACGAATTCAAGCAGCTTACTGATGCCGCATGGGAGGCTGATCGGTCTGTACTGAGATGCACAATACTGATCACTAGTATTTTTTAATATCGAGCAGACCAACCAGGATTTCCAAATAGATGGAAAGCGTTTCTTTTTAAAGCAACGATTGTATAATTTTGTTAGAATAGGAACAAGTTCTGGTAACAGCTTCTATAGCACACTGATTGGAATGTTTCCAGGACAAGTTGTCTTGTTTGCATCAAGGTTTCTAATATGTTTGGCAATATGTATATTACTAAGAATACTTACAGTCATAGGAAGAAATGCTGGAGTTGGTGGCCCCGGTCGCAAAGTCTAAAGTTTGCAGCAAGGATTTTGTAAAGTTTGGCTTCATCAGATGCTGAGAACGTTGATGATGAAAAGAATAGAGGTTTTACAGCTGTTCAATACCCTGCTTGTTATTTTCAAAGATTGAGGTGAACCAAACCTCTGCTCAGTAATTCTGTCTTTCGCGTTTTCAATAACCCATTTGCAGAGGTTGAGGGCAGTTTCAAAGATGACCTTGTTTTCAAGGCATCTATTATGTTGATAACGATTAAAATAGTAATATCTATGGGCGTGAACTATGGTCGGCGATTTGGTCTCTGTTTGAATTTTTTAGAACTATGACACGGCACCGAAACACTCAATACTAACGATTAACCAGTTGGATATGTAGGAGACGTTTTTCTTTGAAAATTTAATGTAGAAGAATTCCCGAGCTAAAAGATCTAAAACTATCTCAATCGGCCCTTGAGTACTGATACTCTCTGTTATTGAAATGGAAAATCAAAATACTCACTAAGCTTAGATTTAATCTTGATGGAGACAACTTCGTAATCGAGAGATCTCAGAGAGAGTAGGACGGTAGATAAGCAAGTTGTCAAGAAATAAATCAAAAAGCTTGCGAAATGTCCGTCATCATCCGGTATACGAGCAAGTTAGTCGACAATCTGGGTCAGCTATTAACAAGGGAGAAGTCATGACAATACCTTCTTTCATTATCAGTTTTGTTGGAGTAGACTTGCATTTCAACATTTTGGATATCAAAGTCACCAAGAATGCTTGTATAAGATTAAATAGACAGGATCTTGTCAATTTTACCTGAGATTCTTTCAAAGATAGTAATTCCTTCATTGTGGGACGATAAAGGCTAAATATAAACGAGATGCTGGATTTAAGGGCTACGCAGAAATATAAATGGCAATTCGGGGTCTTCATCTATGATGTCTCTACCACATGGAAAACCGTCCTTGATGTAAGCACAGATTTCATGCCCATGGCGATCTTGAGAGTCACGCGTTGACGTCATGTTACAATAACCTTAAACTTTGAAGCTATCTTGATGCACAAATGTCGGTTTGGCATATGGACATTATGTCAGGTTTGATATCTTATAAATAGATATAAACCTCTGGAAAGTGTATAGGAGACCTGGTAGAATGGGTCCACGTTAAGAGTTGGGGTTCTGAGTTGTATTTAGTTTTTGAACTTTTCATATTTAAGTGGGGAAATATGGAAGAAATCGGTAGAACTATTGAGAGTAGAAATCCGAGAACTATGAGACGATGAGTACACGGACATTTTATTGAGAACTATGAGATGATGAGTAAACGGACATTTTATTGAAAACTATGAGATGATGAGTAAACGGACATTTTATTGAGAACTATGAGACGATGAGTAAACGGACATTTTATTGAGAACTATGAGATGATGAGTAAACATATATTTTATTGAGAACTATGAGACCGATGAGTAAACGGACATTTTATTGAGAACTATGAGACGATGAGTAAACGGACATTTTATTGAGAACTATGAGACGATGAGTAAACGACCATTTATTGAGAACTATGAGATGATGAGTAAACGGACATTTTATTGAGAACTATGAGACGATGAGTAAACGACCATTTATTGAGAACTATGAGACAGATGAGTAAACGGCCATTTATTGAGAACTATGAGACCGATGAGTAAACGGACATTTTATTGAGAACTATGAGACGATGAGTAAACGGACATTTTATTGAGAACTATGAGACGATGAGTAAACGGACATTTTATTGAGAACTATGAGACGATGAGTAAACGACCATTTATTGAGAACTATGAGACAGATGAGTAAACGGCCATTTATTGAGAACTATGAGACCGATGAGTGAACGGACATTTTATTGAGAACTATGAGATGATGAGTAAACGGACATTTTATTGAGAACTATGAGACGATGAGTAAACGGACATTTTATTGAACACTATGAGATGACGAGTAAACGGACATTTTATTGAGAACTATGAGATGATGAGTAAACGGACATTTTATTGAGAACTATGAGACGATGAGTAAACGGACATTTTATTGAGAACTATGAGATGATGAGTAAACGGACATTTTATTGAGAACTATGAGATGATGAGTAAACGGACATTTCATTGAGAACTATGAGATGATGAGTAAACGGACATTTTATTGAGAACTATGAGACGATGAGTAAACGGACATTTTATTGAGAACTATGAGACGATGAGTAAACGGACATTTTATTGAGAACTATGAGACGATGAGTAAACGGACATTTTATTGAGAACTATGAGATGATGAGTAAACGGACATTTTATTGAGAACTATCAGAAGATGAGTAAACGGACATTTTATTGAGAACTATGAGACGATGAGTAAACGGACATTTTATTGAGAACTATGAGACGATGAGTAAACGGACATTTTATTGAGAACTATGAGACGATGAGTAAACGGACATTTTATTGAGAACTATGAGACGATGAGTAAACGGACATTTTATTGAGAACTATGAGATGATGAGTAAACGGACATTTTATTGAGAACTATCAGAAGATGAGTAAACGGACATTTTATTGAGAACTATGAGACGGATGTAGAAATAGTCACAAACGAGATTCTAGACAGTGATTATATCAAAGATAAAAAGTTCGTAGTATCGGTGTTTTAAAGCCGGCGTGTTCTTTGTAATAATACTTAAGAATCTGCTGCCAAAAGTAGCTTCTTTCCTTACAAATCTTTGCTTAAAGGAGAAATTCTTTTCATCTCTTGGAAAATATTGTCGATCTGCTCAGTATTTGAAAATACTGGTGATTCGTCTTCTGCATCTCCTGTGTGTCATAAGTTTTTTAATCTGTGATAAATCAAGAAGAAGTGATCTGGTTAAATAGAAGACAATGATTGTTTCTTTTAACATCTATAAAACTATTCTCACTACTAACGCTCGAAATGAATTGTTCTCTCTTTGATGAAGCCCTTTATTTTGATAAGCTCCTAGGGATGACTTTTATTCTAGATCTAAAATGGAGGATTTATATTCAATATGTTGCTATGGGTGCTAGAAAAATGATTCGATCATTCTACTTCTCCCGAAATTATCTTACTTCTGATTCAATTCTCTACCTATATAAGAATCAGGGAAGATGAAGGACTGCTGCCACATCTTCGAAAGTGCCATTCAAGGCACTCTTTCTTTCTCACGCGCCTTTACAAAGGACACCATCGACTTAAAAATCTAATAGGCTATGATCTATTCTGTTATTTATGCTCTATCGTTATTTCTATCGAAGGTGGTCGAGTGATCTATAATCGCCAATTCTTCCTTCTTAGACATTCACAACAAGAACTTGTCTTCTTACCGTAACTGAACAGTACTTTTCTTTCTTTCATTTAGGGGCAGGCGGAATTTCCATCAAAAGTTTATTTCCAAGAACTTCCTATTGTGGAAAACATTACTACGTGACTTATTCCTTGCAGACTACAACATTGTCGTCTTCAAATCCAATGCCAACAAATACTTGTCATGAACCGACCTTATAGCTTATCAAATTTCGTTATTCCATTCATCATTTTATATCCTTTCATATTATTATTCATCATTCAACTGACAATAAATCCATTTGATTGACCCTCATCATCAAGTCACTTTTTGCCTTTATAAGTGATGGCTCATTAGTATAAACAGAGGGAGGCTGAAGCCGATGAGAGTTTTTAAATTGAGTATCTTCTGCAAAAGTCCTTTTCATTCCACGGCAGACTATTTTGGCTAACAAAGTCGTCTATGCTATTTTTGTTCAATTTGTATAGTTCTTCTAATTCAGGCGCGTTGTGCCCTTAAATGAAAATAAACAGAATTAAATACGAAAATCAGTTATCAAAATAATAGGAATAAACGAAGTTTGCTTTTGCTTAGATTAGAAATAAAAATTGTTTGCAATGTAGTAAAAAATACGTCTAATTGTTTGGTTGAGTCAGGCAGCCAACGGTCTTATTATTCAATGTAATTGTGAATGTTTAGGTGTAAACATGCACAGCGATGCATGTTTAGCGGGTGCATAGATGCATGTTAAAACGACAGGCTGCAATTGGAAATAATAGTTAGCTAGGAGAAGAGACAACACAAGAAATTGTTTAGGCTTTTAGACCAGGAAGTCATTGTGAGGGAAGCAGACCATGTAAAATCCTAAAGAATTAATGTCCACTGCAGATAATAAACTTCTTGACTAGTTGGTGTTCATCAATCAAACAGCCGATAATTTTCAAGTGGGGTTGCTGAGTGACTTACTCTAAATGACAGTAATGTCTCTTTCTCCTTCCCTCTCTCCATATCTATCTATCTATCTATCTATCTATCTATATATCTATCTATCTATCTATCTATCTCTATATATGCATATATATATATATATATATATATATATATATATATATATATATATATATATATATATATATATAATATATATATATATCTATGTATACATATATATATGTGTGTGTGTGTGTGTATGTGTATATATATATATTCTAAACAAAACAGAGAATAGGGAGATTTAGCGTTTGAGTCAGCTGGCAAGCAGACTGTGAACCGCGGTGGTCGGGAGTGTTTTGTTTTGGTTGGGCTCCATGTACAGTGAAGAATTTAAGCGGACCAGTCTGTTGTCTTGTGTTCGGTTAGAAGTAACTGTAATTCAAATTGCAGGCATGTCGTTCGGCAGATAACTCAAGTATCATTGTAAGTTCACAAAATAAAATATTGTCACTTGTTTTAAAACTCAAAGTTGTAATTTTATAAGTGTTGCAGCACTAACTGAGACCACATGATTGACACTGCGACCAGTGTCGAAATCAAGCACCGAATTTGGACGTATATGTTAATTTCTACAGAGTTTGTCATTAAAACATAAGTGGTTTCTGCGTGGGAGAAAATTGCATTTCAGATTGGTGATTGTTGTATTCCTTTCTTCGTGGATGAAGGCCTGGATATCCTTTTCAGTATGAACAGCCTTAGCGCCACTCATCAGATGAGTTACTTATCCTATTTCGCATCATTCAAACTCATAGTCAAAAATCTTTCACACGCCAATTTTAACTCATAACGTCATGAGTTAGCACTAACCAACAAGCGCTGTTCAGAAATCAACGTCCTTATATATGGAGAGAAACGGATGTGATTGATAACAAAGCACAACAAATTAGCATAATCGGCCTGTTTCATCGTTTTCGCAACAAACTAAGTAAATGATTGTTATAAATCATTTACTTAGTTTTATAAATGCAAATGTACAAAGAAAGAACAAAAATAAGTCATCATGAAATAACTGAATACAAATTACTTAATTTATAAAAAAATACGAATATTTTTAGTTGCTTTAAGACATAATGAGATAGTTTATTTATATATTGATTAAAATGATATAAGATATATATTCTTTATATATTGATTAAAAGGATATTAGATATATATTCTTTATATATTGATTAAAAGGATATTAAATATATATTCTTTATATATTGATTAAAAGAAATATATAATAGTACTAACTGTATCTACCGGCGCTGCCCGGAAGTGTATTTACTTTCAATTTTATTTCGCGCCCTGTCCTCCTCCATTTTTGTCTTTTATAATCAAGTGTGCATTTATCAAAGTTACGTATAGACGAGAATCACACACAGACACAAGAATGGTGAAATCCATTCATACATTATTTGCGTAACTAAAATAGGAAGTAACCGAGGACAGAACAGAACTTACAGGGAACTCTCAGTAGAAAATAAAAAGACATTTTCTCAATCCATTCATAAGTTAAAAGACAAATTACCTGTATTTTCATTGCCCGCCCCATGACATTTCTTATAGACAGAGTTTATATACAATCCACCAACAGTATCGATTTATAGATGTGTATTCGAGGGAGATATGTACTATAGATAGATAAATAGATATGTTTATTAGAATAAGTGGTGAGAAAAATAAAACTTGGTAACGCTAGAAAAAAGTTGACTGATATATATATATATACTGAACACTTCCGGTTTAACCCCCCAGCGCTCCTGGCATTTTCTCGGTACCCGGGATTTTTCTTTTATTTATTTTTGACAAGGAGAGGAAGAAGAAAAAAAAAAATCTCTCGAAATATCAAATTGATTCTTGACAATCCGGACATTACAAACTAACACCCTTGCTGTCTAGAAAAATAAACAAACCTTTCGATCTATATCCGACTTATTTCGGTTTTGTTCTGTTTTTGTTCTTCACAGCTTCCAGCAACCCGGATCTTCGCATTGCCTTAAACCTTTTTAAAAACTCTTATTATTACTCCCAGCAATGCTTACAGCAAACTACCAATTTCTATATATATATATATATATATATATATATATATATATATATATATATATATATATATATATCTCAATATACGAGATAGAGCAATTATAAAGATAGATGAAAGAAGAGTGATAAACATGTACGAATGTCCAGATTTATTTCAAACTTCGATTGTTCAATGCAAGGTATATTCGGTAATAAAATTATGTTTATTATTCTTTCCTTAAGCCAAGGCTTTTCAAACATCAAAATCTTATCATCAGAGGAATTACATAGATAGATAAGTTAGCAGTGGAAAAGCCAAAATTCAATATTTGAAAACATATTACGAAATGGAGAGTGAAAAAAAAAAGTTCGTGTAAAAAAGATATGGGATTTGTCCAGCTGGTAATTGATAAGGTGCCCAATGAAAGGAGATTTAGATGGAGAAGAAGGGTTTTCGTGAAAGCAGCATGGAAAAGCGTTCAAAAATGAAGTAACTCCAATAGTGAGATGTTCAGTTCAAATCGTAGGTGGAGCGCACTTAATCGGAATAAATATGAGAAATCGAGCCATTTAAAAAATTCTTCCTGGGCCGGAGTAGGAATTAAAGTTGGCGTGAAATATTTAAGCAATTCTAAAAAGAAATCCTTTAGTTAAAGACGAGGCCAAATGAGGAAAGGCGGTGGAAAAAGGAAAAGTAAAGCATAAAGGGAAGAAGGTGGAGGGTTATATATATATATATATATATATATATATATATATATATATATATATATATATATATATACATACATATATATATATATATATATATATATACATACATATATATATATATATATATATATATATATATATATATATATATATATATATATATATATATATATATATATATATATAGTAGTAAGTTATGAAAATATATTTATGACAATTAAACGACACAAAGGCTTCGGCGTTTCATTCCCGGAGAGAATCGTCAGGCTAAAATCCATTTTAGCCTGGCGAAAGCCTTTGTGTAGCTTAATTGCCATAGATATATTTTCATAACTTACTATCTAGCTCTACTCACGTATCGAGCACTGTTGAAGTAAATACTGAAAATTGATACATAAAAATTATATTTCCTAATAACATTTTATGTGGATACACACATAATATATATATATATATATATATATATATATATATATATATATATATATATATAAAGTGGTGCACTAAAAGTGAACTTTTAGGAAAAGTAAAACCTATTGTGAAGAGTATACAGCTCAATATCCAGGATAAGATTTTGATCTTTGAAAAGCCTGGCTTAAGGAAAATTTAACTTGAATAAATTGCCTTTTTTGCGGAATATACCTTGCTCTGAGCAATTGAATTGAATTATGATTTGGCTTTTGCTTCTCTAATTCCTTTCCATTCTTCTTCATATATATATATATATATATATATATATATATATATATATATATATATATATATAGGTATATGTATATATATATAGCTACTAAATTAATTGGAATCACATAAAATAAAACACTGCTTGATTCATACGCTGAGGCAATAGATCAAGTAACGAGTATTTCTGGTTGTCGGTGAACAAAAAGAAAACAAAAATTGTAGAAAGCTAATTCCTCACATCCACAACTGATACTGTGGATGTTATCTGTTTTCAGCCATGAAACTTGCCTTCCTCCGTTTTTATTCTGCGTGGTCTCGGTTACTTTGTTAATGGAAACATCGTACATGTGGTTATTTTCAAAGCTTACATTATTGCGGAGATGGTCCAGTGAAATGGAAAACGACGTCAAATGCGAAGATATCCTCCACGAAAAAAGTCGTCTGCAACTAAAGTTGTTTACAGAAATCGATTAAAAACATGGATGGATGGATGCTGAATATCTTACTAATATTTGTTGTGTTTTGTACTATTTATTATGAACTTCACTCGCCCCTAAGTCAATTTTCTACTTGTAAAAGAGCTAGATCCGCTGTAAGATGGGGAGGTACTGCTGTCATATCTGGGGAGGTTCCACTCGCAAAACTCTTTCTTGTCTTGACAGAGTACAAAACCGACTTCGCAATCTAGTAGGGGATGAGCTCTTCTCTCTCCTTTTTCACATAAGAAACATTGCTAGCCTATCTCTACTGTATCGTTATGTTCATGGTAGATGCTCGACTGAGCTCCATCCCTGCCCCCTCCCCTTTAAAACATTTACAGCAAGAAGCCGCCTGACTACAACCACAGCAGAGAACCATTTTTCTCTGTCACTGCACATAAAAAAAAAACAAGTGGAACTTCCATGAACAAAGTATCGTTTATTGAGCGTCCCATTTGTGGGACAAAATACAACAAGGCTGTATCCCAGCTGACTACAATATGCTCGTCTTCAATTCTAATGTAAACAAATACTAGTTGCGCCATATTCTTGGATAATGTTCTGCCCATTCCACCCATTGTTTTTAATCCTCGCTTAGTGTTGTCCATTCTCACACTGATGATCTCTTTAATCCTTGCCCTCGAGTACCCCGGGACTTGATAAGCGGTTACCCATTAGTAAAAAGATGGAAAGTAAAAATTATATAAAACCTTTAAATTATATTTTACTGTGATTAATATTTAAAAAATAATGAACAGTTTTGCGCTCTCTTTTTGTAATGTTTGTACCGTAAACGAAATAAGATTACTATGCCCGTGTGTTGAAAGAAACTCGAACCAATTGAAGTCGTCTGTAACATTTCAAGAAGAAAAGGACAAAAATCTGATTTTTTTTTCTAAAGGTACTTTTTTACTGAACTATTCTGATCTGGAGGTAAGTTTTAGAAAGAAGATATTCAATATTAAGTGTAAATATTTTAAAGTAAGTTGAAAGACATCGAATTGCTCATAGATTAATAGCGTTCAGAAAATATAATTCTGCTAATATGTTATTCCACTAAGCGAAAATGTAAAATAATCTATTTGGAGTAGCCAATAAAAGCTCTTTTGAGATATAAAAAAGTGTAGTGTTCCTTAAATATAATTCTGATAAACTGTTATTCCAGTAAGCGTGAATATAAAATAAAATGCTTTGAGTAGTCGTTCATAAAGCTTCTGAGATAAAAACATATTTAGGTAGAGGGAGTGTTCTTTGCTTAGGTTACAAATTTAGAGTATCTAACATACAATAGCAAGGTCGAAATATGAAATAAAAACGGTGCCACGAATGCATGTGTCCTATGAAAATGAGCGTGTTTGGTAGTAAATCTGAACGTGAGAGTGAACATTTCTTTTGGCTTCCTGTATGCATGACTCGTAAAAGAAAATATCGAGCAGGGCTAGATATAAAATTCAATGAAATTAAACGAAACAAACTCATAGTTTCTGAAAACACGCATAAGTAATTGGCCTAAATCGATGTCAAAGTAGATTCGTATATGAAGCTTTTGGATAGAACGATATACCAGTAAATAAAATAGGTGAAACTTTCACTTTACTTTATATATAACATAATACAATCAAAAGTTTGAAATAATGCAAGAAAAACATAATAGTCTTAAAAAAGCAATACTTTTGATTATCTTTGCAAATTTTATTCTGTAATTTTTGTAGAATGTCTAGTTGTATGTTTCGTAGAGATGCATACTTATTTTACTATTATGGAATATTTGCTCCCAGTTAAGAACTCTAGTGATATGGCTACCATTAAGATTCCTCGACATGCATCAATGTACTATGCCCTCGTTTGTACAATGTATTACAGTAATATTTAACCGTGCGTTTACTTATACATAGTGTTAACATATAACCTTATGAGAAAAGAAGAAAAAAAAACGTACATGGGCCGCTGCTATTTGGCAGGCCTGTAAGCTTGAACCTATTCAGACTTATATCTAATACGGAACTACTACCAGGCCTGACCTATGTATCGCCTTGATCAAGCCCTTTTTTCAAACTCAAGCGTTGACGATGCATCATTTAGATTTATGTAAGTATTACAGGGAAATAAATAAAAATGTCAGCTTTGCTTTCAGCATTAGATGTAAGTAAATAAAAGTATGTATGGATGAAGAAAATTTGTGCTCATAAACTTGCATTAGTCGAAGAAGATCCATGTCAGTTGCATTTATTTATGTGACTATCTTGAAAGGAAAAGTGGACCAAGTGATTAACTTAAAAGTATTCAAGAAAATGGAAGTGTATTCTTCCATACATTTTTAACGTCCCGGTGTGGGCAGACGGTGAAGCTCAAACGAAGCAGAAAGACGATGAGAAGGCGGAGAAGAAATATCTTCAGCCATTATAGCAAGCGACATTAGCAAGACAACGGAGTTATCTCCCTTAAGTCTCATTCGTTTTAGTGTTGTGGCATTTTTTTTTATTTTTTTAGAAAAGATGTCTTTTTTTAAATAACGTAGTTAGCTAGAACCTTGTGGAAGGTAAAAAAAGTTTTATGAGCGATGAAGAGATTTCGGTGGGAATCCACTTCGATACACAAGATTAGATCAAGGATTTTGTTCGATTCCTTTCAGTTTGTTTCGAAATTTAGATGCGTCAAGTCTGTATGAGTGGCTCTGTAGGTTGGTCAGTCTGTAACACTTCCTCTTGAAATTACATTTTCGTCGGTCTGTCAGGGTAGGGTTAGGGTTAGGGTTAGGGTTAGGGTAATTTTCGTCTGTCTGTCGTATAGGTTTGAAGGCAATCGTAACTGTCGGCTGCATAAAACAGATTTAAAATGGAAATATAGTTATAAAGTTTTCTCCATTGTTTTTTTTTTAAATAAAATATTTATCTTTTCCCACGTTTTCCTGTGTAATCATCATTTTTACTGTTTTATTTTCATCGTTTCAATAAAATATTTTCATCGGTTTTATTCCTATTTACTTCTCACCACTAAGGGAAAGTTAGACACAAGGTCGGTTTTTAATGAGGGGAATTTCAAGCTGCCTCCCAAAGGGGTACTTTGGACTGGAACAAAAATAAAAATTGCGTCAGTCTAGAAGGATTGCTCCTACACCGAACAAGGACAGGATAGACAAAGTGTAACATCAGAACAAATACTACACTTTGTTTTATTTATTTCCACAAACTATAAAGATTTACATTCGGAACAAATTAGGCACAAGACCATCAAAAGTGTGGTGAGTATAGGGGTCGTTTGTCATCCTTGGTTAAAAATGATAAAAATCTCTGTTCTACTCTTAACTAGAATCAGGAATTCTTGGCCTTTTGGCTAAGATCAAAGTGTAGTATCTGTTCCGATGGATACTGCACCCCATAGACTGGTATTGTCTTGGCCTTCGAGGCTTGATTTACGCCGGTCTATGGGACGGTCCTGTGCAGTTCTAGGAGGTCCACCCTCCCAGGCTTTGCCTCCCCTCTTTGGAGAGGAGTAAGTTTATTGCTTACTGCGTGAGGCGCCCCTACCGGGGAATGCCGACGGGGCTGCCCAGGCAATTTTTAAACCCCACTTTCCCGACCCGACCTTGGGTCACATCTTACTTGTGGGAGTAAGATAAAAACTGGCCTTGTGCCTAACTCCTGGAGAGGAGTAAATCAATACTCTTAACTAGAATCATCTCAGTCACCACAATACAACATTTACTCTAGGCGCCTAATTTGTTTGAAATGTTATTTTCCATAAATATATTAATATACAGAAATTCATTCAATAGGTCAAGTGCTTGTAAAAATTCACATGCTGATATTTTTTATACTTTTAACGCAAATACGTTACACTTGAGTAGGTAAAGCAAAATAAATTGTTTGGGATTATTTTCCTAACTATAATTCTTTTCAAATCGTTTATTTTGCCATCTGCTACGTTTGCCGGTTTGAAATAGAACATTCTTTGATCTATCACGCTTAAGCTGTAAATAGCATTTCCATCATCGTTGAATGCTTGACGAAAACCTTATTTAGAATGCGTCCACGGATCGCTATAAGAGGCTCTGGCCGCCCGTCGATCTTTAGTTTTGAAATAAGATGTTAATTGCTAAACGCGCAGATTGAAGAAACTCTTCTTCAGACTATCCGTTCTTGTTTAG
>OY744526.1:149132387-149338538 GCA_963556195.1 Sepiola atlantica
ATTTTCTCTCTTCTCTTTGTCTCTGAAAATCAACTCCCTTCTTTCCATCAGCCGTTTTATTTATCTCAGTTGGTCTTGCTATATGCTAATTAGTTCTTCACACATGCAGATCAGCTCCAATTATAAAAGTCTACAATTTTAAAGAGAAGTCCTTTTTTACTCTGGCAGATGGGCAGTCACGACATGCGAAGCATCGCATTCTCTTTTCAGCTGGTAAGTGTTCCTCTTCAGTGTCACAATTATATAATCAGCAGTAGCTGCAATAATATATTGTAAATTAAAAAAAATACTTTGCTCAAAAATATATAAGCTCTGGTGATTACAAATAAATGTAATAGGAATTCTCAATGTTCAAATTTATATAAACTTCTCAAGTAATCTTATATATCGTTTATCTAAAGTAGAGTTGGTTAGAACTCGTATCTTTGTCTTAAATATTCTTTTTCATGCAAGTTTCTTACTTATGACAAATATTTTTATCTGTTCTTAAAACAGAAAAATGTATTTAATTCTGGTCGATATATTTTTGATGAGTCATGAATAAAGGTTACTCTTACACTCAAATAGCCTCCCACTGCCACTCATGACCATCGAGAACAAATTTAATGAGGCACATTTTGTGATATTGACCGCCTTCTTACATTTCCAACATTACTACATGAGCACAATGTAGTATTTTGTGCGTTCATGTTATTCATCGTTTTTGTTAATTTTCGTTTTGCCCGACACTTTTGAATGTCAACAAGTGGTTACAGAATCAATGTTGGAGTAACAGTAAATCGAAAGATTGTATTTATTATTCTTACTCTTACGTGAAAACGCATGCCATTTAATTAATTAGTTCAATTAATTAAAAAAATATGTACATTAGATCTATTTTTATTTTAATTGAGTAATTATTTTTCATAAATATATTACTCTATTTGAAAAAGAAATCTAATACAAGTTTTAAAGCTGCAACTCACATGTCACACAATTACACTGGGTTTCATGCCATATAATCGTCAGATGTTTTTTCTGTTTTAGTTCTTATTTAGATTAGGGGCATGAAATATAATGTTGGCACATGCGAGTCAGTTGTAACTCTAAAAATTATGTATAGTGACTGGGAAAATCATCTAATGGGTAATAAGTTTTCTACAATTCATATGACGTTTCGGCTCAATTTATACCCTCTTCAGATATATAGAAGCTAAGTAAAAGTTTTTAATTTGTAGAAAGCTTTACAGGTTAATAAGCTAAAATTTATGAGAAACAGAGAAATAAAAAGAATATATAAGAGTGGGAAAAAGAGACGGAAAAGAAAGGAAGGTACATTGAATAGTAAATGTTCTATTCTCTATATTGACCAATCCTAGAGCGTTTAAGCTAACCGATGGAAAACTTTCTGGAAGCAAACAAAAGCAAATGAAAACATGTTTATCAACAGGACGAAAGAGAACATAGCAACATTAGGTGCAAGCACAGATCTACCACTCTTTCGCTTATCCGACCGACGATTCTTCTTCTTCTTCTTCTTCTTCTTCTTCTTCTTCTTCTTCTTCTTCTTCTTCTTCTTCATCATCATCATCATCATCATCATCATCATCATCATCATCATCATCATCATCATCATCATCTTCTTCAAGCCCTTCCACTCAACTTTGGGCATAGACTGCGAAGCAAGTTTCACCAAGTATCCCGGTCATGTGCAAGCTTTTCTAACAATTCCAATGTATAACAGTCCTATTCACATCTGCCTCCAGATCACGGCGCCAGATTAATTGGTCTGCTATTCGATTTTCATTTCCTTGCCTGTTTTAAAAGTGGAGTGATCATGCATTAGCTGGAGGGATACAAAAAGTGTGGCCGATCGTTCGCCGTCTTCTTCATAGGATTTCTTACCCTATCAGCCGTTTCGCTGTTGTTCTCCTGTTGATGATTGATCAGTAAACTCTAGGGATTCTCCGTTGACAAAAGTATGCAACATCGTCACGGTGAAGATAGCTATTCTCTCTGTCCCTGCTTGATAGGACAGAACGGGATTCACCCTCGCATTGACGATCCCTAGATTTATGGACAAGTTTGAGGTTCGCCAGACTATCACTTACACTTTATTATTTTCGACCCCAAACTGCGTTATTATTTGGCTGATATCATATGACATCATTCAATCTCCTTTTATCGACACTAACAATAAGAAACAAGTTGTTACGTTATGATACATGTTTGTTGAGCAGTAGCAACGCTACCTATCTGCAAACATTCCAACTGGAGGTACCAGAACCTTTTATTAGGCGGAAAGGATAGTTTTAGCAACACTCTGGAAGTCTACTATAACTAAGAAGTTATTAGTATTCCTTTACTTAAAATGTTGTCAGAAAAATAATATAGAGTTGTTCATAACAATATATATTGGATAGATAGTGAACGTTTACTTCAAGTTAGACAATTTTCAAAGTTTTGGTAATTAAAAAAATTAAACACATTGATTTACAAATAGTATTCTTTCGTGAGGGAGAGTGTTGTATCAGATTGGGTGGAAGTGTGGGTGAGATGCATGTGTCAGTACCATTGCCACTATGAACAACTAGAAATATAAAATACATACGAAAATATTGAATTCAACTGCTTAACTAGCATTCTCGTTTCTTGTTATTCATTCTACGCCAGGTTTCTCAATTTATTTTCCAATGTAAAAGCCAGGTTATGATTACCCTTTAATGATCAAGGAGAAGTTTTGTGAAATCTACAAGATAAGTATCTTTTGTCTATCGGCAGTGGGAATATTTGTTTAGGAATCAAGGAAAGAAGAACGAAATAACAGAATTGAGATTTACATATTTTTTATTTGATTATGTTGCAAAGGTTTATACTATTTCTTTTAATTACTGTGTGAGTGCCAACGTGTATGGATGTACATCCAGCTATTTTGTTTTTAGCATTCTCAAATAATACTGTTGCGGTTGTTAAGAGATTACTCCTAGGGGGTTAGGGTAAGTGGTACTAATTGTGACGAAAAGTGTGTTTGGTCAAGTTTTGGAATTTTTATAGTGAAGAATACGTTGATGGAATTCGAATACAATACTGTGAGATTTGAAAAATAAATAAAAGTGATTTGTTGGGTAGTTCAGGTATGTACAAAACAACACTTGAAGAAATACATGCGAGGGAATCAGAAAATGTCAAAGCGGACTTTGTAACTAGATAACGAGGACGTCTTTCACGCTTGCTCTAATAAGGAGGCAGGACTGAACTCTTCCACTCTATATGAAATAGAAGATAGAGATAAAAAAATTGCTACATCAAATAAATTAAGCGATGAAAGTTCCTTTTTTTTGTTTTTCAAGTCTTTAATTGTTAACCAGCATGCGAGGGAAAGATGCTTTAAGCAATGCTAGAAGAATTCTCCAACGGAAGAACAAGTATGTGTTCTCGTTTTAGTCTTATGTAACGTGACCGTAGAAAAAAAAGGGGCTAACCATGTTATACGGTATCGACTAAAATCTTGCTGTTTTGTGTAGGATTCTGTTGTGTCAACGCTCTGGTATTTTCTGGGAAGATTCTTCGTTGTCTTTTACAAGATTTTGTAGTAGTGACGTTGGTGTGTGTTACTGATCATTTCAGTGCGAGCATATCTGTCCGAGGTGACATTTGTTATTTCACAGTTTACCTCTTTTGCCGTTGGTTTGAAGGTCCCTAGGATTGAACCTTTAGTCAGCGGGTTGTTTTTTTTATTTAAATCACGCGGAAAGCGTTCTAATTGATTAATGAACACAGGATTACCTTTTAATTTAGAATTGGTCATGTGACCTGATTTTGTGGACGTATTTGTAAACATTAATTATGAATATCTCCCATTTCCACTTTTATATGAGTTACTTTAAGAGGAGAAAGAATGGAAGGAAAGAAAATGAAGGAAAAGAATGATGCAAAACGAAATGAGAGGGAAAGGCAGTGGCTTAACATGCCAGTAATCTGCTTTTGCTTATTTTCGTTTTGCCAAGCATGATATATCATTTTCTTTTTTAAATTGAGCCGTAAAATAAATTCACAATTTCTAACAAAGAAATCACATATTTTTTAAATAAAAACAAATTATATGTATGATTTAAGATAGAGAATTATCCCCCCGAATCTTAATGGGTGCTAAACTACGGATGTAGTATTTAAATTGAACATGCCATGTTGCAATAAACGATCCTGATTTATAATTACATAGACAAAAAGCGAATAGAGAGATAGACAATTTTCGCCTAGAAGTTCATCGTCGTTTTCTTTTTTCCTTTCTTTTCTGTTCAAACTGTTTCAACAAAGACGTAGACTAGTTTGTATTTTTGATAATTTCTTTGACGTCACACTCAACCTAGAGTTTTAAGCGTCTACTTTCTTTTTGTGATCATGCGCAGATTAAATAACAACCGCCTGTCTCACATCTAACAAAGAGGGGGGGAGGGGGCTTGCAGAAACAACTTGCATTTCTCAAAGATTAATTCAAATGGTTTTCACACCTTCGTTTCGCTGAATCATTGTCAATCCACTTAAATCACACGAAATTAATTACTCTGTTTTCTAATCAAATTATCAATAATACTTTTTAAGCTGGCTCCATTTTTCAAAATGTCTTTGACATTTTCAACGAACAAAATCATTGCACATTCTTAAGTAAAACAAGAAGAAAAATATGGAACGAAAGACAAATTAAGTGGAATTAAAGAGAACATAACTTATTGGGAAGTCCGTTAAAATGTCATTGGAGAGATGCCTTTATTTGAATAATTTCGCAGACAAAGGAATTAAAATAAATTAAAATTTTGTACTTCTATACTGAATTAAAAATGAGTCCTTTTAGTAAATATATAGAACTAGCAGATACAGGAATACCCGGAGTTGCCCAGGGGCTTAAATAACAAAACAAACGAGTAAAAAGTGCGTCTAACATCTTTTAAAACTTCTATCTCTCAACACACTCTCGATCATGTTACTTTTTGAACAACTCCGATGAACTGCCCCTCTACATCTTTTGCAACTGGTTCAATATAATTGAAAGAAAGATAGAAAGAAAACAAGAAATAAAAGAAAGAGTAATCAGCAGCTGGCTAACCGTTTTACATAGTTTCAGTGTTATTTTTGAAACAATTATGAGTAAGAATGAAAGAAAGCAATTTTTCTAATCTACCATGCATTAATTTGGTTTATAGTGACTATTACATTATATTTGTTTTCACCATAACCTGATCAGTGCTGTACGGATTCGTACGTGTATCTTTGGTAATTTCTGAAGTTTAGCCGGACACACAGACAAATTGAAATACGACTTTCCATTGTATAATAGATATACACGATATATCAGTTTTGTGTCATTTGCCCCAATGAGCAAATTGGACAGTTTTTCGTTTTCTTTCCCTTTTTTCTTTCTGACAATAAAGACGATTTAATTTTATATCTTCGGCCGGTGACATTCCCATCCACCCTTCGACACTTCTACAGGAATTCCTGTGATCATTTTGAAGAATTCTTTTGTGGGTGTTAATTTCGGGAACCTTTTTATTTGGGGTTTCCCCAGATTTGCCATCCGTGTTTATGAGTGATTGGCCGTTAGCGAGAGACAAGTGGTCGTTTTGAGTCCATAATTGTCTGGAAATTCAGTGGAAAAGGTGACAGCATCACTGAAGCACATGCGACCCACAGACACCTGCAGAGTGCCCGGGAAACCTAATTTTATTCCCTCCATTATGCATTAATTCTGGCCTTTTATTCAGCCAGTCTTTCATCATTTTTTCACCAAAAGGGAGTACGTCTCTCTCGTCGGTTTCTTTTCTTGGACTGGGGTTTGATAGCGAGTGAAATAATTCGGATTCCGCTTTTTTGTTAGAAGCTGATCTAACAGCGTAAGAATTCGCGGTACACGGTGGCAACTTCACTTTTTCCATTGAGTATTTTACCAGTGGTATATTTACACCTTACTTTTAATTAGTTAGGATACAAGATTAGTTGGGTTAGAGTTTTTTTGAAACCAGTTTGCGTCCAATGTCAACCCCGGATCAAAGTCTGGAGCGATATACAGCCTCGACAAAGCTTTAATTTTCCTCACTTTGATGGGTGAACCTACCATGTTAGTCAACGCCATCATTTGTGTGTTAGCAAGGGTCATTGTTACGTCAGAATGCCTCAATTTGTCATTTTCCACACAGAATATTGAAAGATATATAACATTGGAACATCGACCTAGAATAGTAGACATTCACGCAACAGCTACGAAAAATACTCGAAATATTATAAAATAGAAATAATTGAAATAAAATAATAATTGTAATCTATGAATAAATACTCTAGAACCATTAAGCTTAGACCCGAGAATATTCACTTTGTAATAATAATAATAATAATAATGATAATAATAATAATAATAATAATAATAATAATAATAATAATAATAATAATAATAATAATCATAATAGTAAATACACAGAACTAGCCAGAGAACTGAAAGGAATATGGAGCATGAAGAAAGTTAGTATAATACCAATAATCGTAGGAGCACTAGGAACAATCTCCAAAAACCTGGAGAAAAGACTGGGAGAAATTGGAATCAAACAGACCATCGAAACGATACAAAGGACGGCAATGACTAAAACAGCTGCAATCTTAAGGAAAATCCTCGAATGCAGAAACTAACACGCATAAGCTACAAAGGCTAACCAGTCACAAGGAATTTACAACAGGTAGAAAACAAAACCACACGAAGAACACCACAACAAGAACCAAGGAACATTAAACTGCAAGAAACAGCACTTAATAATCCCCCCCCCCCCAATAAATTGCACCGGCCTCAGCTATCACTACACAAAAATGAACCAAAGAAACCGAAATTACAAGAAACACTATAAGCTCCTCCCTCTCTCCCCACCCCTAATTTTTTTTTAAATTAAAAAGAATTAAAAAAATTTTTTTAAATAAGGAAAGAGAAAAGGAAAAAATTAAGGAATTGAAAGGAAAACAAGTAAATAATTAAAACATTAAAAAAAATTAATTTAAAAAAAAAATTAATTAAAATAAATATTATTTTATTTATTTATTTTTTTTTTTTTTAACTGGTGCCGGCCTAGGCTGACACCAGACACATATCTGTAGAGGGTTGAGGAGGATGAGAAGACCGAGGAGGGACAGCACAAACCAGACCTCCACTGGAAAAGTGCAGAGAATGCTGGGACCTTGGAGAGGCTTATTGCCACCCAAATCCCAGAGAAGACCAATTGTCTTTACCAGCGGGAAATCAATGGTAGGAGGCTGTTGCGATACCGCATCGTTATCGAAAAGAGGTGAAGAATACTGGAAATCTGGGGAGGCTTGTTGTCACTCAGACTCCAGGAAATACCACTGGTTGTTGTCGGTGAGCAATCACTGACGATGATCTGGGTGAGAACTCCTAGTGAGTACAAATAATAATAGTAATAGTAATAATAATAATAATAATAATAATAATAATAATAATAATAATAATAATAATAATAATAATAATAATAATTCATATTCTCGCAACAACTACCAACAATTAACGAACTTAACCCAATAATATTGTCTTGGAACTCAACGCATAACAATACATCTAAAGTAAATAAATCAGGTCGATTACCAAACACAGCTTGTCCTAATAAACATAAGTGTTGATAACTTCCGACTTCACGAGCTGGAAAACCAGATATATTAATTATACTAATAAAAAGGTGAAACTGCAAAACCCATTCCACCTGTATAGCCCTTCATTTGTTTCAGTTCGTGTTCATAGGCTACACAGCTTCATTGGATGTGAAAAAGGGATAGGGTAGAGAGAAGAGAAAAGAGGAGGACGCGTATAGCGACAGAAAGATAGACAGAAAGATAGAAAGAGGGGTAGAGACAGAGAGAGTTAGAGACAGGAACAGAGAGAGACAAAGAGAGAAAAAGATAGAAGTTTTCAAATATATATGTTACACAACGTTTTAACTTTTTTTTATTTTGTTCGTTATGGCCCCGTGCAACGCCGGGTAGCCCTGCTAGTATATATATATATATATATATATATATATATATATATATATATATATATATATATATATATATAGTAAGTTATGAAAATATATTTATGGCAATTAAGTTACACAGAAACCTCCGCGTTTTATCCCCGGAGGGAATCGTCAGGCTAAAATGACTGACGATTCTCCCCGGGGATAAAACTTGGAAGCCTCTGCGTAGCTTAATTGCCATAAATATATTTTAATAACTTACTACCTCGCTCTACTCACGTATCGAGCACTGTTGAACTAAATACTTAAAATTGATACATAAGAAATTATATCCCCTTATAACATTTTATATGGATACATGAAATGATAATTACATATATATATATATATATATATATATATATATATATATATATATATATATATATATATATGTGTGTGTGTATGTGTGTGTGTGCGCGCGCGTTATGAATTAAATGTAATTGCGAGTCAAATAAAACATCACCTTAAAGATATGACATATAGAAAAGGCGAATGTGCCAACGTGAACAACTCGGTTGATCTTGTATTCACCATAGAAATGATTTGTGTTCATTTTGTGTTAAATCTGGTGACAGTGTGCCATCAAATAACTACGCTATTTGCTGTGGCACAAAAAATATGAAAATGATATGAAGCAAAAGTAAATGGAAAAAAATAAACCATAAAAAAACGTTATTTCATCACAAAATTCCTATCGCCACTCCACCTACAATGTAGATTTAAACATCTTCGCCAGCAAATGCTTCAATTTCCCTTCGAAAGAATTTTCGATTCGAATGAGCGATATATTCGTGAAAGGCTTCTTCTGTTGGAATCTGTTTAGAGAAGATGCTCTTGTCTACAAGGAAGTTGTCTCGAGGATTGGAAAGGAAAGGACAAGGAAGGAAGCTTATTGGAAAAAAAGTCGAAGAAATTAACAAATTGCTTTATCGTGTCCGTTCCTGGACTGATTGAATTTGGGAAACGTAAATCTTGCAAAATAAAGGAAAGGTTTTTCACTTACAATTCAATATAGCTGTAGAGAGAGAAAGAGAGAGAGAGAGTGAGAGAGAGAGAGTGAGAGAGAGAGAGAGAGAAAGAGAGAGAGAAAGAGAGAAAGGGAGGGGGAGGGAGATGAAGGTGGGTGAGACAGACACACTGAGACAATCATGTGCACAAACAGAAAAAGTGTGTGTATGTAGGCGAGAAAGATGGGTAGAAACTGTAAAAGAAATATATACGGAGTCTAGCTAGAGAAGGCGAATTGTAAACTATACAATGACCTTGTGTCAGATGAGGCTGATCTGTATATTAGATGATTTAAGCGAAGTGAAAAATTGAGCATTTTCGAACCGAACATCTGATTTTAAATGAGTAATTATCATGCCAGTTAGTAAAGATGCCCAGAGGGTTTATAATGTGATAACAACAGTGACAAAACAGAAGAAAACTCAGAATGACAGAACAACGCTAAAAGCCATCAAGCAATGGTATTCAGGAACCTCGCCATCATTAGCCGACCTTAACTTAAATCAGTCTGACGTCGAAACTTTTTTTGTATAAAACAATGTTATGGTTGTTCGTTACGAGATGAATAGAGACGGGTTAGATAGAAAGATAGATAGATAGATAGATAGAGAGAGAGAGAGAGAGAGAGAGAGAGAGAGAGAGAATAAAGAGGACAAATAAGTGGAGAATAAGAGAGAGCCTGAAAGATATATTTGGTTCATTAATTCGTATTTAAGTCACGTCAATTATTTAGAGTTAAAATAACGCACAGCTTTTAGTATATTCGCCTTTTTCTGGTCCGGATTATTTTATTCTTTCTTCTCTTCACCAACAAAATATAAGACGTTCGTTCTTAGTAGCAGAAGCATCAGCAGTACTCGCCCCAATACAACTAAGTGGCAGCCCAAAACGAAAATAATGTTGGTGACGACACACACGGACGACATTAGCATCAAAATCATAAAGTACCAGGTTCGCTCCCACGCGCAGCCACTGTTTCTTTGCAGCGGGCGCATGCTAGTCCTGTAGTCGTGGCCACTTATTCTTTTGGTTTATTCGCACCGCACCACAGAGAGAGAGAGAGAGAGAGAGAGAGAGAGAGAGAGAGAGAGAGAGAGAGAGAGAAAATTAAAGAACGGAAAAACTCTGACTCTAGTGTTGGATAATGGTTCTGTGAGGTCGGACGCCTGTTGAGTGAACGTATATGTGGGGGTCGTTTGGTTTGGCTTGTGCGATTTAGTGCGGGTTGACGCGTACAATCATATGCAAATAAAGCTTGTTCTCACAGTCTGAGCTCACAAGCGTTGACAGGACCACCACGTTTGGCGAGACCTCAGGCCAAGGGTCAAAAGGCACCTGCGCATAAGGGTTCTGTGACGTCACAGATTCTTGTGTGGGAAACTGAGTTTTGCGAGTCTGGTTTTTGGAAGCAAGCTGAACAGACGGATCTTCTCCATGTAGTCCGCAAATTAAAAGGGGAATTTATTTCCCTAAAAGAATACAGGCGTGATGAAATTCCTTCCTCCCCCCCTCCTTGAATGGCTAAGGACTTAATGGACCATAGATACTTAGGAATTAACTACGATAAAAGTAGTGAATTGATCTCTCTCTTCGTTAGTAAAATATCTCTAAGAACGACAGAAACTTGATGCCTAAATAAAAGTAATCACATTTAGAAGAGAGAGTATGCCTTGTTTTTCGCTGTGTATGAGAATCTTTGTTACAGCCCAGCACAATGGTGATGATACTGGACGCGCGGCGTGTGGCGATAATGGCGGCAATGTTCCACAGCTGTCCCGAAACGATGAGAGAACTCAACCGCTAGACGACATCGAGACGACACCCCTCCACGACGAAGAAGAAAAGGTACGAGTAATTAAAGGACTATGTAATACTAGTTGGGAAATGTAGATGTTGTAAAAAGAGGGGAGTGCTTTTTACTAAGAAAAAGATTTCAATTCCACAGATTGGAAGAGATAATGAAGACAGAAAGAAAAAGGGAGAGAGAGCAGAAGAGAGATAAATGCAATGCCACACAAACACACACACACACACACACACATATATATATATATATATATATATATATATATATATATGTATATGTATATGTATATGTATATATATATATATATGTTTGAAAAAAACAAGAGATTTGACCGGTGTCGTTCGTATTATCGAACGTCTTCTGAAGACGTTCGATAATACGAACGAAACCGGTCAAATCTCTTGTTTTTGTTTTTCTCATGCATTATAACCTGTTTTCCGTATATCTCTTTTTTCAAACATTTTGTCTACCACGGCATTTCATTTTCATGACTTATCGTGTACCTTACCCCATATATATATATATATATATATATATATATATATATATATATATATATATATATATGTGTGTGTGTGTGTGTGTGTGTGTGTTTATAAGAGAGAGAGAGAGATAGAGAAAGAGAGAGGGGGAGAGATAGAGAGAGAAAGAGAGAGAGAGACAGACACAGATAACGAGTTCGAAAATTAAAGAAAGAGAGAGAGAGCGAGAGAGAGAGAGAGAGAGAGAGAAAGAGAGAGAAAGAAAGAGACAGACACAGATAACGAGTTCGAAAATTGAAGAAAGAAAGAGAGAGAGAGTGAGCGGAAAAAGAAGGCGAGAAAGGAGTACAAAAGAGAAAGAGGTTAAAACAGGGTGGCTGGAGAGGAAAGAGTATAAGTTTAAGATTACATTTACTTGGGAGTCGGAGGGTAGGTAGCGCCGAGGTTTAAGATGAAATTTCCGTTTCTGAATCGTCATTATCCCTTAAACCAGAGAACCCATGAAAACAGGAAGATACTTTTGGTACAGACTCATATACAGCCTTTAGAAATAAACATATCTGATAACATTCCTTAACTCGACCAATTAAAAGTTAGACGAACGAACATTCCATTAACGAAGAAACAAGCCTATGTTAATGAACTCCCTAAAATGATTTATGAACGCAGTCCGTGTGGATACAGCTATTTTAATTAACTCAGTTCGTTAATTACGGTATGAGAACCTAGTGTAATGCTATGTAATTCTTTCTAAAAGGAGAGATGTTCGATTAAAATAAGTACATATTTTATAGTGTGGAATGTATATTTATTTTAACTAACTTGACCTGCGTAAATTACGCAGTACTTGAAAATACTGAACTAAAGGTGGAAGCTCTTTGCGAAAATTCAGATATCCGACTTTTGTGAAATTTTAACAATAAGTATTAGGCATCAAATTTTAGTTTCTTTTCAGTATTAAAGGGTTTTAGAGGTGGGGCATGTTATGGGAACAATATCCCAGCTAAAAATTCAAATATTTTAGATTTGTATTAAATTATCATCCATAGTAATCAAAAATAAATGAAGCAAGATTCACTTAATTTCAATTTCTTCTGAAGAATCGCTCAACGTAAGCCTTCAATTAAAGAGATGTTCTAGAATCAAAATTATGTAATGAATTTTGGTCAACACTTTCATAGGATTCTAGAGATAAGATTTTGTAGTATTATACATTGAATTTAATCTTCGTACGAGGACGTAAAAGTGGTGCAAAGAATTGATTTTAATCACCCTCGGACGGATATTCGTCTAGTTTTAATATATAAACCATAGCTACATAGCCTGTCTTCTCCAAACTTGACAACAAATGCCTTGCCGAATCTTGCTTCCCTGATAGCTGGAAAATTACCTGTGTGGTACCAGTCTTTAAGAATTCTGAAAATCTTTGAATCCTTAATAAATCTAGCGATTGTCTGTTATTCTGTTATTGCTAAACTTCTTTCTGACGATCAGTATGGATTTAGAAAAGTACGGTCTACTACGGATATTCTAACGGTCATCTCTGAAAGTATATACCATATACTGGACAAGGCAGGTGAGGCTAGGGCTTGATATATCCAAAGCTTTTGACAAGGTCTGGCATGAAGGTCTTCTCATAAAACTGTATTTATATGGCATTACGGGACTAATATTAAATACAATTAGATCCTTCCTACCCAAAAGAAAGATGGAGGTTGTCCTCGATTGCTGTTCATCCAAAAAAACATGACATAAATGTAAGTGTGCCCTAGGGATCGATCCTTGGACTTCTATTGCTCCTGCTTTTCATAAACGACCTCCCTGATGACATGGTGTCTGAGATGGGTATATTTGCTGACACCACCACGCTCTACTCTCGTCAAGTGGGTAAAACGGACGTGCACATATCCGAGGCAATGACTGAATCATGGGAAAGTGACCATAGTGGAATGGGATCATAAATGGATGGTAACATTTAATGCTGCTGAGACAAAGGTTCTTTTCCTTTCGAAAACTACAAGAAACCTCTTCAACCACCGATTGCCATGGCAAATAACACCCTACCTGAGAGCCAAACGTTTAAACTCCTAGGTTTAACATCCACAGGTAACATGAATTGGAACAAATACATTAAAGACATTGCCAAGGCTGCTGTAAATAAAGTGGACTTTTTCTACCGAGCTAGACACCTTCTCACACGTGACAGTACCATATATCTCTACAAATCCACGATTGGCCATGCATAGAGTATTGTTTTCACATCTGGGCTGGTGCATAATCCACTAGTCTCTTTTTCTTAGAAAGGCCCAAAATAAAAATAGTCTATAATCTAATAGGTCCCTCACTATTGATCAAGCTCCAGCCCTTGTCTCATCGCTGCAATGTTGCATCGTTGTGCTTGTTTTACAGGTACTTCAATGGAATGTACTCCAATGAACTTCCTACTCTAGTGCCCCCTCGACGTAAATACACTCGATCAACCCGATAATCAGCTAAATCCCACCCATTCACCGTGGAAGTCCTCAGATACCGGAGATCTTTCTACTCCAATAGCTTCTTTACTCGAGCTGCCGTCCTTTGGAACTCCCATCCTTGCCCCTGTTTCCCCGACTGTACCTACATGCAGAAATTTAAAACTAATGTGAACAAGAATCTTGCTGCACGGCTCACAATTTAGGATTATCACAAGTTAGGATTATCACAATTTAGGATTATCTCCTAAAACTTTCACCCTAATTCTCAGTAGCCCATTACGTCTACAGTGGCGACTTGTCTTGTTTGGGTTGAACTAAGTAAAAAAAAATCTTTACTTCAAACATGAAACGGAAAACACCAAAAAAGAGTCAAGGATAAAGTTACCGCCAATACACCCTATAGTGATAATCTTCCCAGCAATGTTCGTAAGACATGAGATTGTGAATCCCCCTACTAGATCACAACTAAGCTACTTTCGTTCCGCTCACAGTTATGAATACAATCCAGTGTGAGCTTACAATAGCAATTCTTAAGTTAAACCCTGGCGACCACATTACGTTGCAGCTAATTACGCCCTTCTATACGTAGGGTTGTGACCTCTACAGTGCCCACGATCGCAAACATTGTGCGTCACGCCAGACATTACGAACCCCTTCAGTCAGTTAGACCATCTCTTCTACCATTTGTTGTCTAACTAATCATAGTACTCTTATCAACTGCATGACTTAATGAGTGGTCAAAAGTCAATAGATAAGTGTTTTCAATTTTTTGCTGCTCAGATATAAAATACATTTCTGGATCATACAGCTCGCTTCTCAATGTTGAACAAATCTTATTGAAAAACAAATCCATTTATTTTCAATAAATACGAATTTCGGATGTTTCTAATATTCTTTATCTAAACAATTGCTTAAAATATATCCATGGTTGATAAAAAAACAACATATACAATTTGTGGATCATTTCAAAATTTATATATATATATATATATATATATATATATATTTTACTATTTCATGTATCCACATGAAATCTTATAAATCTTTAGATGCATAAATCGTACACTTTGTGCACTACAAAATAAATGCCTAACCAAAAGTATTGCATACCAAGTCACAATATTTGCCAAGGAAAGACCGAATAACAAGTACTACGTGGGTATGACCTCCCTAGATACTATGACCACAAAAACACATTTAAAAACAGAGAATGTCGAATTAAAACAGAACTAGCAAACCACTATTGGGAACTAAAAGAAAATGGACGCTCACCAATAATTGAATGGCAAATAATACGACAGACCAGTACATGTAGAAATTTAGACGACCCGTGTAGATTATGCCTGAATGAAATATTTGAAATCCTAAACTTTAAAGACCTCCGAAATATATTAAACTGTAGATGTCAAATAGCAAACAGCTACCTACGCAGAAATAAATTTACCTTAGGCTAACGATACATAAATAAATAAACAAATAAGTAAAATAAAACTAAACTAAACAAAAACATACAAATTTAAAACTTAAAACTTAAAATAGAAATACAAGGAACCACGTGTTAAAAACAAATCCACCCATTATACTGACACAACAAAGAAACAGGATATAGACCAATCTATAGAAAACAGAACAATAGAACAAGATATACTTGTTTGTGGGACGCCCAACGATTGGCTGAGAGAAACACAAAGAATCTGATTGGTAAACTAGCTAGCCGAGTATATAAAAACACCCGACAAAAATAACTGCATGTATTTTAGCCTGAAGATCCCTCCCCCCGGGGGATTAAACGCCGGAGCCTCTGCGTAGCTTAATTGCCATAAATATATTTTCATAACTTACTATATATATATATATATATATATATATATATATATATATATATATATATATATATATATATATATATATATATATATATATATATATAAAACATGTATATATATATATTTTTTAATTTTTAAATATTTTTAATATAAAACTAAATATAATAAAATAATACAAATGCATAAAACTATAAATCACCGAATAAGTAGTGTAATATATTCGTCCGAACAGAATAAAATAGAGCATTCTTTTGTAAATAACGGATACATTTTCTTAGACACAGACGAACAACACAGGTAAGGAGGACATTTTTAAAAAACAAAACAAGATAGCAAAACATTAATCTGGATTAAACCTTAGAACTACTATACGGAACGTTGTTGTTTTTGTCTTTTAAGGTCTGATCAACTCTGCTGGGAAGTCATGAGATAACATACTGTTTTGCTTTTGAATTCCCGAAACAGTTTTTCATGGTAAAAAACTGATGATCCCTTAAATAATGTTAAGACTAGCGTAAATTACTGGAAGGAAACTAATATAGTGACTGTAAAAAGTAAATTGACTATGAATAAAAGTAATTTTGAACCGAAGAACTTGTGACGAAAGTGTTTTTTTTTCATATACAGGGTGGGCAAAAATAAGGGTCCTATTTTTAAAAATTCATAACTTTTTTATTTATTGATTTTTTTTTTTTTTTTTTTTAGAATAAGTAAAGGACCCCTTCTGAAGCAAGCATGAGCCGTATTAGCCCTAAGGAACGTACCCTCATTTAGAAAACATTATTTTTGCTTAAAAAACTCAAAACAGTGTAAAAAACAATACTTTAGTTTTTGTAAGTTTTAAGAAGTGTTTTTCGGCTAAAATTTGTTTTGTTCATTTCAAAAAATCTCGGAAGGGTCAGTCTACACACACATAAAGTTTGGTGAGTTTAACTTTTACTTTGTGGAAGTTATTCAAATTCAAGTTATTCAAATTTAAAGATAGGACCCTTATTTTGGCCCACCCTGTAGTTTTGATGGTTTAAAAACTTCCGAGACTATATATATATATATATATATATATATATATATATACATATATATATATATATATATATATATTAACTTATATTTTTATATTTTTCCTACGTACGACGTCGTTTCAAGCTTATGGCTCTCATCAGCGCAGGGAAGAAACAATCTAAGACGGTCACAGAGCGCGAATCGGTCTACAGAGAGACATTGAATTTGTGGGCGTTCACTTAATCCGACTATATATATATATATATATATATATATATGAATAGATGAAAGGATAAAATAATCCGACGGTATGAAATGAAAATGGAATAAGCGGAAGACCTAAAAAGCTCAACGTTTCGCCCAAATTTTATATGGGCTCAGTCATATAATATTTGGGCGAAACGTTGAGCTTTTTAGGTCTTCCGCTTATTCCATTTTAATTCAATGCCAGCAATAGTCTGGCGTACGATCGTTTCAAAGACGATTAAAAATCATATTTAATTTTTGTATATATATATATATATATATATATATGAATCACAATATGTTTACTCAGGACACCAACAGAAAATTGAGTGAAAACATAAACATTATTTACTTCATTGACAAACGTTAAAAAAGATTTTAAAAAGCTTATAACATAGAACACATGAAACACACACACACACACATATATATATATATATATATATATATACATATATATATATATATATGAGTTTCAATATTAGTTAATATAAATACTACTACTACTAATAATAATAATATTAATCTTAATAAAGGGAATAATAATTATACCAATAATCATAGTAATAGCAGTCGTTACAATGGTAATTATAGCAATACTTACAATGATTATAGCAATACAATCAGTAAGAAATTATCCTTGAAGGCTATTGAAGAAAGAAAATCCGTAGCAGTTCCTACTAATATGGCATCGAGAGGCCCCACCGGAAACTATTGCATGGTCAAGAATTCACGCACCAAATAACAATGCAGCATACTCTGTATTATGTACCTGCTGATAGGTTGTTAGCTACTCCAAGGTTCAAGTCTTTGGACTATCAGGCAGATAACGTCAGCCCAGATAATACGTTTACCATTAGCAATCTTATTAGTAACATGGCAACATGAAAAGAAAGAGAATTACTCAAGTTATCTCCAGATACTGTTCACACTAAACTGCCGACCGAGTTGACAGCGTTTTTTCTCCTTTGTCAGAAACATCGCTCATGGAAAATGAGTACTGACATGCAAAGTAGGAGAAGCGAGTGTTACGGGCTGCCGAAAATGCATCCACAATGTGTTTTCTACTCTCAATTAAATTGGTTTAATAGAATGATACTTGTATAAAGAAAAAAAACTCAACTATGTATAAGGTTTCTTGCCACTTCTAGGGAATTTAGAGATACGTTCCACTCACTTCCATATGTTTAGCAGGAAGAAAAATGCGGAGGCGATAGGATCTTATTTTTCTTTTCTTTTTCACCTCAACTATTTTGATTCTTGCAGACCTGAAAATATGACATTTGAATATATCTAAGTTCGTCGATAAGAAGCGGGGTTTGATTCAAAAAGCGTTTCTCACAACTGAAAATAAATTACAAAAATGGCTACGATAAGGCATAGTCTCATTGCGAGAAAATGAACAATTTTAAGGTATATTAGTATAAAAATGCGAAAAGAAAAATTCAAGAATCGGAAATGTAGAGAAGCAAAGGTTAGTTATTGCTATTGGCGTAAAGAGGACATGTCATCGTATTTGTTAGTAAACAACGCTGACCAACAATTTAAAGGTGGAAGAATAGTTTAAGCCGAAAAATGGGGAATACTCCTTTTTATATTACTTCTTTTTCCACTTATTAAGATTCTAGACCTGAAAATATGGTATTTAAATATATCTAAGTTCGTCGATGAGCAGCAGATTTTGATTCTCACAACTGAAAATAAATTAAGAAAAAAAAAACGTTGGAGAGAAGTATGAAAATTGAATCTAATCTAAATTTAATTCTGAGAGTTTTAGCAATCAAATCACAAGCTAATCTTTCATTGGTTATTGTCTTTGGGAAAATATCATTTTTTCCCTTATGCTTTTCAAAGATATCTATCTGCAACTTTGAAAGATACATCCAACTTACAGAAATTACTCTTAAATTAATCGTGATGTAAGTAAACTTTTCTCATTACTATGTTGAGAGGCTGGACCTATAACTATTGCAACTGTCCCTTGCTGTACAATTGTTTTTCATATAACTGAATGTGGTCATCAGTTTATTTTTAATTGTGACATTATTCATATTCAAATATATATATATATATATATATATATATATATATATATATATATATATATATATATATATATATATATATATATATTTGAAATGAAAAAGGAAAAACCAATAAATATATTTTATATATTCATTAACATTTCGTTTTTATTGTAAGGCTTCCTCAGGATGATCATTTTTTTAAAGAAAAATATCATGCAAGTACATCGAAATATTGGGTTGACATGATGGGTTGATAAGGAAAAGTAGTAGCCGTGGCTACTAAGAGCGCTGGACGAGGGTCCAGGCTGCGAGAAGTCAGTCAGTAGCAAAGAGTGAAATGAATATGGAAAGCTTTGAGTGGGTACATTAAGGCAGCGGTGAAAAAGGGGAGGGGTGAGAGTGTTAGTGAATTTGCCTTAGATTGGGAGAGAGGAGAGGGCGGGGCTGAGGTTTTTGTCGTGGTGAGGTGTTGCATGGATTTTGAGGGGCTGGGGAAAGAGGAGGGAAGTTTAGTATGTGTTTGGTATGTAGGTGGTATTATAGTTTTAGAAAAAGATTTGAAAAAATGAAGATAACTTGAAAATAGGCGGGGATAGGTGAGAGTATGAAAGAAGTAGTCGAAAAGGTGAGATAGGTGAGAGAGGAGAGGGAAGATTTTGTTGTGGTCAGGTGTGAAATTTTTGGAGGGTAGGAGTATTGACCCGCTGGCTATGTGAGGAATGTGTGAATATAAGTGAAATGTAGTTTTGTTCAGGATATGTTGATGGTTTGAGATTAAATTGAGGGCAAAAGGGGTGTAAATATCTAAATATTTGTGAGGATGTGTAGATTGTGTTCATTAGTAACGTTGTTATTTGTGGTTAAGTGGGTTAGATTCGTAGTGAATGAAAATGCATGTTAGAAGGAGTTTTTGCGTGAGTGTGTATGCGGGGACTTGTATATAAGGGCAATTGAGAACGATGAATCTAGGTTTAGTTTTTGTTCGGTCAGGATAATTTTGCTTATTAAGGGGGATAGATGGTAAAAACCATTTCGTTGTCTAATGGTGTTAAAGGTTGTGATTAGTGCTGTTTCCAGTAGTCTTTGCCGAGCTTTGTTATGAATGTGCTTGGTGATCTCGGCCTGTTCAAACTTGAAAGCATGATCGTGCTCTAATACGTGGGAAAAAGTGCACTGAGAGAGTTATTGTTTTTTATGTCCCTTTTGTGTTCGCTCAATCTTTTTTCAATTCACGTTGCGTTTTCCCCACGTAAATTTGATGGCAGTTGTTACATGGGACGGTATATAAGCCGGTATGGGATGTGGGCTTTTTTTGGAAATGTCTTGCTGTGTTTAATGTTTGTTTTATGGTTTGTGATGTGGTTTGTACTGTTGGAATGCCTAGTTTGTTAAGTGTGTTGCAGATGGATGTGTTATTGGAATGCGTGGGTAAGAGAAGAGGTCTGTCTATGAGAGAGGTGTTTGGTGTTTGATGTATATATGAATATATATAGTCTGCAGAGTATAATGGTTTCGATGGGAATCCGAGTAAGAGAGCTCAATGAACTTGTTAACAGAGCAGTTCCGAAATGTGGATGTGTACGCGTCTGATAGACCCATCTTAGTCGAAATAATTTATAATGCGGACAGCCCTAATGGGTGTTTAGTTTATTTCTTTTAAATTTATATATATATATATATATATATATATATATATATATATATATATATATATATATATATATATATATATATAAAGTTGATCCAACAAAAGATATAAGAGGCAACTAATATCTTTAATTAGTGAACATCCGGATAAAACTGAAGCTCAATATACTGGATAGAGCACATATATATATATATATATATATATATATATATATATATATATATATATATATATATATGACCCCGTTCATTATATAAAAGTATCTATCTATCTATTGAACCAGGTGACCTCCGTATACACCCCCATATATATATATATATATATATATATATATATATATATATATATATATATATATATATATATATATATATATGACCCCGTCATTATATAACAGTATCTATCTATCTATCTATAGATATATATCGACGATTCGTCAATGGATAGATGACTCGGCTAGATGATGAAGACAAGAAGGCCACGGACATGCAACGTTGGGGTTGACGGTCGTTGAGTGGGCCAACATGGGTCTACACAGGCGTTCGTATCCAATACCAGCCAAAGCTGGATTAACTTTTAGTAGTTAATAAAAGCGCGTTAATTTTCGTAATATTATCTCTTAAGAACATATTTCAATCGTCCGAGCATTAACGTTATGATGTGAAGTGGAATACATATATATAGTATAGTACCTAGCTGTTTTATTTGTGAAGTGGAGGTCAATGCGAACAGTTAATTAAAAAGTGTAGAACATGTACAAAAGAAAGACACAAATCATCTCGACTAATCAACCATTTATTAGTTTGATTAACAAAACACACGCAATCAAAATTGTTTTCCTATTTTTTCTTTAATTTAATAAAATTATAAATTGATTTTCAAATCCGTTTAATTCTCGTTTTATGTTTGATTTTGTAATTTATTTTCAAATCTCAATCTTTCCACAGACGCAATTAACATTTGCTTTTTATTTTTCAATTTGACATTTTCCTCATTACAAATCACGACCGTCTGCAAATCGATGAAGGAAGAATCTATAATATAAATATATTGTCTCTGTCTTTCTGTCTGTCTGTTCGGGATATAATTGAAAACAAAGCCCTATGCAAAGATTAGCTATAATTTTATTAGGAATCTGGTGATGGTATTAATTTTGTATTACAGAGTTTTACAATAATATCGTAGGGGATCTGCTTTCGTGGTGGGGATTTATTAAAAGCAAATACAATTTTATTTTATTTATAACCGGGAATTTGAAAACTATATAAAAAAAACATTAAAAAAATGGTAATATTTAGTTCAGGGCTGGCAATACACAGGTGTGATACAATGAAGGCCGCGAGGATAGGAAGTGACTCATCGATAGAGACAAAAGTAAATGCGGGAGTGGTCAGTTTCCATTGTTTAGGACAGGTGACTCAGACAAGAATACCGACAATGGAGGTCTCGACAGTCCGCGACGGTGTCACACACACACACTCATGGTTCCAACTAAATTATACACAATGTATATGTGTTTGTGTTCTTTTTCGAGAGTTGTGTTTCTTTTATTTAACTTGTGGACCAGTGCTGTGCCCTCGACGATTTGTCAATGGATAGATGACTCGGCTAGATGATGAAGACAAGAAGGCCACGGACATGCAACGTTGGGGTTGACGGTCGTCGAGTGGGCCAACATGGGTCTACACAGGCGTTCGTATCCAATACCAGCCAAAGCTGGATTAACTTTCAGTAGTTAATAAAAGCGCGTTAATTTTCGTAATATTATCTCTTAAGAACATATTTCAATCGTCCGAGCATTAACGTTATGATGTGAAGTGGAATTGAACCTCACTAAAAAAATACATTCGATTAAATCCTTATGATATCCATAAATATTTCTTTTTTTTTTAATCTAAATATGAAATATATAACGCCTAGTAGAAGTGGATTTATTTTAGTTCAATTGTTACATGTCAGTTTTTTTCCGACTAATATTCATTAGACTTTAAGTTAAATAAGAACAAGATTTTGTATTAGATTGAATTCATACATTGTTTGTAAGACATTCAGAGAATGAAAACGTTTCTCCTATTTAAAAAAAAGCAAACGTTTTCGACATCAAATGTAAATCGCCTCTAACACATATAAATGAAAAAGGTGACCGGGCACAAGTTTAAATGGTGTTATTCGTAATAGTGATGAAGTTCGACAGTATTTTATTCAGAAGATGTTCGCTAACCGTTGAATACAAAATCTTCCATTTAACTGCATGCGATGGAACGTCAAGTCATTCGTTGCAGGGCGATTTCTATAGAGTTAGATTTAATATTTGTTCAGAATTAACTTGTAAAATTCTTTTTTTTCGATTTTATAATTAACTAGCGGGACCCGTGTAGGGGCGTGGCACGGAAAAATGGAAATTCATTCTCCAATCTCTGAACCCTATATAAGTATTTTTACTCGATTTTTAATTAGCTATAAATATTAATTCTAGTCTTCTGTAAGTATTAAATGTATAAATAATAATCAACATTTTTAAGGTTCGTATTATCTTTTAACTACAAAAGAACATTCTCGCAGCAACGTACTCATGTAAAGGCGAATAATTCCGTTTTTTATCAGGAGATGGGATGGAAATAATTGTGTCTATACACAAACACTGGAAGGAAGGTAATATTTGATATGATTAAAAAACAAATGCCTGTCATTAACCCTTACACTAACCCTAAGTCCGGGTGGTAAAACGATGAAAAGACGGAAAGGCGCACACGATGGGCGTAATGGAACTGTTAAACGTCAATTTATATTTAAAAATTATTTTACCCTAATATAACTCAGTCAGTACCGTCGGCACTCTCTCACGGATGAGAGCGCCTCAGGCGACTGGTATTAAACCTATCTCCCCTGCAAAGGTAGGTGATAATGCTGGGAGGATGAGCACTCGTTACATTTCAACTATGATGAATTCTAAATAACACAAAAGCGTTTTGCTTCGTAATATAGTATTTCTCTTTCATAAATGAGAAAGAAAACATTTTTCATTTTATTGTTTCTAAACAAACCAAATAAATGGAGTTAATTGTGTAAGTAAAGTAAGTTTTGCGAAGATTTTTATATTATGAAATAATTTAGAGACTGGTCTAAAGCCCTTATGAATGCTTAGTGTGAAAAGTAGGTAAATGTTTGAACAGTTATTATGAGCGTAGAGCGGCGACAACATTAATCGGTAAGATAGCGATCAATTTTAACAAGTCCAATGGCCTGAGGTTATGAACCTAAAGCGGCGCTCTTGCGCTGCTGGCCTTTTCAACTGATTATTTAGTCATGTTCGAATCGTTTGTGTGTCGTTAGGATAGGATCTCGAACTGAACAATAATTGGTCGGAAGTACAGCTTAAGGCCGAAGTGACTGTTTGGGCATGGCTTGGAAGGAAATTTTCCTAAAAGGGTAGAGCTGAAGGTGCGTCACTTACGTCTTACCGTTCATCCTATACCGACTTGCTGTACTTTCACAGTCTGCGAACCGTCGTAGGTTAACGGACAAGTCTGTACTCAACGTCGGTGTGTGACAGGTTTGGGACTGCCTGATTTAGAAAGCCACATGCATTCTGAAAGATTGGCCTTCCCGAGTCAAACTTTGATCGCAGAGTCTGCGTGGAGCCCTTAGTCGAATGCCGGCGTAGGTCATGGAAGGAATCGCAGTTTTCTTTTCAAGAATGTCCAGCTGCGTTGAGAATTCTGCCTAGGTCCAGTGACCTCGCACAGCTTAGAAGGATACTGCATCCGATCCGCTTGTGAAGCGACTGGGATGGTCGATCGGGGAGATTTGCTCTCAGTGGAGTTTTGTGTCAGGTCGGTGACACCTCAACAATTCTGAATTCTCTCTGAGTTGGCGATTAGCATGAAACGCGCTGCCCCTCAATGATATGCTGCCTGGAACCGTTTAAAAATACGACCCCTTTTGTCTACGCTGCAAGGAGGAAGAAAAAGGAACGGCCGTGCACGCAGTCGTCACTTGCAGCAAGCTTCGTGACTTTTTTAAGTATATCAATGAGGAAACAGCTCCCATCGTCTCCAAGCAGTTGATATGCCTGGATATACCACACGTTATCTGCTATATAAAAGAGTTTTCTGTTTGTATGTATGTATGTATGTATGTATGTATGTATGTATGTATGTATGTATGTATGTATGTATGTATGCATGTATGTATGTATGTATGTTTGTATGTCTGCAAAAGGCTTCCGAGATACTCGACACATGCCGTAAGGTTGATGTTTTCTGAATCGTCCATCCTTCGGTCGAGAAATATCGAAAGATTCGAAAAAAAAACCCCCATCGATTTCTTCATATAGAACGGACACTAAACGTATGACGCGGCCTTCTAAATTTGTTCGCCATTCGGTCGATCGTACGCTATGCGGATGCGTGCATGAAAGACACAGCCCAGATTAAAACACCAATTAACTGACTTATTTTTCGTCAGCATTTGTACTCCGTTCGTTTGGTGCATTTGTAACGACGAAAGACGAATACCTAGATGTCGATGGTTCAATCCCCACCGACTCCAAAAATTTAGCGGTTTTACATTGAAGAGGGGAGATCAACCTTCAAGACATGGTTACTTTTTTCCCGAACAATTTAGAGCGGGGAGAGGGGGTAGGGATGAGAGGGCGATCGGGGAAGACAGCGAGCGAGAAAGAGGGAGGTCTATCGGGATGAGGGATCGAGCGTTAAAGGTGCAGCTTTTTCCCTGGGCAACCATTTGATTGTTACAATTTTGCCTGCAAAGAGGGAGGCAGGAGATCCCCGGGCAACGCCAAGTACTCATGCTAGTCTACAATAAATGACCGAAGTAGACTTGGAAAAAACAAATGGTGTTTCTTGCAATTCAAGCCAGTGCTACACCGGTGATGTGGACGGCACGTCTAGATATAGTACATTTTTCTGATTGCGATCTCATTTCATTCTTTAAACATCAGATTAAGATCAATATTGGATGTGATAGAAAAATATTGTATCCTATAGAGTTTTATAGAAGATGGGTGCACACCACGAGTCAGATACGAGTACGTGTTTCCTGCCTAGGCATTGCATACACGATCCAGGGGCCTTCTGGAACCCACCCCGCTCGAAATAGACTCTTAGCTTGTTGATTAAATGAGTCTCGCCCCAACTTTAATTTTATTGGTCTTAAAGATCCTCCAAGATGCCCACTCTGCACATTTATCCTCCCCTGGCCTCCCCAAATCGTTTTTATTTTGGAATGACACAATACACTCCCCAACTCGAACCTGTTTTTCTTCTTTTCCCATTTAAAACTCAACTCCCACGTGGAGATTTATCTGTTTATTTTCGACACTCACACACCTGAAAACAGTGGATGGTCTAAAATTAGCAAAGGTTGGGAGGGTCTTACTAACCGACCCTTTTATATAATTTTATTTGGTTGCTTTATTGTTTTCTTGATTTGGGGTGTTTTTAGTCGTCCCACTACTCTTCATTTACATCTGTATATATTTTTATTGTAAATAAAATTTATCAAACGCTGGGGATTTCCTAAGTAGTCAAGCCTATAGAGAAAATGCGGTATTATAGGGAAAGTGTCTACTTGAAGAGAAGATTATAAACCAGGACTATTCTGCACATCACCCCGAAATTTATTGGCCTTGTGCCTAATTTGTTATACAATTATTATGTACATTTTATAGGGAATAAATATAGTCGAATATCTCTGGTGATCAGAGTCAAAAGAGAAATCGATTCTAACTTTTTACTCTTTTTAATTGCTTTCGGGAATGCGCCCCACTATGATCATTTGAGATCTATATTCGAGCTAGAATCGAAATGTAGTATCTGTTCTGTCTTTAATCAGAGCAAGGAAAATCCCTATAGACTGGGGCAAATTTTATATATCATTAATTTTGTTGTCCCAATAGTGAGTGCCTCTTTTTGCAAAGCTGTATTTTCCTTTACATTAACTACTGACATTGTGTCAAACTTTGCTCTCTTGGGGAGGCGAGGAGTAAATAGAGACATCTATATCCATAACCCCTATTTTGCTTATGCACTCTGAATTTTATATTCGTATGCCAATATCAAAAGCCAATCTCATATTTTTTATTATTTTTAGCTCACCCTTGCACTGGTCTGACACGAGGTCATCGGCATTGAGAGCTCTCTTCGGCATATATAACAACAAGAAATCTTAGATATCTGACGATGTTCTTTAAAATTAGAAGTATTTCGGCTTAAGACAATTTTATTTTTTGTACTAGTGTATCGTTATTTCAAGCAATAATTCCCTTATCTTATTTAACCGACCAAAACTTTCTACGAGACGCTTTCGCTGATTGGATGAACTCCAGCGGGGAATAAAACGAAGTCGACGATAAACGATGAAGGAAAAAATGACCCGTGAGAATTGTTCATGGATGGTCAGTTATTTTCCTTTAATTTTTTACTTTCATTTTTTTTCCTTCATTTTTTTCCTTTCATTTTTTTGCTTTCATTTTTTTGCTTTCATTTTTTTGCTTTCATTTTTTTGCTTTCGTTTTTTTCCTTTCATTTTTTTGCTTTCATTTTTTTCCTTTCTTTTTTTGCTTTCATTGTTTTCCTTTCATTTTTTTGCTTTCATTTTTTTGCTTTCATTTTTTTTCCTTTCATTTTTACCTTTCATTTATTTGCTTTCATTTTTTTTCTTTTCATTTTTTTGCTTTCATTTTCTGCTTTCATTTTAATTTATATTCTTATCTTATTTCGTTACTTTTAAAACATTATTTGCACGTTACGGATTTAAATGCAGACCCCGCATCCGTCTAACAGTTTAAAGCTAACCTTGTTTTTTAATCTTGACCTTGAACGTCGATTGGTTTAGCTGCTGCTTGTTTTTCTTAAATTACAAACGAGCACGATTTGATTTAGAAATGTACTTATTTTAATTTTATTTTTTTTGAAAAATATATTCGCTCTTTTATCAATTTCGTATCTAAAAATAGTCACTATAATGAAATAAATCTCTTTTACCATATAATAAATTAAACATTACAGTAAAATATTTTGGGGACTTTTTAAATGAAAGCAACTATCAGCTTCGTCGCTTTAGTGAAGGAAATTAATTTTCTCGGTGGAGATGAATACTACTAAGTATCTGCTTAATTTAATATTTTCGTTGTATATTTTTGAATCAGATTTTAAAAATTTCACTTTTTAACTGTACATACCTTTGTTAACGTTTTGTTAACCGGTTACTATTTGCATTCTTCTTTCATTTCGTTTTCTTTCGTCTTTTCCTCTTAATTTCCTTTTTTCTTTTCCCTGTTGTTTTCTTTTCTATTTTAGTTCTTTTTCGTTTTCTTTTTCCTTTCTATTTGATTGATTCGTTATTAGATGCGCCCACGCAACAATATAAACGCCTCTGTACACGCTGAAGTTTGGTCCCTATTTATTTGCTTCCCACGAGGGCAGAGTTTAACACAAGGTCGGGTTTTAATGTGGTGAATATCGGCTTTACAAAATGTGGAACTCTGGGGTAAGCCCAAAATAAAAACTGCATCAGTCTAGAATAACTTCTCTTCATGACCGAGGACAGAAAAGATGAATGTAGTATCAAAACAGATACTACACTTTGATATATTTATTGCTCATTAATATAAAAAGAAAATACATTATAGAAATTTAGGCACAAGTTCATCAAAATGTTGGCCCTGGGGGGGAAGAGGTTACTGGTCCTTGCTAACTATTCTACTAGACATATTCTGACCTTTTTGCCCAAGTACTGCTTGATTGATTATTTCACCATTTGCTCACCACTTTTACCGAACAGACACCAGAATACTACATTTACCCTATGGAGTAAATCGTACTTAAAATATCCCCAATAGTTTTAAATTAATTCTATTTACAAAAAAATATTTACAATAACATGAAAAATGAATATTAAAAAAAAAGAAAAATAAAGAAATCAATTAAAATTAGAGGAAGATTAGAAAGTTCCTCAGAACCCTTTCGAAGTATAGACCACCCACTGTTTTCCGGTTTGTTCAGAACCGAAAACAAGCTGGTCGATCTCTAAGTGGGAGTGGAACCGAAGTGAGAGAAAAAAAGTGGATTGTGTACTTCAAACATAAATACTATTTAGGGAAGGTCGAAGTTAAAAATAAATGTGGAGAGTGGCATCTCTAATACCAGAAAATTAAACAGAGACACGACTAGTTAAGAGTCTACCTTAATCGGGCTTGGTTCTAAAAAATACCCAGAATCGTGGGCGCAATGCTCAATCAGGGAACACGTACTCATATCCTGTGGATCTTCTAATACACAAACTAGCGGTGCGTACCCATCTCCTGTTAAACTCTTTAAATCTTTTCCTATAACATCTAATTTTAACCATAAGCTAATGCTTGAAGAATAAAAATCAGATCGTGATGAGCAAAAGAGTACAACTCATCGACTATCCTGTTGCCCATGCCACTGCTCTAGCTACGGCTAAGATAGCAAGAAACACCATTTGTTTCTCCCTATCCCACGTCAGGTCTACATTGTCGATAACGTATGCTTCATCTAGGCGAACCTACTGTTCGGAAACGATGCGAGCCATCACCTCGTTGATATACATCCAAACTGCCGAAGTTTAGGGCAGGTGAAAAAAGCGTATTCAGCCGTTTTGATTTCATCTGTCTGGCAAAGTGTACAAAAAAAGGCGTATCTTCCCATTCACCCATGTAATGTCTGCCATTGAGAGGCCGCGTGTTTCCAACTAGTCGCTAGGTCAAAGAGTACTCGGAATTGCTTAGAAATCCCCGGATCCGTTTCCATCTCCATTGAGAGCGGATCTGTTCCATCGACCATCCCAGCCGCTCAACGAGCGGATCCTTAGCAGAGTGCACCACAAAATACCGATACAGCATCTTTCGAGACCGTGCGAGGTCACTGAACCGAGGAAGTTCTTTTAATGCGATTCTACACTCCCTAAAAAACTTAGATTCACTCCTCGCTCAACGACGGCCCTTGACCGACGGCTGGCGATGAGGTCGAGAAAGGCGTTCTCGATCGCAGGGTTCCACGAAAATTCTTCTATTAAGGAAAGGCAGCTTCTCGGCATGTCGATGACTTGCAAAGTCAGACATCCCGAAACCTCCTTCACACGGACGTTCAGTACAGACCTGCCTGCGAACTCACGGTTTCCCCCTTCTTCAAAAGAAGCGAGAAGAGTATACGCGTGAAAACCTTCAAGCGGTTCGTAGGCAAGGGAGGTACAGACGGCCGGTTTAAGGATCAGAGGAAAGACGTAAGTGGCGTACTTCTTAGCTCTACCGGTTAAGGGAAGATTCCATCGACGTTAAGTCCTATTAGATACTTCGACCATTTTTGTTTGCACATACGACTGATTTTTTTCAAGCAGGAAACCAGTTCCGAAACAAACGCCAAGAATTGGAACTGGGCCATCCGGCCAGTTGAAAAGGCCCGGCAGCGCAACCACGCTGTTCTAGGCTCCAAACCGTAGGCTGTTTAACTTGCTGCAGTTGATAACATCACATGTAATGTCTTCATAACGTGCAACAGCTGTAATCACCGCTTCAATGTTTCGAAAGCTCGACACGAAGACAGTGACATCAACGTACGAAGGAAAGCCTGGCTTGCCATCGCTTAAGCGGCGAAGGAAGGGCTCCAACGCCAGGACGTAAAGTAGGGGCGACAGCGGACAACCCTGACGAAAAGGCCGAGAAACTGTAAACGATTCTGACTGCATTCCATTCACCTGCACCACTGACATCGGCTAGCGATACAAAATAGTAATCCATTTGCGGAAGTTCGGATAAAAACCGGCGGCCTCTAAAACAGATCCCAGGAAACGATGATCGCTTCTGTTGAAAGTTTGGTACTGATCTAAGTTAATCAGCAAAGATTGTTTATGATTATGCGAACTAGATGCAAATTGTTCTGGATTGATCTCCCCTTCACAGCATAGTTCTGATCAGGCTCGATTAATCCACCACCAATAACCTACAAACGGTTTGCAAGAACCTCTTGCCAAACTGTTTAACTCTGTGTTAAGCAAAGTTATAAGCCTCCACTCCATACCTGTCCTTTGTCTTCAGCAATGTGATCACTCTCTTAGATACCTGAGCAGGGATTCGGCCCTTATCAAGCCAATGGTTTAACACATTTGCCAGAAGAAGAACGAACATGTGCGACAGTCTAAAAAACAAACCAACTTCAATGCAGCTAAAACCTCACACTCTGTAACCATGCCACCACAACTAATTGATCTAGCCATATCGAGACGGGGAGGGTCAGCTAAATAGTTGCTAAACTCTTGGACGCGGAGTCTGGGCAGTTTTGTGAAATGCTCCTGATAGTGCTTTCAAAACCCCTCACAAATCTCCCGAGTTGACTCCAGGGCATGTTCAAGCGGGTTTTTGATTTTTGGAATGTATCTATCCGAACCAACACGAAGTTTTCTTTACATTTATTAGCCTCAAAGTTCAGGGCCTCGTTTGATACTTTCTTTAATCTACCCCTAACTACTTAACCGTAATAACGCTAGCTAGCCTCGTGTTTGAGATCCCTCTTAACTAGTTCTATTGTTAGGGAATCCCCCGCCCCAGCAACTGGCCAGGTCAAATTATTTCTAAGCGTTTCATCGCCTTGACCTTATCTAGAGCGATAGCACGAAGTGTTGGCAATATCTGACGGAGAAACTTCTAATCCTAGTTTTTAAATTAATCTAACACTTACTCCCGGTAACCGCCCGACTGTGTAAAGGATATTAGCATTTCACGGAAGTCGCATATCTCCAGCAAAGAGGTATTCAACTGCCAGTACCTGGCTAACCTAGGCTTATGATTTAACCTCAACCAGGCTATCATCAATTTATGGTTTTATTGACTTAACCAGATGAACGTGATACACGATATAAAATCTACACCGCCTCTGCTAACATTCTATCAAAATAAGTATTTGGATAAAGGCACACTATTGATCCACGTCTACATCTCCCGCCCCGAGTGATCAAGACGAAATCTGTCGACAAGATCGCATCTAGATATCAGGTTAGACAGACTGCTTTCACACTCATCCGACCAACTAACTTCCCTCTTCCCGACCGTGTCTATCTTGAGATCAATGATAGCATTCCAATCACCCATTACACTATTTAGTTCGGACACGTGATAAACACCTCCAATCGCCGAAAAAAAGAAAACTCTATTCCGAGCGGTGCTGAGCGCATGAACTGCGATCATATGAAACTCACATTTTTAAACAGCAACATCGGCCACGACCAATCTGCCCAAAGCATTCGTATAAACAATGTCTACCGATGCAGAAAGGGTGCATTTCACTAGCAAGGAGACACCACCACCCTGATAATTCTCGCATTCTGAAAATACATGGAAATCTCCAATCAGCACCCAACAATCACCAGACGAAATGAAGTGGGTCTCCTCGAGACCAGCCACATCTATACCGAGGGCCAGGAGTTCTCTCATGACGCGGACGTCTCTGCTTTGAGATTTAATGCCCCTAACATTAAGACTCGTAAGGCCATGATGCTTAACTATTGTTGACTCCGGGTCTGAAAAAGGGGCTGGACAGGAGAACAGAGAAGAGTGAGCTTTAAAGAGCTGAGAAGCTAGTCGCACCTTTCAAATACCACAAGTAATCTCTCAAAAGCAGGCCGTTGGAAAGCAAAACTAGCACTGAAGAACAGATACTACACTTTGCAGTTAACTAAAAGGCTTAATAATAAGTTGAATTCTTTCACAAACAATTTATTCTTGATCTTCTTATGATCTCTAGTGTTGGTCACATTTCTCAAATCATTATTTCACTAATTAAATCAATTGACTTCTGTCTGATTAATCCGATCTAAAATTAACAAAACAAATGATGAGAAAATGAAACAGTAATTTTGAACTTGTTAATTCATTACAAAAGAGAACAGACTAAAAAAACAGAGGCGAGACTTGTGGATTGTAGCAAACACCAACAGATTATCGGTGTACTTTTAAAGCCACAATTAATAACTGGATTAATAACGAACTGCCAATTAGAATATATTTCTTTTTTAATTAAGACAATCATTTAGTTTTTATTTCTTCGCTTATCCTGAAATACGTGATCGTAGACATTTTAAGTTTCCTGGAACACCAAGAACTTCTTTGTCACAGACGGCTTATAGACCGCATTTGTGTGATTTGCATTGGTTTTAACAATGCAAATCACACAAATGCGGTCTATAAGCCGTCTGTGACTTTTCTCAAAATAGAGATTTATTAGATACTAGCTATCCCCACACAGCTCTGCCCGGGATTAAGTTATACTTTAATCTTACTGTAGCTATTTGTTTTTAAAATACGGATTCTATTTTTATTTTTTCATAACAATCATCATCATCATCATCATCATCATCATCATCATCATCATCATCATCATCATCATCATCATTACTACTACTACTACTACTACTACTACTACTACTACTACTACTACTACTACTACGACGACGACGACGACGAAGTTTTTAAAGACTTTCTCAATTCTAAAGTTTTCAATTTAACGTGTTTATATAAATATTCGCGTTGTTTTGGCCTATTCTTTCTAAAAGTTTAGCTTCGTGCATTTATTATAGTACGTCAACCCTGCTCTTACTCTTAAAATCATTGGAACAATCCTCATTAATAAACGTTGTAGTACATATAGTATCGGAAATGGCGCTTTTCACCTTTCAATAGTTCTTTGATTGTTGGCAACCACCCATAATGTGCCATCATTAGCTTGAATGGACAATCGCTAGCATAATGGTTATTTCTCTCCCATTTCCCTGTAGTCAATATAATACGAAGGGCACTGGCGCTCTGCATCCATAAAAGGTTGCTTTCGGTAGCTTCTTACAATCTCGCATCAAGTATTAATTCTTACAGTTACGATTTTGGCCACCAAAGCAATACTCGTCTGCGATCGCTCTTCAGCCTTCATTGGTTCTTTTCTGATTCCTGTTTTTTCCTGGGTTCTCTTAGATGTCAGTACTATGCCATCCAAGATAAAATCGTTGGTCACAGTAATGTTTTCCGACACGTCATTAACAAAAGTTAACTTCACAATCATATTCCTGGCCACTTCACTCAAATCCTGTCAATTTTGCGAGCATTTGTATATCAGTAGTAATTCAATATGTAATCATTCGTTGTCACGAGAAATAAACATACACGCTTGAATTTGTCACATAATTGTATTAATATCTAACTATTTATATAAAGCTAGACATGTATATTTTTATGTATAGGTTTCACTCCTTAAACTAATAAACCGATCATTATATATTTTGGAACACAGCTGCTAGGTAATGTGGGTTATACATATTTTAATTTAGTTTTATGCAAACTGGCTAAAAATTGGGGGGCGTTCGTGAAAGTTTACAAACCTCTGATTATTGTGAAATTTTAGCAATAAGTCATACACATAAATTAATAAATATTCCTCAAATTTTAGTTTTTTAAAATATTTTAAAGGATTTTAAAATTCAGATTTGCATTATATTTGATCTATACTCATTAAACACCAATTACGCAAGATTCCCTGAATTTCAATTTCTCATTAAGACCTCTTAAGCTTAAGCTTTTAATTTTACTACACAACTGTCTATGACGGCACCTAAAACAGCATTGATGATCAATATCTTGCTGATTCTCTCTCTTGTGTTGCAATAAGGAAAATTGCCTCAATCGAAATGAACAATTCGTACCTTGAGGCATCCCTTTGTCTTGAATAAGGACCTATGGCACTTTGTGCTTGAGCCGATACTGAACATAGACTTTAAAAAGGGAAACACGAAATACTGGAGTATGCTAGGATTGAACCAGGAGAATTGAGCTGACTAAAACACGAAACGATATCTAAATAAGGTTACTAATCAGATCACACACGAAGCCCACCAGAATAATACAAAATAGATTTTTAAAAAGCCGAAAACTAATATTTTCTGGAATTAAAAGTTGAAAAATATATGTCTGGACAAAATGCCAGATAATCTGAATTAACAGACGTCTACTTGAAAGAAGCCAGATGTGATTATACTTGAAGAAATGGAGTACTTATATAAACAATGCTGAGGGATAAGAGAAACAAATGGACTGTTATAAATGACGCGCCTGATTTTCGTGATTTCGCGTCGGCAACGATCGGGCAGGTTGCAGAAACGCCCGAGAATTGCCGAAACGAAAACGCCAAGCGTTAATGGAAGATTGCAGGCGATAATATGAAAGGAATACATTTAAAGAAAACATACATAGATAAACAGATAAAAACCGAACAAACTGTAGGGTGGGAGGGGGGTAAAATGAACCATTTTCAATCAAATGTGTAGAAAGAAATTTTTTTTTTCGGATGGAATTTTTTCAATATTTTCTATTTCATTTGTTTCGCTGTTTTTCTTTTTTTTCTTGCAAACATAAAACAAAGAAAGAAAAATGGGTTAGGTTTAGGGTTAGGGTTAGCGTTCCCGTTAGAGTTTGGGTTCCCGTTCTTAGCGATAGCCAAGCCCTGCATTTAAACTGCCAAGCTCTAACTGGAAGACTAGCAGACGCTAATATAAGAAGCAAAAAATTCAAAGAAAAACTACATAGATTAAAATAATGTTGTTTTTTTTTTGGGGGGGGGGAGGAATAAAATTTTGTCAATGTTTTTATGAAATAAAAGAAAGAAAACATGATATTATTCCGTCAGCGCTCGGGTGCTTCCGCGACCTGCCCGATCGTTATTGACGCGAAGTTACTGAAATCAGGCGCGTCATCTATAAAAGTACCGAAAAAAATCAGCATGAAAGAAGAGATAAAAGCAATGAGAAGAAAAGGCAAAGACGGTGGGGGGGGGGGGAGCATAGAAATAGAAAAAGAAACTTTCATATTCTTTTTCTCCGAGAAAAACAAATTAAAGAAAGCTTCATATTCCCCCTTATTCTTAGATGTTGGCAGCAGGTTACGATGGAAGATAGAGCCCAGAATATGTGGCAGTAAAAAGGGGTGGACCCTATGTCTCCAAAAAGAATTTATCGTGAACCAAATGGGAATGGTTGGATCTCATTGGATTAGAGAACAAAAGAAATAAAACTAGAAAATCGATAAGCATCTCCCCACCTTGACTCACGCGGGTTGAAATAAAAATTGATATAAAAAAGTAGATTAGAAAAAAACAGTGAGAGTTAGAATTCCAGTGTTGTAAGGACTGCATGTCATGTGCCTGATCCCTCTGCATTTAAATATCCGAGAGGAAACTTGACGCACGGATAAATTATCACCAAGTTGTGAAAACTCCCAGCTCTCGATTAGACAATATAAAAAGAAGGGTGAAGACTATTTGTCCACATTTAAAATTAAAGACACGAAACGATTGCTATACTCAACTTTAATGACGATTCTTGCCACTTACTTCAACAAACATTCACTAACAGAGTTGTCGGTGCCTTGAAATGTTCGTTTGCCGCTAACCTCACATCTCTATACATCGACACAGGTGGTTACCACGGCTCCGATCGATAATTTCCGTCAACCGGATTTTACACAAAGGCCTTTTTGTTTTGAACAATTTAGGCATATGAGCACAAGGACAGCCGCCGGGCGAGATATAAAAGACGTTATATTGTTGCTGGTGACCGAGAATTTCACAGTTCATAGACTGACTTTTCTTTCAGATCTAAAGTCGCTGGAAAAATAGTTGAATCATTCTACCGCTTCAGAAAATACTTGGCTCCCGATGCAATCCTGTACATGTCTAATAGTAAGATACGTCCTTTGACGGGGCACTGCTGCCACATCTTGAGAAGGGCCACTCAGAACACACTTTCTTGCTTTGACAGACTACAAAATCGACTTTGCAATCTAGTGGAGGATAATCTCTTATCTTCTTTAACAGAAAACAGTTGATAGTCTTTCTCTATTGTTATTTACATGGAAGATGCTCGACTGAGCTCCAATCTCGGGTTCCTCCTTGTAAGACATTCACAACAAGAACTCTCCTCTCTACTACAATTAAAAAGAAGTTTCCTTTTTTCCCCCTCGTGTCCCTAGCACCAGGGTAAATTTCCATGAACGCAGTTTATTTTCAAGAACTTCCGGTGGGTGGATCATTTACCACGGGACTTCAATTCCCTTGAGATTGCAACATGGCCGTCTCAAAATCCAATATCAACAAATACTTGTCTTAATCCGTCCCCTCCACCAATCATTTGCAATCCTCTCAAATATTGTTCACCATCAAACCGAAAATTCATCCACCCCATTATTATTCTCGAGTGGCTGCTGGCCTTTATAAGCGGTGACTCCAATAAAAAACAACTGATAATTCGCTTGTCAAAATCAAAGTTAGATATGTCAGCTTCAATATTATCTGGGTCCAACTTTTAAAATCTTACAAGATAACTTTATATATATATATATATTATATATAGGAATGGGACGTGTGTATTTCAGCTATTTCGTTTATTTTATATCTGTTGATCTATTCGTTCAGTCCCTGTTTGTTCCTTCGAACATGAAACTAATTTCGTTTTACCTACGGCAACCGTTATCCGTGTTTCCCGTCTTTTACCGTCTCTCGTCCGGTTCGTGCTTGCCTAACTCCCAAACCGGCTTAATTATGGACACTGTCTCTTGACCAGGGCATTCAAATGAAACAACCACAGACAAGATCGGGGGAAATATTTCCGTGAATTACACATTGCAATGTTGTAATCTTATTACGGCTCGGAGCAACTTGATTTGTGCTCGCGACCACATTAAAACTTACCGTTGGACATTTAATTGAGACCAGCTGTTCTGACGTGGGGTTGTCTGGTGCTCTGAGCAAGGGTTGCGTGGAGGAGTAAGAGGAGGATTAAGAGGAGATGGGAGGATGGTGGGTGAATGAAGTGTCAGTTCCATTTAGGTTCGCGTTCAGGGAAAATATGATTGGTTCGTAAAGACAGGTCAGCGGCGGGACACATTGGTGAATTATCTTCGAGTCGAATGGATTTCATTCCCCTCTATCTTTCTTTTTCTTGTTATATATATATATATATATATATATATATATATATATATATATATATATATATATATATATATATGTATATACATATATATAAAGAAAAGTCACACTTTGAAGCGTTGATGAAAGGGCAATAATAAGGAGAATATTTTGAAAAAATATTTTGAAAACCTAGACAACGCATTTATTTATGTTTTTTTAAATAAATTATTTATTTACTTTAAACACTTGAATACTTTCGGTAATATATACCCTTGTCAAAAGTATAAGCATATTTTTTTCCTCTTCTTTTTTCGTTTAATCCTTCTTGATTGAGACATATTTATCTCAGTCAAGTTGACATTCGTCTTGATTTTATCGACGATTGATGTTGATATGCCGCTGTGTGTAGCACGCGGTTACGTGAATAAGGTAGAATGAAAAGTAACACTTGGAAGCGTTAATAAAATAATATATATATATATATATATATATATATATATATATATAATTATTTATGAATAAATATTATTTTCAAAATAAACCCATATACACTTGTTTTTCATGCTAAAAATCTGCAATCGTCAGTAGAAGACAGTCTCTACCGATACGAACGTCATGTTTGCCGAGGCGCGTACCACTGCTCCAACGCGCATTGTCTAGAAATGAGAAGCAAATTAATATCTAAATAGCAAACACGGCGGCTATCCAGCAAGCATCCGAGAGAGAACTCAATAGCGTGGCCCAGAGTTATGCATCACGCAGAATGACGGCTGGCTGTCAACTTAACTCGAAGTTCTCTATCTTGCAAGAGCAGTGAATAATTATTTATAAATAAATATAATTTTCAAAATAAACCGCTATATGTGTTGCATGCCAAACATGTAATCGTCAGTATGGAACAAGGACAATATATATATATATATATATATATATATATATAAATATTAATTATTTATTACCTACAGACATCGATGTTTCATGCTAACGCAATCTTCAGTGCAGGAAGTTAATTCTCAACGGTCGGCGGGATCGTTCACAAATCGCCACTGATTCGCAGTCAAGAGCGTTAACCCCTCGGCCATAGGGAATTAGCTGATAATTAAGGAGGAATTTAACTTTCTAAATAGCGAGTCGGCGGCTAATTTACACGAGCAGTGAAAGTGATCAACAAACTGTGTTTGGATCTTGCATGAAGCTATTTATACTGCTTGTTATTAAACTCACTCATATATATATATATATATATATATATATATATATATATATAAAGTTACGTATGTTTATATATTTCCTTATATGTAAAACTCAATGTTTCTCTGTGTGTGTGTGATGTTTTTAGTATTCCCTAATAAAGGTGAGAGAATCTACATAAAATATAAAAGTTAATTCTTAAAAAATATATTAGGGAAGACAATGGAAGTGTTCCTGAACTCCTACGTTTTCCCATCTAAGTGACTCAAGGGGACAGAAACGTAATCTCCCCAAAGCTTATAGGCTCAATCTCACCACTAGGAACAGCAGACTCCCCACCTTTTACCCTCTCATTAAAACCCACAAAACCAGCAACCACTTACAGATCAGACCTATAGTCTCCAGTACTGAGGGACCTCTTTACAAGATCTCCTGGCTCCTCTCCTACTTACTTAAACCGCTGCTCCCCACCTTCCCGGCACATGTCAGCTCTGACCAGGTATTAAATATACTCCACTTACTCCAACCCCAACAGCTCCGCCTCAACAACTACATCTTCAGCCTTGACGTTGTCTCTCTTTATACTTCCATTCCCGCACACCCCGCCATTGACCTCATAACTGACCACATCTCCTCTAACAACCTTGACTTTTTTGGGCTTACCCCGACAGACATACATCAGCTCCTACGTATCATTGTGGATAATACTTACTTCAAGTTCCAGCAAGACACATATAAATAAGTCTCTGGCCTACCCATGGGTTCCAGTCTCTCCGGCCTCCTCGCCATTTCCTACATGGACAGACTGGAATAACAAGCACTTAGCACCTGCCATTCCCATATATTCTTCTCGAGATACGTTGACGACATTTTGATCCTCACTTCGTCCCGAGAGGAAGCTACCTCTATCTTTAATACATTTAATAATACTGACCCCCACATTAAATTCACCATCGAACATCCCAACACCTCAGGCTCTCTCTCACTTCTAGACTTTAAACTCAGCATTAATGACGACGGATCTCTCCACACCACTTTCTATAGAATACCCGCCTGCAGGAACCCCTTCATCCACTACAAATCCGCACTACCCCTCAAATCCAAAATTAGTTACGCACAAACTGAAATCACCCGTATACAGGACAAATGCTCCTCTACTTCCGATAAAACAACACACACCGAAGTCTTCCACCAGACCCTATTAACCAACGGTTTCCCCCTCACTACCATATCCAGCCTAAACAACACCAAAAGACTTAGACACCACACACTCTCCAACACTTGCTTCCTTAAACTCTCCTTCTTTAGCGACCGTATCACTTCCTCCATCCGCAATGCCATACGTAGTGAGAACCTTAACATACAGATCTCTCACACAGGCACTTCTCTCCGACAACATTTATCCCAAAAAAGCCACTACTCCCCGAACCCCTGCTCTCTAGCAAATTGCCCCATCCCCAACTCTGGCCTCTGCCTCCGCACCTATACAGTATACAACATACAATGCTCTAAGTGTCAAAAGTTCTACATCGGTAGTATCGTTAGGCCTCTACACCAACGCATTAAAGAGCATCTGAACACCCACATTTCTTCCTTCCACAAACACTTAATATCATGTGGCAACACACATCGCTCTATTAGTGTCCACATTCTCAACTCCGTCTGCAATATAGATATTCTAATCTCTAAATTTCGTTCAACTCTGAATAACAGATTTGAGTTGTCTTCCCCTTTCATCCTCTGATTCTTACATCCTCACACTCCCACCCCAACTTACTTGCCTTTGCCTCCTCCTTCCTTTTATTTGCCAGGGCCATCCACCCCACACCTCAATGCCTCTCATCCTGTGTTTAATTTTTACATGTTACATATTTATAAATAAAACATTATTATTATGGACATAAATGTAAACAAGAATGGAATAATATACACTTTATTTACATATATTTAGGCCCTGTGTATGTGTATACATATATACATGTATGTATATATGGGTGTATTCTCATGTGTGTGTATGTGTATGCGAATACGTTTGTAATACCTAAACTAAAGTTTGAAATTCAATAAAATAAAATAATAATAAAAATTTAAAATAGGAGAAAAAAAGAAAGGAAAAGAAAGAAAAAGAAATAAATAAATAAAATAAATAATAAAAAAAGAAATTATAATAATAAAAGAATAAATAAATATATGAATAAATAATAATAACAAAGGAAAATAAAAAAAATAAAAAAAATTAATAAATAAATATATAGAATAAATTTATATAAATTTAGTTCTAGGAGTATTATACCCTTGAAATATCCTTAAAAAATAAACATGTATTTTGATATTTACACTTTATATATATATATATATATATATATATATATATATATATATATATATATATATATATATATATATATATATATATATATATGTGTATGCATTTTATCCCTTAATTCCCTCCTCCCCCTTTCCTACGTTTCTTCTTATCCCCCGTCCTAACGGTTTCCTTCCTACCCTCATGACATTAATTCATTCCACAATTGATTTAAATTTCTTCTCAAGTTTCAAATCTCATTTCTAAACATATTTTTTTCTAAGTTATCCCCCTTTGTCTGCACATATAATAATAACGGCCCACACGTAAATTTAAATTTAGAATTGAATAAATAAATAAAAAAATAATAAATCATATAAAATAAAATATAATAAAATTATAATAATTAGTATATAAATAAACAAATGTTAATAAGATGTTAACTTTAGCTGAATAATTATTTAATTACATTTTAACATTTTCTGCGTTGCTACTCCCAATAGTCTGCTGCGGTGTTTCAATGATTTGATTCCGGTTTTTTCCGTTTTTTCGACCCTCTCGGTCTTTTATTGTTGTCTTTTGATAGTGAAAGTTTTTCTTTCGAAAATTTAAGATTACGTTTTGCCGAACTTTTTATTTACCTGTCAGTATTTACTATTCTGGTACTTAATCAGTTTTTCGTGAAATATTAATACATCGTTTTGAGATGGGTTTTCTCTTCTCGTTTATTTCTGTTCACCCTTTCCACCTTCCGGCAACTACATCGCATTGCTACAGCCTCGGACTACTAACCTGCACTTATATTTACCAGCAATGCTTCAAGCAAACTACAATCTCCTTATATATATATATATATATATATATATATATATATATATATATATATATATATATATATGAAAAAGGACAAACGAAACAGAAAAATTAAAAACAGGAAAAATTCACCAAGAAACAAGAGATTTTACCGGTTTTGTTCGGATCAACGAACGTCTTCAGAAAAAGTGAAATCTCTCGTTTCTTAATGATTTTTCCTATTTTTAAATTTGTTTTCTCCTTTTTTTCTTTCCTTCAAACATCTTGTCTTACACCTCATTTAATTTTTTTTATATATCGTGCATTTTATCCTCACACACACACACACACACACACATATATATATATATATATATATATATATATATATCGTGGTTTCGATGCAATGTTCTTTTCGAAAGTCGAACTCTTTACGACAGCTACCTTTAAATAGGACTAATCTTTCGCTGATTTTACCGAGTTCTTTATAACGGCCGTGTGGACAAGGACGTTGGAATTTAAGTTTAAAATATAACTTGTGTTCCGGTTTGAATAATTCTTCTCGTAAAGAATAAAACGTACACATATATAAATAAAACACATATTTAAAATTATATATATATATATATATATATATATATATATATATATATATATATATATATATATATATATATCTGTGTGGTTCTAAGCGTTTGTCTTGTAATTCAAGCCTGAACCTACGGACTGCGTTCGACCCCATGCGACTGCCTGCAACCACTGCTGCACCTATGAGGGTAAAAAACCCGAAACGATATCGTCTGTAGGTAAAACACACTTTAATACTTATAATATATATATATATATATATATATATATATATATATATAAGGTAATCTCTTAAACTAATAGACGAGTTATGACGAATTTAAGAATATATTTTCTAGCCAACATGGTAAGTAAAATGGGCCTATTATTATTTTTTAAAAACTTTACTGTGTATAGGGTGCCCCCCACCCAAACTTGCACCTGTTACAAAAAAGCTTTCAAAATGAGTAAGATACAATAAAGTTAGTGGAAAAAATAATTGGTCTACATTTAATTTTGAGTTATATTAAGTAATACATTTAAAAAAGGATCGGTCCACGCGCGTTAGCGTCAATAAAACGTATGTGTTTGGTAAAATCCGAAATTATTGAACTTATGAATTATTGAATTATGTATTCCAGGCAACGGGTTGAGTAACGTGAGCACATTGTTATTTACTTTGTAAACTTAAGCATTTATGAGTTTCCATCGAAACCGTACCGTATGCCCAGAGAAAAAAACATTAAAATCTTAAACGAATGCTATGGTTATTGGGACAGTTATTCTACTATATATATATATATATATATATATATATATATATATATATATATATATATAATAATTAATATTTATAAATAAATATTAATTATTTATTACCTACAGAGATCGAGGTTTCATGCTTACGCAATCCTCAGTGCAAGAAGCTAATTCTCGATGGTCGACGGACACGAACTCCGATCACAAATCGCTATTGATTTGCAGTCAAGAGAGTTACCAGTTGGCCACCAGAAATAAACTTGAAATTTCAGGAGGAATTTAACTTTGTAAATACCAAGTCGGCGAGTATTCACAGCAAGCGGTGCAGACTGATCAACAACAACAACAACAAAAAATCGTGTTGGATATTTATATATATATTTATACATATATTTATATGTTGTGTGTATTTAAGCAGCATTTTATAATTTATGCAAACATTGTTAAAAATAACAGAATTCGTCTATCTAATTATAGCTTTTTATTTTTTTCAATTTTTCTGATAGTCTTTTTGTATTAAAATTACAAACAATGATAAACTTTCCATAGGTTTCACAGGTTTCTCTATATAAAAGGTTATGATACAACTCACTGATGCCAACATTACACCGAGTTTTTTTCTCTCAGAGAAAATCGTTTGATGTTTCTCATGTTGTTATTTAGTGAATTATTTTAACGTAATAATAGTGACACGGAAAATGTTGAAATAATTACGTTAAAGTAAATAGTAAACTGTAAACTGTAGAACCTGACAGGTACTACAATTCTGTGTCAGAGTGGGCCTGGGAGTAGTGAAAATAAGGGCTGACTTCACACTCCCCAAAGCTGTCTAATGGAGGTCTCACTAATTTATACAATTTTGTGTTATACCCACTACGGTTAGGGAGCACTTAAGTAGTTGATAGGGTTGAGGAATAAGATAGGCAGATAAACTACTATATTAATTCTTTGGTAGGTTTTGTAGCTAGAATATTGCCTCTGTGGTACCAGTCTTCAAGAATTTTGAAGATAGAACTGATCTTCAGAATTATCATCCCATCAGTCTACTCCCGCTCTTCGCTTGAATAGTTTAATCCTTAATCAATCTGGCGATAGTATGTCACCTCGTTAATGCTAAACTTCTTTCTGACCATCAGTATATATTTAGGCAAACATGATCTACTGCGGATATCCTAACGGTCATCTCTGAACGGTCTTCTCATAAAAATTAATTCATATGGTATTACTAGACGAATATTAAATATAATTAGATCCTTCCTTTCCAGATTGTCTTCGATGGTCGTTCATCCAAACAACATGGCATAAATGTAGGTGTACATAAACAACCTCCCATATGACATTGTGTCTGAGATGGGCATATTTGCTGACGATATCACGCTCTACTCTCGTCATGTGGGTAAAACAGACGCTCACATATCCGAAGCAATGGCTGAATCGTAAGAAAGTGACTTCCAGTCTGTAGTGCAATGGAGTCAAACATGGATTGTAACATGTAATGCTATTAAGACATAGCTCCTTTCCTTCAAAACTACTAGAAACCTCTTTAACCACCGATTGCCATGGCAAATAACACTCTTCCTAAAAGTCCAACGTTACAAACTCCTCCGCTTAACATTCACAGATTACATGAATTGGTACAAATACATAGAATACATTGCCAAAGTTGCTGCAAAGAAAGTTGGCTCCCTCTACTGTGCTAGAAAACCTCTCACACCTGATAGTATCCCAGATGTCTACAAAGCCACCATCCGGCCATGCATGAAGTATTGTTGTCACATCTGGGCTGGTGCACCATCCAATAGTCTCCAAAATCTAAAAAAGAGTCCTTAATCTAATAGGTCCCTCACTATCCACTTAGCTTTAAGCCCTGTCCCATCGCCGCAATGTGACATCCTTTTGCTTGTTTTATAAGTACTTCAGTGGAATGTGCTCCGATGAACTTGCTACTCTGGTGCCTCCTCGACGTAAATACACTGGACCAACCCGACAATCAGCTAAATCCTATCCATTCACTGTGGAGGTCCCCAGATGCTGGAGAGCCTTCTACTCCAATAGCTTCCTTCCATCGTGCTGACGGGCTTTGGAACTCCTCCCTTCTCCTTGTTTCCCCGACTGTACAACATGCAAAAATGTAAAACTAATGTGAACAAGCATCTCACTGCACAGCTTCTAATTTAGGATGCCCCCCTAAACTTTCACCCTAATTATCAGTAGCACATCACTACAAAAATTTTGTGGACTACGAATTAATTGATTGTCTCGCTTTTAAAAATTAAAGTATTTAATTAGGAATAAAAGCTGTTTCTGAAACTTTGATATGTCAAAGGAATATTTTTCTGAAAAACACATTTACACATACTTTGCCGAAATTTGCTAATTAAGAATAATTAATTAATATTTGATAAGGAATTGGTGGATGGATGATTGGGAGTTAATAATAATTAATTATTGATTTTAATTGTTAATCATGAATCTGAGAATTGTTAATTGAGTATCTGTTCTCAATTGAGACCATTAATTTAATATTTAATTCATATATTTGTGGATTCATCGAATTTTAGATTTGTTATATTTTTCTTTTACTAGCAATATTACCTGGCGTTGCTCGGGTAAGAGTGTGGGATAGCATGATATGCAACGTCATATTTAAAAGAGTTTACTTTAACAGCAGCCTTGGTGTTAGCTAGATATCTTATCCACTGAACTATTCAGATATTTGTTATATACTCTTAAACTAACGCTTATAAATAGATTAATTTCATTGTGTAACATGTTCGAAAAGTGTAATTAACTCCCTTTCTCACCAAAAGAGAAAATACTGGCTTAGGAGCTTGACATTCGTCCGACATGTAAAGAAGGGGGACGTTGTTCCTATTTTAGGTTTCAGACACGAAATGAAATAACAAAACCTCTTTATAACAACAGCGAAAAGGGTTTATCCACAAAGGTTACCTATACCGTTTGGTATAGGTAGAACGAAACTTGGACAGTGTCTGAGATAGGAAAAGGAAAGTAAGAGTTCTTAGAGATGTCTGAAGTCGGTCAGCAACTATCTTTAGGCGAATATAGTATTTGCTGTGATCGTCTAGTGGACAGGGGCAGGAGAGAGAGAGAAGAAGAAGAAGAAAAAAAAGAAGACAAAGAAAGAAAGAAAGAGAGAGAGAGAGAGAGAGTGAAAGACGTGTTTCCTCGTTGCTAACTACGGCTCGTGATTCCAAAAGGGGATGAAGTAGTTGATCAGCCGACAGAAGGAATCCATGCGCCCTGCAGACTGATTGGTCAGTGTGTGACCAGCTTACTCCATGGGGACATTTTTCGAGGGAAGAAAATAGGTCTTTTTATGACCGCTACATACCTTATCTTACTTTTTATTTTCATTTTCTCTTTCCAAACAGTCCGTAATGCTCTGTTTCATTTGATTGTTAATCTATTCAAAAGATAACATTTTACTATAATATTTTAGCTTTCTCTTTTAGATGTGAATATGAATTTATTCAATAAATAACACAAAGTACTGGTTAATTAATAAAATGCTCCTTTTCAAAAGCAATATGCAAATATCAGGAAGTTTCATCGGATGCCATGCTTGCTAGGTAGGTCAATAGCAGACTTGAGATGTTTACACGAATAGTGGTGATAGAGAGGCGCTCGTAAAGCCAAGTCAATTCACTATAGTCTCTCATGTCGCGCGTCATTAACAGACCATGACTGTTGAGAAAGTCGCGCGTGGCAGGGACTATCGCTCCACTCGTCCGAACGCCGATTGTTGGGAACACAAATCTGTTAAGAATAGAGAAGTGAGGCTTGCTGATGTTCAAGATCTCGGAGACGGGTCAGAAAGTGACAGTCTGTGAAAGGGAATGTGTAACAGAGAAACTTATCGTGCTGTTACCAGCTGTGTTTGTATAACTAGAGAAACCAAGCCAATCTCTGTAGTGAACGTTAATATCACCAAGTACATGTATTTGGGGGCTCGGGGGTTAAGAGAGTCCTGCTTCAATATTATCTGAGACATAGTGTATAGTCCTAGGTCAAACGAGAACGGTAGAAGTAAAACTGTGCTGTAAGGTAAATCTAAGATACGTGTAGGCCTGATCATTTGATTCGAGACTATGTTCTCTAGTCTTGGAAAGGGTGTTATGAATATAAATTCAAGTTCTGTGCATATGCTTGTCTTAGTTCTTATTTTAGTGTTTAAATTTTTTTAATTTATGGTCTTTCTTTGTTATGTCACCTATTTGTTATGCTTTTGTCTTTTTGTCCATTTTTCTTTAAGCATTTATAATTACCATTATTCCTCTTTCACGTTTATTTATTTCCTTCTCTTCAAAGGTTCCCTTATTGTTTTATACATTCTTATGAAACTTTCTATTCTCTTTCATTTTGCTTTGTTCGTTCTTGTTCTTTCAGTTCAATAGTTTATTCAATGAATATCGTCTTGTTCATTCTTCTTTTACTTGTTTTTATTTGTACTTGATAGTTTTTCTGTCTATCGTTTTTCTTTTTCTTTTCTTTTCTTTTGTTTATACTTTCATTTGTTCGTTTGTTACTTTCTGTCTTTTCTCTCATACTTTCTTTTATTTATAATTTTTGCCTTTTTTTTTCTTTCTGATCATTTTTTTCAACTGTTTGATTCTTTCTTTCGTAATCTTGTATTTCTTTCATTCCTTTCTACCTGTTTGTTTTTGCTTCATGTTGTCTATCGTTCGCTTTTCTTTTTTGCTTCTTTCTTCTTTCCATTTGTGGTAACGTTTTTCTTTCCTCTTTTGACTTTCGTGTTTTCTTTATCTTCTTTTTTCTTCTGAGTTTTCTTGTCATTTCTATGTTTTATTCTGTGTTTGCTTCTGTCTTTCTTTTTCTGTTTTTCATTTTTTAAATTTCTCCTTTCTTTTCCCCCGCTTTTATTTTATGGTGCATCTTTATTCACTCGCTTTTTCTCACTTTCTTTAATGTTTACCTCATTATTCTTACTTTCTTGAATGTTTACATCATATTTTCTACTTTCTTTAATGTTTTCCTACTATTACTTACTTTCTTGAATGTTTACCTCATTTTTCTTACTTTCTTGAATGTTTACATCATTTTTCTTACTTTCTTGAATGTTTACATCATTTTTCTTACTTTCTTGAATGTTTTCCTCATATTTCTTACTTTCTTGAATGTTTACCTCATATTTTTCACTTTCTTTAATGTTTACCTCATATTTTTTACTTTCTTTAATGTTTACCTCATTTTTCTCACCTTCATTAATGTTTACCTAATTTTTCTCACTTTCTTGAATGTTTACCTCATATTTTTTACTTTCTTTAATGTTTACTTAATTTTTCTACTTTCTTTAATGTTTACATCATTTTTCTCACTTTCTTTAATGTTTACCTCATTATTCTTACTTTCTTGAATGTTTACATCATATTTTCTACTTTCTTTAATGTTTACCTCATTTTACTTACTTTCTTGAATGTTTACCTCATTTTTCTTACTTTCTTGAATGTTTACCTCATTTTTCTTACTTTCTTTAATGTTTACCTCATTTTTCTTACTTTCTTGAATGTTTACATCATTTTTCTACTTTCTTGAATGTTTACATCATATTTTCTACTTTCTTTAATGTTTACCTCATTTTACTTACTTTCTTGAATGTTTACCTCATTTTTCTTACTTTCTTGAATGTTTACCTCATTTTTCTTACTTTCTTTAATGTTTACCTCATTTTTCTTACTTTCTTGAATGTTTACATCATTTTTCTTACTTTCTTGAATGTTTACCTCATTTTTCTTACTTTCTTTAATGTTTACCTCATTTTACTTACTTTCTTGAATGTTTACCTCATTTTTCTTACTTTCTTGAATGTTTACCTCATTTTTCTTACTTTCTTTAATGTTTACCTCATTTTTCTTACTTTCTTGAATGTTTACATCATTTTTCTTACTTTCTTGAATGTTTACCTCATTTTTCTTACTTTCTTTAATGTTTACCTCATTTTTCTCACTTTCTTTAATGTTTACCCCATTTTTCTCACTTTCTTTAATGTTTACCTCATTTTTCTTACTTTCTTGAATGTTTACCTCATTTCTCTTACTTTCGCTTCTAATTATTTGTTTTTTCTGTTCGTTATTGGGCACTTCCTGGTACATGTTACTCTCAGATTAAATTCGTAGACTCTTTATCTCTCGTTTAATTTCCTTCCCATCCCCTTTTCTTATTCATGTTCTGTTATTTCTATCTTTTTCTGTAATTATTCATTTACGTTTCTGTTAATTTTCACAAATTTACTCTCGTTTCTTCTTTTAAACATCATATCGTAATTTGTTGAACGCCCGTTGCATACTTAAACATCTATAATTTTAGAAAACATTTGACACGTGTAAAAATAATAATGGGATTGATATGATCCCTCTACAACATGTAACTAGTTTGTAACCGAATGCAAGATTCTTTCGCATTACTATCGATTAATCATCGATTGATCAGATTAAAATCGAAAATAAATTCCCGTTGAACTTTTACAAGTGGAGATAAATTTCCTATATTAATTTAAAGTAGATAGAAACTCTCTTCAGCCACCATGAAATACGATGTAAGCAGACTTAATAAAAACTATCATCTTCACTAAATCGATGGACAAATGAAAGAAGATTTTCGCAAATAAATAACAGAAATTAAAGAAATAATATTCCTGAAATTAAAAGATTAACAGAAATTAAATGACAGAAAGCAAAACTATTGCTCATAAATAAAATAGGCTCGAAAATACATAAAAAACGCTGTGTAGTGTCGGGCATATAGCCAATTCGATTATAGGGAACATAGAATAGAGGTTTGTTCGGTCGAGTTCATTGCTTTCGAAAACAGTGTTTGTTTTCGAGACCCCAGCTACATCCGAGCTCTGATAACACTGTGAAGGCACGCAATCGAATTTCGGTAATGCCGTGACCCAACAGGGTTACTCCAACGAACTAAACCAACAAAAAGGTTGTGCAAGTAACTGTTTATACACTAATTACTCAGTCGTCTTCAGAAACGTAGCCCAAACATGATTGGAACCACGTCGCAACTGAAGTATGCTAAACCAACCGAATTAAACGGGTTGTAATTAACGATGTAACATCGAGCTAGTTGGCTTAACCGTATAAACTGAGTCAACTGGACTCCACAATGAAAGGTCCATGAATCAATCCGGTATGGAATATGCAATAGCCAGTTATTAATCACATGAATCTAAAAGTTCTATTCATGGTGAAAATGCTCTTAAATAATAATCAAGACATGCCATCTTCCCCATTCGGATCATTTCCACTTTGATTGATAGGCATCATCTGATACCGCAGGTAAAGCGACACAAGCAAACCGACGCTGCTTCACTCACGTATTTTCTTTACAATAGTTATGCAATTCAATTTTGTTTTTTTGAAAACTAATTTATGACTGAATACATGATATTAGTGGCTTTACATTAAAAACATACATTATTGAGGATGCACTTCGGCTATGTGTTCTAAGAATATTTAAGAATTGTCAACGATAGGTATTCTTTTAAGAGGGGACAATGTTGGCTTACACCGTATTTTAAAATTGTTATTAACTTAACTTAGGTATTTGATATTGAACGGAGTTGTTATTACCAAAATATTAGAGGAGAAGAATGTAGATCTTATCATTTCACAAAATAATAAATATTTCATGTAAATACATACAATTAAACACAGGGCCAATAAATTGTGTGTAAGATAAGACTGGTCTTAACTAACTATGCTGGTCTCACGTTTGAGGGAAAAAGACTTAGTAATTTGTTGTATCCTCTTTGTGTCACATAACATCAAGATCTGTATCCTGTAGTCGCGATAAGCTTCAAACTCCACTTCTTTGAGGAACATATAGATTTTTCTGTCTTTGTGTTAGTGGTAAACATTATGAAACACTTCCAATCTTGGGATGTCAGTGTATCATTTTCCTTTCGTCCGAAACACGTTAAAGTTTCTTCTTGTTTTCTTCTTCCTATTTACCAACCTCTACCGAGGGTCAAGTGCCACACAATTTCGAGCTTAAGGAAACGAAAGGTCCGAATTGGACGCTTGCTTGCGAGTCAAACTGTTTGCTTAAGAGAACTGGCTGGCTTGCGGATAAACAACAAAAAAAGCCAAATGATAAAGTAAGTTTTACTCAACTGTGACAAAAGAAAGTAATTGGAAAATCTAAAAACAACAATAAAAAAGAAAAGAAAAAATCCAATTTAGTGGAGTTCTTAACAAACCTAATAAACAAATGACAATTTATCTATTTTATTTTTTATGATATTTATTATATTCACTTCTTATTTATTATTTCATTATATTGATTTGTACAACCCTGTCTAGGTGTCGCAGGAATTCCTATTATTATTTGGTGTATATCCGTAACAGAAATTACGTAACATGTGAAAATACACTCGAAAAGATTTTAAGTCATGAGTAAAAATTTATTTTCAAGGCATTTAATCTCAATGCGAAACAATATTCTGCGAGATTTGTAATAGATTTTTTTAATGAATAGATATTTTAATTTAATAAAACTTATGTAAAAATATACATAAAATAAAAACAAATAAAATTAAAATTTGATTCAATAATTTGTATACAAATAGTTTTACATATATTTCTGGTCTGATCTCTCTCATAGGGGACGTGATTGTTTACACTTAGTATAACGCATAACTATATGTAATTAGAAAAGAATTCTCTCAGTAACCGGTAATGTAAACAAATACAAGAACAACATAATTTACATTACTTTTGTGGTGAGTTCGACGGCATAGGAAAAAGATCCTAACTACTGTACAAGCGGTCAGCATATCTAGCTACAGCGGGTAACCGTCTGTGAAAGTACTATATATACTAGTTGTTCCGACCCAGCGTTTCACGGAGGATTTTTACTTTTGTTACTGTTTAGAAAATTTTGTTTAACTGTACTTTTTTTTAAGAGAATTATTTATTTTTATAAGATGTTCAAAGTTAACTATGCCTTTTTAAACACGAGTTTTTTTGTTTTTTTTTAAATAGGATTGTTAGAGAATGCGAATAAAAACACGCGGTTACATGTTTGCCCGAGTTAGACAGATTACACAACATTTGAAAACTACGAAAAAAAATGTTAAAAAGACGGACGACACTCTCGCATACGAATGCAAACCCAGATTAGGTTAGGGTTAGGTTAACGTTAGGGCGAGGTTTGGGCTAAAATTAACAAAAATCCTACTCCATAAAAAATAAAGTTGAAAAAAGCTTCATGAAAAACATAAATAAATGAAGTTGAATTTTTATACTTACTTATTTGGAGAAAATTATTAAACCCATTCTTAACACGAAGGAGAGTAAATCGATTCTTACTGTAATCAAATACTACAAAAAGTGCGCCCTCTTCTGGGAAAGCCACAAAATATAACCAGTTTACGTTAAATAAATTCTTTAAAAACAAAACAGTTTTGTCTCTGTCCGGCGAGCTTTTATACCAGGCTCGTGACTGAGTCGGGATTCTCCGTCAATACTCGGGACTGACCCCATAGTACTGAAATCCTCTAGATAACCATTCATTACAAGTACATATATTTTGTTAATAACGATTATTAAAGAAAAATTATAACCGAACTCTTAATGAGAAAACTGAAATGCATACTGATGAATTAAATTTTGTAATTAAAATACTAACATTTGTCGATTTCATTAAATAATCGATTAATAGTAAATAATAAACTAATAGATAACGCATTTTGATTGATTACAGAATTTAAAACTGACTTCGTACTAAAACAAAATAGTCTTCGTTGGAATTACTAAAGCTTTTTAATTTAATGACATTATTTATTTGAATTTACGAAGTTTTCGTCAGAAATGAGTAACGCTTTTTTATATTATGTCATTGATCATTTAGCTACACACTTGCACTAAAAGAAAAAATCTTCGTAGGAAATTACTAACGCGTTTACTTACGTTTTTAAAAAGGCAAGGTTACCTTCTGATTCGGTTATAATATAATTACGTGCAATTCTGAGCTCGAACAATGAAGCGATTTGTTAAACTAATACAATAGTTGTAATAATGCTTTTAATTAAAAAACAACATCTCCTTTTAATTTGGTTCTTATAATTCATTGCGTTACCTACTTGTGACAAAAACGGACCGGAAGTCCCAATAGCATTGAGTAGAATACAAAGTGTGTTTATTGAAAGTATATTTATTAATTTTACTGAAATTATATTGGTATTACCCGTGAGTCAGTTAATTACATTTTTCGTATTGTTTTTACGTAAAGGCGAAGTATTATGGCCGGTGGAAGTCTTGTTAATGGCGGGAGATTCAAAAGAGAACAAGGACAAAGGATTATGGATATTAACCACAGTGGCGAAGGATGCCATAAATGGTTTTGCGATAATGAATCCCCCAATCATAGGTAGTGTGATAGATGCCTTTGTAACGGCACGCACTCTCACTGTTCAGATTCACCATCGGACCACGTGTAGATTAAATAAATTTAAGACAAACAAAGAAGAAAGGAAGAAAACATTATTATTAAAAACTTATATTAAAAACGAAAGCGAAGGAAAGATGAAGCTAAACAACATATATGAATAGGCATTTTTATAAAGTGAATAAAACGTAAAACACTTATACTTAACAAAAAACAATTTATTTACTTAACATAATTGTAAGCGTAAATATATGTATATGTATGCGGGCTGAAAATCTTTTTGTGTGACGATCTTAACGTGCATGTTTCGAGAAAAAGTTCGTTAAATTGAAAGATAGATCATTGAATTAAAAAGGGTTACCTTTCTTCTTCCTCCCTCCCCACACAGCTCGTTCGAGCTGGTGGGGGGAATCAACGAGAGTTCTTTGTGTGTTCGTTCGTCTCAGAACGCTGAGGGAAAAAGAGAGAGAGAGGAAATGAACGGTGTTCTTTTATTGACTTCAAATCTCGCGTGGTCAAGCTGGCCGAAATCCTTCGGCCACGTTGTTTTGCGAGATCTTGCGATCAGTCCCTGTTCTCCAACTAAGAGACGAAGAAAGACTAAGTAAAGAAAGAAAGAAAGAAAGAGAGAGTACCTAATTGTGGTGTTCACCACAGTATTCTCACCTGTATTGGCACACACGTGCAAAAAAAAACACGCGCGTAAACAAGACCTGGGAAAAAACGAGGTGACGATATTTACACTGACAGTTGGAGAAAACCAGAAGTGGCAAAGGCAATATGTTTCAGGCGCATGCGTGTAGTCCACCTTTTTTTTTAACAAGTCATCAGGGCGACATTGATTTAGTTGAAGAAACTGTTACTGTATTTCTTCTATTGTTACTTTATCTTCCTTCCAAACACACGTCTACGACCCTAATGATTATTCATTCATTTGAAAACCATTTGTTAACCTGTCCCTGCTATTGTCACTTTATATCCCTGACCAACACAAGGCAACTTAATGATTATTCATCCACTTGAAAACCATTTGTTAACCTGTCCCTGCTATTGTCACTTTATATCCCTGTCCAACACAAGGCAACTTAATGATTATTCATTCATTTGAAAACCATTTGTTAACCTGCCCCTGCTATTGTCACTTTCTATCCCTGTCCAACACAAGGCAACTTAATGATTATTCATTCATTTGAAAACCATTTGTTAACCTGCCCCTGCTATTGTCACTTTCTATCCCTGTCCAACACAAGGCAACTTAATGATTATTCATTCATTTGAAAACCATTTGTTAACCTGCCCCTGCTATTGTCACTTTCTATCCCTGTCCAACACAAGGCAACTTAATGATTATTCATTCATTTGAAAACCATTTGTTAACCTGCCCCTGCTATTGTCACTTTATATCCCTGTCCAACACAAGGCAACTTAATGATTATTCATTCATTTGAAAACCATTTGTTAACCTGCCCCTGCTATTGTCACTTTCTATCCCTGTCCAACACAAGGCAACTTAATGATTATTCATTCATTTGAAAACCATTTGTTAACCTGCCCCTGCTATTGTCACTTTCTATCCCTGTCCAACACAAGGCAACTTAATGATTATTCATCCACTTGAAAACCATTTGTTAACCTGCCCCTGCTATTGTCACTTTCTATCCCTGTCCAACACAAGGCAACTTAATGATTATTCATTCATTTGAAAACCATTTGTTAACCTGCCCCTGCTATTGTCACTTTCTATCCCTGTCCAACACAAGGCAACTTAATGATTATTCATTCATTTGAAAACCATTTGTTAACCTGCCCCTGCTATTGTCACTTTCTATCCCTGTCCAACACAAGGCAACTTAATGATTATTCATCCACTTGAAAACCATTTGTTAACCTGCCCCTGCTATTGTCACTTTCTATCCCTGTCCAACACAAGGCAACTTAATGATTATTCATTCATTTGAAAACCATTTGTTAACCTGCCCCTGCTATTGTCACTTTATATCCCTGTCCAACACAAGGCAACTTAATGATTATTCATCCACTTGAAAACCATTTGTTAACCTGCCCCTGCTATTGTCACTTTCTATCCCTGTCCAACACAAGGCAACTTAATGATTATTCATTCATTTGAAAACCATTTGTTAACCTGCCCCTGCTATTGTCACTTTATATCCCTGTCCAACACAAGGCAACTTAATGATTATTCATTCATTTGAAAACCATTTGTTAACCTGCCCCTGCTATTGTCACTTTCTATCCCTGTCCAACACAAGGCAACTTAATGATTATTCATCCACTTGAAAACCATTTGTTAACCTGCCCCTGCTATTGTCACTTTCTATCCCTGTCCAACACAAGGCAACTTAATGATTATTCATTCATTTGAAAACCATTTGTTAACCTGCCCCTGCTATTGTCACTTTCTATCCCTGTCCAACACAAGGCAACTTAATGATTATTCATTCATTTGAAAACCATTTGTTAACCTGTCCCTGCTATTGTCACTTTCTATCCCTGACCAACACAAGGCAACTTAATGATTATTCATTCATTTGAAAACCATTTGTTAACCTGCCCTGCTATTGTCACTTTATATCCCTGTCCAACACAAGGCAACTTAATGATTATTCATCCACTTGAAAACCCTTTGTTAATCTGCCCCTGCTATTGTCACTTTATATCCCTGTCCAACACAAGGCAACTTAATGATTATTCATTCATTTGAAAACCATTTGTTAACCTGCCCCTGCTATTGTCACTTTCTATCCCTGTCCAACACAAGGCAACTTAATGATTATTCATTCATTTGAAAACCATTTGTTAACCTGCCCCTGCTATTGTCACTTTCTATCCCTGTCCAACACAAGGCAACTTAATGATTATTCATTCATTTGAAAACCATTTGTTAACCTGCCCCTGCTATTGTCACTTTATATCCCTGTCCAACACAAGGCAACTTAATGATTATTCATTCATTTGAAAACCATTTGTTAACCTGCCCCTGCTATTGTCACTTTCTATCCCTGTCCAACACAAGGCAACTTAATGATTATTCATTCATTTGAAAACCATTTGTTTACCTGCCCCTGCTATTGTCACTTTATATCCCTGTCCAACACAAGGCAACTTAATGATTATTCATCCACTTGAAAACCATTTGTTAATCTGCCCCTGCTATTGTCACTTTATATCCCTGTCCAACACAAGGCAACTTAATGATTATTCATTCATTTGAAAACCATTTGTTAACCTGCCCCTGCTATTGTCACTTTCTATCCCTGTCCAACACAAGGCAACTTAATGATTATTCATTCATTTGAAAACCATTTGTTAACCTGCCCCTGCTATTGTCACTTTCTATCCCTGTCCAACACAAGGCAACTTAATGATTATTCATTCATTTGAAAACCATTTGTTAACCTGCCCCTGCTATTGTCACTTTCTATCCCTGTCCAACACAAGGCAACTTAATGATTATTCATTCATTTGAAAACCATTTGTTAACCTGCTCCTGCTATTGTCACTTTCTATCCCTGTCCAACACAAGGCAACTTAATGATTATTCATTCATTTGAAAACCATTTGTTAACCTGCCCCTGCTATTGTCACTTTCTATCCCTGTCCAACACAAGGCAACTTAATGATTATTCATTCATTTGAAAACCATTTGTTAACCTGCCCCTGCTATTGTCACTTTCTATCCCTGTCCAACACAAGGCAACTTAATGATTATTCATTCATTTGAAAACCATTTGTTAACCTGTCCCTGCTATTGTCACTTTCTATCCCTGACCAACACAAGGCAACTTAATGATTATTCATTCATTTGAAAACCATTTGTTAAACTGCCCTGCTATTGTCACTTTATATCCCTGTCCAACACAAGGCAACTTAATGATTATTCATCCACTTGAAAACCATTTGTTAATCTGCCCCTGCTATTGTCACTTTATATCCCTGTCCAACACAAGGCAACTTAATGATTATTCATTCATTTGAAAACCATTTGTTAACCTGCCCCTGCTATTGTCACTTTCTATCCCTGTCCAACACAAGGCAACTTAATGATTATTCATTCATTTGAAAACCATTTGTTAACCTGCCCCTGCTATTGTCACTTTCTATCCCTGTCCAACACAAGGCAACTTAATGATTATTCATTTATTTGAAAACCATTTGTTAACCTGCCCCTGCTATTGTCACTTTCTATCCCTGTCCAACACAAGGCAACTTAATGATTATTCATTCATTTGAAAACCATTTGTTAACCTGCTCCTGCTATTGTCACTTTCTATCCCTGTCCAACACAAGGCAACTTAATGATTATTCATTCATTTGAAAACCATTTGTTAATCTGCCCCTGCTATTGTCACTTTATATCCCTGTCCAACACAAGGCAACTTAATGATTATTCATTCATTTGAAAACCATTTGTTAACCTGCCCCTGCTATTGTCACTTTCTATCCCTGTCCAACACAAGGCAACTTAATGATTATTCATTCATTTGAAAACCATTTGTTAACCTGCCCCTGCTATTGTCACTTTCTATCCCTGTCCAACACAAGGCAACTTAATGATTATTCATTCATTTGAAAACCATTTGTTAACCTGCCCCTGCTATTGTCACTTTCTATCCCTGTCCAACACAAGGCAACTTAATGATTATTCATTCATTTGAAAACCATTTGTTAACCTGCTCCTGCTATTGTCACTTTCTATCCCTGACCAACACAAGGCAACTTAATGATTATTCATTCACCCGAAAACATCAAGGCGAACAGACGACACTTGTTTGGTTGGAGAAACTAAGAAAGAATGCCACTCTTACCATGTAGCTTCTATTATTACTTTATTCTCCTGCCAAGCATATGGCTGCCCCCCTAAGGATTATTCGTTCACTTGAAAACTTATGTTAACCTGTTCCTGCTTTTGTGACTTTATTCCTCTGTCAAGCTCACGTCTACTCCGAAGTATAATTCGTTTACTTGACCTATTTCCGACATTGTGACTATTCCCCTGCCATGCACATGGCTACCCCACAATTTCTTCTACTCAGAAAACACTGTTACCCTGTTCCTCTTCATTTGTACTCTAACAACTATTAATTGACTACCTGTCTTTCGCAAGAAAACCACTTCCAAAGACCAACTATCACAACTTTCCCCTATTCGCGCCTTTCTTTTTCTAACAGACGAAAGATTTTTCGACAGACCATAGTAATAATTATTTGATATTGTAAAAGTTATGATAACTAAATGAAGGAAATTAGCATGTAATATTATAGTATTAGTACGAATAACCGTAGAATCTAAATGAACTAATCATTTGAATAAGTACGTACCAGCCATTTGCAAAAATACTGACATATCTGTCTCTCTACGAAGACTGTTTCAAAGAGGAAGCAATTCTCCAGAAAATAAATATTATTGCATTTTCTGAGAATTACACAATACTTTGCGAAAAACTGTAATTTGCAAAGTAATTTTATTATTTTTATTTAGTAAAGTATAGATTAATTTCTAAAATATTAATTTTAAAGATAATTGAAATATTACGACATCGTTTAGTTTTATGCTGACCAACACTGGCGTCCCAAAAATCTTGTTGAAAAACTTTTATTCATCCCAAACAAGGCACATTGCCATTCAGACGTAAGGAATACTGTGAATTAAGGGCCACACCTACAGGGACATCCTAAGTAGGGAATTGAGCAGCGAGATATCTGTTCGCATTATATTTAAATTTATGCATGTTAGTTCAGTCAGGTAAGCATGGATCAGAGAGGGGATTCCAGAGGCTAGTAGTTCGAGGGAGGAAACTATCAGGGTAGAAAGTTTTCCGGTATTTGGAGACCTCTACAGAAAAGGGGTGGGAATTTGCTGCATGATCGGGTTGCCATTCATTAGATCACATTCCATTGAAGTACTTGTTAAACAAGCACATGGATACAATGTTGTAATATTGTATCAGTAATAGTGTTATTATTATTGTGTGTTTCTATTCAATTCTAATTTATTTATTTAATTATGGTCAGAATATGAGCGTATATATATAATATGTAAGTTAGATACAGGGGGATCAACTCATGTCTAAGGATCTCGGAGTAATGTAGAGTTAACTCTTATGAGAAAAAGCTGTGAACTCACTATTAAATGTTTACATTAGCTATTTTCTTTTCTTTTCTTCTCTCTTTTCTCTACATTTTTATATATATTGTTATTTGTTTGTTCATTGCTTATTTTATTTATTATTTGTTGATTTATTATGGCTAAGATATTAACGTAGTATCTGCTCTCCACAACCAAACGACATAAGATGTATTCCTAATGCCGTAAGTTTAAACCGGAAGTTTTCATGCAAATTATCTTCCGTGAAACTGAAATTCTTAGAAAGTTTTTAAAACGTTATCCTTTTTTTTATTAACTCGCATTAATTCATTTTATTTAAAATTATAATAATATTACTGTTGACAAAACTATTGCGTATGTATAAGCAAAATTGGCAATACAAATTAGAAATGTATATAAAGCTACTGGGGACCAGTACAGTAAAGGGGTGGGATTTAGCTAATTGTTGGGTCGTTGGGGGGCATTTGCATCGAGGGGAGAATAGTGTAGCAAGTTCGTTGGATTACATTCCATTGAAGTACTTGTAAAACAAGCAGAGGAATGCAACATTGTGGTGATGCGACACGGTCTGGAGCTTGGTAGACAGTGTGGGACCTATCAGATAAAAGGCCCTTTTGGGACCCTGTCAATCCAAGAGGGAGACTAGTGGTTGATGCAACACCCCACATGTGACCTTAGTCCATACATGGGTCAATAGTGGCTTTGTAGAGATATAGGATACTGGCAGGTGTAAGAAGTTTTTTAACACCGTAGAGGGAGCCCATTTTCCTTGCAGCAGCCTTGGTAGTATCTTCTCCCTTGAAAATTAAATTCTAAGAGTTCTTTTAAAACACTATCCTTTTTTATTTAATCGCTTTAATTAATTTTATTAATAATTATAATATTACTAGTGACAAAACTCTTGTATATTTCTAAGAAAATTTGACAATAAAAATTAGAAATGTATATTACAGAATATTTATTTATTAGAACCTCTTTATAAAATAAATATGCAAATGAAGAATACCTACAGAAGTTTGAAGGTGTTTGGAGATTACTATATATACGGTATTTCAAAACATTAGAAGACGCATCAGCTGTTTTGATGATAATCTAATTACGATAGAAAGAAAACACTTTCGCATTTATACATTTCGATACACACTAGCATGACTCCGTGAAAATTACACGGTCGCTTATTCTTAATCTTCTTATTGTTCTTATCGTTAAATACTAAAATATTTGTCAGCTAAATATTTTAAATAAATAAATCGAACGTTATAGACTTTTAATTAATTTATTTATTGTAACAATTGAAATCTTTTGAAAATAAATAGTCTCTTTCTTCTCACCGTAAAAATAACTGTCGTCTAAATACCCTTTAAACGAATAACATGTCACTTTGAATTCGATGAGGAAAGCATAATTTTATTTATAACGTCATATTCGATTTTAGAATAATTCATTTCGAAAGGAGTAAAATCTAAACTTCTAGCATTAAGCGACACTAGATAATCACCAGTGATGACTTGTTCAAATAATGCTAGACATGTAATCGTTAACTACCAATCGTATTGTGTTTCTGGATTACATTACAGAAATTTTTTTAAATCTGTTGTAGAAAAGACCCATCAAAACTCCATAAGAGATCTTAATATAAAATATACAGTAAATATTAATTTTAATATCGTATTTTGTTTAATTTTAAATGAAAATCAAAAACAGTTCGTTCACTCATAATTTTAAATATTTGCTTGCTCACTTTATATAGCTTAAAGAAATAGTTCATCAAAATCAATGTTCATCTTAAACTTGTTTGTAATGAAGGTGGCAACAACTTTTAATGATAATGATGCAATAGTAATACACATGGTGTGTTAGGAAAAATAAAAACAAATACAAAACTAAGAATTATCTATCTGTATCTGATTAGATGCACAAAATGACATCAAAATAATTGCAATGGACAATTGTATCCAATTATAAATATCATATAACATAGTAAAGCGATATTGATCGAAATTGATGAGAAAAAAGATAATTACATTTTCAAAAGGATCAATTTACATAAAGTTAACCACAGTCATAGCAGTAATGAATCCAGAGTTAAATGAAATATCTGATTAACGAAAATATAATAAATATATTAAATTTATCCAGATTTTTAGCAATAATAGTATTTTTATTAATGAACAAATTAATTTTATTTATTAAATCGACGAAGCAGGTATTTAGCGTCTGCCTTCTCTTTTAAAATAATCGGAGAAAGGTGACGTAAAAAGCACTTGGCGTTGTAGGGTCCAACCACTTGGGGAGTTTTAGCCGACACTGGTGCCACGCTTGGGCAGCGCTGCTACTTCGGTCACCGGGGTGATCGTTTTTACGACTAAGAAAATAGACACAGGCAAAATACGACAATAGAAAAGTAGAGAGGACAAACGTAGATGAAGAGTGTAAAATAGAGGTTGTATTTATTTGCACCAAAGGCACAAGAGAAAATAATGAGGAAGAACTGTAGGAAGAGGATTGGTTATGTATCTGGAAGCAGGAAGATTAGAAGGACAGGAATGGCGTACCTGGTTGGATCGATAGGAATGAGGAGACTGGAGAACAGGAAAGGCTGGATCAACAGGAATTGACATTCCTGGAACATGGATAGCAGGAAAAGCTGGATCAACAGAAATGGAGGACCTGGACAGCAGAAGAGGCGGAAGCAATAGGAATTAGGAAACTGGAATCTGGACAGCATGGGAGGACGTCTCGGGAACCTGGACAGCAAGGGATGACGTCACACAGAGATTGAAGTGGCCATACTCGAGGTGTAATTAAGTGTCTCAGGTAGGTCCGGTCTGTGTGGACGTGGCAAGGAGAGTTAGGACGTCTAAGGGAACTGGAAATGACAGGAACCGAAGCTTATGGAACAAGGCGCAGGCACTGCATAAAAATGCCGCTGGAGCAAGGGTCACTTAAAGTAGCTTGAGCAGGCGCTACAGGAGGGTGCTGGAGAAGCAACCGCTGGAAAAAGGAGGAACTGGAGAGGCAGGCTGAAGTAGGAGCGTGTGGCTGAAAGGAGGTAGGCATCTCAGAACACAGACAGCATTAAAGAGTGGGGGTTGGTCGCATTGCAGTATGGTAGAAAAGTTGCTTGTTGTTGTTTGCCCTAATAAAGACGGTTTTATTGCTGCTGTTGGATTATGGTCGTCATAGTTGATAAAGGGTGTCGTGATGTTTTACAATGGTTTGTAAGGTTAGGTGCGGTTAGTAGTGACAGAGAAAACGGCGTTAGGCGTCGAGGCAGGAACAAAGGACACGAATAAGCTTACAGTAAAAATGAACACTTCTTTTATAGTGTATTGGGGACTTCTGTTGGTACAATGCTTTGATGAGATTTGATTAATTAGGTTGAGTGACAATGTGCGCAAAAGACACAAAGTATGTTGATTTCTGTCACACAAGTTAAGGCATTCAAGTCTGAAACATCCGGTTTTATTAGTAGTGTCGAGTCAATAACAAAATCGGCATGAATGTTATTTTAGGTGTGTCAAGTTATAAAACAGGTGTTGGCACGACAAGGCTATCTCCCTGTAACAGCAAGCAAACTGGAGCAAAGATCTCGGACACGAATTACATTGATGAATATGTATTTATTTGCGCGCAGATGGCCAACGCTGAACTATAACATATTTTCCCCGTAAAGCTCTATTTTTGCCAAGCTACTTGCCCCAGAGCCAACGTCTATCACAAGCGGAACAAACGTCCGACTCCCATGTTGACCGATTCGAAAAAAACGCCTCTCGGCAAGCAGGCGATGTAGAGGCACGACAGTTACCCCGTGCGCATGTCTTCCAGAAGAGGACGGTGCTGAATACAAAATGTCCCCTTCCTTAATTATGACCGGCGAACATGTGAAACTCCTACGTTTACACTCCCTGAATCATAATCAATAAAGAAAATATTGTGCTGAAGAGTTGCTATCAAAAGGATTAGCAGCAGTGTTGAAAATTCATCTGCAAAAATGGCCAAACTGTTTCTATACTTGATGAAATCACTGATACAAGTTAGTGTTGGTTGTGTTTCAAGTCGGCAGTGCAAGTGAGAGGCACTATTGAAAATGTTGAGTGCGAGTGGATTTGCACTGTTGAGAAAATCTGTGAGAGAAGTGAGTTTTCGCCGTGGTTGAAGTCCGCGGTGCAAGTGAATCTGCACTGTTGCTGGTTGCGGTGTTTGTAAGGACGTTGGCAAATTGTAAAAAATAAGTGCAAGTGGGTCTGCACGGTTGAAGATGATAAGTGCCTGTGGGTCTGTATTGTTGTTGGTTGCGTCGCTCGGGTTGATTAGACCTCTTGTTGTTGAGTTAATGAACGAACGTTCAGTTGTCAAGATAGGTGGTGCGTTTTGGTTAAAGACAAGCGTGCAAGTTGGTCTGCACGGTTGTCAGAGCTCGAATGTTTGCAAGTTGGTCTGCAGATTTGATGGGACAAGTACAAGTAGGTCTGTACAGGTAACAGAAATGGCGAAAGCAGAAACGTAGTCATGTATTTTGGGTTTTGGTTTGTGAAGGAAGGAGACTATTTTCAGAGGTTTTCTCCCTTCTCCATACGGGGACGGGCGGGCGAAGACTAATGCTGGGTAAGGCATGAGAGGAATTTACTGTGTACTACTGAATATTTTAAAGAAAACATATTAAAAATCAAAGCGATAATGAGCATTGTTTACATTACTACGGCAACTATTTCTAATACTGCTATGACGATGGAGACAACTCTACAATCACTACTACTACTACTACTACTACTACTACTACTACTACTACTACTACTACTACTACTACTACTACTACTACTACTAATAATAATAATAATAATGAGAAACGACATGACAAATGCAAAGATAACAGATGACACGTGCGCGAACCATATGTTTACGTGTCGAAGAATCGTCCGGCTATGCTACACTCAATTTGTTGACAAAAATGCTGTTTTTAAACAATTTCAAAAAGTTTCAAAGATTAACAAAATATTTTATTTTAATAATGTATTTTTCAATATTGTTTTTATAATGACATTTATTTAAGCTCAACGAAACAGAACTGTAGCGTTTTATTTTGAAAATCAAACGTGTATGTGTTCCACTTGGAAATCTTCTGTTTTATTATTGAAGGAGTAATCGATCCTCACTAAATCAGCGATAATCCATGTAGTATATTATTATGGTGTATCATAAGGGACGAGAGATCACCTTCTGTCCGAATAGGGTCTGCTTTGAGCAACGAATCGAACAAGTTTCGTTTGAAAATTATTTGGAAGCGCACTAGAAGAATATTCGCTTCTTTTATGCAAGATGCATTCATTACAAAAAATTAAAATCAATGGATCAATATTGTGTAATGAAGAATACCTGTTTCGAAAAAAGTTCCTGTGTTGTGGGTGTGAAATCGTTAACCAAAAACCTGCCACTTTAAGTATCAGAAGAACTGTGCTAATTTTCATTCCAGCCTGACTGACTGGCCAATCAGAGAAAATGTACGTGTTAATAAAAACGTTGCGTTTTTATTAACGATGGACGATTTTAATTTGATGTTGATTAAGTGAAGATTTGTTGCTTCTGCTCGAAGTAGATGTTTATAATTTTTACCCTGCTTTTGGTATTATGTTTTTACTGGACTTGTGAGTGCACTCATTGTTGCTACATATATTTTTCTACTCACTCCGAGGTCAATACCTTACAGATCGTAAACGCCAGTTGTCTAGAGAAGATATTGTCAGTTTTCGGCCACCCTGTATATCTGCTAAGGATTATATGAATTTATTTCGCAAAATAAAATATCTATTATACCAGTACATGCAATAGACGTGAGACATTTTGTTTTCAAATAAGAAAATACAATATCCTAAAAAGTAAATGTCATTTCTATTTTGATTGTTTAAGATTTAGTCCAAATTGAAATAGCGTTTGCATCAAATAAAATAAATAATTAAATCGGGTCGATTTATATTTTCAGCATTGCCCGTTAATTAATAAAGACCCTGTATAACAGTGGTTCCCGAACTTTTCAAATTATTTTACAATGGCAGTCCTCTATAACATACCTTTTCAAAACAGGGTCTCGTAGACTCTGGAGGGAGATATATATATATATATATATATATATATATATATATATATATATAAATGAAGGAGAATGGAAAGGAATTAGAGAAAGCAAAAGCCAAATCAAAATTCAATTCAAAAGTTCAAAGCAAGGTATATTCCGCAAAAAGGCAATTTATTCAAGTTAAATTTTCCTTAAGCCAGGCTTTTCAAAGATCAAAATCTTATCATCAGAGGAAGTCGCTGGGATAGATAAGTTGGCAATGGCCAAGATTTAAAATTTGAAAAAATGAAATAAAAGTTGTAGGGAAAGAAACGCAGGGCAAAACTGTGCCAGGGTGCAAGCAAATGTCCGATTGCCAAAAAGTCCGGTGTCGAAGAGTCCAGCGGAGAGAATAAGATGTAGATAGGTAGGTCGTTAGAGGCATGAGAAGTAATGAGAGAGGTTTCAAAGTTAAATTCCAAGAAGCCACAACTTCAGGTACGGCGAAAATAGAAAATCCAAAAAGGGTAAAAAGTCCAATAAGAGGTACATTCGATGATGCAGGCAGGCGTCAGAGGAGATTAAGATGGAAAATATTCGCCATTAAAGATACTTCCCGGGCAGAGATGACAAAGGAAAGTGTTTCAAAGTGGGAAAAAGGGGCAGCGAGAATATTTAAAGCCTGCCCAGTTGAGAAAGCCGGCTATAAATGAAGAAAAGCAAAGACAGTGAAAACAAGAATATAATATGCGACCAGTAGGCAAGGGAGGAAACGGGTAAGGGGTGTGTGGGAAGAAAAAGGGACGGGTACGAGGAAAGAGAGGGGGGAGGAGAAAGGGAGCGATGCGGTGAAGGAATGCGGATAAAACTAAGAGTGTGAAAGTGGGGGGGGGGTGAAACAAAAAGTTGAAATTGGAAGTTAGCGCGAATTAGGATTCAACTAGAAAAGGGGAAGAAAGGAGTGGGGGTAAGTTAACGAGTGTTAGGATAAGGGGTTAAAATATCAGAATATGTATAAGAACAGAGTTCGGGGTTTAGATGTTTAATCAAATGACCTTAGATATAAACAATGAGGCAAAATATATATGAAGGGTAGGACTAGAAAAATGAGTTAAAAATTAAAAGAGTAAAGATAAAAAATAAAGATAAAAATAGTATAAAAAGTAGAAATAAGAAAATAAAAGAATAAAGAATGAAAAATAGATAATAAGATTAGTCTTAAGCTCGCAGGGAAAATTAAGGATTGACCGAAAGAATAAAGAATAAAAAATAAAAAAATAAAAAAATAATAAAAATAAGATACTAATAATAGAATGAGGGAAAAGTCGATAAGATTGGAGCTCAAGAATGAAAATTAGAATAAGGAAAAAGAAAAAGGAAAACAAGACCTCGAGAGGATATCCGGAATGGGAATCTCCAAGGTGGAAAAAATTATGGGTTGAAGTAAATAAGCAGTTACGGGATGCTAGTTCAAATAGATATGGGAAAATATAAACTTTGAAATTTTATTCAAAAAAGTTATATGGAGGTTAATTAAGAAAATTGTTAAATAGGTTAGTGAAGGCCGGAAGAAGTAAGAGATATACAAGGTTAAAGAAGTGACAAAGGATTAAGCCAGAGGGAGAGTGGAGATCGCAGTTAAAAGTAAATACTATGGGGGTTAAAAGATGTAGAGCGAGGGCGGGTTGGGGGTTGAGTTGTTTGAGAGAGATGTGCGAAGGGCGAGGTAAAACAAGGGGGGAATAATCGAGGCTATTAAAAGAGTGAGAAGAATTATTTAGAAGTAAAAACAGGAGGGGAAGAATAATTAGAGTGCACAGTGGAAACAGTAAGGAGTTCGATATCGAGGTGTCGCACATCTCTCTCAAACTACTCAACCCCCAACCCGCCCTCGCTCTACATCTTTTAACCCCCATAGTATTTACTTTTAACTGCGATCTCCACTCTCCCTCTGGCTTAATCCTTTGTCACTTCTTTAACCTTGTATATCTCTTACTTCTTCCGGCCTTCACTAACCTATTTAACAATTTTCTTAATTAACCTCCATATAACTTTTTTGAATAAAATTTCAAAGTTTATATTTTCCCATATCTATTTGAACTAGCATCCCGTAACTGCTTATTTACTTCAACCCATAATTTTTTCCACCTTGGAGATTCCCATTCCGGATATCCTCTCGAGGTCTTGTTTTCCTTTTTCTTTTTCCTTATTCTAATTTTCATTTTTGAGCTCCAATCTTATTGACTTTTCCCTCATTCTATTTTTAGTATCTTATTTTTATTATTTTTTTATTTTTTTATTTTTTATTTTTTATTCTTTCGGTCAATCCTTAATTTTCCCTGCGAGCTTAAGACTAATCTTATTATCTATTTTTCATTCTTTATTCTTTTATTTTCTTATTTCTACTTTTTATACTATTTTTATCTTTATTTTTTATCTTTACTCTTTTAATTTTTAACTCATTTTTCTAGTCCTACCCTTCATATATATTTTGCCTCATTGTTTATATCTAAGGTCATTTGATTAAACATCTAAACCCCGAACTCTGTTCTTATACATATTCTGATATTTTAACCCCTTATCCTAACACTCGTTAACTTACCCCCACTCCTTTCTTCCCCTTTTCTAGTTGAATCCTAATTCGCGCTAACTTCCAATTTCAACTTTTTGTTTCACCCCCCCCCACTTTCACACTCTTAGTTTTATCCGCATTCCTTCACCGCATCGCTCCCTTTCTCCTCCCCCCTCTCTTTCCTCGTACCCGTCTCTTTTTCCTCCCACACACCCCTTACCCGTTTCCTCCCTTGCCTACTGGTCGCATATTATATTCTTGTTTTCACTGTCTTTGCTTTTCTTCATTTATAGCCGGCTTTCTCAACTGGGCAGGCTTTAAATATTCTCGCTGCCCCTTTTTCCCACTTTGAAACACTTTCCTTTGTCATCTCTGCCCGGGAAGTATCTTTAATGGCGAATATTTTCCATCTTAATCTCCTCTGACGCCTGCCTGCATCATCGAATGTACCTCTTATTGGACATTTTACCCTTTTTGGATTTTCTATTTTCGCCGTACCTGAAGTTGTGGCTTCTTGGAATTTAACTTTGAAACCTCTCTCATTGCTTCTCATGCCTCTAACGACCTACCTATCTACATCTTATTCTCTCCGCTGGACTCTTCGACACCGGACTTTTTGGCAATCGGACATTTGCTTGCACCCTGGCACAGTTTTGCCCTGCGTTTCTTTCCCTACAACTTTTATTTCATTTTTTCAAATTTTAAATCTTGGCCATTGCCAACTTATCTATCCCAGCGACTTCCTCTGATGATAAGATTTTGATCTTTGAAAAGCCTGGCTTAAGGAAAATTTAACTTGAATAAATTGCCTTTTTGCGGAATATACCTTGCTTTGAACTTTTGAATTGAATTTTGATTTGGCTTTTGCTTTCTCTAATTCCTTTCCATTCTCCTTCATTTCTACCTGCTCTATCCTGGATATTGAGCTGTATACTCTTCACAATAGGGTTTTACCTTTCCTAAAAGTTCGCTTTTAGTACACCTCTTTATATATATATATATATATATATATATATATATATATATATATATATATATTTCCTCGGGTAGGGTAGATTCTTGAATCTTTTCGGCCAGGATGTAATTGAATTTTTTGCTCCACTTTTCAAACCGTGAGTAGTAGTAGCAAAACAGTAGCACCTTCTTTTGTGCAACAGTCCATGGTTGGGCTTTTAAGCCTCTTATGTTTTTTATTGTTGTTGCTGCATTTGATGGAGATAGGGACCCTTTGTCTCAAGGCCTGATGGATGATCCTGGTTGGCCTCTGTCATAGCTGGATCACCATTTCCAGAGGCAGGAAGATTCACACCATTGCTTACATCTTCTGGTGCATGAACGGGTTGATGAGCCCTTTTTATCCTGGGTGCCGGCCTGCCAGTATTTACTTTTGTTTTTATTCATATTATTTATCATCCATTTCCTCATTTTCAACGGATTCTAATTCATTATTCAAAGCTGCCATCTATTAATAGAGATGGTGCCACCGTCAGCAATTCTGGAGACGTGCTGGATGGCTAGAGGAGACAGCACACCATTTTTGTTATATTTGGTCAGGGTTTACTTTAAGTAAAAAGTATCCGCATGTCAGAGTCTCTGACAAACTCCTGTACAGAGAGACCGAAGACACCTGAGGGTTCTGTCTAGTAGGTATTCAAGTCCTCATATATATATATATATATATATATATATATATATATATATATATATATATATGTATATATATATATATATATATATATATATATATATATATATATATATAGGTTATGGGAACTATACTTCACTGAAAATAAATATCAAAAGTGATACAGGTTAATAAAAACAGATCGAACAATATTCCATTATAGAACTAATGACAACTGTAACATTGAACTATTGTGTTAACAAAAAAAACAATATAATTAACTCATATTTTATGTAATGGATGAATGTTTGGAATTGTTTTGCTCAGTACGACTTTCATATCGTTCTGTACATCCAGTCTGTTGCGACATTTTGATTTGATGGCAAGCAAAGTGGAAAACAATGTCTCACACTCATAAGTAGTGGCAAACAGAAGAATCACCTTCAGCCATTTTTTTGCAACATCTGGATAATAATGTGGCGTGTTAATCCAGAAGTCACTGTAACACCTTTCACTACAGATATGTTTTTCACTTCCATAACATCTTGAATTCAATATGTCTATGAACTGCTCTTGAATAACAGTATCGTCAGAAGGCAGGTCGTGAATGGAAATTTCAAATAGGTTGTTAACAAATCTGTATTACTTATCAAATTCTTCTAGATTGGGGAAATAACATCTAATTTACTTCGATATATGTTTTTTCATCGCGTCTACGATATCTTCATCAATACCAAGATCATTGTCATCAATGAATTAATTTAATCGTGGAAATGAAGCAAATCTATTTTTACAACTTAGAGTACCATGATTCGATATTCGTTTGGAATGATGTGAGTTTTCCGTGGCAATAGAGCACCGTGATTCCTTTTCATTGCAGTCCTCAATTAATTAAATTTACGAATTCAAATATATCGACCAAAAACGACAAGGATTATAGATAGAGATTATCTGAAAACATTGCATGGATATCTATGTTGGCATTTTGCAAAACTTGTTGTATTTAATCGCGTAGTACAAATACACTTTTCAAAACGTTTCCTTTTGGAGCCACTTAACGTGTGAGTGTAGCAAGACTGTTTCAAAATCAGACTCAGCGTCTGTGCATAGGTCAGAAAATGCACTTGCTTTAATTAAGTTCACCGCTTCGATCACAACAGCTGGCACACTGTTGAACTCTTCAGGTGCTGGTTTTATTACCAGAACTTGTCGATGATATAATGTTCTCGCTTGTCAATTGTTATGTGAATCTATTAATATTCGGCTGGCGACTAATAGATACTATACATACAATGCGAAGCGAGAACGTAGAATGAATAAGAAAGAGAGACATGGTTTGATGTTTACGCTTCCGAGACCTTCTTCTAAAGAGGGAGATACACGTCAGCTTTCGTTTATATACAGAAGAGAAATATGCAAAGGGAGACAATTATACAATGTAAGTGAGGTAATTATGAAACACGTTGTTGTCTCCAAATGCAAGACACTACACCTCTCTCCACCTTAATTAAGTGTACGCGTGCGTGCGTATGATAAGTGGGGGGAGTACAGTCCATTATTGTCCATCACTTATGTATGCAACATGTCCATGGTGATTCTCTGATTTCAAGGGGGATCACCGATTATACAATTGTCTCAGTCAAGGAGGAAATCGTTTTTTCTTTTTCTTTGCAAGATACGTAATTGAAGACCAACTTACGTCGTCTGCAGGATGAGGGGGGGGGAGAATCGACTTTCGACTCTTTTGAATCAATCTGTTTTTTGATTCCTATTCTCTCTTCTTCAGGGGAGCTGTCTGAATTTGTCCGCGTGAAGAGTTGTCTTGGGTTGGACGTCGAAACTCTCTCCTTCTTTCTCTGTCTGCATATGTCACTGCTTCTCTTCTTTTCCCTTTTTTTTCTTCCTTTCTTCGTGCATTGCTGCCACGTGGGAATCAAAGGTGTTAGATTCCGGGTTTTTTTTTTTTAAACTGTGCGCTACACCGATAAATCTGGTTGTTTACGTTATTCGTTGTTTTTTTTTTTTTTTTTTTTCCTTTAAGGAGTTTTTATCCCAGTTACGTTGTTTTTTGGGGTTTTTTTTTCCTTCAGTGTTCTTGGTTTATTTTGTTTCATTCGTAGTGTTGATAGCATTCCCTGCTAAATCAACTAGTCGTTGTTTGCACGTGGGCACTGTATAGAGACTATCTGTCCTTTCTGCCAAGGTACGTGGCACTTTTTGGGACTTTGCCAGCTCTCTTCTTATGTAGTAGAATTATGTCTGGGCTTGAATAACTTCTGTTCTTTGTCTCTGATACGGACTCTTTGAATGATTTTGGGCAATATCAGAGTTTGGCCGCATTTGTCTGTTTTCCTCTTTCGTTTCGGCCAGGGACCTGTTTCTTTCTTGCCTTTTCAGTATCTGAAGGTTTCCGTGCAAAACTTCTCCGTTTTTGTTTTGGCACGGGCTCTTCGAAAAGTTCCGGAGCAACATCAAAGTTTGGTCAAAATTGTCTCTTTATTCATTCCGTGTGTTATGTTCTTTCGTTTCGTTCTTCGTATCGTTTAGTTTTCGTTTTGTTTCTTTTTTTTTTTTTAAACGTGAGTTGTTTAAAATTCTCGTGGCCTTGTAACGACTTTCATTCAAAGTGTTTTTTTTCTTTTTTTTTTTTTTTAAACGTGAGTTGTTTAAAATTCTTGTGGCCTTGTAACGACTTTCATTCGAAGTGTTTTTTCTCTTTTTTTTTTTTTTTTAAACGTGAGTTGTTTAAAATTCTCGTGGCCTTGTAACGACTTTCATTTGAAGTGTTTTTTTTTTCTTTTTTTTTTTTAAACGTGAGTTGTTTAAAATTCTCGTCGCCATTTATAATGTTCTCGCTTGTCAATTGTTATGTGAATCTATTAATATTCGGCTGGCGACTAATAGATACTATACATACAATGCGAAGCGAGAACGTAGAATGAATAAGAAAGAGAGACATGGTTTGATGTTTACGCTTCCGAGACCTTCTTTTAAAGAGGGAGATACACGTCAGCTTTCGTTTATATACAGAAGAGAAATATGCAAAGGGAGACAATTATACAATGTAAGTGAGGTAATTATGAAACACGTTGTTGTCTCCAAATGCAAGACACTACAGATGAATAGTGTAGTGTGTCTCTATTCTGTATGATATTGGGACGTTTTCCCTTCACCAGTGTTTGAAACCCAGAACGATATGCTAAAATGTGTGACGTTCCATCTGTACATATACAAACTGCATCCTCCCATTTGATACCCTTTTCTACAAAAAAACTTTCTACTTTGTTGAATATTTCTACTACAGTTATTTTTGTAGTGAGTTTCCCAAAACAAAAATTCGTCTCCCAAGTGATTATCACTTATGTGTCGGACGAAAACGCAAAGTTGAGCCACATTAGCAATGTCTAGTGTTTCATCAAGTTGAATTGCATAAAAATTGAAAGTAGAATTCTGCAATTTTTATATCACTTGGGACAATATGTCATCAGACATTTCAAAAATACGGCTTCTAACAGTAATGTTTGACAAAGAAAGTTGCTTTAGTTTTTGATAGTCCGAAAGTCCAAACAAATTCGCTATCATATATAGGCAGCAAGGAAGTATTAGCTGTTCTCCAATTGTATAAGTTTTTTGGCAACCTTTTATGAAGCTGTCAGTCCTGCGGTGACTTTCTGTGAAAACGTTCGTGGATTACGAAGCCTAGAATTGTTCAGCTTTTCGTTTGGATAAATCAATATCTTTAGTTAAAAAAGCGGAATGTTTTGTTTCCAGTTGTCTTTTCAACTTGCTAGGTTTTAGAGAGATTGATGCCAATACCTCCAAGCATATCACACACTGTGATTTCCCTTCTCCTCTGGTTTTTATAACAGTGAAACATGGTTTTAGATAGGAATTATATTTCATATTCTTTTGAAGATCATAAATCTAAAAGGACAAAAAATACAATTAAAAATTTAAGTAATATTTTTCACACTGTTCCATCGAAACTAAAAACAAGATATGGGGTTCAAGGAATAAAAGAAACAACTACATTGTAACTATTGTTCCCGTTCAACTGTGCGCTAACATTCTGAAACTTGAGTAGAAGTTTAAAAATACCGTGCAATAACATTTCATAAAGAAATGAGATGCATAAAAATATTTACTGTTGTAAATGTTTCTTTTAGTTATCGCTACCTTTTGTAATAATATGTAACTTTTTCACCGAAAATTATTCTAAAGGAGAACGATACACGAGCAGACCCACACACCGTCACAGGTACATGCAGACTGTTGGTGTAGGTTGCATCTGCCCGACTCCATATGTATGTGACTTCACAAATTTCAAGCGGTGATAACCTCTTACGGTCCCTTAAAACCCCTTCGCGGTTACCCAGGCGACCACGGTCCTCGGTTTGGGGGCCACTGCTCTATACTATTGCTCCTAGCCCTGAATCCTATATTACCATTTTTATTTTTCAAGTTACAAATAAAATATTGGAAACCGTAGTCTTTGTTGTTTATGGAAGTCCAGCACAAATGCACACCCCACGAAATTATTCTAATGAAAACGTAACACCATTTGATTCATCATATAATTTTACCAAGAAAAGTCGTCTTTTTATCAGGCTTTGTTTTCAGTTGCAAAACTACCATAGTATAGATCTGTTCAATTGTATCTCTTTATATCAATTAAGTTCATTTATTTTTAGTTTACTGCGATATTAATTGGTAAGACTTTTCTCAACTCTAATTAACGGTAAACAGTGGCATCGCCACTATTTCCGGGTCGTAGGCGCGCTGCGTGACTGATATCCATCATGCCGTGTGTCTTGGGCTATCTCGTCTGACGTACCTGTAACATATGATGTTCAGGGACTTGCCAAAAGTTCTGCGACGCTCGATAGAACCCGTGAACAGCAAATTAGAATGCAGGCATTTTAACCGCTTGATCACACTTCTTTTTTCTTTCTTTCGCTTCTTTTTTTTCCATTTTTCGTTTTCTTTTTCTTTCTATTTTGTCCTTTTCTATTTTTCATTTTTTTCCTACTTTTTTCTTTTCTTGATTTCTCTTCTTATTTTCTACTATATTTCTCTTTATTCTTTCTCTCTTTTGTTTTCTTTCTCTTTCTTTCTCTTTCTTTCTCTTTCTTTCACTCTTTAAATGTTTACTTCTCTTCCTTTCCCTTCTTTCTTTTTCTTTTCTCATTTCGTGAATGCGTTCTTTTCAGTCTTTCGTAACTTCTTTCTTTCCTTCTTTCCTACAAGGTCGGCTTCGTTTTTCTTCTCTCTCACTTATCATTTTATTGTTACTCCCCCCCACCCAGTCGCCTTTCTTATTTATTTCTGTTTTTCTCATCCATTTTCATTTTCTTTTAACTTTTCTTCCTTTTCTCACCTGATTTTTTTCCTCTCACTTTTGCTTCCTCTTGTCTTCATCTACTTGTTAAAAAAAATCACCGCAAACACCAACAGAGTCCCTTGTGGTGCGACACGGATTCCTCGCCCACAAAACCTCGCAACCGCCAGTCTCTTTCTTCACCGCCAATCCCACACTACCAGCAACCTCCGACTCCAACAAAGTTCCCAGCATCATTGCAGCCATATTATCTGATGGACGCTCGTCTGCTTCTTCTGCGCAAATGACGGGGAGAAGGGGATGACGTGGCGCATGCGCGGCTCGTTCAACTCTCGATATCATGGTCTATTGCCTCGTCACATCCGGGCATCTATTACCAATGCAGAAATACCGAGCCAGTGAGGCGTTAGAGTGTTGATATGGTGAACGCCAGTGGCCCCGGGGAGGATGGTGCGGTCGCGGTATTTTTAGAGAGTGGGTGGAGGTGTGAAACATTTCGCTTCATAGAGAAAGATGGTGACGGTAGTTGTGTATAAAACCATAGATTTTTCTTGTTTTTCTTGTTTTTTTTCAAAAGTATAAACAGAATTTGGGCAGCGGTTGTTTTGCTGATAATCGTTAGAATATTGATGAAGTAAACTCAAATATAACGAGTTGAATTCTGAAGAAAGATAATCTTTATTGCTTATTTCTGAGTCAAAAGTCTCGGTAGAATTAATTTGGTTATATTTGAGAGCAAGTAGTTAGAATAATGAAAAGTCTACGATTTTACAAACATAGAGTAAGTACAGTCTTATTGCCATTCATTAAATCGATAATAAAATTAACAATACTTTTTGCAATTCAACTAGATTTGGTGAAAATACATTCAATCTATGCCTGATTTGCCTATCAAGTTTCAGTCAGGAATGCCATACAGTCTTTGTTTTATCGCGTTCAATGAGATGGGGTTACTTTGGTCATCGTCTCATCAGTACTAAATGTGATCGCGAATGTGCTTTACACTCACCGAAATTTAACCCTCACCTCATATTTTGATCTGTAGGGTTATCTCAAAAGTTATTTATATCAAAACAATCCCCAGACGATTCTTGAACTGAAGAGGGCCAGCACACCTAAAATGAGGCCAATGCTAAGAGAGTAGTGTGTCAAAGTTATTGAGAATTTAGCACGTCGTGTACAGATGTGCTTACTATTGAACGGCGATAAAAGAGAAACTGTTGAACATTCATGGAAAAATGAGTCATAGACTGAAGTTTATTTGTACCAATCCTCATCCCAGCATCGGGGTGTTGCGGCGGATATGGCAACTATTTCAAGTTTAGATATTCTCCGGGCGAATAAATTCAGATAATCTGGAGCTGTAGAACACGTTACTGAATATGTGCGGCACTTCGACCTGATGAACTTGATTATTATTTAGTATTTACTAACAAAGACGAATACTCTTAAAGATACGTTCATTAAGTCGAAACGTTTAGCGATGAAAATGCTATTTCAAATTTAAGCGTTACAGAGGAACGAAAATGTTATTTCAAACGTGAGCATGACAGACCGACGAATATACTACTGTAAATTTTTACATGGCAGACCTAGCAACGGGATAACTCATTGTATAAATGCTTGGACACCTATAAAATAAGATGCGTCTATTGCTATTTCAAACTAGAGCGTGACAGACAGACGGACTGACAGACAGAGCCTCTTATGAAGATGCATCTAAAAACTACAGAATTATCATGACCTAGAATAGTAACGAAAACCGTTTTTTATTTGTGTTTTTGCCTTACGGCATATTAACCCTTCCAGGTTATTTAATGGCGAATTGAATCATTTTGGTAACAACTGTATTCATCAAGTTTGTAATGTCTTCAAATGTTTATTCATAGTGTTTGCTTTAACTAGTTATATATGTATGCCGCCAGATGTAGTACTATGTCATACCCAGAACAGTTTCTATTCAACACACACACACACACATACACACACACACACACACACACACACACACACACACACACACACACACACACACACACACACACACACATATATATATATATATATATATATATATATATATATATATATATAACATTGACAGATACTACCATTCGAACTATAAGTAATAGTAAGGCGTGAGTCAACACCCCCTCGAACTTTCAAATGGGGGCTTCACCATCGGATGCAGTTTCATGACGTTCCAAATGAAATTTTATTTAACCTACAGATAATATACGTGAGACTAATGACACCATTTTTGAATCACCGCTCCGCTAAAACTTCAAACATTCATGTTATACAAGGGACATATTTGTTTTAAATACGTTTACGCGCGTTAAAGTTTTCGAACTATTCATTTGATTCTGTTTCTGGACAAAGCGAGCTGGTGTGTTTATTGGCTCCTTACTAATGCAAGATGGGGCACAAGGCCGGAAAGCGAGGAAAGTCAGCTCCCCGAAGGGGCACTGACTGAGTACCAAAATAGCCATGACGAGCCCTGTTGGTATTGCCCGGTATGGGTGCCTTGGGTGATTGGCAATATACCCTCCTCAAAACGAGGAGGTACTACCTGGGAGGGTGCAACTGCGCTGGACTATACCTCATCCTAATAAAAGAGGGTCTGGTATTGCCTTGACATCCACTGGTCTGTCGATTGGTTGTTGAAGCGAACCCCGACTGGTATGAACACAGCAAGAGAACAAGGCCATCTTGTTAGGATTTCATCCAATTTCGCATGAGCTGAACAGAGAAGGCGTTGGCAAGGTGGGACTCGATTAAGAGTCACAGAGAACGAGTCACATAATAGTATGAGTGGACAAAAGCAATATGGTCAATGTGTTGTATAGCCGTCCCGGAACGGGCCGTGGCAGTTCTCGTTTTGTATACCCGTCCCTGAATGGGCCGTGGCAGTTCTCCTTCTATATACCCGTCCCGGAACGGGCCGTGGCAGTTATCGCTTAAACAACTGGTCATTTTTACACCAAAAAGGAATATGTTGCATACCTTTAAATTCTCGTACCATCACTTCTTCGTCGCGGAGGGGCGCCGTCTCGATGTCGTCTAGTGGTTGGATTCTTTCTTCTTTCTTTCTGCCGTGAACATCGCCGTCCGCTGTGTCTGTAATAAAACCTTCATGACCAACTCACGAGACAAACAATCTTTTAAACTTTCAATTTGTTTATTTCAGGCGTTAGATTTCCGTCGGCCACCGGAGATTTTCAGTAACGTCGAGGGAGAGACTAAATTACTGTTTCATCGTAGTTTTTTCCTAATGTAAGTCCTTAGCCATTCGAGGAGGGAGGAAGGAAGAAATCTCTGCCTGTATTCTGTTAGGTAATTTAAAACCCCTATTTCATTTGAAAACTACATAGAGAAGTCGACTGTTCAGCTCGCTTCCAACACCCAGATTGGCAAAAAACAGCTTCCCACACAAAAGCCCGTGACGTCACAGAGCCTCTATCGCAGGTGCACATTGACCCTCGATCCGAGGTCACGTCAACGTGGTGACCCTATCAGCGTCGTTGAGCTCCGACTGTGAGAACAGCCCCATTCTGCACTCGACTGTACGGGTCCACCCGCTCTAAATCGCGCAAGCCAAACTAAACGATCTCCAACACATACGCCCACCTCAAGATGCGTCCGTCCTCACAGGGCCATTATCCAACAAATGGTTTGATATTCGTCCAAGCATCACTATGAGATGCTCTGTTCGTCGGTTGTTCGGACTTTCTGTCCTGCGTGAGTTTCAAATAAAAGTGTTGTCAATCTATCGCGCTTAAGTTTGAATTGTATTTTCGCTTGTTAGTCACACAAGTTTTAAATAGTATTCTCGTTGGTCTGTCACACGTAAATTTCAAGTAGCATTTTCATATACGTGCATACATCTCTATAAAAAGCGCCGTTCATCCGTTAGTTGGTCTGTCACGCCAGGCTTGAGAAATAATTTTCACCGTTAGACATGCAGATTTAATGGACGTATCTTAAGAATATCCTTTCTTGGTTCTTTGACTAATTCTAGTTATTTGATTAATACAGAACTGGTTATTTATTATTAGGCATTCCTAATTCGAGATCCGCTGTCTATGGAGTATTCTGCCATTAAACGTTACGTGATGAACGTCAATATATCAATAAGAAGTATATTCAGCTGCACTTGATTGCTTTTAAGTTTACTTAACGCTGAAATACAATACTTAGTGTGAGCGCTTCAATGAACACGATTAGTTGCAATTTCACCTAGAGATGGAAAGGGAGAATATGTTCATACCTTCTCCCAGTGTATTAGGGCAGAAGAAAACACAATAGATTCGATAGGAGTTTAACGAGACATATTCAAGTAATTATAGGAGAAACTGGACTAATGTAACAGAATTTAAAAAAACTATCTGGCGAATATACCCGGTGAACCCAGTGCAAGAGAGATACAAACAATTGCAATTAAAGGGACGGTAAGAATGATAAAAAAGATCTCTCGGCTGGAGTGTCTGAAATAGCGAGTGAATGTTTGGCAACCGGTAGACTGTCCCATCCCCAGCAAAAACTAATATATATATATATATATATATATATATATATATATATATATATATATATATATATATATATATATATGATTATTTTTATTTACACAGATATGTACCAAATCTGCGACACTAGCATGTCGATGTTATCGATCAACAGTTATTATAAACTGAGATCTCATCAGGAAGAGTTAGAATCCGATCTTCTTTCCAAAATATGATCTACGGTTAACATCGAATTCTAACTCTGCCTGATGAGATCTCAGTTTATAATAACTGTTGATCGATAACATCGACCTGCCAGTGTCGCAGATTTTGTACATGTCTGTGTAAATAAAAATAATCATATATAAAAGCTCTATTTAATATTGAGCAATTTTTATACACCCGGTTGAAATTCTTTGGATTACTATCCTGTCGATGTGTTACCTTTATTATGGTTATTATATATATATATATATATATATATATATATATATATATCAATTTGGAAAAGTTCATTTTTGTAAGCATCTTTAAAATTTGAAACTTAAAGAAAGAGACAAAATGCCTTAAAAAACATGTGTTAGATGCAGATATTTTTATTTAAATCAAAATATTTTTTTCTTTTCATGTTTATCTTTCAGAAACGAGGGCAAAATGAAAAAAATATTTTGATTTTAATAAAAAAAATATCTGCATCTAACATGCTTTTTGAAGGCATTTTGTCTTATTCTTTAAGTTTAAAATTTTAAAGATGCTTACAAAAATGAACTTTTTGATGCTGGATACCCCTACGTCTTCCAGCAAGAATCCGCCCGTGCACACGAAGACAAGAATGTTCCTCGTCACTGGTCGCTGGACATATGACCTGCCACCTCACATGACTTCAACCCCCTTGACTATTCTCTCATGGTCATGATCGGGACTAAGATCTACAAGCACGTCTACAACACGGTCGACTCTCTGAAAGCTGCCATCGTCGTAGCGTTTGTCGCAATAGACCAGGACATGATGGCTAAAGTGTGTGCCTCATTTTTAGCGCTGGTAGAAAATAGGCGGACGGAAAAATATGCTTTCCGGATCAACTACAAGAATGAATTAGAAATTAATATGACTGAGAATGGTCGGGTCACGATTTGTTTATAGATATAAATAAACTAAAAATAAAACACTTTTCCTGGTTTGAACTCATTTGAGCTGATCTTCTGTCACATGATTTATAAATAAATATTATGCTATTATTGTTTCTAAATCAGATTTATGTAAGACTACCTCAGGATGATAATATATATATATATATATATATATATATATATATATATATATATATATATATATATATATATATATATATATATATATATAAGGTATAGAAATGCATTACAAATCAGAAAAGTAATATATTCGTATTTATTGTTTGAGTTGTATACCGACTTTATCAGTGAAAAACACAGAAATACACTACAGCTTTATATACATAAAATGTTGTCTTTATTTTTTCCGCATTTACTATGTTTAAAAAAGACTCGTTTATTTAATGTTTGATTCGATATAAAGTGAATTACTTTCGTATATTATTATCATGTAGTCAAGATAAAGAGAACCAGTAAGGAATAGCATCACAAGCTGATGTAGTCAGGTTCGTGAATCTCCATTGACGGCGCGCTTTTACATCTATAGTCTGTAAATCTTTCTTGCGTGCCGTTGCTCCTTATTTTTATCTTTCGATGTGTTACTCATTCGAAGTTAGCTGTTTGTATATATATATATATATATATATATATATATATATATATATATATATATATATATATATATATATATATATATATATATAGGTGCAGATTAGTCGTCCGAGGCTATAGCAATGCGATGTGGTTGCCGTAAGATGGAAAAGTGAAAAGAAATAAACGCAGGGAGAAAGTGAAACTCAAAACGATTTATTAATAATTTCACGAAAACTGATTAAATACTAAATAGTAAATACTGTCCGGTAAGTAACAGTTCGGCAAAGGATAATCTTAAATTTTCGAAAGAAAAACTTTCATTATCAGAAGACAACAATAAAAGACCGAATGGGTCGAAAAAAAACCGGTGTCAGATCATCGAAATACGGCAGAAAACAATTGGAAGTAGGAACGCAGAAAATGTCAAAATTCTATTAAGCAATTATATAACTAAAGTTAAAATATTATAAACATTTGTTTAATAATATACTAATTTTTATAATTTTATTATGTTTTATTTTATATGATTCATTAATTAATTCTTTTTTTCTCTTTTATTCTCTTTATTCAATTCAAATTTAAATTTACGTGTGGGCTGTTATTGTCAAAGGGGGATAACTTATTTAAAAAATATATTTAGAAATGAGATTTGAAATTTGAGAAGGAATTTGAATTGTGAAATGGATCAAAGCCAAGGAGGGGACCGTTGTAACAGGGGAAGGGGGAATAAGAAGAGATTATGGGGAAGGGGGGAGACTATGGAAAAAATAAACAAATAAGATAAGAAAAATAAACAAATAAACAAATAAACACACAAGAATCAAGATAAACAAATAAAAATAAAAATAAAATGTACTATTTATTCATACATTCACTCTTTCTTTCTTCCTTCTTTCTTTTTTATTTTTTTTATAGTTAATTTAAGAGGAAAATATTCCTAGAAGTAAATTTGTATAAATTTATTCTATCTATTGACTCATAGATTCCTCTATTTTACATTTATTATTTTTTTTATTTTTTATTTTAATTTTTTTCTTCTTCCTCAATTCCTCCTTGTTATTATGATCTATTAATATATTTAATTTATTCTTTTATTACTATAATTTATTTTTCATTTTTTTCTTTTATTTTCTTTATTTATCTATTTCTTTCTATTCTTTCCTTATTCATCCTAATTTCAATCTTTTATTTCCTTTATTTATTTTTTTTTAAATTTTAATTTTCCTATTTTCTACTATTATTTTGTTTTATAGAGCATACACATACACACACATGAGAATACACCCATATTCACATACATGAATATATGCATACACATAAAATCACTAGGTCTAAATGCGTGTAAATAAAGTGCATATCATTCCATTCCACAATTATAATACGTAAAGTGTAAAAATGTGGGGTGGGTGGCGCTGGCAAATACCGAGGAGACAAAGGCAAGCAAAAAAATGTGGGGTGGGTGGCGTTGGCAAATAAAGAGGAGACAAAGGCAAGTAAGTTGGGGGTGGGAGTGTGAGGATGTAAGAATCAGGGGATGAATGGAGAAGACAACTCGAATCTGTTATTCAAGGTTGAACGAAATTTAGAGATTAGGATAGCTTTCGAAATTCGAAGCTGACCTATATTGCGGACGGAGTTGAGGATGCGGACACTAATGGAGCGATGTGTGTTGCCACATGATATTAAGTGTTTATGGAAGGAAGAAATGTGGGTGTTTAGATGCTCTTTAATGCGTTGGTGTAGAGGCCTAACGGTACTACCGATGTAGAACTTTCGATACTTAGCGCATTGTAGGTTGTATACTGTATAGGTGCGGAGGCAGAGGCCAGAGTTGGGGATGGGGCAACTAGCTAGAGAGCAGGGGTCTGGAGTGTAGTGTTTTTTTTGGGATAAATGTTGTCGGAGAGAGGTGCCTGTGTGAGAAAGTTGTATGTTAAGGTTCTCACTACGTATGGCATTACGGATAGCAGAAGTGATACGGTCGCTAAAGAAGGGGAGTTTAAGAAAGCAAGTGTTGGTGAGAGTGTGGTGTCTACGTCTTCTGGTGTTGTTAAGGCTGGATATGGTAGTTAGGGGGAAACCGTTGGTTAATAGGGTTTGGTGGAAGGCTTCGGTGTGTGTTGTTTTATCGGAAGTAGAAGAGCATTTGTCTTGTATGCGGGTGTTTCCTCTGAAATTTATCCTACGATTTTGTTGTACGCGAAATTTACTTACATATATATATATACAACAAAATCGTAGGATAAATTTCAGAGGAAACATTTTTTTTAATCAATGAAACGGGTCGGTGGAAAAAAAAGAAAATTGCTAAAAGTTTCCTTAAGGCCTTATCGTTTGACCCTCTAAGAGGAAACGTCAGAATGATAAATTAAAAAAACTAAGAAAATCGAATGAGATATGAGGGGAAAAAATTGTTTCAGTTGGAGAAAACGATTGAGAGAGGAAAAAAAATCAATGTTGGGTTCTGCACAGCATGCACTTGGTAAATGGTTAGTTGATATTGTTAAGCCCGTACTTACTTTTATTCGGACTATTGTATCTTTGATTTCTTCCAATTTGTGTCTTATATACACAAATTATCTCTCTCAAAGGATACCGAGTTCGTGGCTTCCTTTGACATTAGTAGTATGTTTACCAATGTACCTTTGGATGAATGTACTGAGGAACGAGAGCATTCTACCACGTGGATTGAATACGGACTTCTGTTCGAAATATCGTACAGATTCTAGAGGTCAACATAAATATGCTTAAGTTCGACAAGACATACCTGAAAAGGTCGAAGGTTACATCGGCCGAAAACTAACAAAACCACAAATCGTAGAATTTGGTGTATTCGGACTACTGTTCTCATCTTGGGTGTTTTAATCACAACGTTTCGGCCGATGTAACCGCCGACCTTCTTCAGGTGTACTTTGTCGAACTCAGGAATCTGAACGGAATTTCGAACGGAACCCTTTATTTAATCCACGGGTGCATCATGCCCTCGTTCCATCTGCCATGACTGGGAAGAAAGTTACACTGCTTTTTATGCGTTGCTGTTTATGCAGCTGCACAGGTCGAAATGAACCATTGCGGAGAGTGAGGTTTACTATAGAATTTCAGCGTGGATACAACCGCTTCTATGCCTGACATTTACCCATACGGTTACCTCATTTGCGCACCGTTTAGCAGGGAGAGAAAAAGTTTTACTCCATGAGGTATCTCTAAGATCTCTGAGCGATTCCCAATCAGCCCGTTGGTAATATCTAGTCGTTTTAAGTAACAGCTCTTCTGTTTGGGGTCAGAGGTTTGATGTAATATCAACCATCACCACAAGGTAACCAGCGTTCCAGAATGCGTATCTGTCAAATAAGTTTCGAGCAGTGTTGTCCAGAATACGGCAAAAAGTGAGGCTTGCTGATCGTCAGTATCTGGGAAGCGGGTCGAGAAGGTTTGTGAAAGAGAATGTGCTATATAAAAACTATGCGGAAATCAAGCCAATCTCTGCGGACGTAAAAATCCCCAAATACATAGATTTGAGCATTCTGATCTAAGGAAAGTGCTGCGTCTAAACTATCGGAGACATAGTTCAGTAACGTGCAGTTTTGGGACGATGGTGAACGAGAGATGAAATATCGGCAGTAAACGCTGTGTGATGGGATTAATAAAAAAAACATGTACGCCTGATAATCTAATGCTAGACTTAGTTCATAAAATTTATGTTTGGTTAATTAATTCCTATTTAAGCCACGTAAATTATTTAGAGTTGAAAGAACATACAGGATGCCAACCCTCAGTATTACGACGATGTTTCATGCTTACGCAATCTTCAGTACAGGAAGCTAATTCTCGACGGTCGACGGGCGCGAACTCCGTTCACAAATCGCCACTGATTCGCTGTCAAGAGAGTTACCAGTTAACCATCAGAAATTAGTTCGGAATTTTAGGAGGAATTTTACTTTGTAAATACCAAGTCGGCGAGTATTCACAGCAAGCGGCGCAGAGTGATCAACAACAACAACAACAAATCGTGTTGGATCCTGCAATGAAGCTAGTAGTACTGCCTATTATTATATTCACTCAGAGTGCCCAGCCTTAGAAAAGGGGGTTATATAAATTATTACATAGATTGATAAGTTGGCAGTGGAATAGCCAAAATTCAAAATTTGAAAAAATTAAGAAACAATATAAAGTAATGGAATGTAAGAGTGTGCGTGCAATAAGGTTATCAAAATATAGAGTCTGTCCAGTTGGCGAATGTCCGTTGATAAAATGTCCAGCGACGAAAGATTTAAAGATGGAAACATGGATTTCGTGGAGACAGCGTTGAAAATGTTCAAAATGAAGTAAATCCAATAGAAAGAAGTTTAGTTCAACTGTAGATGAGAAGCACTTATTCGGATGAAATTTTGAGAATAAGGGTCATTTTGAAATACTTCCGTGGACCGAGAATGAAAATAGTTTTTTAGGAGTTGAGTTTAAAATCTTGTGTATATTTTAAGCAGGAAATTTCAGTAGTAACTTCGATCGAATCTAAGAAATGAGAGAAAGGTTTCTGGTCGGAGACAGAACCAGTAAAAAATGGAGAAAGGAGTGAGAGATAAGGGAAGTGGATGAGGGGGTTAGTTTAGTGGATAGAACTGTGGTTAATGTTGGGAGTAGGGTAGGGGAAGGGTTTGTTTAATTACATCTCATCGCTAGTAAGCAACACTAAATTTATTTCATATATATATATATATATATATATATATATATATATATATATGTATGTATATTTCGGCAGCAAGTCGTTAATTAGACATGCGTCATTAAATACCACGGTGTTTTCTTTCTTTACGATTTTTGTGGTCAATTTCTCGACTCGGCGAGCGATTCTTCGGGTTTCCGGTAATAATTGATGGATCATGGCGCCTAATGTTGTTTCTTGGGCCATTACTAGCAGGGTAACCTGGCGTTACCCGGGTTCGAATATGCGATAACATAATATGTAACAGTATGTTAAGAAGAGCTTACTTCAACAGCGACCTTGATGTCAGTCTGATATCTTAACCACTCAGCTCTTCATATATACATTAATACTCTTACAATAATGCTTATAAATAGATGAATTTCAATGCGCAAAGGGACTTTAGCTTCCTTAAGAAGGCATCTATAGATACAGGATTATTTATCTCGTGTTTATAGGACAATTTTACATGTAAAATACTTATAATTACTTATAATTAAAATACAATTCATTGTTTGTCTTTATATTAAGGGATATACAGACAAAGGGGGGGGGGAGAGCGAACTAGAGGGAGAGAGGGGTACAGACGGACATACACTCAGAGAGCCTTGAGGTACTAAATATCCCAACGGATTTTTTTTTGTTTTCATTAAAAAAAGAGCAACACTCGGCAGGATCAGAACAGCACACCCGAGGTTGTCAATCTGAGTCTCTCTTAACTCAGCAATTAAGATATTTGTTAAGTCGTCTTTTTAAATAACACTTATAATTGTATTTCTATTTCTCGTGCAAAATGTTGCAAAAGGGCCTTTAACTTTCCGTAGAGTGCTATGACAAATCCCATGATGTTTCTAGGAAAATTATACACGTGTATAACCTTTTATATTTTTGGAACACACTCTAGACTGTTTTTCTATAAACGACCCCCCGTGTTCTTTTATTATATCGAATATATATATATATATATATATATATATATATATATATATATATATATATATATATATATATATAGAGAGAGAGAGAGAGAGGTAAATATCATCCCAATATTAGAAGCATATATAGTTATACATTTACTAGCTATATTTACCCGGCGTTGTCCGGGTACAGAGATATATTGTCGGGTGGAGGGCTCAAGGAAAAATTATTCAAAATATGTTTACAATTTTTATTTAAAAAGGATTTTTTTTATTTGTTGAAGTTTTTCGTTAATTCATTCCTGATTTCATCAAATATCCGATTAATACTAAAAAACAAACAATTAATGTGTATTTATCAAAGTTACGTATAGGAGAGAAACACACACACATACATAGATAGTTTGTCTGATAGTTTTATTAATAAAAAAAATCACGATTTTGTACTCAATACATCCGTTTCACGTTTGCACATTCATTTTAGGACTGCTTATAATCTATAGAAAGTGAACTTATTTCCGCAACACCTATGCAAGGAGGCATTTGATATATTCATGTACATAGGATAATCTTTAGAGTTTTACTAAATTTACTTTAGCAGGAATAATTCCAGCTATTATACCATAGAGACCAGATTAAAATGAGCGCGTTACCTATCAAGAAAGCTGATAGTCAGTGTCGAGAAGAAGTACTCAAAGCGAACAAACTGTAAAGGCACGTACTTGAAACATCTTTGCTCTTTTGAAACCGTCACCAAGTTTTTCCGTTTCGAACGAGTACACCCGCATGCAGCTGAGGCGTTTTATAATTATTCCGATGATAAATTCATTACGAAATCAGAATATAGGCGGGGGGGGGGTGTCATAGATAAAAAGTCTTACGAATAAGATATAACTTTCACGTGTTATAGTGAATTACATTGATATCATACGGCAGCACAGTGACAGCAAAAATGCCCTTAGAATCAGCAAACAGATTTTAATTGGTCAGGAATTAATGAAAAAATCCTGCTCTAATCTCTTTTCTTTCTTGTAAAATATTCACAGCGAGAACTCGTCTCTCTAACACAACAGCAAAAAAAACTTTTCTTGCCTGCTTCAATGTGTATAGCGTCAGGTGGAACCTCCATGAACGGAGATTCTTTGCAAGGGTTTCCCGGATGTGGAATACATTCCCACGGGACTGCTTCTCTACAGATTACAACAGAGTCGTCTTCAAATCCAATGTTAACAAATACTTGTGATAATTCGTCCCCATACTTAATAAAACTCAGTCCTTTCCATTAATTATTTTCAATCCCTTCATAATATTCTTCATCTTTCAACTGACAATTGTTCGGATCGAGGGTCGTGTTCCCCCGATTATAAACGTGTTCGGTAAATCAAGCAATGTTGCATGCAAAGACAGAGTAATAATTAACAAACAAGATGAGGTAGTTCAAATAACGTTTATTGAACGTGTGTGTACGTGGAATGATGAAGTGTGTGATGTATGCATGTGTGTCGATGGAAAAACAGTTCTTGAATAGGTACGAGAAGAAATGAAACCGACGTGGGAAAAGTCTTTGAAAGTCGTACACAAAGAAAATGAGTTGAGAACTCTTACCGTTGTTTGACCACGTGCTGACGGAAGAAACGTGTGTTGGTAGTTGTTTTGCCGAGGACAGTTGAAAAAAAAGAGGTGGAATTTTCGTTTGGACCTGGTTTTATAGTCCGAAGGGCAGATAACTCTGGTGTCGCTTTACAGCGCCACCTGTCGGTGAAAAAGCGACACCTAACGGCCAACCGGTGCAGTTATGTTTTGAAAGGAGGAGGTAACTGCTACACAATCATTCCATCTCATAAACCCTTATCCTCGAGTGGCTTTTGTCGTTGATAAGTGGTGACTCATTAGTAAAAAAAGAAGGCTTTCGTTATATAGAGTAGTTGGTTATATTGGCGTCACGTACCTACCCCACGAACACTACGCTAACGAAATGTACTAAATGTAAAAAGGGATTGTCGGTGTTCAGGAATTAATTAAAACAATCTCAAAAGTAGAAATCTGTGATGTTGAATAGTTTGTCGCATTGATGTCACGTATGAACACCACGAATTCTATGTTAAAGACGTGCAAATACGTGCATAGAATAGATGGTTGCACTTGTATCCCGTATAATTTCCCGATATTATAAACATTCACTAATTTTTTTTTAAAAGAGTGATTGTCAATGATCAAGAATTTAAGTTAGAGTTTCTAATCTTATATAAATAGAGAATTTGTCTCTCTGTCTTTCTGTCTTTCTGTCGGTCAGTCATAATTTTTTTAAACGTGTTACGGGGTCGATCGTTCATGTTGGTCGGCTCACAACTAAGAAAGGAGACACAGGTAATAAAGTAGACGGCAATGACAAAGAAGATAGGACAAACGCAGATAAACTGTTTAAAAATAAAGAGGTTTATTTACCATAAAGGTAATAATGGTGGAGAAGGAGAACTGAAATTAACAGGGATGACGTCACTTGAAGCAGGAAAGGCTGGAATTACGTCACTGGTACTCAGGCAGCTTGAGAAGTCGTCACACGTGGTTTGATATGGACGTCCCTGAGGTGGTGTAAGGATGTGCCTCAGATCTGTCCAGTCCGTGTGAACGTGGCCAAGGGGTCGATCAGCAGGGATCAGGGAATCGACAAACCTAATACATTGTAGAATTTGTCTCATTTCAAAATTTCAGACATCTTAACTACTTTTAAACATTGAGAAAATTGCATTGATAGAAAATAATAAATTCACAAACGATAAAGTGGATGCCATGACCGGAACTCGAAATCGAAACCTTAATAACTTCAATCTGAGATTCTACCAATTGACCTATTTAGAACTTAAAAGATTGCCATAACAAAATAATTATAGCTTTGGCGTGACGTCATGGATTTATTATTTACGTTTTATTTCAAAACATGAATTAAAACAGAAGCGATAATAAAAAAATAAATACATGAATGGGTAAACATAATCAATAGCTTTGAACATTATTTTAATGTTCCAAAACAATTTATTTTGCTTTTACTACGTATTGTTTGTAGTTCTTTTACAATTATATAATCTTCCCAGCCTAGCAACAAATATGCGACCGGAGGGGGCATATTTTTGCTAATAGAATAAAACTGTAATATGTTGAATAGTTCGATGAATTGACGCCATGTATTAACTCTACGAAGACTGTTAAGAATTTCACTAAAATCTAGTGAGGCGCGAGAGCGCTCTATCCCTTAATAGACCACGAATGGCCTATGCTGGAAATCTCATTTCTTTGATCAATCATAACTCAAAAACCAATAAACCAAATTAGTTAAAACTTTGCACAACATTTTTATTTGATAGGTTCTATAAGTGTGTAGAATTTCAGCATCATTAGTCAAGGCAACCCAGAGATCCAGAAAGTTCAATCATGAAATCATGTTATCTGTGTGTACGTGCGTATGTGTCACCCTGTATCTCATCAACTATTTGATAGATTCAGCTGATTTTTGGCAGAGATAGAGGTTCTAGGGTCTAGTTGATGGCATTTTAATTTCAGTGTACCATATACCTTAGTTTTCCAAAAACCTTATGGAAAGGCATTGTATTGAGGCATAGCCTTTACAAAAGTAGTGAAATTCCATGAAAAATGCCAGTATACTGAAATCATATGCCCTTAATACGGTTAAGATGAAAATTCATATACAGTAAATGTACAAAAGCAAGGAAATTCCCAAATTTTTACACTTTTATTGTCATTAAGGGTATGACTACATATCAACCAAACCATTTCATTATTACATCACTACAGTATACATCTCTATGCATGAGTGGATGAAGTGTGTGAGGTGCGCTGAAGAAAAATTCCTACCAGTAAAATACATAGCCCTGTTGTGCTCGCATACCCTTAATGACAATAAAAGTGTAAAAATTAAAGATAGAGTTATTATCAGTGTTCAGAAATTAAACCTCGGTCTTTATAAGAGAACTAGAAACATGTAACCCGTTGAGTCACCAATTGAACTCGAGATAGATTGTTTAAATCAGGAATAAGTGAGTTTACGAAACACTTTAAATATGAAAATCAAAATAAAAAAATAGTTTCATTATATTGGCTATATCACTCATTTTCTCTCTCTCAATATATATATATATTTTTATATGTATATATATATATATATATATATATATATATATATATATATATATATATATATACACATACAATCTCCCTTTCGTTCATTCTCTAACTATGGCTTAAATAGTATTACTACTTGTACTGATATTTCCATTTACTTATGATGGACTATCTCAATCCTTTTATTATTTACTTTCTTTTATTATCTTCGACTGTTATTAAAAGAACGAGAGAGATAGAGAAGGAGAGAGAGAAAGAGAGAGAGAGAGAGAGAGAGAGGGGGGGAATGTACCCATGTTACTCACTATGTTCCCTTGAATCAATATTCCATAATTCATATGATCGGTCCATTAGTTTATCAGTGAATCCTATGAATCCTATTAATAGATACACCTATACACATACCTAACTTTCTATACAGAGCGATAAATCTGGTACATGTAGAATAATTTAGCTGCATTGATGTTACAGATGATTAACCTTTATAAATGTGATTATTGCGGTTAATGTGGCAAAGAAGTGGAAATAAATCGCAATGATCGATAAACCATAATCATGGTGTTAATTGTTCGTGTGATCTCCGGTTAAATATCGATAATAATGATTGTCGAGTCAGTAGTCGTCTATGGGGTTTCTAATATAATCAGCGTTTCCATAAAAAATATAAAGTCCTTCATTGCTGTCCCCCGTGGGAATTATATTTAGATTTCCATAGTTTGTTTCGTGTTCCCGTCATATGGCGGCTAGTATGTCTCGGTCCCGGTCTGGTGGATCGATGAACTGATTCGATTACTCTTTTTCAATCATTGCTCTTCTCGTTTTTGTGTGTGCGTGTGTCTCCCGCTCTTTCTGAATCTCTTGGCACTATCCTCCTTTGAGAAAACACTACGATTTCTTCTTCCAACAACCTGAAAGTTTAAATAGAACAGCACTTCGGAAACACCCAGAAAATTAGATGGAAGGTACTAAGAAGAACCCAAGGGAACTGAAACTGCCAGAATAGATATATAAGAAAGAAATCTATAATAAAACACCACCTTCGTGACCCCACAAAAATGGCGGTAGCACCAATATCGGTTCGTACCACATAAAATAACCGTGAAGGGTCTTAGAAGATGGAAAGATAGAGGAGGAAAAGCACCATCCAGACTTCTATTGAAAGAAACAGGGAGAGAACTGGAATGCTAAGAAAACTTATTTTCACACAAATTCTAAAGAAAGCCTACTGTAGTTATCAATTAGACGTAAATGGTAAACAGCTGTCGCGAGAAGGAACATTGATTTGCAATGAATTTGGACAGAAGCAAATACTACTGGAAATTTGGAGAGATATTTTGTCACTGGAACTCCATGGAACACACCTGTTTTTGCTAATGAACGATCACTGTAAAAGATTGGTGACTGAGAAATAATAATAATAATAATAATAATAATAATAATAATAATAATAATAATAATAATAATAATAATAATAATAAAGCAGACACTATCAAATCTACAGAAATAAAAAAAAAGATTGGGGAAAATATTTGTGAACAACAAGAAAACTATTAGAAACGAAATTATATAGCATAAATCTAGTAAAAAGAATAAACATCTGGGCAGTATCACTAATAAGATACTCTGGGCCATTCATAGGGTGAACTAAAGAAGAACTTAGACACCTGGACCAGAGGACTAGAAGATTAATGAAACGCACTACACCCAAAAGACGATAGGGACAGACTCTACGCGAAGAGAAACGAAGGGGGAAGAGGACTGGTAAGAAGACCGCGTGGAAGACACAAACAAGAGCTGGAGAATACATACCCTAGAACACGGAAAGGCTAATCACTGCAGCAAGAGACACCGTCCAAACAAACCATTCAGGAAGCACAGACTTCAGAAACAAAAAGACAAGAAAAGAAAAGTGAGAAGAAAAACAACTACATTGATGTTTCATAAGACTGAGATGAGAAGAAACCAACGAAAATAGCTGGGCATGGCTAAGAAAAAAAACACTTGAACAGAGACACGGAATTTTTACTGACGGCTGCACAGAACAATGCGATTAGGAACAACTACATTAAAGATAAAATAGATAAAACCCAGGTAAACATTAAATACAGACTGTGTGGACAAAGAGACGAAACAGTAAATCATATAATAAATGAATGTAGCAAACTATCCCCAAAAGAATACAATAACAGACACGACTGCGTGGAGAAAGCAGTACACTGGGAACTGATCAAACGATTGGATTTTGAACACGCTGACAAATAGTACAAACATAAACTCGAGACAATACTGGAAAACGAAACACACAAAATCCTCTGGGATATGGATGTACAAACAGATAAACTGATACACGCAATGAGACCGGATGTGATAATAATCAGCAAGAAGGAATAATTCTGCCAAATCGTAGACTTCGCCGTTAAAGCAGGCCACAGAATGAAGTTCAAGGAGACGGAAAAAAACATAAGCAAATACACGGAACTTGCCAGAGAACTGAAAGGAATATGGAGCATGAAAAAAGTAAATATGATGCCAATAATTGTAGGAGAACTAGGAACAGTCCCCAAACCCTGGAGAAAAGACTGGGAGAAATTGGAATTAAAGGCATCACTGAGACCATACAAAGGACGCCAATGATCAAAACAGCTACAATCTTAAGGAAAATCCTCGAATGCGGAAACCAACCCGCATAAGCTATCAATGGTAATCAGTCACTTGGAATTTACAACAGGAAGAAAACAGAACCAAAGGAAGAACACCACATCACGAACAAAGGAACAGAAACTGCAGGAAACATCATAGCTGCTCCCCCCCCCCACCAAAAAAAATTATACCAGCCTCAGCTGACACCACACAACATAGTTGTAGAAGGTCAAGGAGGATGGGATAACCCAGGAGAGACAGCACTAACCAGACCTTCAAATGAAGAGTGCGGAGACAGCTGAGAACTTGGGGAGGCTATTTGCCACTCAAATCCAAGAGGAGACCAATGGTCGTTGCCAGCGAGAAATCAATGGTAGGCGGCTATTGCGATACCGCAATGTCATTTGCGGTGGTAATCGGAAAGGGGTGGATAATACTGGAACTCTTGAGAGGTTTGATGTCACTCAGACTCCACGGAACACCACTGATTGTTGTCGGTGAGCAATCACTGACGATAACTTGTGTGAGAACTCCTAGTGAGTACAAATAATAATAATAATAATAATAATAATAATAATAATAATAATGACGGGTCAAGGAGAATCTATGGACCCAGGAAGGAGTGCACTAACTAGATCTCCACGGGAAGGATGCAGAGAGTACTAGGACTTGGATCGGGAGGGTGGTGGCTTTTTGCCACTCTAATTCCAGAGAAGACCAATGGTCTCTGCCAGCGAGAAATCAATGGTAAACGACTATTTCGATAACGCAAAATAATTTGCAACGGTTATCGAGAAGAGGTGGAGAGTGCTGGTCATCTTGTTGTCACTCAGACTCTAGGAGATCACCACTGGTTATTGTCAGTGATTGCTCACTGATTCTGACTTGTGTGAGTAAATAATAATAGAAAAATAAATAAGACACCCCCCAAAAATGCAGGTGCAGCAATATCTCTTGGTACCACGGAAAGTGGCCGTGGAGGAGTTCGAGAGGGTGGAAAGACCGATGGGGGATAGCAACACACAGACCTCGACTGGAAAAGAAAATTAAGAGTACTAGCATTTATAGGAAGCTTATTGTAAAAACACATTCCAGTGAAAAACATCCACCGTTATTAGCGATAAACGACTGATACAAGAACATCAAATAAGTTACAGCAAAAATTGAATGGAAGGGTAATAAGTAGAATATTGAGGAGCTTTGCTATCACCCAGATTCCAAGAAAAACCACCGGTTTTTATCAGCAATAAATCCCTGGTAACTACTTCTTTGCGTAAATGTGTCCATAACAGTGCTCAATATCCTAGACAGAACAGGTGTGTTTAAATAGAGTGTTTCCCGAGATAAAGAACTTCTTTTTTATAATGTTGTATACCCCGGGAGCCCAAATCCAAGTTCTTAATATCTTTTATCTACATATTATTGTGAAATAGGGGTGGGAACAAGAAATTAGTAATTTAACGTGACCATTGGTTCTACTTGACATTGTCCGGAATCAAAAATTGTAAGATTACAGTATTATTTTTAGTAAGGAATGTATAGTAAATATACGTAGACTATTGAATTATTCATCAACATCACGTATCTCCTTAGTATGTTGAAATGGAGGGGTACAAAATTAGGAATTGACCGTGACCATTTGTTCTTAACTGCGTTGTCCCGGATCAATAATTGTAAGATTTCAGCATTACATTTGGTAACTGGTATATATTCACTCTCTTCGGAATATTGACTTTATTAACATTGCGTATTTTCTTACTATATTGAAATGGAGAGGGGAAGAAAAAAGAATTGACTGGAACCATTTGTTCTACTTGACGTTGTTCAGGATAAACAATTATATGACTACAAAATTCCTTTTGTTAAGGATACATATTAAATCTCTTCGTACTACTGTCTTTATCAACATCATTGATCTTTGTAGTATTGTGAAATTGGTTACAAGAAATTATAAATTGACCGGGACTGTGTGTTCTACTCTGTGTTGTCCGGTATCAATAATCATTATCAACATTATTTTACTTCATACTTTGATTTTAACGGTACTTTTGTCAGTTATGTGAAAGCCTCCTTACTAACATTACTGTAGTATATTAATTAAATTAGGGGGGGGGGTTACAGAAACTTTTGTTTTACTCGACGTTGTCTAGGAGCAAATAAGTTGTCATTATCAACATCACTTCTCTTCCTACTTTGATTTTAACCGTAGTGACAGTGCTATGAAGGCCGCCTTACTACAATGACACTATTATATTTGGTAAGTCAAACGGAAGGGGGTAACATAAACTTTTGTTCTACTCAGCGTTGTCCGAGATCAATAAATGTAAATTACATTATTATATTTAAATCTCTTTAGACTATTTTCATTATCAACACCATTTCTCTTCATATTATTGTGAAATCGAGTGGGGGAACCGATTTACCCGGTATCAAGAATGTCATTGTATTTTGTTTTACTCGGCGTTGTCCAAGAGTAATAAATGTAAGATTACAATCTTACATTTGAAAAGGGATAGTTCCAGTAAATGAATTACATTATTATAATTTTTCAACACATTAAAACAGGAAGAGAAAAATAGGCTTGGAGAGAGAAATGGAAAATGGAGTAGAGGGAAAGAAAAAGAGACGGTTAGAGAGAAAGAGGGAGAGGGGTCGAAGTCTTAATATAAAGATGTTATACACGCTATTCAACTTCTACTCTGTTTTTTTTTGTGGTCCCGGGCAACGCCGGGTAGCCCTGCTTGTCAGTATATAAATGTAAGTTATACGAGATACGTAAACTGACAAGTCGCAGTTGTACACAGCTGTGAGATATAAACTCGCACTTTTCCTGTGGATGATATGAACAAACTCCAAATTCTTTGATTTGTAATTTGAGAATCAAAGACAATTGCTCGCACCTCGTTCATCGCGCTGTAACAGGAGTTATAAGCGATTTTCTTCTATTTACATTCATCCCAAACTGAGACATCCTAAGTGGGGAGTTGCGAAGCAAGATGTTTCTTTACATTACATTTAAATTTCTGCATGTTGATACAGTCGGGTAAACAAGGAGCAGGGAGGGAATTCCCAAAAGAAAGCACGTTGAGGAAAAAAGCTATTAGAGTTGAAAGCTTTCCAGAATCTGGGTACCTTCAAAGTGAAGGGTGTGATTTCGCTGATTGTCTGGTTGATCAGACGTATTTACGTTGAGAAGGCACAAGTGCAGCCAGTTCTTTAGAGCAGATTCCATTAAAGTAGTTGTAAAACAAGCACATGGATGCAACACTGCGACATTGAGACAACGGCTGGACCTTGGTAGACAGTGAGGGACCTTTAGTGGCGAAGTTTACCCACCAGCCCAGATATGGCAATAATAGTCCATGCATGGACGAATGGTGGCTTGTAGAGATATAGAGTACTGGCAGGTGTGAAGAGTTTCTTAGCCCTGTAGAAAGAGTCTATTTTCTTTGTAGCAGACTTGGCAGTATCTTCTATGTATTCGTTCCAATTCATGTTGCGTGTGAATGTTAGGCGAAGCAGTTTGAATGTTGGATTCTCAAGTAGGTTGCTATTCGCGTCTATTAGACACCTTGAAGACTAGAAACTACATCTACAAGGACGCTCGTGTGAAAACGATTTAAATATTAATGTCGATAACCCTTTACTTTTTAAGTAGACTTAATAAGTGAGACATAAATTGTAATTGTCTGCTTCGTCTCCTTCTCGCCTTCGCTTTCTTTATCTGATCTCTGTATGTATAGCCCTTCATATTCCATCTATTATGCTGTCTGTTTATCTTAATCCTGTCTGTGTATCTGTTGTGGCTAAGTGGTTAACGACGCGGACTGAGGACCTGGGTGTGCCGGGTTCGAATCCAGTTCATTCCACAGAAACACTTTCATCAAAACCAACACCTGCCCATGTGTCTAACCTCATGGAGAGGGGGGGGGAATAAATACTTTGTTTGTATCTCTATTCACTTCAGTTTAAAAATTAAAACATTAATCTTCAATCCTGCGTTGTTATATTTAATCGAACTATATCATTTTAATGCATTCTTTAAATCTATAAAGCTAAAAGTAAATTACATTGATGATATCAAGGTATTATCTGGCTCATACAAATTTATGTTCACTGTTTTTATTTATATTTTATTTACATTTTAAGCGTCAAAAGCATTATCTATCTGTCTCCCAAGAAGGGCACTCTGAACAGGGTGCAATAATTACCTCGGAATGAGGGTGCCTAGGGAGGGGCAGCCAAAAGAAGAGGTAATGCCTAGGAGGATAGTTATCTAGTACTACAAGTATAAATGTGTGCCAGATTTAAATTTCCCTTTTTTTCTAAATGACATTAAATTGTGTATTCACATTAGAAACGAAAAACATTTCTTAATGTATTCGAAGAAATAAAAGAAATAAAACATATAATACGGAGATAAAAAAAGCTAATAGAGTTAAACCTATTTATTTTTAATTAACCGTGAACTTTTCCACGTTGTCCCGCTAGTAATAAGGATTAGTTTCAGGTTTAGATCGATAACCAATTAAGTGAGTCAACATCGATTAACCTTTCTCATTTAGTGCAGTTACGTATTTCCTTAAGGGAAACGAGACCTTCATGAAAGTGAAATACGTTCTTTAAGTCGAAAACTCTTCACGCCTTTTCGTGTCTTAAAACACATCAATCCATTTTTTCTTTTGTTTTTTTTTCTCTTTGAATCCACGAAACATTTTCCCGGGGAAACAAATAACACTTTGTTTGTTGTTTTCTCACCAATTTAAAATGAAACAAGTTTAAAAGACATCTTAGATTCTGTGTACAGAAGTTTACGAAGAAAAACAAAGAGCAAAAATAAAATAAGTGAAATTGCCTAAGGAAATACTGTTTCAAATTTCACACGAAAGAATGTAATGTTAAGCAAATCTTGCGTGTCTAGAATTGCTTCGTGTAACGAGAAGTGGTGGGAGAGTGAAATGCATGAAAAGAAGAAGAACAACAAAAAAGATTTCTCTTGAATTAATTTAAAATATTATTTACATTGTTTTACATTTCCAATATTTTTTCCATCAATATTATTTATAATTATCTTTATACTGATGTCTCCTCCGGCATTTTGTTCAGTGTACGTTCATTCATATACGATTATAATCAAGTTGACACCCTGGTTTCCGTAAGATCACAGCAGTTAAGCAACGTCCAGTCTGGTCAATAATTAGATGGGTGATCATTTGAGAATAGAAGGTGATGTATGTAAAACCAGTTTCTAGTTGTCTTGCAAGCAAACGGCTGGTTACATACAAGTACAGGAAATACAACAGACAGTCATAGGTTGCCGGTTGTGATCTGCGCCGACGAGATATTGCCTAGCGATAACAGATACTTTTTATTCCCAGTGATCTATTTCTTGTATTTAAATAAGATGCATGTAGATTACTTGAGTAGATTAATGTTTCCCGTGTTCTTAAATCCCATGATCATCTGGACGGTTATTTATTTTTAGCTTACTAGGCTATCCGGCGTTGCCTGGGTACGATATAAAAATAACACCGGTAATACACAAATTAAAAATGAAAAGCACACAGCATTCATCAAAATTCACCACTTAAATAAATATATTTGCCTGTCTATTACATACAGGTAACACGGTTGGGCGTAAGATAAAAAAACTTAGTTCACCCCAAACAAGGCAGATTGCCATTGAGACGTAAGAGGCTATTGTGATTAGGGACCAGTTTATAAGGAGAATCCTAAGTGGATTTGTGCAGCAAAATATTTTTTCATGTTGCATTCCAATTTCTATATGTTAGTCCAGTCGGGGAAACAGGTAGCAGGAGAGGGGAAATTCCAAAGACAAGCGGTTCGTAGAAAGAACCTATTAGAGGATAAAATTTTCCGGCATCTGTTCCTTCACTTGGAGAGCTCTACTTGTTGGTGATATCGGCATTCTTCTGGTGTGTCTCAAGGGCCTCATTCACAAGGGGCATCACCGCATAAGATGAAACAATCCCTTTTTTCCTTTTCTGCTCTCCCGTCGGGGGTGCTCTGGCTCCTGGTAGCGGAACTAGTCTCTGGGGAAGCCGTGCTGGCTTTCAGCACAGCGGTCATCACCACATTTGGTGATACTGCCACTTTTTCCTTTTCTGCTTCCTCTTTGGAGTAGCTCTGGTTCCTGTTAGCATATCCATACTCTGAGGGAGTCGGGCTGACCTCCGTCACGGGGGGCACCACCTCATTTGCTGCTAACGCCCCTTTAGCTTCCGCTCCGTAGTGGAAGGCACCTTTGGATTCTTTTACGCTTTTATTGTTGTTGGTGACTGCTGAATTTTCTCATCTTCTTTCTTCCATATTCTCCAGTTTAACAAGGAGAATTCACGGTTTCAACCGACGTAGAGTCTGGATATTTTGGAAAACTGGTTTTGGCGCAAAAGAAGCACGCCGAAACCAGAAAGAGGGGGGAAAGATAGAACTGAGAAGGTGATGGGGGAGAAGCGTTAATTTGAAGAGAGAAAGTTTGGTGCCCTTTCCTTAGATCATCGCAGGTTGGTGAGAGCGTGTTATGTCTCAACTTGAATGGAAACAGTAAGACAGACACAGGTAATTAAATTTTAAAAAGAGCGAAGCGGGCTGCCTTATAAGAGAGGAGGACGGGAAGCCAGCACAGAAGACACGGTTTTTTTTTCGCAAAGATCCGAGCACACATATAACACTTTGTTCCTAGCAAAATTACCAAAGAGAAAATGTTATTTTAATTACAGACACATTTTTTATTAATATTTAAGTAAAGAATACTGTGAAGGTCGAAACGTTGCGAGAAAAACATCTAATATGAAAAAAGTTGTCCGAATAATCCAAATAATACAATTTATCAATCCTTATCTAAAACATTCCGAAACATCGTTGATTTATGGTTACAAATTGTAGAGCAATAAAAGAGGTGGAACTGTGTAAACTTTTATTGAATTTAAAAGTTAATAAATTCACTAATAAATGTATTTAACCGGAACGAATAATAAAACTCGCTTTCCTTATCAAAATCTAAAACTAAAAACATTATTTTAAAGAGTATGTCGATAATAATTATTGATAGAAAATCATTTTCAATAAAAAAAATATTTATTTTGTTAAAAACATAAAAACAAATACAAAATCGGGCAGAGAATAATCGTTTCAAAATGTCGGAAAAAGAGAAAATTGGAATTAAATTAAATTCATTCCTACGACGTAATCTACGTCTTTAAAACTATAGAAAATTCAAATTGTAAGTATTATTGGCACAGAAAAAAGGGAGAACTTGGACGTCGCAAGCGAGAAAAAATAGATAAGACAATATTTACAGGGTATTAAGTAAACTGGTAACTTGATAACGCTTGTAGTTATCCTTATATGAAGCTATATCATCCTACCTGAGAGTCCATCATCCGAACTCCTCGGCTTAACATTCACAGGAATTGGCACAACTAGATAGAAGATAATGCCAAGTCTGCTGCAATCTCTACCGGTCTAGAAAACTTTTTCCACCTTCCAGTATCCGATATCTCTACAAAGCCACAATTCACCCATGTATGCATTGTTACCACATCTTGGCTAGTGCACCGACCACTAATCTCCTCGTCTTAGACAGCGGCCAAAAATGAGAATAATCTAATAGATCCCACACTGTCTACGAAGTTAGATCCCCTGTCTCATCGCCGCATTGTTGCATCCCTATGCTTGTTTTACAAATGCTTCAATAGAATGTTCTCCGACGAAATTGCTGCAAATGTGCCTCCCCAACGCAAATATTCTCGACAAACCCGACAATCAGCAAAATACCACCCCTTCACTGTATAGCTCTCAAGATGCCGGAAAGTTTCCTATTCAATTTACTTATTTTCTTGGAACTATTTGCCTTTCGAAGTGGCTCCGTGTTCCTTAATTCACCGAGTGTATTAACATGCAAACATTTAAATGTAATGTGCCCACCTCCCACTTAGGATGCCCCTATACATTTGGCCCTAATTCTCAGTAGCGCCTGACTTCTTAATAGAAATGTGTTTTGTTTGGGGTGAATATAAGTAAAACAAGATAAAAGAACTCCATCAGAATATAAGGATGGTATAATTATTGTCTAAAACTACATGTATTAGTAAAAATAGTTATTACAATGTTTAAAAATATCGGTTAAGAAAGAGAACACTTGTTGCAAATAAATATAAAAATGAGATCAATAATTAAAAAGTAGACATTAATAATAAAAAAATACAATAATAAGTAAACTCTTTCTGCCATGATGGGTATTATTGGAGGCTGAATTTTCTCAAATAGAGTAGACGTGATATTATAAATAATGAAGATGAGTAAAATTCTTTTTTAGCCAAATTAATGAAAAAAGAGAAATACAATTGTTTCCCTTTTTGTTTGCTTTGTTTTATTCTAAAACAATCAAATTATTCTTGTTGCAAAAACAACGAAAAACAAAAATAAAAAACAAGAAAACACTTTAAATTGAGACATTGTTATGAGAATTGAATTAATCACTTTACTTTTGCTCACGAAACAAAAAAAGTGGAATAGATATTTCCTGCCTGAATCCAGACAGAAGTAGATAAATAAATTTTGTTTTTCGCAAGAAGGGTTTCCTATTCTAACTCTTAAATAAGGGCAAAGAATATAAAATAGACTTTATTTTGTTACAAACAACTTAAATACTCACATCTAGGCGAATAAATAAAAATACCAAAAAGTAGAGACGTAAATGTGAATGAGGTAAAGTAATCTTCTCACATACCCAGTCAAATAAATATGAAGACTTTTGTTTTGTCACAAAAAAGAATAAAGAAAAGGTATTCTCGCCCATACAAACAGTAGAGACGTAAATGTAAGTAATGTAAACTTATTTTCTCACATACAAAGGCACATAAATATGGAGACTTTTTTGTTACAAAAACAAAAATGATGTAAAAGTATTCACATCCATACAAAAAGTAGAAACGTAAATGTAAATGAGGTAAACGTATTTTCTCACATACAAATGTAAGAAAATGTGGAGACTTTTTCTGTTACAAAAAATAAGGATGAAGTGTTCTCGCCCATACAATAAGTAGAGACGTAAATGTAAGTAAAGTAAAGTTATTTTTTAACACACTAAGAAAATAAATATGGAGAATTTTGCTTTATTACAAAAGAGTATAAGGTATAAGTATTCACGCCCATACAAAAAGTAGAGACGTAAATGGTAATAAGGTAAAGTTTAAATAAATATGAAGACTTTTAGTCTCTTAAGAAAAAAGAATAAGGAAAAGATTTACTCCCCAATACAAAAAGTAGAGACGTAAATGTAAGTAAAATAAAGTTATTTTCAAACATACATAGTCAAATAAATATAGAGACTTTTTTGTTACAAAAACCAATAAGGTAAATGCACTATAGCCCATACAAAAAGTAGCGACGTAAATGTAAGTAAGGTAACGTTATTTTCTAACACACTAAGAAAATATATATGGAGACTTTTGTTTTGTTACAAAAAAGTATATAATAAAAGTGTTCACGTCCATACAAAAAGTACAGACGCAAATGGTAAAGGTAAAGTTTATTTCTCACAAACAAAAGTAAATAAATATGGAGACTTTTGTTTTGTTACAAAAAAATAAGGTAAATATATTATCGCCCATACAATAAGTAGAGACGTAAATATAAGTAAAGCAAAGTTATTTTTCTCATACAAGGGCAAATAAATATGGAGACTTTTGTTTTGTAACAGAAAACGAATAATGTAAAAGTATACTCGCTCATACAAAAAGTAGAGACGTAAATGTAAGTAAATAAAGTTATTTTCAAACATACAAAGGAAAATAAATATGGATACTACTTTATTATTGCAAAAACGAATAAGGTAAATATATTTTCGCCCATACAAAAAGAAGAGACGTAAATGTAAGTAAGGTAAAGTTATTGTCAAAATACAAAGGAAAAATAAATATGGAGACTTTTCGTTTGTTACAGAAAAGAATGAGGTAAAAGTATTCTCGTCCATACAAAAAGTAGAGACGTAAATGTAAATGAGGTAAACTTATTTTCACACATACAAAGGCAAATATGGAAACTTTTGTTTTGTTATAAAAAAGTATAAAATAAAAGTGTTCTCGCCCATACAAAAAGTAGAGACGTAAATATAAATGAGGTTAACGTATTTTCTCACATACAAAGGCAAATAAATATGGAGACTTTTGTTTTGTTATAAAAAAGAATAAGGAAAAAGTATTCTCGCCCATAGAAAAAGTAGAGACGTAAATATAAATGAAGTAAACGTATTTTCACACGTAAAAATGCAAATAAATATGGAGACTTTTAGTTTGTTACAAAAAATGAGGTAGAAGTATTCTCCCTAATACAATAAGTAGAGACGTAAATGTAAGTAAGGTAAAGTTATTTTCACACATACGAAGCCAACTTAATATTGAGACTTGTTTTTTTACAAAAAAGAATGAGGTACAATTATTCCCGCCCTGACAACAAGTAGAGACGTAAATATAAATGAGGTAAACTTATTTTCCTACATACAAATACAAATAAATATGGAGACTTTTGTTTTGTTACAAAAGAGAAACGACTGGAGAAAACTATTGCCACAATGTAAACTATAAGCAAAACACTTGTTTAATTCGCAGAAATTATTTTCTCTCTTCCTTTTAAAACTTTATTGAGAAACTCCTTCGAACTCTTGACGGAAGCAAAAAAATATAAAAGAAAAGACCTACTTTTCTTTTCTTTTTTCGCTAACGTGACCCGTTTCTTGAACGAAATCACGTATGCAAATTAAATTTCTTCCAAGCGTACTTCTGCCGATTTTCAAAGAGGAGATGAGGAGGACGCAATAATGAAGGATAAAAATAGAGAAGATGGGAAATATTTTTTTCAAATTTTCGTTGGATACGTTTGCATTTTTAAATAAGTTAATTTCAATGAGAGATTATGTTTTGAGATTTATTGTTTTAAAAATGAAAATTAAGATTAGAATTTGTTAGATATACGTTCCACAAGCAACTTATTGGCTTTATTTGGACCTTATGTGTCAATTGTGTCACCATCTTGGATTTCTTCTCTGTGCTATGAATCTGCATTTGAGGAAATCTATTTTTTAGTCTATATGTTTGTAACTCAATTCGACAAACACCAGTTGTTTATTTCATACATGTTCATGACCCTTAATAGCCATATCCTTATTCAGGTTGCCTTACCTATCTGTTTAGCTAATCACGAGTTCGTATCTAGCAGCTTTCCCCCTAATTGGTATTTTATGGATGATCATAATGAATGATCATTATGGAAAGGATTACAGTTTTTGTTGTTGTTTATTAAAATGTAATCAATAAATAATGAGATCTAAATGTTACTACAGCTTTGAAACGCCGTTGAAATGAAAACTTTGAAATGTAATCAATAAATAATGAGATCTAAATGTTACTACAGCTTTGAAACGCCGTTGAAATGAAAACTTTGAAATGTAATCAATAAATAATGAGATCTAAATGTTACTACAGCTTGTAAACGCCGTTGAAATGAAAACTTTGAAATGTAATCAATAAATAATGAGATCTAAATGTTACTACAGCTTTGAAACGCCGTTGAAATAAAAACTTTGAAATGTAATCAATAAATAATGAGATCTAAATGTTACTACAGCTTTGAAACGCCGTTGAAATGAAAACTTTGAAATGTAATCAATAAATAATGAGATCTAAATGTTACTACAGCTTTGAAACGCCGTTGAAATGAAAACTTTGAAATGTAATCAATAAATAATGAGATCTAAATGTTACTACAGCTTTGAAACGCCGTTGAAATGAAAACTTTGAAATGTAATCAATAAATAATGAGATCTAAATGTTACTACAGCTTTGAAACGCCGTTGAAATGAAAACTTTGAAATGTAATCAATAAATAATGAGATCTAAATGTTACTACAGCTTTGAAACGCCGTTGAAATGAAAACTTTGAAATGTAATCAATAAATAATGAGATCTAAATGTTACTACAGCTTTGAAACGCCGTTGAAATGAAAACTTTGAAATGTAATCAATAAATAATGAGATCTAAATGTTACTACAGCTTTGAAACGCCGTTGAAATGAAAACTTTGAAATGTAATCAATAAATAATGAGATCTAAATGTTACTACAGCTTTGAAACGCCGTTGAAATGAAAACTTTGAAATGTAATCAATAAATAATGAGATCTAAATGTTACTACAGCTTTGAAACGCCGTTGAAATGAAAACTTTGAAATGTAATCAATAAATAATGAGATCTAAATGTTACTACAGCTTTGAAACGCCGTTGAAATGAAAACTTTGAAATGTAATCAATAAATAATGAGATCTAAATGTTACTACAGCTTTGAAACGCCGTTGAAATAAAAACTTTGAAATGTAATCAATAAATAATGAGATCTAAATGTTACTACAGCTTTGAAACGCCGTTGAAATGAAAACTTTGAAATGTAATCAATAAATAATGAGATCTAAATGTTACTACAGCTTTGAAACGCCGTTGAAATGAAAACTTTGAAATGTAATCAATAAATAATGAGATCTAAATGTTACTACAGCTTTGAAACGCCGTTGAAATGAAAACTTTGAAATTTTAGAACCAGCCAACATGACGCGAGATTTTCTCAAATAAATGAAATATTTATTAAACCATTTTATTAAATCCAAATTTTTGGTTTCAAATAACCTTATTCATGGTAGTACAGACAATATTTTCCCTTTTACTTTTCTTTGTTTTTCATAGTTGAAGTCTTACGGCGTTTCCGAAGATCAACAATCTTCTGGTATTATTGAAGAGACTGTTTTTGATGTCCGATATGTGAGGCGTTTTTTGAAACACCGTTGAAATGAAAAATTTGAAATTTTAGAATCAGCCAACATGACGCGTTTTGTGATCGATTTTGGTTACGATAGATTCTCAGGATTTATTTGATCTCATACGTTATTCAAGTTTCATGTTGAAAACTAATCATAATAAACGAGCAATGGAAATAACATGTCTACCCTCATTGTCCTACCCTGTTTTTTCACTCTTTCTTTTTCGCACCCTTTCCTCTTCATTCTTTCCTCTACTTTTTTCTGTGTTTTTGTGATCCAATGCCTTCACCTCATTTATATTTGATAATCTACGCCTATATTGCCAGCGTTATTTTAGAATCGACACTAAAATATCGGTTCATGAAACTGGAACAATTCGGATTTCGAACTAAAAATTCAAGCCGGAATTGCTCAGTTTTATAAGAAAACTCCAGTTTCTTAACCACGCAAGGTGATGAAACGTTAACAGTTCTGTGTAGGGTTGCCATCCTTGGATTTTTAAATCCAGATTTGTTTTTTAAAATTAATGTTGGTTTTGTTTCTAATCTGTTTTTTTTAAACTATACTTTTAAATACATGCTTAAATTACAATAGAATATTACGAAATGTGTAGTAAATTGATAAAATATACACTAAGAATAGTCTTAATTTTTAAAAAGTTCACAGAGAATATATATTATACGTTGTTATTAGTGATGCTTAATACTTTTGTATATTAACTCATTTAATACCTAAAAAATAGTCTCTATATAAGAATTCACGAATTAATCTCTTTTACATTATTTAAAAAACCGTACACTGTACATGTAAAACATAGATTATTTGGGACATCCGTACATGTAAAAGTGTGATTTTCATAAATACATTATTGTAGGGATACTCTATAGCGTGTTTGGTCGTAAGTAAACTTTCCGAACTGTTCGAATTACGGTTGGCCGATTTTGGTCTCTTCCACAGCATAAATAAGTTCGAACATGCCTTTCATGTAAACACAGCGTTCTCAGCTGTAAATTTACAGTCTTTGACTTTACCGCACATTCCGGCTGCTAAATCGGCCGTACACGGGAATGCCGAAGAAATCTTGCTCGGGGTTTATGCAGAAAATAATCAATAAAACACGTAAGATTTGGTTATCGAAAACAAAAAGCAAGACCAAAAAAGAAATCCAAAAAAAAAACGGCTTGGTTTCTTGGTTTTGTTGTTTCGTTTTGTTACGACAGGTCAAACTTTTCTTTTTTGTGCGTCTGTGGGGGGGGGGACATTTAATTCAGACTACACAATATCAATTGTAGACGAATTCAGATCATATCGGATTGTTTATACTCAGTTACGCACTAATAATTTTATAAAAAATAAGAAGCCCCACATCAGCTATGCGTGAAATACGCATTTTTATTCAATAAATCAGTATGCAATGTATCGTTTGAAATAGGTGTTGCGTTCCAATATAAAATAACCTTTAATATATTGACATGCCGTAAAACAGAACAATAAATCAAACATACTAGATACGATTAATTCAATACGCATTGTTTGATGCAATAGTATTGGCATTTACCTTAATAATAATAATAATGATGATGATGATTATAATAATTATAATAATTATAATAATTATAATGATAATAATGATGATGATGATAATTAGCTACATCATATAAACCAGGTGTAAAATCTCGTCTTCTCTGTGAACTGAAACCATAACTATTCTAAAATCCGACTCAAACTTTTTCACTCGGCAATCCGAAATTTTCTCATCATGTCCGCGTAGACAAAACTATAAATGGGTACCAGTATGTAATTAAGTAACAATCGATATCGGTTTTCTATCTCCGTACCGTAATTCCAACGAGTAAAATAAATTCGTATGAATCTGTTGTCGGAGGAACCATGTAATGGTTGCTAACATCCCTAATTGAAAGTGGCGTTATGGAACCGACTGGATTCGAACTTGGCATACCCAGGTCGTCAATCCGTATCGTTGTCCACTTAACCACAGTCACGTATAATTGAATCCAACCCCCCCCCCCAAAGTTTAGGACCTAGAAATGTTAACATCTACATATGTTATCCAATTTTAACTTTCACATTTTATAGTAATATTTAGTTTTCTTATACATACAAATTGTCCTCAATATATTTGTTAGAACTTTCCTCTTTCATATCTCTGAGGCTTACTTGCACCTGATGCTCTCTCCTCTAACTTATGCTCGTATTTGAGTAACATTATGTATACCTACACCTCAGGAATTTCATATGGAATTATTACTTCTACACAACTTAAACGTTTGTGGACGAACTTACAATATACGTACTTTGAATATTAACCGGATATACATAGTAAAAATGTGCTTATATGTATATTAAATATACGATACCTCTTCGTCCACCACAATATATTTCTTTTAACTTTCTGTCTATGATTAAATAGAAATTTTAAACCTACCAATTACTTTAGTTTCTTGCATACAATATTATAACAATTAGTCTTTCATTGTATAATATTCCTTTTATTTATTTATCTGAAACATTTTTACTTTAATTAAACCTTCTATTAAGTAACTTCATAATACAATTTTTAGTGTAAATAAATAATTTTAATATCTAATTCGCTTACACTATATTGTTTAAAGCGTAACAATCTAAATATTAGAATATGCCCAACTCATTTTTGGAATTTTTAAGTTGTCTCCCTTAAATTGTAATATTGGTATCTTTTTAATTAACAAATATTTGTTTTTGAACCCAATTTTATTATCACCCTTGAATAGAACTCTTAAATCTTTAATCTTTTCACTCCGTCTTTCAATGTTTTTACCTGATATTCGAACTATTAACTTCATAAAATCTTTTGGTTTTATACCATGAACTTTTTATGGCGCTTTAAACACTATTATTTGTTCCTTTTTACTGGGTTAGCTGTTTTTTTACTGAAAATTTTCTCTGAGTTTGACATTTTATGTCTAACGATTTGAAATCTCTGATCGTCCGTGTGCCATTTTCTTAATTCTTCTCGTAGGGGAATTAGTTTTATTAGAATTTTGGTAGAAATTATTATTGAAATGTCGAATTTGTCTGTCGAATTTGTCTGTAGTTGAGGAAACCATTATTGATTAGACTCTGTTTAATATTTTAAGTTCGTGTTGAAAAATAGTTGGTTTAGAGGAGATTAGTTGAACTCGGGAAGTAGACTTTTGATAATAGCGGTTATGTATAGGAACGGTCATTCGCCGTTATAGTTAAGAGTACAGAAGTTTTTATTGGTAGGTAAAAGAAAAAGCATGGACTTCAAAGGCGGATTGATAGCGGCTTTTCAGTTCAGGATCTGAAGTCTTGCTATTAAATCAGAGTTGCAGAGAGAATGAAAGATCAATGGTGACGACGAAGAGTCGTGATATTTAGCATGCCGCTGATTTTAAGGAAAATAAAGCAATGTATGACCTGATGAAGACAGTCTATGGTCGTAGACATTCTAGTGTAATCCTATTAAACTCCAAGGATGGCACAGTTGATTAGTGATCCAACCAAGCAACTTGATAGATGGACAGAGCATTATACGTAAGTGTTCACTAATCCGTCGATAGTCAGTACTGATCTGATAGATAGCTTGCTTCAAAGGGCTATCATTGCTGAAATGGATTCTGTTCTTGCCCTTAAGGAGGTGGAGGTGGAGGAGGCTATATTGCAGTTGAGATGCGGAGCGCCTGGTGGAGATGGTGTACATGTATTAGTTCTTCGCTGTGGTGAAAGACCAATGGCAATGCAAATTAAGGGGTTGATTGACAGCATTTTGTTTGACGGGCATATTTACCAGGATTGGTGTGACTCCATTATGGTCTATTTCTACAAGGTTAAAGGGAGGAAAGATGAGCGCGCCAACTATCGAGACAGTTCTGTATTGAATGGGACAGGAAAGGTATTTACCAGAATCCTGTTGAGTCGCCTGAATGCCTACATCTGTCCTTTTGTGCTTCCTGAGAGTCAGTGTGGCTTTAGAAGAAGTAGGGGTGCCATTGATATGATCTTTAGGGCACGTCAAATGCAGGAAAAGTGTATTGAAAATCGTCTAGAGCTATATCAAGTCTTTATTGATCTGACAAAAGCGTTCAATAAGTTAATCAGGATGCGCTGTAGAAGGTACTAGGTAAGTTGGGATGTCCTCCTAACTTTTTTAGACTCCTTCGTGAGCTGCACGACAATATGAAAGCACGTGTCAACTGCAATGGTTGTCTCTCTAAACCCGCTGCAGTTGACAATGGTGTTAAACAGGGTGATATACCTGCACCTAATTTGTTTTCCATCTATTTTGCTGTAACTCTGTCATTGCTTTTCAATAACTGTGACAAAGGTGTGTATCTTCGATTTCGCACATCGGGTCGGCTGTATAACTACAGCGTTTTAAGACTTCGCCAAAGACATTGTCCACTGTTGTTCGAGACTTGCTTCATGCAGACGACGTGGATATCTTCCATGAACAAATTTAACACCCTCTCAAAAACAGCAGCACTCCGAGCAGTTTGGGGTCTGCCATACGCTGGTCACTCTCCGCTGATGTACGATTATTTTTGAATCGGTTGAACCAATCTTTTATTTGTGTTACACCCATCGCATCTTCTCCAAACACCTGTTGAATCTTACGAATTGTTTCGCTTTGAGAATCACCATACTTTTGACAACATTTGTATGCAGTACCGTTGCTCAACACGTTCAGTCATCTTGAGAGAATCGGTAATCCGACGAACACGTTGTGTAACACTTCACTCAGCGACCGACAGGCATCGATTAACGCGCAGGAAGGCGGTAATAAAATTCATACATGCGCAGGAAGGTGTCTTCCTTCACTGCGTAAAGCGGCGCCGCCCTATCGTCTGTTTCGCAGGGAAAAAATAAAGGTCGGATACTTTTTAGACAGGCCTCGTATGTACATATATACATATATACACATATATATTCCATACTTATTCATCAAAAAATCCCCTCCCTCGAAACTAAGATTCTTTATCGGAGTATTGAAAGGTTCTACCTAAGAATATCCAGACAGTTGTCTCTTATATTCAACAATACTTGCCTGCAAGAGAAGATGCTGCCTATATATACATATATATATATATATATATATATATATATATATATATATATATATATATATATATATATATATATATATGCAATTAAGCAAGATTCCCAAATTTGCATTTCTTCTTAAGCTCCTTAGCTTAAGCCTTAAATTTGAGACAATTTCTAAGAATCATGTAATAGATTTTTTTATAAAAAAATGATAAGGATTATAGACATAACGTTTCGTATCATTATATCTTGATTTTAATTTTCGTTAAGGGACAGAAAAGCGATACAAACTATTGCCCGAGAAATTAATTTCAAACGTCTTGAGACGGATATATATATATATTTATGCAAACATTGTTAAAAACAACAGAATTCGTCTGTTTAATAATACTTTTTAATTTTTTCTTTCAATTTTCCTGATGGTCTTTTCTGTATTAAAATAAAAAAAAATTAATAAATGTTCCATAGATTTCACAGGTGTCACGAGCGTTTTAGATTCTTCGTCAAACTATCCTCAGGTGTCAAAAGCAAATGAACAAAAGCTGGAGAAGGAAGATAATTTTAAAAAGACGGTAGAGAAATGCGCATAGAACGTTTTCCGCATTGTTCCAGGAAGTCGTTGACGATTTAAATTCAGCAACACAGAAAAAAATCGAATTACGTTAAGCATTTTAAAATGTTACCACTGGTTTCACATGTGATGTTGTTAATTTTAGGTTGTTGTGTTTTTATGTAGATAGCTTCGAGTATAATTAAACAGACGAATTATATATATATATATATATATATATATATATATATTTGTTATGTTACAGAAGATCAAGTCAATTCAACATGATACCGTCGATTTCCAATCGGTGAATTTCATCATCACTTTGAAGAGTACTGTTTTACAAAGTTCACGCGTTGGTTGGATAAACGTACACCTTTATTCTGAAAATTACGTCTCGTTTTGAGTCTTTTCTTTTTTCTCTTTCAAATAAGAGGGTTTTATTCAAATACATGATAAAATTACAAATTCAAAATTAAGATAAAAAGTAAAGGGACATTCCATTTTAATTATGTGTAGTGGGCGGAAAAGGGTAAGATATAAACAAAGCCACCAACCACAGATTTAAACACAATCGCCGGTCCCTCGGGGATCAACTTATCGGCTTTTCGGAATCAACTAGCATGAACATTGTTATTCTCCTTTTTTCTATTTATATGACTAAATTAGCTGGTTTTTATTTAAAACGAATACATCAATCTATAAATTAAACATTTTATAGGGTTTTATTATATAGCACCATCCACACAATCCGAATAGAAACGTAATTAACTTTGTTTTAGCCACAGATGGCAATTCATGATCTCAAATTTTCCCTGGGTTGGATAAGTAATCTAATTAAATGAATCCATTGTAAAACCTAAAAATTAAAAGACCTTTAGACATGAATCAATTTTAAAATAAATTAAATATATTTAATATATTTTCGATTTATATGAAGCATTATATGAATATAAAAATATCAATCATTACAAATATTAAGAAGTTAAATTTCTTTGGAAATAAATAAATAAAATAAAAAGATTTATTAAAAAAAGATTAAAATAAAAAATAAAAATGAAAACCTAACTAATATTAAATTTTAAAATATCTCTTAAAAAGCAAATATACCTGAGGTATTCCATACAACATATTCGAAACTGAACTAAAACAACTAAAAAAATCTAGAAACTAGTAGTTAGAAGCATCATCCCCTTAAAAAACTTGAATCTTCAAGTCCCCTCGACCAAACCCACCCATAATATCAAAAATGATACCCTGGATCTTCAATTTTAAGAATCCTAAAATCACCCCGAGGAATTACAATGTTTTAATAAAAGTTTTAAATCTGCTACAATATTAAACAGTAATTTAAAATTCAAAAACTCTAAACATTTTAAAGGCCTTCAAAATAGTTAATATATTTTTAAGAATGTCTCTGAAAAGTAAAAAAAAGTGGCGAAGAATGAGATGAATATGGAAAGCTTTGAGTGGGTACCATTCTTCGCCACCACTGACTTCTCACAGCTGGACTCTCCTACAGCACTCACAGTACTACTACTTTCCTTTATCTCCCCATCATGTCAACCCAAAATTTCGATGTACTTGCATGAAATTTTTCTTCAAATTATCATTCTGACCAAGTCTTACAATAATGACGAACCGTTGATGAATATATAAAAAAATATCTCTTGGTTTTTCCTTTTTCATTGTTCATTACGTCGGATTACTATCATCCTTCCTTTCTCATATATATATATATATATATATATATATATATATATATATATATATATATATATATATATATATATATATATATGTATCTGTGTGTGTGTATTTGTGTGTGTGTTTCATTTTACTTTAGTCGAAGTTCTCAGAAATTCAGGGGTCCCTTCCTGGAGATAACACTTGATCTCTGAGATAGATAGATATTCGAATATTCCATTAAAGTTCTCATTTACCTGTCAAACGTTTAGTTAGTAAAGAAGTGAAGAACATTATTTTTCTTCTCCTTAATTGACCAGTTAACTATGTTATAGTATATCTTTCTTGTGGTCCGTTTGTCTTACCGGATTCCAGGACAAGAATACATCTAGTCTGATGGAGTATCCAGCTAAGTGATGTTACTTGAGGTTACATTACTCCGAGAAGGTGCGCACTTCCTCATATAAGCCAGTCTATAGCCGTGTCGATGAGATCTTATTTGGCCTTCGAATACTATGTTATTTTGAATATTTGGTTAGGGTTTACTTGTAGGGTGAAGTATACTCATGTCAGGTTGTCCTGACACACCCTTGTACAGAGAGACCGAAGACACTCGATGATGTTGTCTAGTAGGTAATTCAAACTATATATATGTGTGTTTGTGTGTACAGTCAGACAAAATGGATGAAATTATTTATATATAAAGAGAAACATATTGAGTAATTAAAAGATCGATATAAATTAACTTAAACAAAGTAGTGATTAAATCGATAGAACGATTATGACAATAGAAATAAATACAACGAGTCAAGAGTGAGTGAGTGAGTGAGTGAGTGTGCGTGTGTGTGTGTGAGAGAGAGGGGGCTCCGATTGAAGAGAAGGAGACTTAACACTGAAAAAATCCCCGTTTTGCATTTGCATCACGTGACCTGTCTTAATCGCACTTCATCAACCGCCTGTCTAGGTATTTATTCTTCAACTTTTTTTTTTTTATCTCGCCACCATTTCCAACACTCCTTGGCGCACGGGACTGCAAGTCACTACCACCGTCGCCTCCCGTCAACTATTAACTCTTGTAGCTAGCTCCCCTGCCCTGACAGGTGATTGATCAAAACCTTTTCCGGAAGTCTTAACTGTTGACAGCTGAGATAAAATAAATAAAATAAGAGAAAAATATTCAACAGAAAAAAAAAAGAAACTAACAAAAACAGAATAATAAACAGAGTTGGTTGGATAAATAAATCTTTTCTTACCGAAAATATAAAAATTAAAAAAATTTTTTTAAAAACAAAAAAACATAAGAGCTGCTTAAGATAACAACTTGTATTCAATTAATTGTATACAAGGAATCGTTTACAACACGTATTTTGCTTAAACATTAAATAACGAAAAATGTGTTGATTGCCATAAAACAGACAGACGAAACGAATAGCGTCGGCTTAGAGTTAACCCGACGAAACTTATAGCGTGGATTAGATTAAACAGAAAAACATCTGTTGATGCTACTTTTTAATCAACGTTTTCTATATGGGGAATGGAATATTTGAGTAAAATCCAACGGAAATTCCACGGTTGCTTTCTTACTTGAAATTAAATTATAATTAATAAACTAAACCTCGGTCAGAGACGCCAGAGAAATCCATCCAAGAGAATCAACCACCTTCTCTTCATGGATGACCTTAAGCTTTATGCAGCAGCTCCTGAGACTGAATTGCAGCAGCTCCTGAGACTGAATTGCAGCAGCTCCTGAGACATCGGAATGAGATTTGGCTTGAACAAATGTGCCAAGTGCTCCCTCAGGGCTTGGAAGAAGATTCATACAGACAATATACAGCTAGATGAGGAAAATGACATACGGATCTCGAAGAGCAGGAAGCATATAAATACCTTAGCATTGAGGAAAATGACATCATCTAACATGCCAGGATGAGAGAGAACATTGGCAGAGAGTATGTACGCCGTGTGAGAAAGATCTGCTAGTTGTTTAAGTTTTTGTATTGCTTCCTTGGTATTTTGTTTAGATTTTATTGTATAAAGTATTTATTTTTGTTTTGTATTAGCATTGAATGTTTTTGGTTTGCGTTATTGAATCATTCACGTTAACACTCAACGGGGAGATTTATGACCATATTTTTCAGTAGAAAATATTATATTTAATACAAACAAAGTCTGTTTAATTAGTAGAGTTGTGTTTTTTATTGTCTTTTATATACTTTTCTTCTACAAATTTTGGTTAATAACTTGTAGAGATAACATCGTTGTGAGAAAATCAACTCTAAAAACTGAGCTGCCGTCGGTTTCTTAGTTACAGATACACAGAAAAGTATAGTAGTACTACAACTGTGTCAAGTTTGGATGAATTACATCCCTTTAATTTAATGGTCTAGGTCGCGTTAACTAACTAAATGATACGCAAGTATACTTAATATATCAATATGTATAAGAGATGAAATTATGGTACATAATAAGCAAGGAGCACTCTATCATTCGACGTTCTTACTGCAAACTCACTCCTGAAATATTTATACCACTTTATGTCTCCCTCGTTTGATGTACGACGTCCAGGCCTCTGCTCCATATCTAATACATGATATTCAGCATCCAGAGAGAGTTCAAAGACTGGCTACTCGAATGGTGCAGAGTCTATGGGATGTGCCCTATGAAAGCCGACTCAAGAAATGTAACCTTTTCTCCCTTGGGCGCCGACGACTATGAAGAGGTCTCATTTTGGCCTAGAATCCTCTAAATGGTCATTATAATATACCTCGTCACCTATTATACACTCTTGCACCAGAAAGAGGTCTACGCGTACACTATATGAAGCTATTTCCCCGCCGATTTCAATTGAACCAGAAGAACGCCGCTTTCTTAATCAGGATTCCTGGACCTTTAATAGTAGAGATAATAAATGGGCCAACAACGCGGCAATTCAATGTGAATTTAGACAAATGCTGAGTTACCGTATCCTTTTCTGTGTAAATTTCTACCATTTGTTTTCTACATGGCAACTGAAACCTGCTTGTTATATTTTTGACAAATAAATTCAATTTAATTAAATTGAATTTAATTAAATTGAATTTAATATATGAAAATGCAATTTTTTATACTACTTTTGTTCATCCCAAACAAGGCATATTGCAACTGATACGCAAATGACTACCGTGATTAAGGGACAGATTTATACGGGGCATATTAAGTAAGGAGTCTGTCAGCAAGATATTTGTTCACATTACATTTAAATGTGTGCATGTTGGTACAATCGGGGAAACAGAAAGGATGGAGGGAATTCCAAAGGCAAGAGGTCCGAAGAAATAAGCTATTGGAGTAGAAAGTTTTCCGGAATTTGGGAAACTCTACAGTGAAGGGTGGGATTTTGCTGCTTGCTGGGTTGATCAGGGGTTATTTACGTTGAGAGAGTACAAGTGCAGTAAGTTAATCGGGGCAGATACCGTCGAAATACTTGTAAAACAAGCACGACGATGAAACATTGCAGCGATGGGACAGTAGCTGGAGCTTGGTTGACAGTGTGGGACCTATTAGGTTAGAGACTCTTTTTTCATTCTAGTTTACTGATAATATATAGTATATATGAAATCCATATCAGAATCTTTGATTTAAACAAAACATTACAACAAAGGATAAAAAAGCTATTATTTGATATAATTTTTTCTTATTACTGTTTGTGATTCCCGTTTACTAACCAGGTGACGTGATTATGAAGTTAAAATCGTATCACATACATGTAGTTTGGGAATTTACGTTCGATAAGGCATGGAACCACATTTTCTAGTTAGTTATTGGTAAAACATCAACTTGTATTCAATTAATTGTATAAAATAGTGCAGGCTGAACATTGTATACTCGTGATTTAACTCATATAGCATAAATAAGTGTTCGTAACTGTTGTAAATACTAGAGCATTAACATATTCCTCCTCCATTGAGTGTTTCAACATTACAGAGTTTTTTGGAGATTTGTAAATTATTACAACTTATTTATTTCCAAAACTACACGCATAAGAACTTCACTAAATAAATTACTTAAGAAAGATACGAAATCGATTTGGTGTTCTGAATGTCAAAGGGCAGTTTCAAACAGTATAAAGGCTTCAACATCTGACTTATCTCTCACGTATTATGATCCTAATAATGAGACATATGTTGCAACTGTTGACGGTAATTTGGGGTTAGGGACGGTTTTACTCCACGAGGAAGATCAAGACAACTAACAAGAATAAGCTACACATCAAGAACAGGGTTATCAGCGAGAAAAACACAGCTAAATAGAATAAGAGGCGCTAGGTATAATATTTGCAGTAAAACCATTCATACATGTTTTCATAGAAGAAGATTTATGTTGCAAACGGACCACCGTCTATTATTAATATATGGGTCGAGGAATTCCTTCCAGACGAGTTGTTAAGGCTAATTCCGAATCTGTGAACATCGATAAGAAATAGTGATTGTTGCATAAAATACAAAAATGGATATGAAAAACGTACTTTGCAATACGGTAAAGAAATTGCTTGTTATCCATCGATAAGATCAAGTCTAAAGTCGAATTCGATAAATTTATAACAGAAAAAGCAAGACATCATGAGTTGGCAAAATTAAAGGTAAAATCACGGAATTATGTTTCTGCTTGTGTTGTTATTTAGTTTTACGGTTAATGAGTGGTTTCACAGGCGTTACTAAACTAAAATGTGGAAGGATTCTTATACGGGACATCTCTTATGAGTACTTACGTTTATTGGCATGGTTAAAGAAATTGAAGGTTCTTGGTGAATGTTTGTAAATGGGATACAATGACAGCAAAAATAACACCAATAAAAATTAACCCCTGGTCAAAAACGAACAGACCATATTCAATACTACGCGACCAATGAATGGAGTTTATTACATTATTGTGGTAGATAGTTTCACGAAGTGGCCAGAAGTTGTCAAATACATAAAACCTACGGGCAAAAGCACTACCAACTATTTGCACAAAATCTTAACAAAATATGCTATTGCTGATACAATTGCGTCTCATTATGAAACTCAATTTACGTCTAAATGATTTCAAGATTTCTGCAAAGAATTTTCAATAAGTTGCTCCGCTCCGTACCATCAATATTTAATTGTCAAGCAAAAAGCTTCTTAGATACGCTTACACGAGCGTTAAAAAATCAGACGGACGTGACACTGAATATGAATTGTTACAGCATTTTCTCAGAGTCTCTTGGTTAACTCCAAACCCAAGTACAAAATCAGGAATGTCAGCAGCTCACATTGTGTTTGTAGGTTTGATTGGTAAATACAATGTTTGAAAAATACAATGGCGATACAAAATTGTTGAAGGGCAGCTAAAATATCTCTTTTAAAGATTATGATGATGGAAAAGTTAGCTGGACAAAAGCATTATTGTGCGACAAATTGGAAGACGAATGTACATAATCAAACATCCGAAATGACCAGCTTAAAAAGACACGATGACCAGCTTAAAAAGAGATATACATCTGAAGCAAATCATCGCAGTGAAAAGCCTCTAGAAGTAATTTAATATTTGTTTAAAGTAGCAAAACTTCAAATTGCGCTAGAATAGGAATGCTCTAGTAAATGTATAAGTGCACTTCGGACAGTGTCCCAAAAGACAAAACAAGGTATGACTTCCGGACGAAGTAAAATTTCAAAAAAGGGATGTGTTATGGAGTTATAAACACCTCTCACTGCCAAAGTCAATTAAGTCCGAAAAGGACTATAACTTGTGTGTATTTCTTATATGTTAGTACGAGAAATAAAATAATATATATTGTATTAGAGTGCATTTATTTCTATTCATTGGATGACTACGATACAGCGAAAACGTAATAAAATATATTTTCTCCCGCATTCTCTAATTTGATGGATGATGTAATCATTGTATGCCATCATCCACTGTGCATGGTTATCCTCATCTCTGTCTAAATAGATAACGACATCATTTACTGATGTCAATTTATGACGTTATCTTTTGCGACATTATAATCCTTCATGACGTAATCGCGTGTGTAGGGGACAAACATATATCATCCACTAACTGCTCGTCTATGTGGACAGTGACCGTAAATAATATATATATATTAATGATATTGGCGAAATAGCGATAATTATTGAGAAAAGGGAGACTTTTATTATCAAAGCAAACAAAGAAATGCTTTTTTTCTCAGTAATTATGGCTATTTGCAATATTAAAATTTATTTCAAAATTTTGTATCTACAAATCTCTCTCTCTCTCTCTCTATATATATATATATATATATACATACACACAGACACACAGACACACACACACATATATATATATATATATATATATATATATATATATATATATATATATATTCGATCCATGTCTAAGTAAGCTATGCTGATGACGGCTGTGAGCTAAAAACACGTGTCCATGGATATCTTTTAATGTACGTATAAGATTAAAAAAGAAATATGTATTAACGAAAAATACGTCCTATAAGTTAGGGGCGACTAATAATGCAATTAGCTGCATCTTAATCACTTAGGAAGTGAAAGAATCCAAATAGTAGTAAGCAAAAATCAAGGAACGCTGCAATCACCAATAAAACAATTACATAAAAATACTAAAGGGTTTATTTGGGTTGTTCGATAGTGTCTGAGTAGTCGCGTTGTGACCGACAAAGGTCAGTTTGGTTAACTATGGTTGTTGTCCAGAGTTACAAAGGTCCGTTTTGCGAGCTGTGATCTTTCCCTTGAGTGTGCTTGGGTTCTCACTCATATCGAAATATTCGAAAGGTGCTCAGCCTCCATCGCGGCTGTTTCTGATTGGTTGAAGCGATCTCGATAACCAATCAAAATGTGAGTATTTAACCAACGAAAATTGAGTATTTTAAAGACATCGTTTTTACTGCATCTGCTGCTTATATTGTTGTTGTTGTTGCTCGCTGCTGCTACGTTTGTTGGTTTTCTTCTCTCGGAACAGGATCATATCAGTAAGACGATATCTAGTAGGAGAAAACCTTTTTAACTCTGAATGCGATCTTGCTAATGATTGTGTAACCGCATCAATGGATCATGGTGAGTTAATAGTTTAATAAAATGGTATTCCAAGTTAAAATGTCTGTCTTGTTTTTCGATGGGATGACAGGTTCTTGCAAACTAACACAACGTCCATTCCAATTTTGAAGTTGGAGAGAGAAATGACCAGCAACACCCATATCCCCACCAATGACGTCACTGGGTGAAAGGTAACCAAAGTATAAGCTGATCTTTCTGCAGTGACCAAATGATCAGACTGTGAAAATTCTGTACAATAAATATGAAAATATAAAGTGTCGTTCTCAACGTTTGACCCCTTTTTCGTTTACTTGAGTTAGTTCTTAGTGATAAAGGGATAATTCTTGACACAAACACTGAATTTCTATATGAGTTATAATGCTTTGTTGATTTTTTTTTCGTAGAATGGTTTGATTAACTCTTTCACGGCTATGACGTGGACAATTACTGGCCCTTGCTGCTTTGCTATTTTTTTTTAGTAGAATGGTTTGATGAACTCTTTCACGGCTATGACGTGGAAAACTAAAAGCTCTTGCTGCTTTATTGATTTTTTTTTAGTAGAATGGTTTAATGATCTCTTTCACAGCTATGACGTGGACAATTACTGGCTCTTGCTGCTTTGTTATTTTTTTTTAGTAGAATGGTTTGATGAACTCTTTCACGGCTATGACGTGGAAAACTAAAAGCTCTTGCTGCTTTATTGATTTTTTTTTAGTAGAATGGTTTGATTAACTCTTTCACGGCTATGACGTGGACAATTACTGGCTCTTGCTGCTTTGTTGATTTTGTTTAGTAGAATGGTTTGATTAACTCTTTCACGGCTATGACGTGGACAATTACTGGCTCTTGCTGCTTTGTTGATTTTTTTTTAGTAGAATGGTTTGATTAACTTTTTCACGGCTATGACGTGGACAATTACTCGCTCTTGCTGCTTTGTTTATTTTTTTTTAGTAGAATGGTTTGATTAACTCTTTCACGGCTATGACGTGGACAATTACTGGCTCTTGCTGCATTGTTGATTTTTTTTTTAGTAGAATGGTTTGATTATCTCTTTCACGGCTATGACGTGGACAATTACTGGCTCTTGCTGGTTTGTTGATTTATTTTAGTAGAATGGTTTGATTAACTCTTTCACGGCTATGACGTGGACAATTACTGACTCTTGCTGCTTTGCTATTTTTTTTTAGTAGAATAGTTTGATTATCTCTTTCACGGCTATGACGTGGACAATTACTGACTCTTGCTGCTTTGCTATTTTTTTTAGTAGAATGGTTTGATTATCTCTTTCACGGCTATGACGTTGACAATTACTGACTCTTGCTGCTTTGCTATTTTTTTTTAGTAGAATGGTTTGATTATCTCTTTCATGGCTATGACGTGGACAATTACTGACTCTTGCTGCTTTGCTATTTTTTTTTAGTAGAATGGTTTGATTATCTTATTCACGGCTATGACGTGGACAATTACTGGCGCTTGCTATTTTTTGATTGTTTTTCTTTGAGTAGAAGGTTTTATTAACTCTCTAACGTCTATGCCGTGAACAATTACTTTCTCTTTCCGCTTTGTTATTGTTTTTCCGGGTAAAGGTTTGAGAAACTCTTTCAAAGCTATGACGTGGACAATTACTAGATCTTGCTGCTTTGTTATTGTTTTTTTAAGTAATTAGTTTTATTAACTCTTTAACCATAATGACGTGAACAATTACTGAATCTTGCTGCATTGTTATTGTTTTTTTTTGTAGTAGAAGGTTTGATTAACTCTTTCACGGCTATGACGTACACACATACTGGCTCTTGTCAAACTAAACCATTGTCTTTCTACAGAATATGAACATGACTAAACAAGTGCGCTTCTACAGAATATGAATCAGACTAAACCAGTTTCCTACTACAGAATATAAACCAGACTAAACAAGTGTGCGTTTACAGAATATAAACCAAACTAAAAATGTGTGCTTCTATAGAATATGAACTACAGTAAATAAGTGTGCTTCGAGAGGATATGAACAAGACAAAACCAGTGTGCTTCTATAGATTATGAACAAGACTAAACAAGTGTGCTTCTACAGAATATGAACCAGATATAACAAGTGTGCTTCGAAAGACAATAAAAGACTAAACCAGTGTGCGTCTACAGAATATGTACCAGACTAAATAAGTGTTATTCTACGGAATATAAACCGGACTAAATCTAGTGTGATACTACAGAATATGGACCAGCCTAAACAAGTGTGTTTCTACAAAACATGAACCAGACTAAACAAGTGTGCTCTTACAAAATATGAACCAGACAAAACAAGTGTGCTTCTACAGAATATGTACCATAAAAATAAGTGTGCTTATATAAAATATGACCCAGACAAAATCAGTGTGCTTCTACAGAATACGAACCTAACTAAACAAGTGCTATTCTACCGAATATGAACCAGACTTAACAAGTGTGCTTTTACAGAATATGAAACAGACAAAATAAGTGCGCACTTACAGTATATGAACCACACTACACCAGAGTGCTTCTACAGAATATGAACTAGAGTAAACGAGTGTGCTTCTACAGAATATAAAACAGACTAAACCCGTGTGATTCGACAGAATATTGAACAGACTAAACCAGTGTGCTTCTACGGAATATGAACTAGACTAAACCAGTGTTCTTCTACAGAATATGAACCAGACTAAACCAGTGTGATTCGACAAAATATGAACCAGACTATACCAGTGTGCTTCTACAGAATATGAACTAAACTTAACCAGTGCGCTTCTACAGAATATGAACTAGACTAAACCAGTGTGCTTCTACAGAATATGAACCAGACTAAACCAGTGTGCTTCTACAGAATATGAACTAGATATAACCAGTGTGCTTCTACAGAATATGAACTAGACTTATCAAATGTCTTCTACAGAATATGAACCAGACTAAACCAGTGTCCTTCTACAGAATATGAACCAGACTAAACAAGTGTGATTCGACAGAATATGAACCAGACTAAACCAGAGTGCGTCTACATAATATGAACCAGACAAAACCAGTGTGATTCGACAGAATATGAACCAAACTAAACCAGTGTGCTTCTACAGAATATGAACTAGACTTAACCAGTGTGCTTCTACAGAATAGGAACTAGACTAAACAAGTGTGTTCTACAGAATATGAACCACACAAAACCAGTGTGCTTCTACAGAATATGAAACAGACTAAACCAGTGTGCTTCTACAGAATATCCACCAGACTAAACCAGTGTGCTTCTACAGAATATGAACTAGACTAAACCAGTGTGCTTCTACAGAATATCCACCAGACTAAACCAGTGTGCTTCTACAGAATATGAACCAGCCTAAACCAGTGTGCTTCTACAGAATATGAACCAGACTAAACCAGTGTGCTTCTACAAAATATGAACTAGACTAAAGCAGTGTGCTTCTACAGAATATGAACCAGACTAAACCAGTGTGCTTCGACAGAATATGAACCAGACTAAACCAGTGTGCTTCTACAGAATATAAACCAGACTAAACCAGTGTGCTCTTACAGAATATGAACTAGACTAAACCAGTGTGCTACTACAGAATATGAACCAGACCAAACCAGTGTGCTTCTACAGAATATGAACCAGAGTAAACGAGTGTGCTTCTACAGAATATGAACTAGACTAAACAAGTGTGCTTCTACAGAATATGAAACAGACTAAACCAGTGTTCTTCTACAGAATATTAACCAGACTAAACCAGGGTGCTTCTTCTGTTGGCGAGGGTGAAAGAAAATGGTGGGAGGGGTTACATAAATTATTTTTCTTTTATTGTAACTAAAAAATTATTTTGTTTGAACCAAAGAAGATAAATGTTGCACCATCGAAAAAATAGTTACGTTTTCATTTTATATAGATTAATTAGAATTTTTAGTAACGTTTTTTTTCAATCATAGGCATCTGTTTTTCTGTCATCTTGTCTATCAAGACTTGTTTTTCGATATGACTGGGGCGCCATCGGTTTACGACTGAGCGTTTATTTCTGACGTGGAAGCTTAGCAAAAATAGACGACCATAGGCAGGCTATTTTGGCTAGTCTCTATAATAATAAGCATGTCTTTTGTCCATTCGTTCGTTAAGATGTTCCGCTTTAGTGGGTTTCCATCGTAACAACAGCATCACAACAGTTTTCTGTATCATTTGGCTGTGCGACATATTCAGACAGAAGGAGGAAACGGTGGAAGGTAGGAAAAAAGAAAGTAATTATGACATACAAGTAATTCTGACATATAAGTAATTCTGATATACAAGTAATTCTGACATATAAGTAATTCTTACATATAAGTAATTCTGATATATAAGTAATTCTGACATATAAGTAATTCTGATACACAAGTAATTCTGACATATAAGTAATTCTGACATATAAGTAATTCTGATACACAAGTAATTCTGACATATAAGTAATTCTGACATATAAGTAATTCTGATACACAAGTAATTCTGACATATAAGTAATTCTGACATATAAGTAATTCTGATACACAAGTAATTCTGACATATAAGTAATTCTGACATATAAGTAATTCTGACATATAAGGAAGCTCAGTTTCCTTAGTTCTGAGTAACTAATAAACCAATTTTGCGAAAATCAGAAAACCAACCGACCAACGTAAAATGCAAAAAAAAATACTTTCTGATTTTCATTAAAAGGCGAAAAAGAGAATTCAAATCTAGTAGTTAACACATTATCTCAGTAATTATTAAACAGAGATAACACTTATTTAAGTCAGATTATGTAACCATCTACTTTAGAATAATTCAATTTGAGGTGATGAATATCACATTTACAATACAAGTCACTCGGATGAATTGGTAATTATTATAGCTTGAAGATGAATTGCTTCAGGCGCAGCTTTTGTAATCATTCAAGGAATAATGTTATATCATAGTATCAATTCTGCCAATACAAGAATAATACAAAATCCTAACATATTATTTCTGAATTCGTAAAACGCTGGCGAGTAGGTGACAATAAATATGTGTAATCTCCACGTGTAACGGAAACCAGCATTCACAAAAGGATCCGGAAATAATAACAAGTAAAGAAAAAATAATATAATATATTATAATTAATTTACTGATATTAGTGTTGTAGTAAATTGGCGAACACTCGTATAGGTCATAGAACATTTCAGGCTGCACACATGTATCGGTCATGATGTATTTTCTTATTATTGCTGTTCCACAATTCTCAAAAGCGGTATTTAAATACCGCTCACAAAATAATGCAGGTACGTGCAGTTGTTACGAGAGAATAGCTGCCATTCTTGAGACGTATCGCGAGCAATAGATTTTTTGTTAGTGTATTTTTTTATCGTAAGACCATCGCGGAACTATCGGTATTCGAAAATAATCCTTTGTAAGGTTGCAAAACATGAATAAATAATTTTTTTCGTTGAGAAAGATAAACATTCTTAGCGTTTTGTTACTCGAGAATGGTAAACTTCCAGAAATATGACAAAAAGCGCCACAAAATGGTAAATATGCTCATGAATAATTCTAATATCGATAAAATTTGCTTTTTGCTCAATAATATTGACAAGCGTTTCGAATTACTCAATGCCAAAAAACGTATTTATTATTTATTTTTCCAATATATAATTTTTTTTAGTTAATTCAATATAAATGCAATGATTATTGTTAACACATGATTGTATTGTTATTTACATTATTGACATTAATGTTGTCAATCAAGCAACCTTTTGACCACATTCAGGTGTATTTTGTCGTAATCAAAATGTGTGTGTATGAGAGAAAGTGATATATATATATATACAGTATAAAATATATTCAGGAATGTAAACCACACAGAAACATTTGTGTTTCATAACCTAAAAAATCGTCACGCTAAATGCATGGATTTACATTATATACTCCTTTCTATAGTTAAACATTCTCCGCTCTAACCCTCAAGCAATGATAATCCTTGATTTTATTGCCCACATATCCATCAATCCCCCGATTTATTTTAATCAACGAATATATTTTCGTTCTATTTGTTTAAAGTACTATTGTTGGATAATGACCCTGTGGTAACGGACACATCTTGAGGTGGGCGTATCTGTTGGAAATCGTTGGTTTGACTTGCGCGATTTAATGCGGGTGGACCCGTGCAGTCGGGTGCAGAATAGGGCTGTTCTCACGGTTGGAGCTCACAGGTGCTGTCAGAGCGAACGTTGAGGAGCACCGGGTCAAGAGGTCAGAAAACATAAGTTAAGGAAATGTTTGCGCATGAGTGTCGCAGGTGTAGATCCGTGACGTCACTCATTCTTCGTGAGAAGCTGAGAGTTTTGCTAGTCTGGATTTTGAGACGTGATTTTTACCATGTAGTCTGCAACATAATTAGGGGAATTAATTACCTAAGAAAATACAGGCGAAAGATCTCTTCCCCCCTCCACGAATAGTTAAGGACTTAATTGATAAGTAATTACGAAAGCAGTAATTTGCTCTCTCTCTTTCGACGTTAATGGATATCTCCAAGCCGATGGATAACTAACGCCTGTGATAAAAAGAATTAAAAGTTTACAGGATTGTTTATCGATTGAGTCGGTTATGGAGCTTTTGTGCTACAGCGGCGTGGTTCACGGCAGAAAGAAAGAAGAAAGAATTCAACCACTAGACAACGTACCCCTCCACGCGGCGAGGAAGTATTGAGGGTGCGAGAAATTTAAAGGTATGCAAACTATATGATTTTTGGTGTTAAAAAAATGTCGAGTGTTTAAACGAGAACTGCCACGGCCCGTTCCGGGAAGAGTATACAAAACAAGGGGCTATGCAACACTATTTGGTCCTTTTTTATTTTCATGTGTGTCAGAAAAACAAAGGACGATCCTTGTTTTTAGTCAGAATCATTCATAATCACAGCCACGTCATCCAGTTGTAAGCTGTTTGATTTGTGTTCCTAATTTAAACACTTGTTTGATTTTTGTTCCTAATTTAAACACTTGTTTGATTTTTGTTCCTAATTTAAACACTTGTTTGGTTTTTGTTCCTAATTTAAACACTTGTTTGATTAGTGTTCCTAATTTAAACACTTGTTTGATTTTTGTTCCTAATTTAAACACTTGTTTGATTTTTGTTCCAAATTTAAACACTTGCTTTATTTTTGTTCCTAATTTAAACACTTGTTTGATTTTTGTTCCTAATTTAAACACTTGTTTGGTTTTTGTTCCTAATTTAAACACTTGTTTGATTTTTGTTCCTAATTTAAACACTTGTTTGATTTTTGTTCCTAATTGAAACACTTATTTGATTTTTTTCCTAATTTAAACATTGGCTTGATTTTTGTTCCTAATTGAAACAGTTGTTTGATTTTTGTTCAAATTTAAACACTTGTTTGATTTTTGTTCCTAATTTAAACAATGGCTGTATTTTTGTTCCTAATTTAAACACTTGTTTGATTTTTGTTCCTAATTTAAACACTTGTTTGATTTTTGTTCCTAATTGAAACACTTGTTTGATTTTTGTTCCTAATTGAAACACTTATTTGATTTTTTTCCTAATTTAAACACTGGCTGTATTTTTGTTCATAATTTAAACACTTGTTTGATTTTTGTTCCTAATTTAAACACTTGTATATAAGATAACACATTTATATTATTACTAGTGTTGGGAACCGAGAATTCGAAAATCGGAACTGTTTTGAGTATCGGAATCGGAATCGCTATAATTTAGGCTAAATTTCCGATTCCGAAAACGATTCTATTATTTATTTTGGTTTATAAATTTATTTTCCATTGTTGGTACTAATGATAAAATGATAAATATTTATTGATTATAAACTATCAATAAAACTAAAATTTATAGATCATAATAATGAATTTAAGTTAAAAAAACCCAATTATTTTAGAATATAAACAGGGGGATTAGTTTCGCAAATAAATTTAACGTAAAATGATTACCAAATTACGGAGCAATGTCTAACAAAATATAGCTTTAAGAGCATATAACCATAATCGTTTTGTGGAGGATGGCATTAAGGAATCGTGAGTTGTTTGAGGCGAGGATAGAAAACAATTCTCCCTTAACCCTACCACTAACCCTATATTCGAGTGGCGACACCCCCCAATAAAAACACTAAAAACATCCCTTAACCATCATCATAGGCCTGAGTCAGGGTGGCAACAGCCCATTCCCCCAAAATCACTTTGTCCAGAATACCCCTTAAAAAGAAAAAAAATATAGTTACATCTAACATCTAACACAACGACAAAAGATCAACTTTAATGTATCAGGTTAAATATCTCTTATTTAAAATTATAGTGGAAATAACTTACCCCCCGCCCAACTTTGACAAATCGATGTTATTTGTTTAAAAACAACAAAGTAAATACTTATTTAAAATATTATTTAAAAATATGATGGAGGGCTTATCTCATTTTTACAGCGATAGGGGAGGATACCTAGCTATCTTTTCCCTAACAAACTTAGAAAAATCAATTTTATTTGTTTTAAAATAACCGAATAAATTGAAAAATATTTTTTCTAAAATATAGGGATAGTCTCTATTTAAAACTACTTGGGAGAGAGCTTAGGTTCATAAACATAGAGAAATCAATTTTATTTGTTTGAAAATAACAAAATAAATTAAAAAAAATATTTTTCTAAAATATAGGGGTAGCCTCTATTTAAAACTACTTGGGAGAGAGCTTAGCCCCATAAACTTAAAGAAATCAATTTTATTTGCTTGAAAATAACTGATGAAATACCTGTATTATTTGGATTATTCGGACTACTATTGTCATCTTAGATGTTATTATTACAACGTTTCGGCCGATGTAACCTCTGACCTTATGAAGATGCGTCTTCTTGAAATCAGAAATATTCATGCGAATTCTTTTCCTATTTATTCACTTGTGCCATTTTTATCTGCGCCACTTTGTCGGTGCCATTTATACCTGTTCCATTTTTACCGTACGCCATCATTATGATCCCATCAACATACGATGTTAATTTATTTTATTCGTCTAAAAGAATTAAACTTTGCATGAATTTGCGAGGTAACTTTTAAAAGTATTCATTGTATTTACAAGGTTCTGATAAATGTTTAAAATTTAAATAACACATTTCTGCCAAGAAAAAAATACTGACAAACATTATTGATAATTAAATTATAGAAAGGTTAAATATAAAAAATGTTTTTAATATTCAAAAATTAATTCATTTTAGGATGTTGGGCTTTTGGCTGTATTTAATTATAAATTATATGGTGGCCTTTTTTCCGGTATCCAAGCATTGGCAAACATTACAAAAGGTGGCCAAATAGGCATGAAACAATATTGGACATTGTAAAAGGCTTGGTGTGGAATTACATTTGGCATGAAAGAAATTAGTGAATTAAAAAAAAATACGTCTACACTTTGGCGCCAGTTCTCATTTTGATTTTGAATGTTCATGTCTGTGAACTGGTTGTAAAAAGAAATTTCAAAAGACAGAAAACATACTTGAACTCTTTATTACACACAACTAACTTTTTTTGCACAAAATACACTTTGAAACTTCTATTTATACAAAAAGAAACAAGTTTCAACGGATTTTTTAATCCCTATTTACTTGTTTCCACACGCGGTCAGAATTAGACACGGAAAATCCAGCTCCTAAAAAAATTACAAAAATTTAGATGGCCTCAGTCTCGAAGGATTTCTTCTTCGCTATCTGAAGAACACAATAGATGAAGAGTAGTCTTAGAAACATGTGTCGATGGGTTCAACTTTATAATATACGTTCAAAAAGAAATTAGAATTTTATATTAGGACAGACAAAACGTTTTATGTTATGCAAACCTGTTATAGTGGGAAAGAAGCAAATATTCGTTTTTTATCAAAAGTTTTTCTACACAGATTTGGGAAGCCATCTTGAATGAGTTTTATATAGTTTTACTTTCAAATAACTAGCAGACTTCCACCTTTAACACGACACGAGCAAATACATTATTATCTTATTTTGAATACCAAACAATTACTAGATTAAAGATGAAATAATTTTAGACAGAAATTGACTACCGTCATATGTCGTCCATATGTCGCGTGTAATCGTTACCTTTGAAGCGTCTTGTTTATCTGCTTAGCACCAACTACTGTGACGTCAGCAGAAGAATGCGACTGAATCATGGCCATCCCTACTACAGGCCAGGCAATCGTGCAACTGGGGTCTTTTACTGGGGGCCATGTGAATTTTCTTAAATATTCGATATAGAAGTTGCAAACAAAGGTAAAAGTAATGATCTTTTGACATAAGTACACATTCTCTAAAAAAACTCCAACATTGAAATAAAAATTCTTCATTGAAATATGCATTTGCCTTTGTTTATTCAAAATTACTTGTCTCTTCATTTATAGGAATTTGTCAATAATTGTAACATTTATTAATTAGCTCATTGTGGTTCTTATTATTTGGTATGTAAAAAACATAAAAACATCAAACTAATCTCACAGAGGAATTTTACCTTTGTTTGCAACTTCAATATCGAATATTTAAGAAAATTCACATGGCCCCAGTAAAAGACCCCAGTTGCACGATTGCCTGGCCTGTAGTAGGGATGGCCATGGACTGAATGTAATAGCCTTCGTGTTACGAATGTAACTGTTCTAATGTCTATGGTGTATTTTTACTGAATTTTGAAAAATGGAAATCGCTCTGGACAAGGCATTAAGCCACTTCATGCAAAGAGCTAAAGAAGCCCACTTCTTCTTCTTCTTCTTCTTCTTCTTCTTCTTCTTCTTCTTCTTCTTCTTCTTCTTCTTCACAAGCTTCTTGTTCTTCTTCTTTTTCTTGTTCTTGTTCTTTTTCTTCTTCTTTTTCTTCTTTTTCTTCTCCACAAGCTTCTTCTTCTTCACAAGCTTCTTTTTTCTTCTTCACAAGCTTCTTCTTCCTCTTCTTCTTCCTCTTCTTTTTCTTCTTCACAAGCTTCTTCTTCTTCTTCTTCTTCTTCTTCTTCTTCTTCTTCTTCTTCTTCTTCTTCTTCACAAGCTTCTTCTTCTTCACAAGCTTCTTTTCTTCTTCTTCTTCTTCTTCTTCTTCTTTCACAATCTTCTATTAAATCTTATTCTGCTTCTTTTTCCTTATCATTGGCCCACAGGCCGGATAATACATCAGCAACGCTGGTGCTATCCAGACGACAGTGTTTCTGGAAACATATCTGTGTTAATACTAAGGGAGGTCCTTGTGTAACGCTGTCATTCAAATACGAGCAGATTCTTTGAGGTCAACAAGTTTTTTAAATAAGGATTTTTTAGAATGAATGAATGGAAGATCTGACACCAGGAATTTAAACAAAATTCAAGCAAAAAAAGAAGAAACCGAAATAAAATTCTCCATCAAACGAAAGAAAAGTAATTTCCGAAAAGATACATTGGAATTTGTCAATCAAATTAAGGCAAAAAGTTTCTGGAATTTTGTATCCAATTAACACAGGTTGGAATTTGTCAGCGAAATGATACAAGCATCTGAACGTAAAAGAAACAAGAACAAATATTCTTAAGACGCGTCCATTCAATCTGCGATAAAACGCTGTTTCAAACCTAACCGTCACAGACAAACCGACATACAGAGTGTCTTAAAGAGATACGCCTACGCACCTAAACATGCTATTTAGAAACTTAAACGTGACAGATAAACAAATATGTTATTTCAAATTTAAGCGTGACAGACAAACGGAATGTTGTTTAAAGATCATCGTTAGAGATCGAGAGACCGAAAAAACAGCAGTTATTCTTGGACGCATCTAAAGTATAATGCATCCATTCAATCTGTGCGCTTAGCGATTTTAATGGCATTTTAAACTGAAGCATGACAGTTCGAAAAAATGCAATTTCAATCTTCATCGTGACAGACCGACGAACATGCTATTTCAAACTCAAAACGCTAGAAAACGTGGCTTATGAAGACGCTTGGACGCTTTTGAAATAAAATGAGTTCATTCAATCTGCGCGTTTAGCGATGGAAACATAATTTCAAGCGTGACAGACTGACAAAAATGCCTGAGAAACCAACATAAATACTATTTCAAACTCATGGCGATGATTAGGCGCATAGAAAATAAGATGCGTTCATTTAACATGCGCGTTTAACGATGAAAATGCTATCAACACCTGAAGTGTGACAGACTCACAGACGGTTATCCCCTCTCAGCGAGGTCGTATCCGACATAAACTTCATGAGAATCATTTGTGCTATCCAACAAGAATCGCATGAAGAATTTTCCTTTTTCTTCTAAAATTCCATCTATTTTTTGCAGCCACTCATGTGTCACGAGTCTCGCAAGAAAAAAATCTCATATGCCAAGCAGGAATCGTTGACGCTTGCATCTGTCACAAACTGACAATCGTTCAAATTATAGCATTGGGAATTCAAACAAAAAATGTAGAAGGATATATCTATTCGGCCGTCCAGAAACTTCTCGGCGTCTTTAAAAGATAGAAATAAAGCAAATTTAAAGGATTTGCCCTGTCCTTCTTATCGTCCTGTTATTGACTAGTTGCGTATTGTGTGCGCCGATATTTTCTCCGTACTCAAATCCTATGGACTGGTTGTTTGAACAAAAAAAGGGGGATACTGAAAAATAAGGTGTAGGTTTTTGGGGTCATCCTAAGTTGGGAGCTGTGCAGCGAGATGTCTGTTTAACTTTTAGTTTTCACTTTCTGCATGTCAGTACGGTCGGGGAAACAGGGAGCAGGGAGGGAGTGCCAGAGGCCGGCAGCACGAGGAAAAAAGCTATTGGAGTAGAAGTCTCTCCGGCATCTGGGGGCCTGTACAGTGAATTGATGGGATTTGGTTGATTGTCGGGTTGGTCTATTGAATTTACGCCGAGGGGGCACTAGTACAGCAAGTTTATCAGGCATGCGGTAGTGTTGCGGTACCGACCGTTGGGGTTGATCGGCCTCACAACTAAGAAAGGAGATACAGGCAAGAATATGTTAAACGGAAATGACTAAGAAGAGAGGACAAACACAGGTGAACAGTTCAAAGATGCGTATGTTTATTTACCAAAAATAAATGGTAATAACAAGAAGTGATGGGGATTGAGATGACGTCACTGGAACATGAGGAACTGGAAATACGAGAGTGGCGTCTCTGGTGACAGCAAACTAGACGACAAGAGTGGTGTCGTTGGAGAGAAAAAGGCTGAGTAGATGTCGATGGATGTTGACGAGGTACTCTTGCTGTTGCTGGCGGGGAAAAAAGGAAAGAATCTCGCAGTAGTTGTCTGGGTAGCCCTGATAAGGGCTGTTGGTTAGCCCTGATAGGGGTTGTTTGAAAAAGGGAAAGGAGTTGGAGCCGCTTGTGCAGGAGCCAGGACTGCAGGGTGCTGGTGCAGTTGGAGCAGGAGAGTGCTGGTGCATGAATCAGAGCTGCAGGATGCTGGTGCAGGAGTCAGGACTGCAGGGTGCTGGTGCAGGAGTCAAGACTGCAGGGTGCTGGTGCAGGAGTCAAGACTGCAGGGCGCTGGTGCAGGAGAGAGCTGGAGCAGGAACTGGAGATGCAGGCTGAAGCAAGTGGTGACTTCTCAGGAGGCAGGCAGCAATGAGAGTCAATCACATTACTATAGTAGCCCTGAGAAGGACTGTTTGTATCTTTGCTGCTGCTGCTTCCTGGCTCGATGACTGATCCACCCAGTCGGATGTTGGGGTCTCCTAGCCCCTCCCGGCTGAACTGTTTCTATTTATCTTCCTCCCACAAGGTAAGATGTGACACAAGGTCGGGAAAGTGGGAAAAACCAGCGCTCGAGAATGTGAGCACTCTGCCCATTTAAAAATTGCCTGGGCAGCCCCGTCGGCATTCCCCGGTAGGGGCACCTAAGGCGATTAGCAATAAACTAACCCCTTTCTCAAAGAGTGAGAAGGCAAAGCCTGGGAGGGTGCACCTCCTAGAACTGCACAGGACGGACAACCGATAGACCGGCGTAAATCCAGACCCGAAGGCCCGGACAATACTGGTCTATAGGGTGGGGTAACCCCCCCCCCCCCCAGGCTGAACTGTTTTTATTGAGTGAAAAGCTGGAGATTTCATGGAATTTGTGTTAAGTCACTGTTGCCGGTCTTGTGGAAAGGATTAATTTCGACAAATAATTTTCGGAGAGATCTCTCGCCGTACAACATTATATAAGTAAGATTATTTGCATAGTTGGCGAATCGCATTTGTATTCCTTAAAGGAAAAAAGGAAAATATAAGCTGGACAGTTTTTTCGCAAAGTCATTGCACAAAAAATGGCGACTACAGCTGCTGCTGATTTTCTCCAAAAAAATGGCGTCTGTTAAGTCATTGCGAAAAGAATTGCGACTCCTGCTGCTGCTACGGTTTTTTCAAGATGGCGTCTTTTCCAAAAGTAAACACACGTCGCGATGTGTTGAACTCCGACAGTAGCACAAATGGAAGCGTTTTTCAAGAAATGAGATTAAACAAATAAAACTGACGTTAGAATGTCTCTATTTCAATAATAAATTCAGATATAATTTATATATCTATCCGATACAATTAATGAGAACTATATCCAGACCAGTATAAATACCCATGACAGAAGGAAAGAGTGGGAATTCTCTAATGTATCCCTTTTCATATATACTGATTGCAGCGCCCTCTACTATGGCGCAAATGGAGATAATTGGACCTGAAACGCCATCTGGTGAATACATGCTTAAATGTGTAGAAAAGGGGAGATAATACTGCGACTACTAGCAAAATTTGTCATTTCTTTTATTGTATTCAATAAACGGTAATTCAAAACATTTACAAAAATGACTTATCACTAAGTATTTTTACATTTCTTTGCTCATAATTAATTTTAAGCATAGATAAATAAAGGTGTATCACATAATAACTCGGTCCACATTATGGAACGGGGATGTTTTAAATTTCCATTGTTCAGTTTTGCTTCTCGGCTGATAGCACCCTTCTCGAGAGTCCGACATTTAAACTCCTCGTCCTAACATTCACATGTACAAATACATAGAAGATACTACCAAGTCTGCTCCAAAGAAGGTGGACTCCCTCTACTGGGATCTAACACTTCTCACACCTGCCACTATCCTACAATTATACAAAGCCATCATTCGCCTATGCATGGAGTATCATTGCCACATCTGGGCTAGTGCACCAACCACTAGTTTTTCCCTTTTTGACAGGGTGCAAATAAGAGTCTCTACCCTAATACGCCTCACACTGTCTACCAATCTCCAGCGCCTCGCCGTAATGTTGCATCTCTCTGTCTGTTTTACCAGTATTTCCAGTGTTCCAATTCGGACCGCTTGCTTTTATAATCTCCCCTGCTCCCTATTTCCTTCACTGTACCAACATAAAGAAATTTAAATGTAACGTGAACAAACATCTTGATACACAAATACACAACTCTTCACTTAGGACGCCCACTATAAATAAGGCCCTGAATCACAGTAGCCCCTTACGTCTTCATGGCAACATGCCTTGTTTAGAGTGAACAAAAGTAAAAAAAAATCCCCTCATATAAGAAGTCTAGTAACTACTCCAACTATATCTACCTAACCCGATCCTGGATATTTCATTGACCTATACCTCTATCCAGTGGCGAAGCCTCAATTTGGGTGATTCGAGATGGAGTCGCTTCTTAGTCCCCACTACTCCCAGGTCAACTCTTACCTGGAACAGTAGTGCTTCTCAAGATATCATCTATGGGGTATATAGAATCTATCGTTTGTAAACTATCTATTTACAAAATAGACGTGTTAAAGTCGAAACACTTAGAAATTCAGAATGGTAGATAATGAGACAAGAAGTTGAGAATGTATGAGAGAAAAATGTAAACAAGCATCTCGCTACGCAGATCCCAGTTTAAGTTGACCCCCCACTTTCTCCCTCTTTTCTTTCTTCTCAGTAGCCCCTTACGTCTACAGTGCTGGCCTGCCTTGTTTGAGGTGAACTACGTTAAAAAAATTATTAAAAATTAGCAAAACTTTATTTCCTGGACAAACAAAAGGGCCTATTGCGCGCAACGTATTCATACATATCACATGATCATTTATGTCGCGTGGGCGTACATATCCCGTTGTAATCTTGACTACAGTGCAGTAACAAGATTAAAAGTCTTGTTACTTTTTTCAGTTGATCATTCAACAAGATGCTTACAAAATAAATGAACCTATAAATCTATGAAGGTTACTAAGAAATTGAAACATAACCAAAATGTCAACATTCAGTATTAAATGCCATAAAGCAAAACAACGAAAGACACCAATTAATCCATCTCTTCTTCCTCTAACAAATAAATTAGATTTAAATATAAACTGCCCGTAAATACAACTAATCTAGTATAAAGATATCGATATAACAACAACTAAACATATAAGAAGTAATACTCTGTGGCACAATGCGTCACCTTTTTGGGAGCTAAATGCTCCCCGTTATATTCGTAAACCTGGCGTCAGACTTGAATTGCAAATAAAATAAATTCGCTGCACTAAAAATGTCAGCTCACTGATCGGGGTATTCGGTGTAATCCGATGTCAACTAAAATATCAACAATGGTGGAGACACCAGCCAGGTTCAAGAGGTCAGAAAACCTGCCACCGAGATTTTTTGAAACACTGACGGCGTCTGTGTTTTCGTTCGTTTTCAGCCTCTCTCTCTTCCCCCTCCCCCTTTTCCCTCTCTATCTCTTTCTTTCCCCCGTCGCTTCTCTACGAAAAGCGAAAAAAGTCGGCTTTTGAAATCTGAACGAGGAAGACGCGTTTGTCGTGCTCTGACATCTTCGAGTTTTAATTATATTTCTTTTCGAAATATAATAAATTATATTTTTATATAAGAAGTAAAATGTTTTTTATATGATTACATAATGTTTTATTTCCAGCATATGGTCCCGACCAAACAGCTAGCCAGCCAGTCCCAGAAGCAGACGACAATGACTGTCGTCAAACGATGATTACTCACTGACGATAACAAAACGAGACATTGCACATACGTGCACATGTTGTCACACATCGTCCCGTCGGCACATGTCGTCCCAAGATCCACCCCGCCAAATAGTCGAATCACATTGATCGGATCACATTGGTTATGCGACCAAGATATACCCCATCGGCCAAGCATTGGATCACAACTCTTCGTAATGCTATACTAAAGCATTCGAAGAATCGGACAGAAACATGAGACCCATCGCCAGAACATCTAAGGTAACCCATCGGTCGACAGAATAAATACAATACTTTTGAATACTTAAGCATGTTTGAAGTTTCCTCAAATAGTTTTTAAGGCCTGTCACTCTCTTGTACATGGAAGACTTACATTATTATACTTAAAGTATTATCTACAGCTTTTTAACAGGAATGGAGAGGTTGGATATGCCGGCAAACACCACCATTCGATTTCAAACCTGGCCACATTTTGAACAACCGACGATCATTACATAATACCAATGCACGATGTGGATAGATAGATAGATAGATAGATAGATAGATAGATAGATAGATAGATAGATAGATAGATAGATAGAAAGATAGAAAGATAAGTAAATAGCTATTCATTAATAGGTGTAATTCAAACTAGCTGTAATCTTAGGAGGCAAGCGACTATCACTGACATATGTGTGACAGTAAATAAAGAGGTTTTCCTTTTCGAGTACATTCAGATTGTCTCAGATAACTAAACGCAGTAAGCTAATGATTTTGAATGTTGAATGATCAGGAAATAAATGACGTCATAGCGTGATTAGTGCTCGGATAAAAAGATGTGGATCTGTCTAATACAACACCTAATATAACGGGTTAAATTTTAGGAGTCGAAGGTAATGCCTGGCAGTTGACATTTACTTGTATTTATACTTCTGATAAGAGGGTCAATCCCAAGCTAAGTTTGAGATAGAACAAGACGTTATTTACTGTTAGAGTTATATTTATTACGACGATGCAATTCTTTTTAATGAATTGACCGTATTCCATAGCCCCCAGCCCCGAGAACGAGTGTGTTGGTACGACAATCACGGAAATATAGGTGTTCGCTAGATGACCACGACTAGCTGTGTGTTCTCTCTTATCGCCGATATACCTGCAAGCAGTTATTTATGATAATAATACACAATGTTTCAACTAATCTATACTTTTTCCTCATCTCTGCTGAACACTAACCAGTGTCTAATGATAATAAACAAGTAATAACACTAGGACTGTAGTCGTAGGATGTAAGTTTTAAATGACTGACGATAAAAATGAGTGTATAAATGTGTGATATAGACAAACAAAAAAAAAGCAAGAATAACACACTGGGTAAGTTAGAAAAAAAGTGCGAAAACGAACGTGTGACAAAGACTAGCGTAGGAAATTGGGAGTATAGGTATATGCCACTCTCATTACTGGTTGATTATAATGAGACTAGAATAGTGTGAATGACTTTTGCATAATTACGTTTTGACACAACCGGTTCTCGTTATATCACCGAAGTTAAGCAACGTTGAGCCTGGTCAGTACCGGATGGGTGACCATTTGGGAATACGTCATACGTTTGTACGTCATCTCCCCTGACTGAGATATACAAGCGGCTGGGGACCGCAGATGAATTTGATCTTCCCTAGAAATGTCCTCTTTCGGTGGTAGCCGGGTACCCGCCGAGGACGAAAACCACATCAGAGATAGAGAAACGCAGACGATTATAAATCATTATGATTTACCATAACTAAAAGTAACTCATAAATCAATGCTTGTATAGATTATTTCATTGTAAAGAAAGTTAAATTCTATATATAATCACATTTCGTTCTGTATCTAGGATTTGGATAAAATGAAGTATCAAAATTTGGGTACTCTTATAGCTGACGAACCATGTTTCCGTGACTTTGCGTCGTCAACTTTCGAGCAGGTCTCGAAAGCACCCGAGAATCGATGAAACTATTAACCAAGCAGCCGATAACTTTTGGAAGAATTTTTTTTTTTTTAAATGTAAAAAAACATTGAAGAAAATTAAAAAAAAACATTTGCTTAGCTAAGCAAACAAAAATCATCTTTTGAAATTTTCCGGTGCACAAACAAAAACACATTTTATTTAAAAACATTTGATTAACAATGTTTCCTTTGACAAAAAACAAACAAAAATTAACATCTAATGAATAATAGTTATTTAGCTATGGTTTGTTCGTTCTTTATTTTATATATGTATTTTAGTTTTGTTTTCTTCGCCATAATTCATCGGCTGCTAGTCTTCAATTTATAGTTTGGCAGTTTTCGCTGTACTAGTCGAAATACGTTGTTGGATTACGACACCAGTTGAGGATCAATTTGGTCTCAGTCAGCGCTGCGACAGAAGAACCTCTCGAAATCGGGACTCTCGATTAGAACAAGCAAAATCAGTTTTATTTTTTTGGTGATCGTTTTCTTGCTTTGAATAACATACTTAAAAATGAAACATTTTAACCCGGGAAAATCAAAACACAAGTCCAATGGTTTAAAGCCCAAATGGCCAATCTTGCTTGGAGAGGCACACGAACTCAACGGACTGTCAGACCACAGAAAACCAAACCGCGAACAGCCCAGAAAGCCAACTCTTACTGAACCCCAACCCTGCCCATCTGCTAGAGTAGATGTAGACATTCTGAGACCACACCAGAAAATAACACTTGAGGTAATGGCTAACCAGCATCTACCTGAAAATGATAATCTGATTCCAAGCTATGGACACGAAAAAACAACTCTGTAGAAGCCCCATATCTCGTCAGCCATTACTTATCTCAATTACCTTGATCTCAGCATGAACTACTTTTTTTTAAGAGACACTATTTTTTAAGAGACACTATTTTTTAAGAGACACTATTTTTTTCAAATGGACAGTTCGAATTATGGGTTGTCCAAGCTTCAGACCAAAAACATTTTCAATATATTGGGTAATTTCTCTTTTCTTAGCCAAATGACTCTCACCTTCAGCAAATCTGTTATCATCATGTATCACAAATATGCAGCCAACTAAACACGCCGCCTAGTGCATGTTAGCAGTACAACATTATACAAGTATCTTTTTAATATTAAAAAGCAAAAACTGCAACAAATGTTAATGTTACTTCCAAGACTGTAACGAGGGCCTCTATTTATTGAGCTGGTAATAATAATGGATGCATCTTGTGTTTTCATGAAAATCTATGCATATTAAAGCCTATACGCGACAGCTATTTATTGAATTACAAACAGAGATTATGCCTAGTTGAGGAGATAGGTATAAGCATCTACTTAAGGCAGCAGATTACGACTACCTGCTTTACCCATCATACGTTGAATAATAATTAGATTGCACAATTAGTAAATTGGCTTGAGGATTAGTAAAAGGATAAAAAGGAAGGAGAAAAGATAAAAAGGAAGGAGTAAAGTTAAAAAAGGAATGGGTAACGATAAAAAGGAATGAGTAAAGATAAAAAAGGAGACACGATCGTAAAAAGAATAAAGAAATGAAAGAATCGAAAAGGAAAAAAAGCTCGAAAATAAGAAACAATATAGATGAATATATATTAAAAAAATAATGTCAGAAGTGGTGTAGTACGTATGCCCTTCTGTCTATAACTACGCGACATTTTATAATTTTTCTGCATTTGCGCCCTTAAATGTGTGCAGTTGCGTATATAACTTTAGGTAACTATAACACTGTAGGTAATGTTAAAGCGAATTTGATATTTACACAATAAATAAGGGTGAAACTAGTATATCAAATAGAGCTAGGTGTAACAATCGTTTTTGTTCAGCCAATATGAAGTTTGCATAATGTATAAAACGTTTGTTTGATAGTAAGGTACTTAAAGAGGTGTGCTGGTTCTAATCATTTAGCCAATTTGAAGTTTGCATAATATGCAAGGGGTTAAAAAACAAGTCCAATTGTTAAATAAAAATCACAGGTGGTATAACATCCTGCTCGGATTCGGCAACATTACGCATTTTCGATCTCAATCTGGCCACTAGGTACGCAGGTACCTCTTGCGATGACGAAAAATCCTAAGAAAATCTAAATTCACGTTAAGATTCATTACCGCTTATAATGTCCTAAATTTACTATTGTACTTCTTGAACATGTTTCTATTTAATAGTATATGAAATGTTGGCGTGCTTTAATCTCCAAAACTTTTGAGAAGAAGACCGTAACATAACACTTATCTTTATGTATAAATTAGCCTCATGCGCATAAATAATGCTACAGAATTTCAGTGTATTTCCCGTCGATCATATTGGGCGTGTAAGATGTGATGTTTATACACGAAGGACTTTACTGAAAATTTACCATCCAGGAGACAATTTTCATTGCTCTACAGGAACATATGGATACGGTGTGGGATTTACGTTTACGAAGTATTAAACTTTATGTAGATAAAATAAAGAAATAGTATCGGAACAGTTAAACAGAGATGTCGCCAAGATCAAGTCCAAATGAAAGTCAATATCTCTCTCCAGTGTAAAAATAACGTCGTTCAGTCCAACATAAAAAATCCAGCACTATTCTCTCCTTTCGTTCGCTTTACGATCCCACGTTCACAACGATCTCCACGTCTATATTTATTTGCAATAATACAAAATGTGGCACACGGCCCAAAAGTAGGATGGGGAAAATGTGGACATAACTAACATTATTAACTTAACTAGTCTCGAACACCAAAACAAATTTACTCCATGATTAACCTACTTATAACCCAAAATTGACGATATATACATGAAATGGGAAGTTGGGGAATAAAAACTTTATATACAGGTGAATGATATATATGTACAATGAAAAACAAACTAAAGAATGTGGCCGATAAGTAGTTTTGCCAGTCGAAAAAAGCGATGCAGGTCACGAAAGCTTTAATTCTATAACTTCTTTCGAAATTACGAAAGCATACCTACATCTCTGACAAAACAACAAATCAGTTACTAAATTGAGGTCGGGAATGGGAATTATAAAATAAAAGTGGGGGGGGAACGAGGGGGGAGAGGACAAAAAATAAAAGGGACCCTATGACATCTTACATACACTAGCTAAGTTAAAAAAGGTGAAAAAAAAACAAAACATAACCTACTCTTGTCTAACCGGGTCAAATAAAAGGGTCAGAGTTAGTTTCGGCTACCCTAGTCTAAGGCACGTCTAAGTACCACTCGAGATTAGCTCCATTCACTCGACACAAACGCGCAACTTTCACCCACCTTCCGTTGAAATTTGCCGGAAGGAGTTTCACCTTCTCCAGCCTGATACGCATTTTCAGGCGAGCTTTGAAAATGAGGACAAGCTGAGGAGAGATGAAGGTATATTCCCCGTAAACTTCCTTCTGTCGTGTCGACCAAATCACGCCTCTCATAACAGCTAGTAAGCAAAGAAACACATAGTATTCCTCCCTCTTCATGGTCGGTGCCCAATTGCAGCAAGTCGAAAAAGACTCCAGAACGAAGAACTGTCCGTTCAACATGCGAACCGTGTAGCCTTCAACTAACTCACACAGCAAGCGAACGATGGACCAATAAAAGAAAACATGACTGGTTGTTTCCTCCCAGTCACCGCATCGGACACAACTCGGTGTCTCTGTTAAGCCCGCTGCGTAGAGCTTTTTGCAAGAGTGCATTTCTTATCAGCCAGGTGAGTGATGCTTCGTAATTATCGAAACATTTCAACCCAGGCGCCCAAGGCCAGATTAAGCGAAGTTCTCCCTTCGTAAGACCGAACTCCTCAGCCATATCGTCTCGAACGGATCCCCTCACCATTACCCGCATTACCCGATATAGTGCCTTACGAGACAACAACCGGGTGTCAGAGAGGCTTTCTGACACCCGCAGAAAGAACTTCAAGGACCGTCGACACTCGAGATAAAAGGAGCACTCGCGTAGAGGTAATCGAAATGCCTCACCCCACACTTTTCAAAGCCTGAAAGGGTTTCTTGGTGTCTTCCTTCCAGAATTCACCGTTTCCCTCACAAGGTGTACACATTCGGTCTAGGTAGTTTAAGCGAAGCATATGTTGACGAATCTCAACACTTGGCATACCCAGACCGCCTTCAGACGAATGCAAGAAGCAGATCTCCCGACGAACCATGGGCTGCTTTTCACGCCACAAGAACTCGAAAAGATCCCTCACTAAGCCAATCAGTGTGGCTGCCGGGAGAGGGAACACAGAAAGACGGTAGAGGATGAGAGGATAAATGTGAAAATTACACACCTCCGCTATTCCTTTTAAAGTGAGATTTCTCAAAGACCACAGACGGGCTGCAGCCATAACCGCTTTCAACACTTCCGACCAATTTTTCTCCAACTGGAGATCAGGGCCAAACCAGACGCCGAGTATCTTGCAAGGCCCATCCGTCCAGCCAAAGGGCTCCTGAAGGGGTACACCCCTCCAGCGCAGTTGATTTTGGCCCCTGTCACTTGTTCATACCGTCCTATTTCCATGTCGATGACCCTAATCTCAGCACTGCTCGTTACAAGCACAGTGACGTCGTCGGCATAGGCGGAGTACTTAATCATAGAGCCAGCACCAGGCAAAGTAATCCCACGAAGGACAGGATTCACCCTAAGCCTGCGACGGAAAGGCTCCAACGCAAGCACATAAAGCATTGGTGAAAGCGGACATCCCTGACGAATAGATCTGGACAAATTGAAAGGCTTCGTACTCATACCATTCACTACAACCAACGCACCGGGATTTGCATAAAACAGGCGAATCCAGGAGCGAAACTGAGGACCAAATCCAGCCGAAGACAAGACAGCCTCTAAGTAACGATGATCAACCCTATCGAATGCTTTGGACTGATCTAAATTGATCTGCGCGGCTTCAGTGTCAACTTTCTCTATGTATCATGTGCAAATTATCTTGAATAGTCCGGCCCTTAACAGTATAAGTCTGTTCGGGACTTATTAGACGGTACAAGACAACTTGCAGACGGTTAGCTAAGATCTTGGCTCAAATCTTTAACTCTGTATTTAACATTGTTAAGAGCCGGAAATTACCTATACCATTCCCACCACTTTTGTCCTTGCAAAGCAATTTGATGATACCCCTGGTAAAGTACTGGGGGATAGACCCGTTCCTAAACCAGGAGTTAAACAACACAGCCAGCAGGGGGACAAAAATGGGCGACAACCTCAAATACAGTTCGTAAGGCAGACCATCGATACTCGGCGACTTATCAAGCCCGACCTGTTTCAGGGCCTCCAGGACGTCATCCTCTTTTGTACACCCTTCGCACCCAGCTGCTTCGGTCGCCTCAAGACGAGAAAAGTCAGCTAAATAGGCGTCAAACTGAGCCATTGTCAGACCGGGCTCCCTGGTAAAAAGATCCTGAAAATGAGATCGAAAACCCTCCAAAATCCCATCGTTTGTGGTCATGAGACGCTCATCCGATAATGTGACACTGGCAATGTGTCGATCAGCAGACCGTCGACGCTCCTCCGCACGCAATGACGCGGCCATGTTTGTCGCCTTATGGGGCACTGTTTTTAACCTAGACCTAACTAACAATCCCTGATCCTCCTTGTTGTCCAAGGAGTTCAGTTCGGCCTTAACTACAGTAATGGTAACGCTATCCCCCGCCTCCACCGCCCGATCTAATCTAGCTTCTAGCGTCACTTTTGTTGCTCTAGATTTAAGGTTGAGTCGGCGACCATAATCAGCAACGAAGGACCTAATAACTTTCTTAAGGTGGCCCCACCACTTATTCCCAATAATAGCACCCGTCAATTCCCCCTGTATTGTTAGTAAAAGCTGTTCCTGGAAATCCTTCAAATCGAATAACGATGTGTTGAGCTTCCAGTACCCAGCCAATCTAGGCTTAGGACTATCTAAGTTTACCCGAACTCGCACAAGCCTATGATCCGAGTAAACTATGTTATGAAAACTTGGACAATCTAAAAGCCCTAAATCGACTCTCCTAATTAAGAACAGATCGAGGTAACTCGAAAGTTGCCCCAAATCGGAGCCGCGACTAGTAGTCCAAGTCCATACTTCTTCACAGGGGTTTTCATTTCGAAATTTATCGACAAGATCGAACTTATCGGCAAAGTCTCGAAATGGTTTATTAACACCGTCTCTGTTAGTACCCCTAACATTTCCCCCGCGATCTCAATCGGTATCCAGGATCGCGTTCTAGTCTCCCGCTAGAATTATCCGACGAGACGTATCCATAAAGGGCTCGATCTGCCGAAAAAAGGGAACCCGCTCAGAATAGTCGTTGGGCGCATAAACCCCAATAAGCCTAAATGCCACATCATTTACGGTAATATGAAGAACGCACAGCCTTCCATCAGGATCCGCAAAGACAGGGTCACACGACGCATTCAGTGTGCGCTTAACTAGCCAGGAAACCCCCCTTGAGCGACAATCAAAGTATGCTGAATAGAGCTGAACGTCTCTAGCCAGCACACCTTGATAATCACTGGGAATAAAGTGGGTCTCCTGCAAACAACATACATCCACGCCGAGCCGTTAGAGGTCACGTACAACTCGAAATTTACGAGCGGTGTCACTCAACCCTCGGCCATTTAGGCTTGCATCTCAATACTGATGGAGCCATCCGAGGACAAACTGCCGACATCAAGGGGGAATATTAGTTTAATAGCTCTATATGAGAAGGGTGCAACAAAACGGGGACCCTCCCAAGACAGGATTTTCGTAACAATCTTAGATCAGTGTTTCTAGAAATTACCACCGATGGGTTTATGTCGAATGATATATATATATATATATATATATATATATATATATATATATATATATATATATATATATGCTAGCCGAGACTACTCGTGGTCCGTTGGGTTACAATTACCACAAATTTATTTTTCAAAAAAGATTATTGCTTTACGTTAAGTGGAAACCGTACATTAATAAAGTTGGGACATTCTCGTACTAATCATATTAAAACGCCGAATTCAAATCCATATACTAGAAAACCAATACCTTTCTAATATGTTGATCATGGCATGCGATCAAAGCCGTAAGTTTACTAATTTGCATATTGCTTTGCAAAGATGCATTTCATTAGTTAACTATTTTTTTTTATCGTTTTCTAATCTAATGATTGTTTTCATTTTTATATAACACGTAGTTGTATTTACAAGTATGTTAATATCGTTGATGAAGGCTTGCCCTTACTTCTGAGTGACTGACTTGCTTTTTTAACAAATTACGTTCCAGTACTAAATTGTAAATTAAAAACAAAAGAGACACATGCAAACAAATCAGCGAGTTCTGAACACAAACGCGTTTTAAAAAAATTCTATATAAAACATATTTTCATTACGCACAGTCAGTGTTAACGTAATACTGTTCTCATAATGTAAGATTTAGATTAGAAACCATATAAAAAATAACTTAGTGATTGTTTTCTTTTAGTGAGTTATGGTGAGGAGATTTTGAGTAATATTCTCAATCACCCTAATGAAAATGCTACTTAAATTTGTTCGTGGGTGGCTGGGGGGGGGGGGGAAGAAAAAACTAAATTGTTACTTAATTTTTTTCGTCGTTGTTTTCTTTTGGTTAATCGTAGTAAGAAGTAATATTACGCACAATGAAGAAGCATAAGCACATGTGTGTATGTGTTTTTTTTTATGTACTAACGAGTCACCGCTTATCAAGGTTTGATTTGGTTTGGCTGTTTTGTTTTATGGCATATCAACCCTTTTCGGGTTATTTAATGCTAAATCCGGTCATTTTGGTGAAAGTTTTTTTGCTTCAAGTTCTTTATATGTTCAAGTATTCATTCATGGGGTTTTGTGTGGTTGTTTTGTTTTACGGCATATCAACCCTTTTAAGGTTATTTAATGCTGAATTTGGTCTTTTTGGTGAAAGTCTTTATACTTCAAGTTTTTTATATGCTCAAATAGTTGTTCATGGTGTTAGGTTGAGTGAAAGGATAAGAAGAGATGGGGAGAGGAATATGGGAAAGAAGGGAAATTGTTTTGTTTTTTGTTTTGGATTTTGCAGAACATGATTGACTTTTGCAAAGAAAAAGAAAAAACAATAAAACATCAATGTTTGGTGCATTTTAAGTCAGGAAGTGCCAGTAGGTTTTATTTGACCCATAGATGGGGCCCTCACAGGTACTACCACTCGTGGCCAAAGTGGACCTGAAAGCAATGGCAACTATGGGGCAACTCCACATTTCCCACAGCTCCCAAATGGAGGCCTCACCACTGGATGTCTTTTAAGGTCATACCCATGACTCCCCGCTTATCAAGGTCCAAAGGCCACTCGAGGATAAGAGTTAATGAGTTTGTCAAGTGGACGGTGAGACAACACCGCGACGATTGGTAACGATGGTTGAAACTGGGCTGAATTTAATCATTTAAAATGGTTGGCTCACCGAGAGTTTGTTAACATTGAAGACGACCATGTTTTGAACCAGTATGGTGGTCGTGGTTTTATGTGAATATTTTAATAAGATGCATTTTAAATCTAAATATGTATGTTGTAATTGTTTAACAACGTTTCGTTTGCATTCGTTTACAGCTTAGTGGCATTACTTAATCCTATCATCGTCTGAATGTATCCAGTCGTCAACACAGACACCGAACTGACAGATTTACACTATTATCATGTTAATTCTATGTTTGTATCGTAAACTGAAATGCTTATAATCTAAAAAAGAGGATTTAGAAAATTAAGTATTTTAGACTATAAAGGAAGTGAATAATAGTCTCAATCACCCCGAATAAAATTCTACTTATATTTCGGGTGTAGAGGGAAGGTACTGAAAGAAAATAACTAAAGAAAATGTATACATTGCTTCGTATTTTTTGTTTTTCTTTTGGTTGATAGAAGTAATATAACACACCATAGATACTATGTGTGTGTATTTGTTTAGTAATGCACATATAATGATATGCACATCAGTTCGATACGATTTATTTAAATAGCAAATTATCTGTTATAATTGTTTAACTAAATTTGTGTTGCACCCGTACAGAGTTTGAACTTATTATTATTTACTCACTAGGAGTTCTCACACAGGTCATCAGTGATTGCTCGCCGACAACCAGTGGTATTCCCTGGAGTCTGAGTGACAACAAGTCTCCCCAGATTTCTAGTATTCTTTTCGATAGCCACCGCAAATAAATTTGCAGTATCACAACAGCCGTTTACCATTGATTTCTCGCTGGTAAGGACCATTGGTCTTCTCTTGGATTTGGGTGGCAATAAGCCTCCCCAATGTCCCAGCAGTCTCTGCACTTCCAGTGGAGGTCTGGTTTGTGCTGTCCCTTCTCGGTCTTCTCATCCTCCTTGACCCTATGCAAATATTTTGTGTGATGTCAGCCTAGGCTGGTACCATTTTCTTTTTTTTAAATTAAAAAAAAAATTTAAATAAAAAAATTTTTTTCTTATAAATATTTTTTATTTATTTAATTAAAAAAATTAAAAAAAAAATTTTTTTTGGGGGGAGCTGATTATTTTTATTTATTCATTTTTTTGGGGGGAGCTGATGGTGTTTCTTGCTATTTCTGTTCATTGGTTCATTTTTGTGTCGTGTCAGTTGAAACCGGTGTAATTTATGGGGGGAGGGGGTAGCTTATAAAGCGATGTTTCTTGCATTTTCTGTTTCTTTGTTTGTGATGTGTTCTTTCGGTGGTTTTGTTTTCTTCCTGTAGTAGATTCCGTGTGACCCTTCGTAGCTTATGCAGGTTAGTTTCCACATTCAATGATTTTTCTTAAGATTGTAGCTGTTTTCATCATTGCTGTCCTTTGTATAGTTCCAATGGTCCCTTTGATTCCAATTTCTTCCAGTCTTTTTTCCAGGTTTTTGGGGATTGTTACTAGTGCTCCTACGATTATTGGTATTATACTGACTTTCTTCATGCTCCATATTCCTTTCAGTTCTCTGGCTAGTTCTGTGTATTTGCTTAGTTTTTCCGTTTCTTTGATTTTCACTCTGTGGTGTGCTGGAACGACGAAGTCTACGATTTTGCAAGATTTTTCCTTTTTGTTGATTATTATAACATCCGGTCTCCTTGCTTGTATGAGTTTATCTGTTTTGTATATCCATATTGTGTTTTTCGTTTTCCAGTACTGTTTCTGGTTTATGTTGTACCATTTGTCTGCATATTCGAAATTCAATTGTTTGCACAGTTCCCGATGTACTGTTTTTCCCACACAGTCATGTCTGTTCTTATATGTTTTTTGGGCTAGTTTGCTACATTCACTTATTATATGATTTACTGTTTCGTCTCTTTGTCCACACAGTCTGCATTTACTGTTTTCCTGGGTTTTATCTATTTTAGCTTTAATGTAGTTTGTCCTAATTGCATTGTTCGGTGCAGCCATCAGTAAAGATTCCGTTTCTCTGTTCAAGTTTTCTTTTCTTAGCCATGCCCAGCTATTTTCGTTGGTTTCTTCTCTTGTCAGTCTTTTGAAGTGTCCGTGTAGTTTTTTTTCTCACTTTTCTTTTCTTGGCGTTTTGTTTCTGGTTTTAATGCTTCCCGATTTGTTCGTTGGGACGGTGTCTCTTGCTGCAGTGATAAGGATTTCCCTGTGTTGAGTTATGTATTTTTCCAGCTCTTTTTTTGAGTCTTCCACGCAATCTTCTATACTTACCAGTCCTCTTCCCCCTTCGTTTCTTTTCATGTAAAGTCTGTCCGCATCATCTTTTGGATTTAGTGCATTGTTCATGGTCATTAATTTTCTAGTCCTCTGGTCCAGGTGCCTGAGTTCCTCTTTGGTCCAGCCTATGAATGGTTCAGAGTATCTTATTAGTGCTATTAGCCAGGTGTTTATTCCTGTTACTAGATTCCTGCTATATAATTTCGTTTCTAGGAGTTTTCTTGTTCTTCGTAAATATTCTTTTGCAATCTTCTCTTTCATTTCATTTGATAGTGTCTGCTTCCAGAACTCCAAGATATTTGTAGCTATCCTGTTCGCCTAGCGCCCTCATTTTCTCTTGGTTGGGGAGTTCCATGCCCTCTGTTGTCTACAGTTTTCCTTTTTTATTTCTAGTAGTGCACACTTTTCCATTCCGAATTCACTTTGGATGTCCTGGCTGAAGATTCTGATCATATTTATCAGCTTTTCCAGTTCCTTTTTGCTTTTTGCAAATAGTTTCAGGTCATCCATGTACATCAGGTGGTTTACTCTTTGTTCTGTGTCTGTAAACATGTATCCGGCATCACATTTTCTGAGTATGTAGTTAAGTGGAATCATAGCTATTATAAACAGTAGTGGTGATAGGGAGTCTCCTTGGAAGATGCCTCTCTGTATCTTTATCGCAGTCAACTGTTGTCCTCCGGCTGTTAGTTCCAGTCTCCATGTTTCCATTGCGTTCTTAATAAGATTAATCATCCTGTCGGGTATTTTGTATATTTTCAAACATTCAATTATCCATACTTGAGGGATTCTGTCGTAAGCTTTTTTGTTGTAAATCCATGCCATGGATATGTTCTGTTTTCTGTTTTTTACCTCCTTCAGGATCTTCTGATCGATGTATAGGAGGTCATGCGTCCCTCTTTTCCCTTTATGGCATCCTTTTTGTTCTTCGGGGAGTAGTCCACGTTTGTTTAAGGACTGGTAGATTTGTTCTCTCAGTTGTGCCATCAGGATTTTCCACATTGTAATTGGTCTATAGTTGCTTGGGGTCGTTCCTTTTTTGTATAAGCGTTGTCTTTCCTTTGGTCACCCACACTGGTATGTCTGTTTTGTGAATACATCCTCCCAGTTTCTGCGCCAGTCTTTTGTGTAGGGTCGTGCATTTTTAAAACCAATATGCATGTATTCCATCATGACCTGGTGCTTTCCAGTTTGCCATTTTCCTTAGGGTGTCCTTAATGGTTTCTTTAGTAATCTCTGTTTCCGTTCCTTCTTCTATTTCCTGTAGTTCATTTTTCATGATTTTCAACCACTCGCCATTTTTGTTGTGTGTTTTAGTATGTTCCCATATTTTGCTCCAGAAGTGTTTTGTCTCTGTCGGGTCAGGTTGTTCTGATGTTATTCGTTCTCCGTTTACGTTTTTGTAAAACTGGTATTATTATTATTATTATTATTATTATTATTATTATTATTATTATTATTATTATTATTATTATTATTATTATTATTATTATTATTATTGTAGTTGTTGTTATTATTATTATTATTATTATTATCATTATTATTATTATTATTATTATTATTGGAATTACAATTACTACAAATTTATTCTTTAAAGAAGATTATTGCTTTACGCTAAGTGGAACCCGTACATTAAATAATTTCCACTTTTATTCACCCCGAACGAGACATATTGCGACTAGTACGTAAGGGGCTACTATGATAGGAGCCAAGTTTATAAGTGACAACTTTGGTGGGGAGTTCGGAAGCGAGATTTTTGTTTACCTTGCATTTAAATTTCTGCATGGTCGAGGAAACAGTGAACAGGAAGGGAATTTCAAAGGAAACTATCAGAGTAAAATATCTTCCGCATCTGAGGACCTCTACAGTGAAGATGTTGGATTTTTCTGCTAGTCGAGTTGAGGTTAGGGGTATTTTCGTTGAGGGGGTACAAGTACAGTATGTTCATCGGAGCACATACGCTGGACGTATTAGTAAAGTAAACACAGGGCACATTACTGCGGCGATTCGACAGGAGCTGGTGCTTTGAAGACAGTATGGGACATATCAGGTTATAAATGCATTTTTGCATCCTGCCCAAGAGGGAGAGTCTAGTAGTTCGTTCACCAGCAATAATACTCCATGCATGGGCGATGGGTGGCTTTGTAGAGATATGGGATACTGCATATATGAGAAGTTTTCTATCCCAATAGAAACAGCCCTCATTTTTACGGCAATATTGTCAACATCTATGTATTATAACATTTCGCGTTGCCTGACAATGTCAGGCTGAGGAGTTTGAACATTGGACGATGCTCAGTAAGGGTGCTATCGCCAATGACAATCGGTGGGTGGAATAGTTACTTATGTTTCGTGGAAGAAAATGAGCTTCGTCTTGTTAGCATTAAATGTGACCATCCATTGTTAGCCCGATCTTACTAAACAATGGGAATCATTTTTTCAAGATTCAACCATTGCCTTCGATGGATGGGAATTCGATTTGCCCTCATATCGGGAATAAGGTGTGGTGTCATCAGCAAATACATCCATCTCAGGTGCAATTGAATCGGGGAGTATGTTTATGAAGATCAGAAATAATATAGGTCAAAGTATCGATCTCTTGGAACACCCGGGTTGGTGTAATCCTTCTTAGATATACAGCCATGAAGAACGACCTGGTCTTTCTTTTCGCGAATATTTAATATAATCAAATTGTTCTTTCAGCTTAGAAAGATCTGATAATATTAAGTATTCGTCCAGTAATACCGTACGAGTTAATTATCTTGAGAAGTCCTTCGTGTTAGACATTATCAAAAGCTTTGGATATATCTAGTGCTATCACCCTTAACTTCACCTGCCTTTTCCGTTCAGTGATATCCACAGTAGAACGGGATGGCCGAAATTCATACTGTAAGTCGGATAGGAGTTTAACATTTTCAAGGTGTTCTGTCATCGTTTAAATATATCAAGACGTCGACACAGACACATAACTGTCAGCTTAGCACTATTTACATGTTAATTTTATGTGAGTGCCGTTAAGTAACTTGTTTTTAATTTAACAAACCGGATTTAGAAAGTTAAGTTAAAGAAAGAAAAAATAAGCGGATATCTCTATTAATGATTCAGTCGTAGATACTTACTCAATGAATTACGACGCCATTATTAACAGATATGATTATTCAATGAAAAATAACGGTAACTCTCAGGATGTATTTGTTACTGAGAGAAGTTTTTATTTAGATAGAATATACAATCGAATAAATCGATTAGAATTTAAATATTTTTTGTAAAGAACGTAGATTGAAACGTTCTGTAATTGACTGGCTATTCAGAATGACATATTAGTTACGTAGGACGTAATCTATTGGGTCTAACTTCGAGAATTCAACCGATATAAATTTATATATTAAATATATGTATACATCTTTTTTTTTATATTAGCTTGCATTATATCTATGTATCTTCATCACTCAGTTCACAACCCACCTTGCTATTCTCGAGCGCATCATCTTTTATCCCAATTTTCTCCATCACTCGGCCACTCCATTTTCGCCTTTCACTGTAAATAACCGTCACCTCCTCCTCCTCCTCCTTCCCCTTCTTCTTCTTCTTCTTCTTCTTCTTCTTCTTCTTCTTCTTCTTCTTCTTCTTCTTCTTCTTCTTCTTCTTCTTCATCGTCGTCGTCATCGTTGTCCGACCGTCGAGTTGAGAGCGGACAGCTAGATTCCCGTTCGTACTGTGGATTAGCGATGACAGTTCCGATGTATCTTGCTTAACGACAATTAATGTCCAACTCGATCCACTCAGTTACGACTTTATCACTGACCATCAACACGATCACTTTTCTTTTAGAAGCCTGTGGAACCTTTCGCAAGCGAAAACCATAAAATCTTGAGCAAGACAGAAATCATCTCGGATCATCTGAAAGATTGGAATAGATTTGTCTTCTTTTGACTGACAACTTTTGAATAAAAACCATTGTAGAAGATTTGCGACTATAATTTTAGTCATATGGCGCCACTCATTTTAGAAGTTTATTTCGCATTTAATTATCTATACGGTTGCCCATCGATACGCTTGTCTCTCTTCCCTCTCTTCGTCTCTCCTTCATCTCTCTCCCTTTCTCTCCATATCTCTCTCTATATATGTACCAGAAGGATATCCGTCATAAGACGGGGAAAATTAATTCAACGAACAGAACAGTTGTGCACCAATTTTTTGTCCCCTTGTGAATATTAAAATCAATATATACTGATACTAAACCTTATGTCTAGAATCCTTATTTCTATTTTGATCAAAATCGATTACATGCTTTTCATTCTTAAAAATGTCTAAGATTAAAGGCTTAAGCTTAAGGCGTTATAATAAGAAATTCAAATTCAGGAAATCTTGCTTGATTGATTTCTACTTAATATGGATCAAATTGAATGCAAATCTGAACGAAATAAATATTCAAATGAGAGGCTGTGCACATATTATTACGCCCTCCTCTTAAGATTTATGAGAAAGTCCAAATCACTAAGTTGATCTAAAGGATTCGGTTTCGATTTCTGGTTATGGAGTCTGCTATATTTATTTCGAATTTATTATTGACTACTAATGCAATATTATCAATTTCTTAAAAAGATCTCTAGTATATTTTGAAATTAGACAAATTCCGCATAGTATTTATAACGTTTAAAAGATTGTGACTGATAGAAAAATTGTGACTGATAGAAAAATTGTGACTGATGGAAAAATTGCGACTGATAGAAAAATTGTGACTGATAGAAAAATTGTGACTGATAGAAAAATTGTGACTGATGGAAGGACAGACGGGAAACATCTCTATTTATGTAAGATTATCTGATATAAGTGTTTTTCAGGATGTTACAATTTTGTGTTGTGACATGTTTTTACAGTAAATAAAAATAAGTACAAGAATAAATTAATTTAAATTGACTTAATTTCTTTTTATTTTGAATTCTTTCAATTATTGTTATTGTTCGGAATGTTTGTAGCGACATTTTAAAACTTATTATAGAATTTTCACTCGACTATTTTCTCCTTTTTTTATTTTTTACAATTTAATTTAAGTAAAAAGTTGAGTTTGTCAAATAACACAGAGTGGATAATTTTTCGGAAAATAAAAAAATAAAAGAGACAAGTCTACGTTAAACGGACATAACAAACTGCACTCCTGCTAAAATAATTACGTGATTATGTGTTATGTCCTGAAAATACAGCACTTAATGGATGGTATTCTGATAAATGTAAAAATAATATTAAGTGAAATTCCGCTAAAAATTATATCCGTGATATTTTTTTAGTTTGGTTCATGATTTTATGAAACTGTTAACTAGTTAAGTTTTTTTTTGCACACAGAGTAATATGTTTTTGGAATAAGTTGCCAGATCGAATTAAGAACAGCAATAACGTGGATAAGTTTAGGATGAGGTTGGATAAATTCAGAGAAAGTGGTAGGAGGGATAAATTGAGGGGGCACTTTTGGGAGTTGTCAAATGAAATATTTGACAGAATTTGATCTGGATATCGATACTGTACAAATGTATTTTTGTAACAGTTGAGTTGAGAAGATAGTTAAAGGGGAGATAGTTAAGATAGTTAAAGGGGAGATAGTTAAGATAGTTAAAGGGGAGATGCCAAGGAGGCATAAGAAACAAATAATAAATGAATTCTTTCATTATAAAGATATTTAAAATACGTTTTTATTTACTAGCGCAAATATGCAAATTTAAAGCAATATAATTGCTAGTATGTATAATTTTTAAAAAGTTTACAATATGTATATAGCAGCGAATTGGTATAAACTTCATAAGGAATAAACGTTATTTTATGCTACGCTCACTGGTATAAATAAAAGAAATAAATCAATAAAAGAAAAGTATTACAGGGCCGATGCAGACCTTTAAGTTAGAACTCACCACACGAACACCAACTTATACCTCGATTAGAAATTTAAAACTAAACATTTGAAAATAAAACCCTGCCTCAAATAATAGAATTATAAAATTTGATCATGAACAGAAAAGAATTAGGTTAGAGAGAAATTGTCAACAAACAAAAAAGCAATTCATTGTCAGTATCAGCACACATTTAAGGAATTCAACCAAAATAGAGCTGGGAGAATTACGAAATGTGCTAATCGACTAAAAATAATTAGGTTAGAGAGAAATTGAAAAGAAAAGTGCCATGTCAGTTCGACACACATTTGATTAATCTAACCAAAATCTGTGTCAAAATGCGTAATTTAAAATCATTTCCTAAAAGACAAAAGAGTATAGACACGAAATACATAGACAGCCAGAGTGAGTTAGTGATTTTCGCAGATAAATACACGCCAAGGAAGCGACATCCACACACGCTTTTGTGCAAACCACTACGCACGCTTAGGCACACATTAGCGCGTCGCATGTTCACTATGTGAATCATCATCATCATCATCATCATCATCATCATCATCATCATCATCATTGCAGCAACGTTCAAAGTTAATTAAAAGAAAAATAAATTATTTTTAAATTGCGTTTCTTTTTGATTTGCTGTTAACTCCTCCCCTGGATCTGCAAGGACGACGACAGGATCACTACCACTAACCCTTGAACTATCAAATTATATTCTGCCCGTGTCAATATAAAACAGTAGGAAGGCTTGCTACCCAGACTTATGCGGAAAGTTTTATTGCTAACTCAGACTTAAGGTTAGTGTTTGGGTTAATAAAGGGCATTTGTTTCTAAAAGTCAATTTCTACCAAAATATAAAAAGCAATCTCCTCCAAATGTATTTATTTTGTTTTATTCTTCTGATTATTTGAATTATTAGGAGCCACCGTTCTTGTTATTGTCACAACGTTTCAGCCGATGTAACGTTCGGCCTTTTAAGGTGCACCCATTGCGAACTCGGTATATTCTAGGCAAACAGTTTTAATAAAAAAATTAAGATGATGAATTCAAAATAATAATAATAGTCATTAAAAGGATTCTGAAGCCTAATTCTTTTTTAAGAAGACGTTTCAACTGTAAAGGTTTAATATGAAAGTAAGCTCTGTTTGTATTCTATAACAATTTTTGCATCTTCTGTAATGAAATATATAGATCACTTAAGTTTAAAAAAATAAACGAAAAGCTTACCGTAACAAGTCTCCGTTGAATACTTGTGTAATAAATGTAGAATAAAAATAACTAAATACATGAAATAAAATAAGTAATGTGTTGTTAGAAAATGTTTCAGCGGCCTTTGTATAATTCTTAAAAGAGAACATTCGAAAATAGATTCTGAAGCGTAATCTGTTATTCTCGAATGGTCATGAAATCAAGTTTTGAAGAGGAGAAGAGGACATCTGAATAAGTAGCTTAATTTATCAAAAGTGACCAATAATTATGTTTTGTTCTTACATAAATCGTATGAATATGCTTAATGAACTTAAATAAAAATAAATTAATATGATTAGGTGTTAACAACACTTGTCTGCGTTTAAAACTTTTTTAAAAAGGTAAAAGGTTTTCCAACAAATTTAGGACTCTGAATGCTGAATCTAAAAAGTGGTTTCTAAGATATAATCTATTTCTTTTCCAACATATTTTCTAAAATATCGCAATCCAAGCGTTTACCGGTTTTGCTTTTGCAAAACCGGGTCGTGGGTAACCTTAAATAATTATTTTTAATTCTCTTTTCAGGTCTAGGAAAATGGATCGGAAGTGTAAAACACATCCTAATAGGTTCTGTTACATCTGCGAACGTGTGGTTCTTCCAGACCGTCAAGCCAAAATTACAGATTGTGTGAAAAAGGCATATCACGCTTACTTTGGAGTAAAACTAGAGGACCAGGATAAGCTATCTGCTCCTCATATCTGCTTCAAAACATGTGTAGAGAAGTTACAGGATTAGAGGAACAAGAAAAGGAATAGTATGACAATTGGTATTTTAATGGTCTTGAGGGAAGAGAAAGGTAGCGTTACCGACTGCTACTTTTTCATTATAAATCTAAAAAGCATAAGACCAAGCACCATGTCTAATACCCTGATGTTCCTTTTTGCCATTCCCATATGACCTCGATCTTTGAGTTCCTAAGTTTAATATCACCATGGAATCTAGCTCTGATTCTGAATATTATGACATGGTTTTCGTGTGATGAATACAAGTCAGAAAAGAATGACCAACCGGTGTGTTTGACCTAAGCCGAACTAAATGATCTGACACGAGACATGAATCTTTTGAGGGAGTCTACCCAGTTACTGGGTTCCCGTCTTCGAGAGATACGTCTACGGGCGCCAAAAACAGCATGCCTTCGGTATTGGGACGCGAGAGAGAATTTAGAAACGTCTTTATGTTTGAATGAAGCATCTTCACTTGTCTACTGTAGCAATATTGCTAATCTGATTAAATTACTTGGTCTAAAGTATGATTTGATCGAAATGGAGACTTTTCATTGACTCATATAACAGAAGTCTCAAAGCAGTTCTTCTGAATATCGAAACAATTTGTCATCGATTACTGATGAGCTATTGGTTGAAATGAAAAACTCCCACAAAATAATTGAATGCATGTTGTCTGCTCTGAACTACCATAAACATAAATGGTTGATCTGTTGAGATTTTGAAGTTGTTGGACTCATTCTAGGACATACAGGTGGTTACACTGAAGTATCTATGCTTTCTGTGCTGATGGGGCAGCCGTAATTATGATAATCATTATATCAGGCAAGATTGGTTATCAAGACAAAGGTTAACACCTGGTTCACAAAACACTTTGTCTCATGCTCTGGTTGAACCCAGCAAGATATTGCTCCCAACCCTCCACATCAAACTAGGTCTGATGAAATACTTTGTAAAGACATTGGATAAAGAAAGTGGAGGATGTGCTTGCCTCCATCAGAAGTATAAACGAAAAAGCATTGAGAAAATTAAGACAGGTGTATTTGATGGCCATCTAATAAGGAAACTCACCATGGATACTAGTTTTGATGATGCGCTGAATCCTGCTGACTCTCTGTCTGGTTTTCCTTTAAGTCAGTCATTGCCAACTCCTTTATTAACCACTGAAGATCCCAGTATCAGAAGATAGTTGATGAGTTAATGGCGAATTCCCGTCAACCTGGTGTGTGTATGTCAATGAAAATGCACTTCCTCTGATTTCATCTCAAATATTTTCCAGAGAATTGTGGAGATTACAGTGAGAACGCATTAAGCGATTATATTTCAAATTTATGTCCGAAACATGGGTCCGCAGTCTGCTCAGCCCAAACGGAAGTCCCTGAAGAGACCATTCATCCATAACTAGCCCCATTGTTCATTATACTCTTCTTGCTATCTATTCAAAATATTTTGTAAGCCTTGTGTGAATAAATCAGTCTAATATTTTCAATGTTGCGTTTAATACCCTTACAAATAGATCGGAATTTAGGATATATTTAATGTGCTAATATTTCATTAACCTGATCTGATTGAGTAAAATGAGCATGATATTTGGATTCAGTGCAAGGAAACCGGCCTAAAATCATGTAATATATGTAAGACCTTGGAAACAAAGCAGACTAGTGTAATGAAAGTGATTATTTACGTATTACAAAACTGCTATTCTCATATCTCATGAATACTAGAATGTAGTAGAAAGCATTCTGAATATAAAATCAGAACGTCCGGAACTTGTAGGGGCTTAAATAGGTGGAAAATGTATAGTACGGAACAGATAATAGAGATTGCGTAAATATTAAATACAAACGGTTTTATGCTAAAAGAATACTCTCATAAAGGACAAACCCGGTGTAAGGTTGTCGAAGTGGTAGTAGATCTGAGTGTAAGAGTGAAAATACCTCTAAATTATTGTATGAATAACTATGTTAGGAGAAGATCTCTGCCCGGAACAGAATGTAAGAAATTTTGAAAAGAAACAAAATGAACGCATATATTCAGAAAACAGGCACCAGGACTTGACACAAATGGCTGCCGAAACAGATTAGCATGTGCAGGTTTTGGTTCGAAAACTATAATGGTCTAAGAAATAGGGTTACATTAACTTTATTTAATTATATATATAATTTGTAAAATCTCACAGGTTATACATAGATACAAATATTTTAATGTTTAAACAAATGTACTCAAAAGTATCATAGTTATTTACGTCATCATTATTTACGAATTCATGCAGTTTTTTCTCAACTAGTTCTACGCTTGTGATATTTTAAACAGTCAACTAGAGAAACATTTTACAGAAGACAAATACCTTTTTATCACCACAATTAGCCTTGTATTCTGCAATGGAAGGAATCTTTCTAATAATATATAATGTTGGATTACAGGTTTTATTATAATATACGAGATGGATTACAATGCAATCGAATTCTATACAAACTGATTGCGATAAATGTTTACTGAGGTGCAATCATTCTTCATCAATCCACCTTACCTCTGGGAACGGTTAATCATCATCATACATTATTTAGGACACTAACGACGGACAGCAGCACATTGCCCCCTGATAGTATTGCATTCTATACTAGGTATCATTGGGAGGAGGTGGGAATAACATTCAAGATGAAAACAGTAGTCCGAATATTCCAAATAATACAAATTATCAATCCTCATCTAAAAAATTCCAAAAGATAAATGAAAAAGAAAAAATAGAAAATTTGATTTACTTATTAAATGTAGGAAATAATTAAGATTTTCTTTCAGCTACATACGACATTCCAGGTAGGATCACCGATTCACAGGCAATAAGAGCAGGTCAGAGTTACTGGAAATTGTTGGTTAAGGAGATTCACTTTCATCAGGGAGGACAACTGGAAAGAGATAAGTAAATGTAGGCCTTTATGTAACACTACCCACCTTGTTTTGCCTGGGACTCTTTTTACTGCCGTTCTTGCTTAGTTTAAATAAACATTTAAATGCTTAGTTTAAATAAACATTTAAATGCTTAGTTTAAATAAACATTTAAATGCTTAGTTTAAATAAACATTTAAATGCTTAGTTTAAATAAACATTTAAATGCTTAGTTTAAATAAACATTTAAATGCTTAGTTTAAATAAACATTTAAATGCTTAGTTTAAATAAACATTTAAATGCTTAGTTTAAATAAACATTTAAATGCTTAGTTTAAATAAACATTTAAATGCTTAGTTTAAATAAACATTTAAATGCTTAGTTTAAATAAACATTTAAATGCTTAGTTTAAATAAACATTTAAATGCTTAGTTTAAATAAACATTTAAATGCTTAGTTTAAATAAACATTTAAATGCTTAGTTTAAATAAACATTTAAATGCTTAGTTTAAATAAACATTTAAATGCTTAGTTTAAATAAACATTTAAATGCTTAGTTTAAATAAACATTTAAATGCTTAGTTTAAATAAACATTTAAATGCTTAGTTTAAATAAACATTTAAATGCTTAGTTTAAATAAACATTTAAATGCTTAGTTTAAATAAACATTTAAATGCTTAGTTTAAATAAACATTTAAATGCTTAGTTTAAATAAACATTTAAATGCTTAGTTTAAATAAACATTTAAATGCTTAGTTTAAATAAACATTTAAATGCTTAGTTTAAATAAACATTTAAATGCTTAGTTTAAATAAACATTTAAATGCTTAGTTTAAATAAACATTTAAATGCTTAGTTTAAATAAACATTTAAATGCTTAGTTTAAATAAACATTTAAATGCTTAGTTTAAATAAACATTTAAATGCTTAGTTTAAATAAACATTTAAATGCTTAGTTTAAATAAACATTTAAATGCTTAGTTTAAATAAACATTTAAATGCTTAGTTTAAATAAACATTTAAATGCTTAGTTTAAATAAACATTTAAATGCTTAGTTTAAATAAACATTTAAATGCTTAGTTTAAATAAACATTTAAATGCTTAGTTTAAATAAACATTTAAATGCTTAGTTTAAATAAACATTTAAATGCTTAGTTTAAATAAACATTTAAATGCTTAGTTTAAATAAACATTTAAATGCTTAGTTTAAATAAACATTTAAATGCTTAGTTTAAATAAACATTTAAATGCTTAGTTTAAATAAACATTTAAATGCTTAGTTTAAATAAACATTTAAATGCTTAGTTTAAATAAACATTTAAATGCTTAGTTTAAATAAACATTTAAAAAATAAATAAAAATTCTGCCGTTTTTATCATTTAAAAAAATTAATTTGGACATTTATAACGACAGCTAACAGAACGAAAAAGGGGTGAAAAAACAAATAGACACGCTTCTTTTCCATGATTGGCATAGATCCGCTGGTAGCAGTATCGTATCATTACTGGTTTTATAGCAAAGTGTTATTGTTGTATAATACATGAAACCGTTCATATAATAAATACACTCGAACACAAGTATATAAATCTATATTTATTCTCGCTCTCACATTACACACAACATCAAATAACAAATATAAATACGACATATTTAGAGTCATTCCCGAAGTTAACAGATCATAAATTCATGCTCATAGATAGACAAAGATAATTTAACTTATTAAACACGTAAGTGAAATACTCATAGATAGACAAAGATAATTTAAACACGTAAGTGAAATACATGTCACCACTGTGTTTCTCAAAACTTTCTCTTCTTCATGACAGTTAAAATAAAAAAAAGGTTTTTTATTTTAAATCGTAAAATAATATTTAGAAAGTGCATTAAAGTTTATATTTATGATCGATATCGACTAGGGAATAACTGAAACACGAAAACAATATAATTGTTAAGTGTGAGATTCGAACCATAAAATATGTCATAAAATATTAAAATTGAAGCCAGTATTTTATCTAAATGCTCACCGATCAAACGAACATATGTTGTCTTTGTGCTTGAACTGTTTATGAGTATGACGTAGTCTGTTTACCTCTTCGTGTAGAGATAAAATTGTTCAATTGTATAAAATAAAGAAATAAATATAAAATAAATAAAAAAACATAAAATGAAAAAGGACAAATAAAACAACGAGAGAAACATAAAATAAAGAAAAAAAGAAAATAAAGAAAAAAACATAAAATAAATAGAGAAAAAAATAACAAATAAAACATAAAATAAAGAAAAAAACATAAATAAATAAAGAAACATTAAATTAAAAATGAAACATGAAATAAATATAAAATACTTAAAATGAAGTAAGAAACATGAAAAAATAAAATAACATGAAATAAATAACATAAAATTAAGAAAGAAACATAAAATAAAAAAGAAACATGAAATAAATAAAATAACATGAAATAAATAAATAACATAAAATTAAGAAAGAAACATAAAATAAAAAAGAAACATGAAATAAATAAAAGAAACAAAAAGAAAGAAAAAAATTACGAAAAAAACCTAAAATAAATTTAAAATATGAAATAAATAAAAAAAACATAAAATAACGAAAGAAACATAAAATAACGAAAGGAACATAAAATAAATTAAAAAAACATAAAATGTATGAAGAAAAAAATTAAAAAAAACATAAAATAAATAAAGAAACATAAATAAATAAAGAAACATTAAATTAAGAAAGAAACATAAAATAAAGAAAGAAACATGAAATAAATAAAAGAAATATAAAAAATTACGAAAAAAATTACGAAAAAAACGCAAAATAAATTTTAAAAATGAAATAAATAAAAAACATAAAATAAAGAAAGAAACATAAAATAAACAAGAGAAACATAAAATTAATACAAAATTGTAAAATAACGAAAGAAACATACAATTAAAGAAAGAAATATTAAAAAATACTAAAACATGAAATAAATTAAAAAAACATAAAATAAATAAAGAAACATGAAATAAATATAAAACATAAAACAAGAAAAGAACACACAATGACGAAAGAAAGATAAAATAATGAAAGAAAGATAAAATAAAGAAAGAAACATTAAAAAAGAAAAAACATAAAATTTAGAAAGGAACATACAATAGAGAAAGAAACATGACATTAAATAAAGAAGAAAAATACAATGTTGAAAAAAAGATGAAATAAAGAAAGGAACATACAATGACGAAACGAAACACAAAATAAAGAAAGAAACATAAACAAACAAAATAAACATAAAGTAATGAAAAAAAACATAAAATAAATGCTGAAACATAAAATTAAAAAAAAATTGAATAAAGAAAAACACACAAACAACGAAAGAAACATAAAATAAATACAGGAACATAAAATGACGAAATAAATATAAAATTACAAAAGAAACATAAAATGATAACTAAAACATAAAATAAATAAAAAAAACATGAAATAAAGACCAACATAAAATAAATAAAGTAACATAAAATAAAGTAAGAAACATAAAATAAATAAAAAATATAAAAGAACAATAGAAAGAAAGATAAAATAACGAAACAAACATAAAATTAATACTGAAACATAAAATAAATAAAGAAACATAAAATAAATAAAAGAACATACAATGACGAACGAAATATAAAATAACGTAAGAAACATAAGATAAATACTATAACATAAAATTTAAAAAACATAAAATAGAAAAAAAACATTAAATAAATAAAGAAACATATAATAAAGTAAGAAACATAAAATAAAGAAAGTAACATAAAGTAACGAAAAATAAAACATAAAATAAAGAAAAAACATAAAATAACAAAATTAAGAAAGGAACATGAAATTAAGAAAAAAAGCATACGACGAAGAAAGAAACATAAAATAAAGTAAGAAAAAAATAACGAAAAACACATAAAATAAATAAACACTAAACACATAAAGAAACATAAAATAAAGAATGAAACATAGAATAAATAAATAAAGAAAATAACAAAAGAAACACAAAACAAGAAGAGGTAATGACTAAGAGGATTATATGTTAATTTTTGGGAGGATGATATGATGAAACAGAAAAGTAAACTACTCCGACCCCCTAAAACAGGGAGAAAGTCATTCTGGGACGATGATATTGTGAGGAACGAACATATATTATAGTGTCCCCCTCTCAAAAAAGAGAAGGTAATGCTCGGGAGGAATGTATTATGAGGAACTAAAATATAGTACACAACCCCCAAAGGAGAAGGTAAAACGTCAGAGTATTCTCCCCATACACAAAAAAAAGAATGTGGTTATGCTTGATCGGAAATACACCCTTCAAGATAGAGGAGGCAATACCTGGGAGTATCACCCCATAAAAGGAGAAGGTAATGCCTGCGAGTATGCTATGGCAAGTTTTATTGTACACGTAAAATGCCGAAATGTAAAGTGGGCTGAAAAATATAGTCGCCATCTTTATAAACACAGAGAAGTATGCACGCTAAGGAAGAACGATAACTTCCTTTCATATTTTTTAATTAAAAAATACATGTTTATAATCCTGAGTAATCGTTTTTCCTTAGCTAGCCTCTTACTTGGCTTGTTTAGATGTAGACTATATTTATCCGATCTAATTTTTATTTTGACGTTTTACGTGTACGATGAAAATTGATATAACTTAGGGTTTTTAATGTTTACTTTAGTTTTATTGTTTTTTACTAAAACATGGTTTAAGTAAAAAATATAAGTTCATTATAAGTAATGCCGAACTTATTTCACTTTAGATAATTTACGTGACTAAAATAGGAATCAACGCCCAAATAAAGGAAAACACCCTTTTCCTAAAGAGAATTAAAAAAGTTAGCATGCCTGTTTTTTTAAAATTTAGTTTATATGGGAGGGGGTGCGAGAAATTTATTAAGAAGTGAAAGAAAACTTTACATTAAAAAAAGCTTACAAAAAAACAGAAAGTCCAATTTTATTGGTTGAAAAAGACGTTTTTATTTCAGACTTTATATTTATATATTTTTGCTCTTTTATTTCGTATATAAATCATGTACTTCAAAAACAATAAAAAAGAAAATCGTCGCTGGAAAAGAAGAGGGTGAGAGAGAAGAGAGACAGGTAGTGATGACGACGCCATTTTTTTTAGTTTTAAAGGAGCCCTCCTCTCTTGAAAAAGAGAGAGATAGAGAGATAGATAGAGAGATAGATAGAGAACCCAATCACCTCCCTTTTTCTGTGAACTCTGTATATCTTTCTTGCTAGCTAAAGTCTTAACTTCATCGTAATTATCTTCCTTGATATTTTAAGGATGTTTTTCCGTAATTTATTCATTTTCTAATTAAATTACTTACATTAATAACTGTTAGTTTACACAAAACTATTGTAGATACACAGGGACAATAAAATAATATGATCATAAATGAATAACAGCAAACATTAATTAGTTATAGACGGTTATAAAAAGAAATTATGCAAATTAGACATATATTTGAATGTCTATATGTGTATCTTTAGTACGATATATACCGTATTTGAAAAAATACTAATGTATTATTGATTTAGATAACATCATCCCGTTTTGGTCGTAATATAGCATTGATAAATAAGAAAAACTTTCGCATTTAATCACTTAGATATATAGATATAATTTGTTAAGTCAAATAAAATGATACAAGTTGCTTCTGTCTCTCATCCTCAACTCACGTGACACGAAGTCGAGTTTAAAATAGCTAGTGACCATCTTCTACACGACATCCGAACTTGCTACTAATTGCTGCAAATAACTCTCTTTTTTTCTTCTGTGTACCTTAAAGCAAGGGCAACTTTCATAAACATAGGTTATTTCCTAAAACTTCCCACTCGTGGAAAACGTTGCGGCAGGAATATTTTCCTATTATATACAACATGGCCGTTTTCAAATCCAATGTCAACAAATATCTGTCGAGTTCTCAATCTCACGAACCCTTATCCTCGAGTTGCTTTTGGCCTTGGTGAATGGTAAACCATATGTATTACAGAGACAAACAAACTATTTAACGAAATCTAGTCACATGACCATACGCCGCGCCGAAACTAAAGCGACACGTTGCTCAGACCAAGAAACTTTCCATGTTCATCCCCTAAAAGATACATCACCGTTAACATACTACTGAGTCTATCAATCTTATCAGTCTCTCTTTCGTTGAGTTTAAACTAGTCTCTGTTTATTCCATCCTCGGGACGAGTATCTGATATATTAACGCATGATGTTAAGGAACTTATGTTTTCGGTTGAGTTTTTAACTATGTATTATGATTGCCTAGACTTGCGTTCCTTCGGCCCATCCTTACGTTGTCAGGGAGGTTATGACGCCTTACAACTGACTTCATTAAACTTCACTGTATGTGTATCTGTTTTTCTTAATCTAATTTATTACTGATGGAACGATCTTCGATAGGGGTCTGACTAGTCCTATTTATCAGGACCTTATTACGTGTATCTTAGCTAAAGTATTCTCAAAAACAAAAATCTAATGTCACCTGATCCAATTATAAATTCAGATTGTACATAGGGCCACCGATTTGGCAAACTATATCTACACTTAACAAGAAAATAATACGACTGCCAAGTACTATGCAGCACATGCACCAGGTTCGTGTGATTCCTATTTATATCTTGTATACTATTTTTAAATAGTGAAAAATATCATGATTACTTCTGTTTTATTAAAAATTGTATTAAAGAATATTCACGTTTTGCATGGTTCATGTTAATATAATGTATTCTACTTAAGCTAGGAAGGTTCCAGATAAGTATTATTAATATTGATATTTGTATTTATATCCTACTAAAAAATGCTTAATGTTGCACATGGTTCATGTTAATATAATGTATTCTACTTAATCTAGGTATGTTCCAGAGAAGTATGATAAATATTCTTATTTTTATTTATATCCTCCTAAAGAATGCTTCATGTTTCGCATGGTTCATGTTATTATAGTGTCTTGTATTTAAGCTAGTAATGTTGCAGAGAAGTATGATTAATTGTGTTATTTGCATTTATATCCTCCTAAAGAATGCTTCACGTTTCGCATGGTTCATGTTATCATAGTGTATTCTACTTAAGCTAGTAATGTTGCAAAGTAGTATGATTAATTGTGTAATTTGTATTTATATCCTCCTAAAGAATGCTTTACGTTTCGCATGGTTCATGTTATCATAGTGTATTCTACTTAAGCTAGTAATGTTGCAGAGAAGTATGATTAATTGTGTTATTTGTATTTATATCCTCCTAAAGAATGCTTCACGTTTCGCATGGTTCATGTTATCATAGTGTATTCTACTTAAGCTAAGAATGTCGCAGAGAAGTATGATTAATTGTGTTATTTGTAATATATCCTCCTAAAGAATGCTTCACGTTTCGCATGGTTCATGTTATCATAGTGTATTCTACTTAAGCCAGTAATGTTGCAGAGTAGTATGATTAATTGTGTTATTTGTATTTATATCCTCCTAAAGAATGTTTCACGTTTCGGATGGTTCATGTTATCATAGTGTATTCTACTTAAGCTAGTAATGTTGCAGAGAAGTATGATTAATTGTGTTATTTGTATTTATATCCTCCTAAAGAATGCTTCACGTTTCGCATGGTTCATGTTATCATAGTGTATTCTACTTAAGTAGTAATGTCGCAGAGAAGTATGATTAATTGTGTTATTTGTATTTATATCCTCCTAAAGAATGTTTCACGTTTCGGATGGTTCATGTTATCATAGTGTATTCTACTTAAGTAGTAATGTTGCAGAGAAGTATGATTAATTGTGTTATTTGTATTTATATCCTCCTAAAGAATGTTTCACGTTTCGGATGGTTCATGTTATCATAGTGTATTCTACTTAAGTAGTAATGTCGCAGAGAAGTATGATTAATTGTGTTATTTGTATTTATATCCTCCTAAAGAATGTTTCACGTTTCGGATGGTTCATGTTATCATAGTGTATTCTACTTAAGTAGTAATGTCGCAGAGAAGTATGATTAATTGTGTTATTTGTATTTATATCCTCCTAAAGAATGTTTCACGTTTCGCATTGTTCATGTTATCATAGTTTATTCTACTTAAGCTAGTAATGTTGCAGAGAAGTATGATTAATTGTGTTATTTGTATTTATATCCTCCTAAAGAATGCTTCACGTTTCGCATGGTTCATGTTATCATAGTGTATTCTACTTAAGCTAGTAATGTCGCAGAGAAGTATGATTAATTGTGTTATTTGTATTTATATCCTCCTAAAGAATGTTTCACGTTTCGGATGGTTCATGTTATCATAGTGTATTCTACTTAAGTAGTAATGTTGCAGAGAAGTATGATTAATTGTGTTATTTGTATTTATATCCTCCTAAAGAATGCTTCACGTTTCGCATGGTTCATGTTATCATTGTGTATTCTACTTAAGCTAGGAATGTCGCAGAGAAGTATGATTAATTGTGTTATTTGTAATTATAACCTCCTAAAGAATGCTTCACGTTTCGCATGGTTCATGTTATCATAGTGTATTCAACTTAAGCTAGTAATGTTGCAGAGAAGAATGATTAATTGTGTTATTTGTATTTATACCCTCATAAAGAATGCTTCACGTTTCGCATGGTTCATGTAATCATAGTGTATTCTACTTAAGCTAGGAATGTCGCAGAAAAGTATGATTAATTTTGTTGTTTGTAATTATAACCTCCTAAAGAATGCTTCACGTTTCGCACGGTTCATGTTATCATAGTGTATTCTACTTAAGCTAGTAATGTTGCAGAAAAGTATGATTAATTGTGTTATTTGTATTTATATCCTCCTAAAGAATGCTTCACGTTTCGCATGGTTCATGTTATCATAGTGTATTCTACTTAAGCTAGTAATGTTGCAGAGAAGTATGATTAATTGTGTTATTTGTAATTATAACCTCCTAAAAGTATGCTTCACGTTTCGCATGGTTCATGTTACTATAGTGTATTCTACTTAAGCTAGTAATGTCGCAGAGAAGTATGATTAATTGTGTTATTTGTATTTATATACTCCTAAAGAATGCTTCACGTTTCGCATGGTTCATGTTATCATAGTGTATTCTACTTAAGCTAGTAATGTTGCAGAGAAGTATTATTAATTGTGTAATTTGTATTTATATCCTCCTAAAGAATGCTTCACGTTTCGCATGGTTCATGTTATCATAGTGTATTCTACTTAAGCTAGTAATGTCGCAGAGAAGTATGATTAATTGTGTTATTTGTATTTATATACTCCTAAAGAATGCTTCACGTTTCGCATGGTTCATGTTATCATAGTGTATTCTACTTAAGCTAGGAATGTCGCAGAGAAGTATGATTAATTGTGTTATTTGTATGTATATCCTCCTAAAGAATGCTTCACGTTTCGCATTGTTCATGTTATCATAGTGTATTCTACTTAAGCTAGTAATGTTGCAGAGAAGTATGATTAATTGTGTTATTTGTATTTATATCCTCCTAAAGTATGCTTCACGTTACGCATGGTTCATGTTATTATAGTGTATTTTACTTAATGTTGCAGAGGAGAATGATAATTGTGTTATTTGTATTTATATCCTCCTAAAGAATGCTTCACGTTTCGCATGGTTCATGTTATCATAGTGTATTCTACTTAAGCTAGTAATGTTGCAGAGAAGTATGATTAATTGTGTTATTTTTTATTTATATCCTCCTAAAGAATGCTTCACGTTTCGCATTGTTCATGTTATCATAGTGTATTCTACTTAAGCTAGTAATGTTGCAGAGAAGTATGATTAATTGTGTTATTTGTATTTATATCCTCCTAAAGAATGCTTCACGTTTCGCATTGTTCATGTTATCATAGTGTATTCTACTTAAGCTAGTAATGTTGCAGAGAAGTATGATTAATTGTGTTATTTGTATTTATATCCTCCTAAAGAATGCTTCACGTTTCGCATTGTTCATGTTATCATAGTGTATTCTACTTAAGCTAGTAATGTTGCAGAGAAGTATGATTAATTGTGTTATTTTTATTTATATCCTCCTAAAGAATGCTTCACGTTTCGCATGGTTCATGTTATCATAGTGTATTCTACTTAAGCTAGTAATGTTGCAGAGAAGTATGATTAATTGTGTTATTTGTATTTATATCCTCCTAAAGAATGCTTCACGTTTCGCATGGTTCATGTTATCATAGTGTATTCTACTTAAGCTAGTAATGTTGCAGAGAAGTATGATTAATTGTGTTATTTGTATTTATATCCTCCTAAAGAATGCTTCACGTTTCGCATGGTTCATGTTATCATAGTGTATTCTTCTTAAGCTAGTAATGTTGCAGAGAAGTATTATTAATTGTGTAATTTGTATTTATATCCTCCTAAAGAATGCTTCACGTTTCGCATGGTTCATGTTATCATAGTGTATTCTACTTAAGCTAGTAATGTCGCAGAGAAGAATGATTAATTGTGTTATTTGTATTTATATACTCCTAAAGTATGCTTCACGTTTCGCATGGTTCATGTTATCATAGTGTATTCTACTAAAGCTAGGAATGTCGCAGAGAAGTATGATTAATTGTGTTATTTGTATGTATATCCTCCTAAAGAATGCTTCACGTTTCGCATTGTTCATGTTATCATAGTGTATTCTACTTAAGCTAGTAATGTTGCAGAGAAGTATGATTAATTGTGTTATTTGTATTTATATCCTCCGAAAGTATGCTTCACGTTACGCATGGCTCATGTTATTATAGTGTATTTTACTTAATGTTGCAGAGGAGAATGATAATTGTGTTATTTGTATTTATATCCTCCTAAAGAATGCTTCACGTTTCGCATGGTTCATGTTATCATAGTGTATTCTACTTAAGCTAGTAATGTTGCAGAGAAGTATGATTAATTGTGTTATATGTATTTATATCCTCCTAAAGAATGCTTCACGTTTCGCATTGTTCATGTTATCATAGTGTATTCTACTTAAGCTAGTAATGTTGCAGAGAAGTATGATTAATTGTGTTATTTGTATTTATATCCTCCTAAAGAATGCTTCACGTTTCGCCTTGTTCATGTTATCATAGTGTATTCTACTTAAGCTAGTAATGTTGCAGAGAAGTATGATTAATTGTGTTATTTGTATTTATATCCTCCTAAAGAATGCTTCACGTTTCGCATTGTTCATGTTATCATAGTGTATTCTACTTAAGCTAGTAATGTTGCAGAGAAGTATGATTAATTGTGTTATTTGTATTTATATCCTCCTAAAGAATGCTTCACGTTTCGCATTTTTCATGTTATCATAGTGTATTCTACTTAAGCTAGTAATGTTGCAGAGAAGTATGATTAATTGTGTTATTTTTATTTATATACTCCTAAAGAATGCTTCACGTTTCGCATGGTTCATGTTATCATAGTGTATTCTACTTAAGCTAGTAATGTTGCAGAGAAGTATGATTAATTGTGTTATTTGTATTTATATCCTCCTAAAGAATGCTTCACGTTTCGCATGGTTCATGTTATCATAGTGTATTCTACTTAAGCTTGTAATGTTGCAGAGAAGTATGATTAATTGTGTTATTTGTATTTATATCCTCCTAAAGAATGCTTCACGTTTCGCATGGTTCATGTTATCATAGTGTATTCTACTTAAGCTAGTAATGTTGCAGAGAAGAATGATTAATATTGTTATTTGTATTTATATCCTCCTAAAGAATGCTTCACGTTTCGCATTGTTCATGTTATCATAGTGTATTCTACTTAAGCTAGTAATGTTGCAGAGAAGTATGATTAATTGTGTTATTTGTATTTATATCCTCCTAAAGAAGGCTTCACGTTTCGCATGGTTCATGTTATCATAGTGTATTCTACTTAAGCTAGTAATGTTGCAGAGAAGTATGATTAATTGTGTTATTTGTATTTATATCCTCCTAAAGAATGCTTCACGTTTCGCATGGTTCATGTTATCATAGTGTATTCTACTTAAGCTAGTAATGTTGCAGAGAAGTATGATTAATTGTGTTATTTGTAATAATAACCTCCTAAAGAATGCTTCACGTTTCGCATGGTTCATGTTATCATAGTGTATTCTACTTAAGCTAGTAATGTTGCAGAGAAGTATGATTAATTGTGTTATTTGTATTTATATCCTCCTAAAGAATGTTTCACGTTTCGCATGGTACATGTTATCATAGTGTATTCTACTTAAGCTAGAAATGTCGCAGAGAAGTATGATTAATTGTGTTATTTGTAATTATATCCTCATAAAGAATGTTTCACGTTTCGCATTGTTCATGTTATCATAGTGTATTCTACTTAAGCTAGTAATGTTGCAGAGAAGTATGATTAATTGTGTTATTTGTATTTATATCCTCCTAAAGAATGCTTCACGTTTCGCATGGTTCATGTTATCATAGTGTATTCTACTTAAGCTAGTAATGTTGCAGAGAAGTATGATTAATTGTGTTATTTGTAATTATAACCTCATAAAGAATGCTTCACGTTTCGCATGGTTCATGTTATCATAGTGTATTCTACTTAAGCTTGTAATGTTGCAGAGAAGTATGATTAATTGTGTTATTTGTATTTATATCCTCCTAAAGAATGTTTCACGTTTCGCATGGTTCATGTTATCATAGTGTATTCTACTTAAGCTAGGAATGTCGCAGAGAAGTATGATTAATTGTGTTATTTGTAATTATATCCTCCTAAAGAATGCTTCACGTTTCGCATTGTTCATGTTATCATAGTGTATTCTACTTAAGCTAGTAATGTTGCAGAGAAGTATGATTAATTGTGTTATTTGTATTTATATCCTCCTAAAGTATGCTTCACGTTTCGCATAGTTCATGTTATTATAGTGTATTCTACTTAAGCTAGTAATGTTGCAGAGAAGTATGATTAATTGTGTTATTTGTATTTATATCCTCCTAAAGAATGCTTCACGTTTCGCATTGTTCATGTTATCATAGTGTATTCTACTTAAGCTAGTAATGTTGCAGAGAAGTATGATTAATTGTGTTATTTGTATTTATATCCTCCTAAAGTATGCTTCACGTTTCGCATAGTTCATGTTTTCATAGTGTATTCTACTTAAGCTAGTAATGTTGCAGAGTAGTATGATTAATTGTGTTATTTGTATTTATATCCTCCTAAAGAATGCTTCACGTTTCGTATTTTTCATGTTATCATAGTGTATTCTACTTAAGCTAGTAATGTTGCAGAGAAGTATGATAAATTGTGTTATTTGTATTCATATCCTCCTAAAGAATGCTTCACGTTTCGCATTGTTCATGTTATCATAGTGTATTCTACTTAAGCTAGTAATGTTGCAGAGAAGTATGATTAATATTGTTATTTGTATTTATATCCTCCTAAAGAATGCTTCACGTTTCGCATTGTTCATGTTATCATAGTGTATTCTATATAAGCTAGTAATGTTGCAGAGAAGTATGATTAATTGTGTTATTTGTATTTATATCCTCCTAAAGAATGCTTCACGTTTCGCATGGTTCATGTTATCATAGTGTATTCTACTTAAGCTAGTAATGTTGCAGAGAAGTATGATTAATTGTGTTATCTGTATTTATATCCTCCTAAAGAATGCTTCACGTTTCGAATGGTTCATGTTAACATAGTGTATTCTACTTAAGCTAGTAATGTTGCAGAGAAGTATGATTAATTGTGTTATTTGTAAGTATATCCTCCTAAAGAATGCTTCACGTTTCGCATGGTTCATGTTATCATAGTGTATTCTACTTAAGCTAGTAATGTTGCAGAGAAGTATGATTAATTGTGTTATTTGTATTTATATCCTCCTAAAGAATGCTTCACGTTTCGCATGGTTCATGTTATCATAGTGTATTCTACTTAAGCTAGTAATGTTGCAGAGAAGTATGATTAATTGTGTTATTTGTATTTATATCCTCCTAAAGAATGCTTCACGTTTCGCATTGTTCATGTTATCATAGTGTATTCTACTTAAGCTAGTAATGTTGCAGAGAAGTATTATTAATTGTGTCAATTGTATTTATATCCTCCTAAAGAATGCTTCACGTTTCGCATGGTTCATGTTATCATAGTGTATTCTACTTAAGCTAGTAATGTTGCAGAGAAGTATGATTAATTGTGTTATTTGTATTTATATCCTCCTAAAGAATGCTTCACGTTTCGCATGGTTCATGTTATTATAGTGTATTCTACTTAAGCTAGTAATGTTGCAGAGAAGTATGATTAATTGTGTTATTTGTATTTATATCCTCCTAAAGAATGTTTCACGTTTCGCATGGTTCATGTTATCATAGTGTATTCTACTTAAGCTAGTAATGTTGCAGAGAAGTATGATTAATTGTGTTATTTGTATTTATATCCTCCTTAATAATGCTTCACGTTTCGCAGGGTTCATGTTATCATAGTGTATTCTACTTAAGCTAGTAATGTTGCAGAGAAGTATGATTAATTGTGTTATTTGTATTTATATTCTCCTAAAGAATGCTTCACGTTTCGCATGGTTCATGTTATCATAGTGTATTCTACTTAAGCTAGTAATGTTGCAGAGAAGTATTATTAATTGTGTAATTTGTATTTATATCCTCCTAAAGAATGCTTCACGTTTCGCATTGTTCATGTTATCATAGTGTATTCTACTTAAGCTAGTAATGTCGCAGAGAAGTATGATTAATTGTGTTATTTGTATTTATATACTCCTAAAGAATGCTTCACGTTTCGCATGGTTCATGTTATCATAGTGTATTCTACTTAAGCTAGGAATGTCGCAGAGAAGTATGATTAATTGTGTTATTTGTATGTATATCCTCCTAAAGAATGCTTCACGTTTCGCATTGTTCATGTTATCATAGTGTATTCTACTTAAGCTAGTAATGTTGCAGAGAAGTATGATTAATTGTGTTATTTGTATTTATATCCTCCTAAAGTATGCTTCACGTTACGCATGGTTCATGTTATTATAGTGTATTTTACTTAATGTTGCAGAGGAGAATGATAATTGTGTTATTTGTATTTATATCCTCCTAAAGAATGCTTCACGTTTCGCATGGTTCATGTTATCATAGTGTATTCTACTTAAGCTAGTAATGTTGCAGAGAAGTATGATTAATTGTGTTATTTTTATTTATATCCTCCTAAAGAATGCTTCACGTTTCGCATTGTTCATGTTATCATAGTGTATTCTACTTAAGCTAGTAATGTTGCAGAGAAGTATGATTAATTGTGTTATTTGTATTTATATCCTCCTAAAGAATGCTTCACGTTTCGCATTGTTCATGTTATCATAGTGTATTCTACTTAAGCTAGTAATGTTGCAGAGAAGTATGATTAATTGTGTTATTTGTATTTATATCCTCCTAAAGAATGCTTCACGTTTCGCATTGTTCATGTTATCATAGTGTATTCTACTTAAGCTAGTAATGTTGCAGAGAAGTATGATTAATTGTGTTATTTTTATTTATATCCTCCTAAAGAATGCTTCACGTTTCGCATTGTTCATGTTATCATAGTGTATTCTACTTAAGCTAGTAATGTTGCAGAGAAGTATGATTAATTGTGTTATTTTTATTTATATCCTCCTAAAGAATGCTTCACGTTTCGCATGGTTCATGTTATCATAGTGTATTCTACTTAAGCTAGTAATGTTGCAGAGAAGTATGATTAATTGTGTTATTTGTATTTATATCCTCCTAAAGAATGCTTCACGTTTCGCATGGTTCATGTTATCATAGTGTATTCTACTTAAGCTAGTAATGTTGCAGAGAAGTATGATTAATTGTGTTATTTGTATTTATATCCTCCTAAAGAATGCTTCACGTTTCGCATGGTTCATGTTATCATAGTGTATTCTTCTTAAGCTAGTAATGTTGCAGAGAAGTATTATTAATTGTGTAATTAGTATTTATATCCTCCTAAAGAATGCTTCACGTTTCGCATGGTTCATGTTATCATAGTGTATTCTACTTAAGCTAGTAATGTCGCAGAGAAGTATGATTAATTGTGTTATTTGTATTTATATACTCCTAAAGAATGCTTCACGTTTCGCATGGTTCATGTTATCATAGTGTATTCTACTTAAGCTAGGAATGTCGCAGAGAAGTATGATTAATTGTGTTATTTGTATGTATATCCTCCTAAAGAATGCTTCACGTTTCGCATTGTTCATGTTATCATAGTGTATTCTACTTAAGCTAGTAATGTTGCAGAGAAGTATGATTAATTGTGTTATTTGTATTTATATCCTCCGAAAGTATGCTTCACGTTACGCATGGCTCATGTTATTATAGTGTATTTTACTTAATGTTGCAGAGGAGAATGATAATTGTGTTATTTGTATTTATATCCTCCTAAAGAATGCTTCACGTTTCGCATGGTTCATGTTATCATAGTGTATTCTACTTAAGCTAGTAATGTTGCAGAGAAGTATGATTAATTGTGTTATTTGTATTTATATCCTCCTAAAGAATGCTTCACGTTTCGCATTGTTCATGTTATCATAGTGTATTCTACTTAAGCTAGTAATGTTGCAGAGAAGTATGATTAATTGTGTTATTTGTATTTATATCCTCCTAAAGAATGCTTCACGTTTCGCCTTGTTCATGTTATCATAGTGTATTCTACTTAAGCTAGTAATGTTGCAGAGAAGTATGATTAATTGTGTTATTTGTATTTATATCCTCCTAAAGAATGCTTCACGTTTCGCATTGTTCATGTTATCATAGTGTATTCTACTTAAGCTAGTAATGTTGCAGAGAAGTATGATTAATTGTGTTATTTTTATTTATATCCTCCTAAAGAATGCTTCACGTTTCGCATGGTTCATGTTATCATAGTGTATTCTACTTAAGCTAGTAATGTTGCAGAGAAGTATGATTAATTGTGTTATTTGTATTTATATCCTCCTAAAGAATGCTTCACGTTTCGCATGGTTCATGTTATCATAGTGTATTCTACTTAAGCTTGTAATGTTGCAGAGAAGTATGATTAATTGTGTTATTTGTATTTATATCCTCCTAAAGAATGCTTCACGTTTCGCATTGTTCATGTTATCATAGTGTATTCTACTTAAGCTAGTAATGTTGCAGAGAAGTATGATTAATATTGTTATTTGTATTTATATCCTCCTAAAGAATGCTTCACGTTTCGCATTGTTCATGTTATCATAGTGTATTCTACTTAAGCTAGTAATGTTGCAGAGAAGTATGATTAATTGTGTTATTTGTATTTATATCCTCCTAAAGAAGGCTTCACGTTTCGCATGGTTCATGTTATCATAGTGTATTCTACTTAAGCTAGTAATGTTGCAGAGAAGTATGATTAATTGTGTTATTTGTATTTATATCCTCCTAAAGAATGCTTCACGTTTCGCATGGTTCATGTTATCATAGTGTATTCTACTTAAGCTAGTAATGTTGCAGAGAAGTATGATTAATTGTGTTATTTGTAATAATAACCTCCTAAAGAATGCTTCACGTTTCGCATGGTTCATGTTATCATAGTGTATTCTACTTAAGCTAGTAATGTTGCAGAGAAGTATGATTAATTGTGTTATTTGTATTTATATCCTCCTAAAGAATGTTTCACGTTTCGCATGGTTCATGTTATCATAGTGTATTCTACTTAAGCTAGAAATGTCGCAGAGAAGTATGATTAATTGTGTTATTTGTAATTATATCCTCATAAAGAATGTTTCACGTTTCGCATTGTTCATGTTATCATAGTGTATTCTACTTAAGCTAGTAATGTGTCAGAGAAGTATGATTAATTGTGTTATTTGTATTTATATCCTCCTAAAGAATGCTTCACGTTTCGCATGGTTCATGTTATCATAGTGTATTCTACTTAAGCTAGTAATGTTGCAGAGAAGTATGATTAATTGTGTTATTTGTAATTATAACCTCATAAAGAATGCTTCACGTTTCGCATGGTTCATGTTATCATAGTGTATTCTACTTAAGCTTGTAATGTTGCAGAGAAGTATGATTAATTGTGTTATTTGTATTTATATCCTCCTAAAGAATGTTTCACGTTTCGCATGGTTCATGTTATCATAGTGTATTCTACTTAAGCTAGGAATGTCGCAGAGAAGTATGATTAATTGTGTTATTTGTAATTATATCCTCCTAAAGAATGCTTCACGTTTCGCATTGTTCATGTTATCATAGTGTATTCTACTTAAGCTAGTAATGTTGCAGAGAAGTATGATTAATTGTGTTATTTGTATTTATATCCTCCTAAAGTATGCTTCACGTTTCGCATAGTTCATGTTATTATAGTGTATTCTACTTAAGCTAGTAATGTTGCAGAGAAGTATGATTAATTGTGTTATTTGTATTTATATCCTCCTAAAGAATGCTTCACGTTTCGCATTGTTCATGTTATCATAGTGTATTCTACTTAAGCTAGTAATGTTGCAGAGAAGTATGATTAATTGTGTTATTTGTATTTATATCCTCCTAAAGTATGCTTCACGTTTCGCATAGTTCATGTTTTCATAGTGTATTCTACTTAAGCTAGTAATGTTGCAGAGTAGTATGATTAATTGTGTTATTTGTATTTATATCCTCCTAAAGAATGCTTCACGTTTCGTATTTTTCATGTTATCATAGTGTATTCTACTTAAGCTAGTAATGTTGCAGAGAAGTATGATAAATTGTGTTATTTGTATTCATATCCTCCTAAAGAATGCTTCACGTTTCGCATTGTTCATGTTATCATAGTGTATTCTACTTAAGCTAGTAATGTTGCAGAGAAGTATGATTAATATTGTTATTTGTATTTATATCCTCCTAAAGAATGCTTCACGTTTCGCATTGTTCATGTTATCATAGTGTATTCTATATAAGCTAGTAATGTTGCAGAGAAGTATGATTAATTGTGTTATTTGTATTTATATCCTCCTAAAGAATGCTTCACGTTTCGCATGGTTCATGTTATTATAGTGTATTCTACTTAAGCTAGTAATGTTGCAGAGAAGTATGATTAATTGTGTTATTTGTATTTATATCCTCCTAAAGAATGCTTCACGTTTCGAATGGTTCATGTTAACATAGTGTATTCTACTTAAGCTAGTAATGTTGCAGAGAAGTATGATTAATTGTGTTATTTGTATTTATATCCTCCTAAAGAATGCTTCACGTTTCGCATTGTTCATGTTATCATAGTGTATTCTACTTAAGCTAGTAATGTTGCAGAGAAGTATGATTAATTGTGTTATTTTTATTTATATCCTCCTAAAGAATGCTTCACGTTTCGCATTGTTCATGTTATCATAGTGTATTCTACTTAAGCTAGTAATGTTGCAGAGAAGTATGATTAATTGTGTTATTTGTATTTATATCCTCCTAAAGAATGCTTCACGTTTCGCATGGTTCATGTTATCATAGTGTATTCTACTTAAGCTAGTAATGTTGCAGAGAAGTATGATTAATTGTGTTATTTTTATTTATATCCTCCTAAAGAATGCTTCACGTTTCGCATTGTTCATGTTATCATAGTGTATTCTACTAAAGCTAGTAATGTTCCAGAGAAGTATGATTAACATTGTTATTTGTATTTATATCCTACTTAAGAATGCTTTAGAGTATCGTGGTTCTTATACCTATATTTTATACTACATAGGTATATTCCAGACAAAGATGATTTACATTTTATATTGTATTGTACATCCTAAGGTTCAATTATATTATGATTAGTATATCCTATAGTTTATAATACGATTTGCTTTTTACTTTGGTTTTGTCAAAGAACAATCGAATCATTTTCATGCATTAAATGTTGTAATCCAACATTCAGCCTAAAATGGTGCAATTCATAAATATCAGAGAGCCTAAACACTGTTTTTGATACGCGAAAAACAGTAGCAAGTTTTGACAGATGCCCTGATGTCGTGTCGAGTGTATAATTTCAATGTACACGCTCGTATGTCGTCTGAATACCGAAACATGCCTCTTATTTAAAATGGAGGCTTGATTAGTATGAAAAAGACAGACATTTACTCAACGAGAGAGGGATACATTTAACCAAGAGAAAGAGAGTGAGAGAGATAGAGATAGAGAGAGAGAGAGACAGACAGACAGACAAAGAAATAGAGAGACATATCTACAAAACTACTAAATTATTTCATTTATATACAGATAACCCAATCTATCTATCTATCTATCTATCTATCTATCTATCTATCTATCTATCTATCTATCTATCTATCTATCTATCTATCTATCTATCTATCTATTTAATTCGGTTCTTTACGTATTGTTGTATCATCTATCTACGTGGGCGAGTGTGAATATATATGCCTATATCGTTATTTATTAGCTAGTACACAATGACATCATTTTTCAACATAACGTGCTTGCTAACATTATATACATATCGCATTTCTTGAAGTATTCTCTGGTTGATTGCATGTATTGTCACGTGTTCTGAATAAAATATCGGTGGGATTGGCATACGCAGCTGTGTGGAATATCAAGTGTTTCTTAGCACTAATAAACAAGAAGAAGCCATTTTGTTGATATCGTTACATTTTCTACGTTTCCAAATGATATGCAACATGGACCGTAAAGGATATTTGAACGCTGATGAGAAGACGAAACTTGTAAAGTTTTAGGAAGGAAAAGTAACGTTGGCACTTGTTAAAATTTTGAATGAGATCAAAGAATTATCCAACCCAGCTAAATAATAATAAAACCAATAATACTACTACTAATAATAATGATAATAATAATAATGATAATGATAATGATAATAATAATGATGATAATAATAGTGATAATAATAATAACCATAATAATAATAAAATCAATAACACCAAAAACAACAGCAAGAACAACGACAACAGCAACAACAGCAACAACAATAATACTACTACTATTACTAATAATAATACTAATACTACTACTAATAATAATGACCATACAAAGAACGGCAATGATCAAAACAACTGCACTATTAAGGAAATCCTCGAATGCGGAAACCAATCCGCATAAGCTACGAGTGGTAACCAGTCACATGGAAGTTACGACAGGAAGAAAGCAAAACAACAGGAAGAACCAAGGAACAGAAACTGTAAAAACAATATCAAAAGCTGCCCACCCCTCACAAAAAATAATGGTGTCGGCCTCGGCTGACGCCACACAAAATAGTCGTAGAGGGTCAAGGAGGATGAGGAGGGACAGCACTAACCAGACCTCCACTGGAAGAGTGCGAAGAAAGCGCAGAGAATTGGGATTTTGGGGAGCCTTATAGGCACCCAAATCTCAGGGGTAACGAATGGTCGTTGCCAACGCGAACTCAATGGTAGGCGGCTGTCTGAAAACATAACCAGCCACAACTTGATGACTGCAATTAACTTGCTTGATTGTACCAGCTGACACACTAAGGACGGCTGAGGGCAACGATAAAACTGGTGTTAAGGCTCAGGCGTCTTTCGAAATACATCGTGAAGGCCGTGTGCTCAAGGTTTAATTCGCCTAGAAGCCGTGGTAGAGGGTAGGGACAGGTTACCTGTATTCAGCAAATATGCTCTTTGAATATATAGAAAATACATCAATTACTAGCCAAGATATTACGTATTTTCTTTACTTTCTAAAAGTGTCAAATTTGTCCGGAACACACACACACACACTATATATATATATATATATATATATATATATATATATATATATATATATATATATATATATATATGTATATATATATATATATATATATATATATATATATATATATATATATATATATGAATATAATATTTACAAATAAATATGAAATTATTTATATCTATATTCTTTGGCGTTACAAACTTACACTCTCACTGGAAGTGACATTCTGTAATAAAATTATGTTTATTATTCTTTCCTTAAGCCAAGGCTTTTCAAAGATCGAAATCTTATCATCAGAGGAATCATACAGATAGATAAGTTGGCAATAGAAAAGCCAAAATTCATCTATCTTTATAATTGCTCTATCTCGTATATTGAGCTTTTACCATTTCACTATAGGTTCTTTCTACTAAAAGCTTACTTTTAGTTTCATATTTATTCTAATATATTATATATATATATATATATATATATATATATATATATATATATATATATATATATATATATGTGTGTGTGTGTGTGTAATGGAAGTTGGTGTATAATATTGACATTCAATACTCAAATACTGAAGATATTTGTTGTGGTTGCAAAGTTGAACAATAATTAGTGAGGAATACAATGAAGACGCAAACAACAAGGAGAATGCAATAATAAGTGTATTAAAGAAAAGGTATAGTTACAGTATGTACAAATGAAGGTGTCGAGTCAGAGAGTCTTGGTGGGAGGACATGTACGCTCTTCGTATATGATATCTATGGTTTCCTCCTCTTCGACTGTTGTCGTATAATCATCATCTTGGATATGACGTTTTTCTATCTGATTTAGGTGCCTTTTATGTATACTCTGTGGACCTTTAATCATATATGTACAATCACCAATGCGTTTATCCACTACTCCACATTCCCAGTAAGATGTGTTATTCTTGTAGCACTTAAAATATACTCGATCTCCCGAGTTATATTTCTTTCTTCTCGTGTGTGTAGTGTTTCGGATAATTGCCTGTCTTGGCAACAGTTTATCAAACGCTGATTTTACCTTTCTGGCAAACATTAGATCAGCTGGTGATATGTTTGATGGTGTACTAGGATGTGGTGTGATCCTATAAACTTGCAAGAATTGTTGCAAAGCTTTTTCTGTTGGTGTTCCAATGGATTTCTTTAACGCTCGTTTTAGCGTGTCCACGAACCTTTCCGCAAGGCCGTTCGACCTTGGATGATACGGCGGAGTCGTGATGTGCTTCACTCGGAACGTGTCGCAAAATTCCTTAAACTCTGCGGATGTGAACTGCGTTCCGTTGTCAGTGACCAGTGTGTCTGGTACACCGAATCTTGCAAACAACTCGTGTAGGAAGGTTTGTGTACTATAGGTGGGGATTTTGCTGCTAACTGGCATCCTTTACATTTATTTATTGTTGCTGCTATGTCAGTGTCCATGTTACGCCAGTACACGTAGCTTCTCATTAACGACTTCATTCGATTTATCCCCGGATGTCCCGTATGGAAATCTCTTAACATCCTGTTCTGCAATGTTTTGGGTATTACCACTCTCTCACTGTACAGTAACACATTGTTACATATGGAGAAAACTTCCTGCACCTTTGTGTCCGTTATAATTTTCTCTTTTATGTCCTTTATGTATTCGTCTTTCTCGGCTTCCCTTTTAATGTCCGACAAAGTTACGGGTAGTTCCTTAATGATGTTTGCTACCATATTTTTTACTTCAACATTTGTCCGAATTGCTGCAATGACTGATTCTTCCAGATTGTGTTTCTGTGGTATCAGTCTTGACAGTCCATCCGCATGGCAAATCTTTTTTGATGCTAGATGTTGTAGCTGGAAATCGTAATTAAGTAAGATTGTACCTCAGCGCAGCAATCTATTTGCGGTGTATACCGGCAATCCTTTTTTTGATCCATAGATCGTGACTAACGGTTTATGGTCGGTTTCAAGTAACAATTGTCTACCATATACATATCGGTGAAATTTAGTCACGGAAAAGATTATGCTCAATGCTTCTTTTTCGATTTGTGAATATGCCCTCTCGGCTGGTATCAGCGTTCTCGAAGCGTGCGCTATTGGTTTTCTAGACCAATCCGGCATAATATGTTGAATGCATGCTCCTAAGCCGTAGGAACTAGCGTCACTAGCGACGACTATTTTTAATTTTGTGTCAAAGTGCGTTAAGAATAATTCGGATGTTAGTGCGCTCTTTATTTTGTCAAAAGCGGTTTGACATTCTTGCGTCCAGTTCCAAGGTGTATCCTTTTTAAGCAGATTATTTAAGGGGGCTCGCAAGTTATGCATTCCTTCAATAAAAGATTGATAATAATTTGCGAGTCCTAAGAAACTCTGCAAGGTTGTTACGTTATCAGGTGCTGGCATATTTTTTATTGCCGCAGATCTGTCTGGGTCTGGACGTCGTCCATGTTTGTTTATTATGTGTCCAAGATACTTAATCTCGCTCATACAAAAGTCACATTTCCTTCTTTTACTTTAAAGCCGAATTCTTGTATTCGAGTAAATACTTGTTTCAAATGTTCCTTATGTTCTTGTAGGGATTTGCTCCTGACAACAATGTCGTCCAGGTATGCACATGCGCACTCAATACCACTTAGCATGGTGTCCATCGCTTGCTGAAAAATGGCAGGCGCTACTTTGATGCCAAAGGGCAATCGGTTGTATTTGTATAATCCCTTATGCGTATTGATGCATAGTATTTTTGAGCAATTTTCCTCGACCGGTATTTGCAAATATGCATCGCTCAAGTCTATCTTGGAAAAGATATTACCACCATTTAATTTCGTGAATATTTCCTCTGGGCTTGGTAGAGGGTAATGGTGATCTTTTAATAGGGAGTTCACCCCGGTCGAAAAATCTGCGCACACTCTAACTTCGTCATTCTTTTTCTTTACGTATACGGTGGGGGCTGCCCACTCGCTGTGTTCTATTTTTGATAGAATTCCTGTCTGTTCCAATCTATCTAATTCTTTATTAATCTTTTCCAACCCAGCGAACGGAACGTTTCGCTTTTTTCTAAAAATTGGGCTGGCGTTTTCTTTAAGTTCAAACGAGGCCTTGAATTTATTACACGACCTAAGTTAGTCGTGAATGCTTCAGGAAATAATTCTTGTAAATCGTCTTTTATATTTACTGTTGTTGGAGAAGAACATTCTATTTTTTTACAGAATGTATTGATTGGCTTATCCCATAGTCCAAATTTCTCAATTAAATCTATTCCAAACAGATTTTCACTATTTTTCAGTACGAATATTTTTAATTTCTTCGTAATCCCTTTTAATTTTATCGGAAGGACAACTTCTCCTTCAAATTTTATACCACCACCAGTTACCGTCCGGGCTGATTTACTCGTTTTCATCATGGTTGGTTTTTTACCCAACTTTTTCCATGTATTCAGGTTTATAATAGAAATATCGGAGCCGGAGTCGAGTTGTAACTTTATTGGTGTTTTAAATATTTCCACTTTTACGTATTTTCGCCGATCTTTGTCTAATTTTGTATTTGATTTTGTTTGCTGTACTCTCTTTCTGGTGTAATCTTTATATCTGCAGCAATCGCTTTTGTGTCCCACCTTCTTACAAATGTAGCATTTTTTCTTTTTATAAGGACAATCTGATTCCCAATGCTTTTCTGCACATCTCTTACAGTTATATCTAGGAAGAGGCTTGTTATATTCTGTCCTATATTTATGGTTATTATGATTGTAATATCCCGTTCCATTTCGATTGCTTTTCTTTGTAAAGTTCTTGGTTGGTGTGTATGGTTTTCTCACTTTTCTTACATATGCCACTCCGGATTCTTCTATATTTTTTAAATCCTTTTTTAGTGTAATGGCCCTTTCACAGTCCTCTGCTAGTTTCTGGAGGGTTAAATCTTGCTCAGATTCCAGCTTAGACAACACTCGTCTGCGTATTTCTGCATTTTTCGTGGAAACTAACCCTTGTGCGAAGATTAGACACTTAAAATCTTCTACCGTTAGTTCCGCAAGCTTAAAATTATCGCAGTTTTTATTGACAACTGATGCGTATGTCAAATAATCTTGGTTGTCCATCTTTCTTAGATTCATGCACAGCCATCTTTTATGAAAAAGAGATATATTTGGATTAAATAATTCTTTTAGTAATTTCACAGCTTCCATGAACTCTAATTCCGCAGTTTTTTTAGGTAATATGTAATCTATGAATTTGCTGTGTTCTGATGTACCCAATTTCCTGAGTAAGAGGCTCACTTTCTGGCTATTTGGCCAATTTTTGCAGTCCAGTTGAAAGACATCCTCGTATCTTGTATAGTATGCTTCAAAAGTCTTTCCTTTCATCCGACACATAATTAAATGTGTCCATACTATTAAAGATAGTTGTATGGGAGAAATTAACACTGTCGACATTTTCTCGATTACTCTTTAGTAGTTCCAGTGTTTTAGCAAAACGTTCATTTTGTCTTTCCTCGCGGTCAGCTTGTGCCTGATATTGTCTTTCCTCGCGGTCAGCTTGTGCCTGTAAAAATTGCATGAACATTTTTGATAAGTCTTCCATTTTTTTTTTTTTTTTTTTTTTTCGAGTCACAATTGAAAAAAATGTATGCAGTACATTTAGTTCTTTGGAGTTTTTTTTCTAGTATTTTAGTAATTAAAATACTCTTAAATTGAGATTACCCTTTTTTTTCTTTTTTTTTTTTTTTTTTCGTGACGTTTTACTGTATTATCCGTTATCCAGTGACAACTTTAAAAAAAAAAATCCTTTCCTTGAGCTTTAATTTCTAGCTATGGTATTTCCTTTTAGTACCGCCGCCAAACAAATTATTAATTAAAAGATTCCTTTAGTTGTTGTTTTGCTAACGGGGAGCAGTAATTAGAATCCACTGGTGAACTTTGTTTTTTTCGTAGGTTACTTCCTTGCTTTTCGTAATACGAGTCTGACCTGTCGTTTTGCGACAGAACAAAATCCGCTTTTCGTTTGCAAGTTGGTCCTTTAGTAATACAAAACAGATTTGTCGTTTAGCGACAAAACAAAAATTCACTTTTACATTCGTTTGCAAGTCGGATTCCCAGAAAACGGCGTAAATTGTCGCTTTTGCCACGTTCGAGTTTTTTTTTTTTCACTTAAGTTGAAACTTTTCTTTAGCGTAAAATCCGTTTGCTCGTCAACACTTTGCATTGTACTTTTTTTTTTTAATAGTTCTTCGTCAAACTGTTATATTTGACGCTTCATATCTCGTCGCCAACTGTTGTGGTTGCAAGGTTGAACAATAATTAGTGAGGAATACAATGAAGACGCAAACAACAAGGAGAATGCAATAATAAGTGTATTAAAGAAAAGGTATAGTTACAGTATGTACAAATGAAGGTGTCGAGTCAGAGAGTCTTGGTGGGAGGACATGTACGCTCTTCGGCGTCACTTCCGGTGGCATTTAGGTAACACACACTAAGGCCAACCTAGGCTTGCCATTTATAGTGTAACGTTATTCGTATATGCAAATGAGTGGTTGCCACCACAACAATATTAAAATCAGCTCAACGATTGAACCTTCAAAATTTTGTTAAATAAGAAGTAAATGTTTATATTTTTTGTTTGACTTTTTTGTGATCTTTTGTAAATGGCGCTCAGATGAAACATATAGGAATTACAAAGTAAAAAATAATATAATAATACATTTTTTTATCGTCTTAGAAACAATTGTACGCCTAATCATTGTTAATCTTGAATTCTTTCAACTGAAATAAATAATGTTATAAATTTATCTCTCTCCATCTTCTCTCTTTCTTTCTATCTCTCTGTACCCCCTCTCTGTCTCTCTCTCTATATCTGGTTTCGAACATCAGCGTGGATATATTTCCTACATCTAGTCACACTGATGTGCCGTCGAAACAGTTGTCTGTGGATGACTATAAATTTTGTATATATACATATAGCTTTCTCTTGTTTTTTTAAAAACATAGTTCACATCAAACAAGGCAGGCCGCCACTGTAGACGTAAGAAAAAAGTGTGAAGGTTTTTGGGGTGTCAACTTAATTTAGGAGCTGCGCAGCGAGATGTCTGTTTACATTAGTTTTAAATTTCTGCATGTCAGTAACGTCAGGAAAGCGGGGAGCAGGGATGGAGTTCCACAGTCCAGCAGCACGAGGAAAGAAGCTTTTGGAGTAGAAAGCTCTTCGGCATCTGGGGACCGCCACAGTGTATGGATGGGATTTGGCAGATTGTCGGGTTGGTCTAGTGAATTTACGTCGTGGGGGTACAAGATCAGCAAGCTCATCAGAGCACAATCCATTGAAGTACTTGTAAAACAAGCATAAGGAAGCAGCATTGCGGCGATAGGGCAGGGGCTGGAGCTTGGTGGATAGTGAGTGACCTATTAAGTTGGCGACTCTTTTTTGGACCTTGTCAAGGAGGGAGAGACTAGCAGATGATACACCAGCCTAGATGTGGCAACAATACTCCATGCATGGGCGGATGGTGGCTTTGTCATTCGATGCATCAATACATTTCATTAGATTCACAGTTATCACCGTGCATACACTTGCTACGTATAACAACACGGATGAGTCATAGACGACGAAACATCTTCTGGTTGACCATATTTTATATATATATATATATATATATATATATATATATATATATATATATATATATATATATATATATATATATGCCTCTTATTTATAGGCTAACCTCTCTGGAAGACGAAATAACAGTATCCACTTATGTGGATGACTACATTAAATATCTATATATCGCTATAACGTTTGGTATGCTTATATGTTCATATATTTATGTTTACAGTATTCATTTCTAAACTAATGAACCGATCATTATGAATTTTGGAATAGGACTTTTAGATTTGAGGAGTCCAGAGTAGGGCTGCATTTAGTGTAATTTAGTTTAGGGGTAAAACGGCGGTAGAAGGCTTTCGCAAAAATTCAAATACCTCCGATATTTGTGACATTTTAAGAACATGTATTCGGCCTTAATTCATATATATTCCTAAAATTTCAGTTTGTTTGGAGTATTTTGAATCGTTTTTAGATGGCATAACTTCTTATTTGAAAATTAACGTCTTTCAGATTTGCATTGACTTTGATCTATATTTATTAGACACCAATGAAGCAAGATTTTCTGAATCTCAATTTCTTATTAAGATCACTTAAGCTTAAACGCTAAATTCTAGACATTTCTAGAATAAAAGTCATATAATGGATGTTAATCAAAATTTGAATAAGGATTGTAAGCGTAAGGTATACTCGCATTATATCTTGGTTTTAATCTTCGTAAGGGGACATAAAAGTTGTGAAAAACTGTTCTGTTCGGAGAATTAATTTTACCAGTCCTTGGACTGGTATTCTTCTAGTATATATATATATATATATATATATATATATATATATATATATATATATATATATATATATATATATATATATATGGGAAGAGAAGGATGAAGGTAATCCGACGTGATGGGAAAATGGAAAAGGAAAACCAAAAAATGGATGTTTTTTATGTGTACATCAACGTTTCGTCTTTATTTATAAGACTTCATCAGGATGATAAAATAGAGAAAAAATGTCATGCAAGTACAGATACATGTAGGGTAGACATATTGGGAGGAAAAATAAAAATAAATAATGGCCACTACAGGGTGGACGTCAGTACTTGTTGGAGAAATAGAAATGAATGTTGAAGAAAATGAGTGGGGAAAAAAATGGAAGGATGGGGTGAGCAAGGACTACTGTGGCTGGTGGTAAGAGAAAGAGTTGGGGGATGAGCAGGGGTAAAGTGGATGGCAGAGAGGGAGTGGAGGAAGAGGGGGGAGGGAGGTGTTTGACCAGATGGCTGCGGTCAAGATTGAAGGGGAAAAGTAAGTTGGAATGTTTGTGTATGGGGGGGTGTATGCAGGGAAAGGAGGATGGGTAGAGAGGGAGGGGGCTGTGATTTTGGTGGATGGGCGAAAGTTATGGTCTTAGAGAGCGTTTTGAGAACATGAGGGAATTTAAGAAGGGGTATGGGAGAAAATAGTTGAGAGGGGGAGAGGGAGGATTTGTTGTGATAGCGTGTGAAATATTTGAAATATTTGGAAAATTATAGCAATGAGTGAGGGATTGGAGGGGTGGAGGAGGGCGGTGATTGAAAGGGTTGGTATGGAATATTTGAAATATTTGGAACATGAGCAAGTTTATTTGGACTGCAGTATTAAAAATGTGAGGGAAAAAACGGAAAAAGTAAGGAGAAAATGAAGATTCAAGGAGAAAAAGGAAGGGAGTGAGTAAATGGAAGAGTGTCATAAAGGTTGGAGATGAAAATAAAAGTTAACTATGATCAGACAAGAGTCTTTGTTCTGTGAGGATGATCTTGCTTATTAAGGGTGATAGGTTAAAGAAACCATTTCGTTGCTTGATGGTGGTGGAGGCGGTGATGAGGGCAGTTTCCAATAATCTTCGCCGAGATTTGTTGTGGATGTATTTAGTGATTTTGGCTTGTTCAAATTTTAACGCATGACCATGGGAGAAAAGTGCACTAAGAGGGTTGTTGTTTTTTATGTCCCTTTTGTGTTCATTTAATCGTTCAATGCACTAGAACATGGTCATGCGTTCAAATTTGAGTGGGAAAATTGAGTGGGAATTTCCTCTGTGCAGTTCTAACAAAATCTCGATAAACCATGTGTTTACTCAGTAAGATAGGGCAAATATTGATTTGCGTTCTAAATTTAAAAAATATCTAATCGATTTAAAACGTTTTGTATGGACATTTTCTGCTGTGATTACTAATGTTATAAAGAGAGTCGAAGGAGATAACCATCTTTCAGTAACAAGTCCTCTTACTGTGACCCAAATCAAGGAATTCACATATTTAGTAAGAGACGCATTTATCGCTGGATCGTTTACGCAGCAGTAAAATAATAACAGCAAAATTCATTATTTTTTCTTTTTCTTCGGTACCAAATATTATTTTATTTAATATTAATAATCTGATGCATTACTATTTAATAATAGTTCTTGCGTTTTTATTTAATTGCACTTTATCAAATTTATTTATTATTTTATTTAATATTAATAATCTGATGCATTACTATTTAATAATAGTTCTTGCGTTTTATTTAATTGCACTTTATCAAATGTATTTATTATTTTATTTAATATTAATAATCTGATGCATTACTATTAAATATAGTTCTTGCGTTTTATTTAATTGCACTTTATCAAATTTATTTGGTAGACAGAATTTCTGTTACGCAGAAACACGCGTTCATTATCGTTTGTTAAAAAGGCAAAACAACACAAAACAACACTTAAACTATATATTTTCATTAATATTTCTGTTTGCAGAACTATATTAATTAATTAGAAAAATAATGTATCTAATTTGGGGTTAACTTTCCTAATTTAAATTTAAAATACCTTAAAATATCCTTAAGATGTCGAACGGCTGGCCAAAATACAAACAAAAATACATGTGGACAGAGGAAACTATCTTAAATTCACCAAAAATTACCTTCCTTTGTTCCCCTAAATAATTCTTTTGTCCATATGACCCCACTCCTTTTCTGAAAGCCCTATTTGATTGGCCAGGACGATTCTCCTTGACCAATCAACAGACACTTAATTTGACGGGCTGAATTCAAGAAAACCTTATTCTTCGTCTTTTGAACATCATCGCTGGCCGTTAAACAAGTTAAGGAAAATTTCTCCTTAAATATGAATTGCCACGAATTTGAATTGAACATTTTCAGGGAGCCGTCTAAGAAATTTTAGACGTTAAAGAACTTTTTATTGGACTTCTTATAGTCGCAAAACACAACTAGTTTTGCAAGGACCTTTTCCTGTATTATTTTATAATTTAATTATTAATACACGTATTATCCTCAATATCTGGGTTATGCGACTTCTGTAAGCTTTATTTCAGTATTTTTTCAACTTCGTCATTCGACAACTGAACGCTCCTTGGCTTTCGCTTTAATATGGTTTTGCCGTAAAATATACTTTTCACACACGTCTCTGTCGTATTAAATAAACTGTTTGTGTACTCTTGTGTGTGGGTGAGTGTCTGTTGGAGATAGGGGGATTACCTCCTCCGACTTCCTATATGACATTAGTAATCAAAATAGAACTGTTGATTATAGAAATAAAATTAGAGCACTAAACAATGTTTGCCTTATCTTACTGACTCAACACATATTTTAATCTAGCTTTGTCTTAGAAAGCTATTCCGGTCAACTGTACAGGTAAAATCTCAATCTACTTTATTTTTTCATTCATTTTTCATTTATTTCATTTCATCGTGTTTTCCTTCATGTCATTCTATCTCTGTTTGCATCTGTTCACTTTTTTATTATCTCCGTGTATGTTTAAAAAAAAAAAATTTCATCGCCTTTTCCCATTTCGTTAATATATTTGTTTTCCTTAGTATTGCTAGTTCGATTTTATCTTCTCTCAATTTCTATTTCTTGGGTCGTTCATTTCATCGTTATTTAAAAAAAATATTTTTCTCTTTATTAATTCATTTTTATTTTATTCTTTCTCTTCTTCATCTATTTCTCTTATATCTTTTTTATTTAAAACAAATATTTTTCTCTCTATTAATTCATTTTTATTTAATTCTTTCTCTTCTTCATCTATTTCTTGGGTCGTTCATTTCATCGTTATTAAAAAAAATATTTTTCTCTTTATTAATTCATTTTTATTTAATTCTTTCTCTTCTTCATCTATTTCTCTTATATCTTTTTTATTTAAAAAAAATATTTTTCTCTTTATTAATTCATTTTTATTTAATTCTTTCTCTTCTTCATCTATTTCTCTTATATCTTTTTATTTAAAAAAAAGATTTTTCTCTTTATTAATTCATTTTTATTTAATTCTTTCTCTTCTTCATCTATTTCTTTTATATCTTTTTTATTTAAAAAAAATATTTTTCTTATTATTAATTCATTTTTATTTAATTCTTTCTCTTCTTCATCTATTTCTTTTATATCTTTTTTATTTAAAAAAAATATTTTTCTCTCTATTAATTCATTTTTATTTAATTCTTTCTCGTCTTCATCTATTTCTTTTATATCTTTTTTATTTAAAAAAAATATTTTTCTCTTTATTAATTCATTTTTATTTAATTCTTTCTCTTCTTCATCTATTTCTTTTATATCTTTTTTATTTAAAAAAAATATTTTTCTCTTTATTAATTCATTTTTATTTAATTCTTTCTCTTCTTCATCTATTTCTTTTATATCTTTTTTATTTAAAAAAAATATTTTTCTCTTTATTAATTCATTTTTATTTAATTCTTTCTCTTCTTCATCTATTTCTTTCATATCTTTTTTATTTAAAAAAAATATTTTTCTTATTATTAATTCATTTTAATTTAATTCTTTCTCTTCTTCATCTATTTCTTTTATATCTTTTTTATTTAAAAAAAAGATTTTTCTCTTTATTAATTCATTTTTATTTAATTCTTTCTCTTCTTTATCTATTTCTTTTATATCTTTTTTATTTAAAAAAAATATTTTTCTTCTTATTAATTCATTTTAATTTAATTCTTTCTCTTCTTCATCTATTTCTTTAATATCTTTTTTATTTAAAAAAAATATTTTTCTCTTTATTAATTCATTTTTATTTTATTCTTTCTCTTCTTCATCTATTTCTTTTATATCTTTTTTATTTAAAAAAATTATTTTTCTTATTATTAATTCATTTTTATTTAATTCTTTCTCTTCTTCATCTATTTCTTTTATATCTTTTTTATTCAAAAAAAATATTTTTCTTATTATTAATTCATTTTTATTTAATTCTTTCTCTTCTTCATCTATTTCTTTTATATCTTTTTTATTTAAAAAAAATATTTTTCTCTCTATTAATTCATTTTTATTTAATTCTTTCTCGTCTTCATCTATTTCTTTTATATCTTTTTTATTTAAAAAAAATATTTTTCTCTTTATTAATTCATTTTTATTTAATTCTTTCTCTTCTTCATCTATTTCTTTTATATCTTTTTTATTTAAAAAAAAGATTTTTCTTATTATTAATTCATTTTAATTTAATTCTTTCTCTTCTTCATCTATTTCTTTTATATCTTTTTTATTTAAAAAAAATATTTTTCTCTTTATTAATTCATTTTTATTTTATTCTTTCTCTTCTTCATCTATTTCTTTTATATCTTTTTTATTTAAAAAAAATATTTTTCTTATTATTAATTCATTTTTATTTTATTCTTTCTCTTCTTCATCTATTTCTTTTATATCTTTTTTATTAAAAAAAAATATTTTTCTCATTATTAATTGATTTTAATTTAATCCTTTCTCTTCTTCATCTATTTCTTTATATCTTTTTTATTTAAAAAAAATATTTTTCTCTTTATTAATTCATTTTTATTTAATTCTTTCTCTTCTTCATCTATTTCTTTTATATCTTTTTGATTTAAAAAAAATATTTTTATATTATTAATTCATTTTAATTTAATTCTTTCTCTTCTTAATCTATTTCTTTTATATCTTTTTTATTTAAAAAAAATATTTTTCTCTTTATTAATTCATTTTTATTTTATGCTTGCTCTTCTTCATCTATTTCTTTTATATCTTTTTTATTTAAAAAAAATATTTTTCTCTTTATTAATTCATTTTTATTTAATTCTTTCTCTTCTTCATCTATTTCTTTTATATCTTTTTGATTTAAAAAAAATATTTTTCTCATTATTAATTCATTTTAATTTAATTTTTTCTCTTCTTCATCTATTTCTTTTATATCTTTTTTATTTAAAAAAAATATTTTTCTCTTTATTAATTCATTTTTATTTAATTCTTTCTCTTCTTCATCTATTTCTCTTATATCTTTTTATTTAAAAAAAAGATTTTTCTCTTTATTAATTCATTTTTATTTAATTCTTTCTCTTCTTCATCTATTTCTTTTATATCTTTTTTATTTAAAAAAAATATTTTTCTTATTATTAATTCATTTTTATTTAATTTTTTCTCTTCTTCATCTATTTCTTTTATATCTTTTTTATTTAAAAAAAATATTTTTCTCTCTATTAATTCATTTTTATTTAATTCTTTCTCGTCTTCATCTATTTCTTTTATATCTTTTTTATTTAAAAAAAATATTTTTCTCTTTATTAATTCATTTTTATTTAATTCTTTCTCTTCTTCATCTATTTCTTTTATATCTTTTTTATTTAAAAAAAATATTTTTCTTATTATTAATTCATTTTAATTTAATTCTTTCTCTTCTTCATCTATTTCTTTTATATCTTTTTTATTTAAAAAAAATATTTTTCTCTTTATTAATTCATTTTTATTTAATTCTTTCTCTTCTTCATCTATTTCTTTCATATCTTTTTTATTTAAAAAAAATATTTTTCTTATTATTAATTCATTTTAATTTAATTTTTTCTCTTCTTCATCTATTTCTTTTATATCTTTTTTATTTAAAAAAAAGATTTTTCTCTTTATTAATTCATTTTAATTTAATTCTTTCTCTTCTTCATCTATTTCTTTTATATCTTTTTTATTTAAAAAAATATTTTTCTTATTATTAATTCATTTTAATTTTATTCTTTCTCTTCTTCATCTATTTCTTTTATATCTTTTTTATTTAAAAAAAATATTTTTCTCTTTATTAATTCATTTTTATTTTATTCTTTCTCTTCTTCATCTATTTCTTTTATATCTTTTTTATTTAAAAAAATTATTTTTCTTATTATTAATTCATTTTTATTTAATTCTTTCTCTTCTTCATCTATTTCTCTTATATCTTTTTTATTTAAAAAAAATATTTATCTCTTTATTATTTCATTTTTATTTAATTCTTTCTCTTCTTCATCTATTTCTTTTATATCTTTTTATTTAAAAAAAATATTTTTCTCTTTATTAATTCATTTTTATTTAATTCTTTCTCTTCTTCATCTATTTCTTTTATATCTTTTTTATTTAAAAAAAAGATTTTTCTCTTTATTAATTCATTTTTATTTAATTCTTTCTCTTCTTTATCTATTTCTTTTATATCTTTTTTATTTAAAAAAATATTTTTCTTATTATTAATTCATTTTAATTTAATTCTTTCTCTTCTTCATCTATTTCTTTAATATCTTTTTTATTTAAAAAAAATATTTTTCTCTTTATTAATTCATTTTTATTTTATTCTTTCTCTTCTTCATCTATTTCTTTTATATCTTTTTTATTTAAAAAAATTATTTTTCTTATTATTAATTCATTTTTATTTAATTCTTTCTCTTCTTCATCTATTTCTCTTATATCTTTTTTATTTAAAAAAAATATTTATCTCTTTATTATTTCATTTTTATTTAATTCTTTCTCTTCTTCATCTATTTCTTTTATATCTTTTTATTTAAAAAAAATATTTTTCTCTTTATTAATTCATTTTTATTTAATTCTTTCTCTTCTTCATCTATTTCTTTTATATCTTTTTTATTTAAAAAAAAGATTTTTCTCTTTATTAATTCATTTTTATTTAATTCTTTCTCTTCTTTATCTATTTCTATTATATCTTTTTTATTTAAAAAAATATTTTTCTTATTATTAATTCATTTTAATTTAATTCTTTCTCTTCTTCATCTATTTCTTTAATATCTTTTTTATTTAAAAAAAATATTTTTCTCTTTATTAATTCATTTTTATTTTATTCTTTCTCTTCTTCATCTATTTCTTTTATATCTTTTTTATTTAAAAAAATTATTTTTCTTATTATTAATTCATTTTTATTTAATTCTTTCTCTTCTTCATCTATTTCTTTTATATCTTTTTTATTCAAAAAAAATATTTTTCTTATTATTAATTCATTTTTATTTAATTCTTTCTCTTCTTCATCTATTTCTTTTATATCTTTTTTATTTAAAAAAAATATTTTTCTTATTATTAATTCATTTTTATTTAATTCTTTCTCGTCTTCATCTATTTCTTTTATATCTTTTTTATTTAAAAAAAATATTTTTCTCTTTATTAATTCATTTTTATTTAATTCTTTCTCTTCTTCATCTATTTCTTTTATATCTTTTTTATTTAAAAAAAATATTTTTCTTATTATTAATTCATTTTAATTTAATTCTTTCTCTTCTTCATCTATTTCTTTTATATCTTTTTTATTTAAAAAAAATATTTTTCTCTTTATTAATTCATTTTTATTTAATTCTTTCTCTTCTTCATCTATTTCTGTCATACCTTTTTTATTTTAAAAAAATATTTTTCTTATTATTAATTCATTTTAATTTAATTCTATCTCTTCTTCATCTATTTCTTTTATATCTTTTTTATTTAAAAACAAGATTTTTCTCTTTATTAATTCATTTTTATTTTATTCTTTCTCTTCTTCATCTATTTCTTTTATATCTTTTTTATTTAAAAAAAATATTTTTCTTATTATTAATTCATTTTAATTTAATTCTTTCTCTTCTTCATCTATTTCTTTTATATCTTTTTTATTTAAAAAAAATATTTTTCTCTTTATTAATTCATTTTTATTTTATTCTTTCTCTTCTTCATCTATTTCTTTTATATCTTTTTTATTTAAAAAAAATATTTTTCTTATTATTAATTCATTTTAATTTAATTCTTTCTCTTCTTCATCTATTTCTTTTATATCTTTTTTATTTAAAAAAAATATTTTTCTCATTATTAATTGATTTTAATTTAATCCTTTCTCTTCTTCATCTATTTCTTTATATCTTTTTTATTTAAAAAAAATATTTTTCTCTTTATTAATTCATTTTTATTTAATTCTTTCTCTTCTTCATCTATTTCTTTTATATCTTTTTGATTTAAAAAAAATATTTTTATATTATCAATTCATTTTAATTTAATTCTTTCTCTTCTTAATCTATTTCTTTTATATCTTTTTTATTTAAAAAAAATATTTTTCTCTTTATTAATTCATTTTTATTTTATGCTTGCTCTTCTTCATCTATTTCTTTTATATCTTTTTTATTTAAAAAAAATATTTTTCTCTTTATTAATTCATTTTTATTTAATTCTTTCTCTTCTTCATCTATTTCTTTTATATCTTTTTTATTTAAAAAAAATATTTTTCATATTATTAATTCATTTTAATTTAATTTTTTCTCTTCTTCATCTATTTCTTTTATATCTTTTATATTTAAAAAAAATATTTTTCTCTTTATTAATTCATTTTTATTTAATTCTTTCTCGTCTTCATCTATTTCTTTTATATCTTTTTTATTTAAAAAAAATATTTTTCTCTTTATTAATTCATTTTTATTTTATTCTTTCCTTTCTTCATCTATTTCTTTTACATCTTTTTTATTTAAAAAAAATTTTTTCTCTTTATTAATTCATTTTTATTTAATTCTTTCTCTTCTTCATCTATTTCTTTTATATCTTTTTTATTTAAAAAAATATTTTCCTTATTATTAATTCATTTTAATTTAATTCTTTCTCTTCTTCATCTATTTCTTTTATATCTTTTTTATTTAAAAAAAATATTTTTCTCTTTATTAATTCATTTTTATTTAATTCTTTCTCTACTTCATCTATTTCTCTTATATCTTTTTTATTTAAAAAAAATATTTTTCTCTTTATTAATTCATTTTTATTTAATTCTTTCTCTTCTTCATCTATTTCTTTTATATCTTTTTTATTTAAAAAAAAGATTTTTCTCTTTATTAATTCATTTTAATTTAATTCTTTCTCTTCTTCATCTATTTCTTTTATATCTTTTTTATTTAAAAAAATATTTTTCTTATTATTAATTCATTTTAATTTTATTCTTTCTCTTCTTCATCTATTTCTTTTATATCTTTTTTATTTAAAAAAAATATTTTTCTCTTTATTAATTCATTTTTATTTTATTCTTTCTCTTCTTCATCTATTTCTTTTATATCTTTTTTATTTAAAAAAATTATTTTTCTTATTATTAATTCATTTTTATTTAATTCTTTCTCTTCTTCATCTATTTCTTTTATATCTTTTTTATTTAAAAAAATATTTTTCTTATTATTAATTCATTTTAATTTAATTCTTTCTCTTCTTCATCTATTTCTTTAATATCTTTTTTATTTAAAAAAAATATTTTTCTCTTTATTAATTCATTTTTATTTTATTCTTTCTCTTCTTCATCTATTTCTTTTATATCTTTTTTATTTAAAAAAATTATTTTTCTTATTATTAATTCATTTTTATTTAATTCTTTCTCTTCTTCATCTATTTCTCTTATATCTTTTTTATTTAAAAAAAATATTTATCTCTTTATTATTTCATTTTTATTTAATTCTTTCTCTTCTTCATCTATTTCTTTTATATCTTTTTATTTAAAAAAAATATTTTTCTCTTTATTAATTCATTTTTATTTAATTCTTTCTCTTCTTCATCTATTTCTTTTATATCTTTTTTATTTAAAAAAAAGATTTTTCTCTTTATTAATTCATTTTTATTTAATTCTTTCTCTTCTTTATCTATTTCTTTTATATCTTTTTTATTTAAAAAAATATTTTTCTTATTATTAATTCATTTTAATTTAATTCTTTCTCTTCTTCATCTATTTCTTTAATATCTTTTTTATTTAAAAAAAATATTTTTCTCTTTATTAATTCATTTTTATTTTATTCTTTCTCTTCTTCATCTATTTCTTTTATATCTTTTTTATTTAAAAAAATTATTTTTCTTATTATTAATTCATTTTTATTTAATTCTTTCTCTTCTTCATCTATTTCTTTTATATCTTTTTTATTCAAAAAAAATATTTTTCTTATTATTAATTCATTTTTATTTAATTCTTTCTCTTCTTCATCTATTTCTTTTATATCTTTTTTATTTAAAAAAAATATTTTTCTTATTATTAATTCATTTTTATTTAATTCTTTCTCGTCTTCATCTATTTCTTTTATATCTTTTTTATTTAAAAAAAATATTTTTCTCTTTATTAATTCATTTTTATTTAATTCTTTCTCTTCTTCATCTATTTCTTTTATATCTTTTTTATTTAAAAAAAATATTTTTCTTATTATTAATTCATTTTAATTTAATTCTTTCTCTTCTTCATCTATTTCTTTTATATCTTTTTTATTTAAAAAAAATATTTTTCTCTTTATTAATTCATTTTTATTTAATTCTTTCTCTTCTTCATCTATTTCTGTCATACCTTTTTTATTTAAAAAAAATATTTTTCTTATTATTAATTCATTTTAATTTAATTCTATCTCTTCTTCATCTATTTCTTTTATATCTTTTTTATTTAAAAACAAGATTTTTCTCTTTATTAATTCATTTTTATTTTATTCTTTCTCTTCTTCATCTATTTCTTTTATATCTTTTTTATTTAAAAAAAATATTTTTCTTATTATTAATTCATTTTAATTTAATTCTTTCTCTTCTTCATCTATTTCTTTTATATCTTTTTTATTTAAAAAAAATATTTTTCTCTTTATTAATTCATTTTTATTTTATTCTTTCTCTTCTTCATCTATTTCTTTTATATCTTTTTTATTTAAAAAAAATATTTTTCTTATTATTAATTCATTTTAATTTAATTCTTTCTCTTCTTCATCTATTTCTTTTATATCTTTTTTATTTAAAAAAAATATTTTTCTCATTATTAATTGATTTTAATTTAATCCTTTCTCTTCTTCATCTATTTCTTTATATCTTTTTTATTTAAAAAAAATATTTTTCTCTTTATTAATTCATTTTTATTTAATTCTTTCTCTTCTTCATCTATTTCTTTTATATCTTTTTGATTTAAAAAAAATATTTTTATATTATCAATTCATTTTAATTTAATTCTTTCTCTTCTTAATCTATTTCTTTTATATCTTTTTTATTTAAAAAAAATATTTTTCTCTTTATTAATTCATTTTTATTTTATGCTTGCTCTTCTTCATCTATTTCTTTTATATCTTTTTTATTTAAAAAAAATATTTTTCTCTTTATTAATTCATTTTTATTTAATTCTTTCTCTTCTTCATCTATTTCTTTTATATCTTTTTTATTTAAAAAAAATATTTTTCATATTATTAATTCATTTTAATTTAATTTTTTCTCTTCTTCATCTATTTCTTTTATATCTTTTATATTTAAAAAAAATATTTTTCTCTTTATTAATTCATTTTTATTTAATTCCTTCTCGTCTTCATCTATTTCTTTTATATCTTTTTTATTTAAAAAAAATATTTTTCTCTTTATTAATTCATTTTTATTTTATTCTTTCCTTTCTTCATCTATTTCTTTTACATCTTTTTTATTTAAAAAAAATTTTTTCTCTTTATTAATTCATTTTTATTTAATTCTTTCTCTTCTTCATCTATTTCTTTTATATCTTTTTTATTTAAAAAAATATTTTCCTTATTATTAATTCATTTTAATTTAATTCTTTCTCTTCTTCATCTATTTCTTTTATATCTTTTTTATTTAAAAAAAATATTTTTCTCTTTATTAATTCATTTTTATTTAATTCTTTCTCTACTTCATCTATTTCTCTTATATCTTTTTTATTTAAAAAAAATATTTTTCTCTTTATTAATTCATTTTTATTTAATTCTTATTCTTCTTGATCTATTTCTTTTATATCTTTTTTATTAAAAAAAAAATTTTTCTCTTTATTAATTCATTTTTATTTAATTCTTTCTCTTCTTCATCTATTTCTTTTATATCTTTTTTATTTAAAAAAAATATTTTTCTTCTTATTAATTCATTTTAATTTAATTCTTTCTCTTCTTCATCTATTTCTTTTATATCTTTTTTATTTAAAAAAAATATTTTTCTCTCTATTAATTCATTTTAATTTTATTCTTTCTCTTCTTCATCTATTTCTTTTATATCTTTTTTATTTAAAAAAAATATTTTTCTCTTTATTAATTTATTTTTATTTAATTCCTTCTCTTCTTCATCTATTTCTTTTATATCTTTTTTATTTAAAAAAAATATTTTTCTCTTTATTAATTAATTTTTATTTAATTCTTTCTCTTCTTCATCTATTTCTTTTATATCTTTTTTATTTAAAAAAAATATTTTTTTTTTATTAATTCATTTTTATTTAATTCATTTCTCTTCTTCATTTATTTCTTTTTATATCTTTTTTATTTAAAAAATTATTTTTCTCTTTATGAATTCATTTTTATTGAATTCTTTCTCTTCTTCATCTATTTCTTTTATATCTTTTTTATTTAAAAAAAATATTTTTCTCTTTATTAATTCATTTTTATTTAATTCTTTCTCTTCTTCATCTATTACTTTTATATTTTTTTTATTAAAAAATTTTTTTTCTTATTATTAATTCATTTTAATTTAATTCTTTCTCTTCTTCATCTATTTCTTTTATATCTTTTTTAGTTAAAAAAAATATTTTTCTCTTTATTAATTCATTTTTATTTAATTCTTTCTCTTCTTCATCTATTTCTTTTATATCTTTTTTATTTAAAAAAAATATTTTTCTCTTTATTAATTCATTTTTATTTTATTCTTTCTCTTCTTCATCTATTTCTTTTATATCTTTTTTATTTAAAAAAAATATTTTTCTCTCTATTAATTCATTTTAATTTTATTCTTTCTCTTCTTCATCTATTTCTTTTATATCTTTTTTATTTAAAAAAAATATTTTTCTCTTTATTAATTCATTTTTATTAAATTCTTTCTCTTCTTCATCTATTTCTTTTATATCTTTTTTATTTAAAAAAAATATTTTTCTTATTATTAATTCATTTTAATTTAATTCTTTCTCTTCTTCATCTATTTCTTTTATATCTTTTTTATTTAAAAAAAATATTTTTCTCTTTATTAATTCATTTTAATTTAATTCTTTCTCTTCTTCATCTATTTCTTTTATATCTTTTTTAGTTAAAAAAAATATTTTTCTCTCTATTAATTCATTTTAATTTTATTCTTTCTCTTCTTCATCTATTTCTTTTATATCTTTTTTATTTAAAAAAAATATTTTTCTCTTTATTAATTCATTTTTATTTAATTCTTTCTCTTCTTCATCTATTTCTTTTATATCTTTTTTATTTAAAAAAAATATTTTTCTCTCTATTAATTCATTTTAATTTTATTCTTTCTCTTCTTCATCTATTTCTTTTATATCTTTTTTATTTAAAAAAATATTTTTCTCTTTATTAATTCATTTTTATTTAATTCTTTCTTTTCTTCATCTATTTCTTTTATATCTTTTTTATTTAAAAAAATTATTTTTCTCTTTATTAATTCATTTTTATTTAATTCTTTCTCTTCTTCATCTATTTCTTTTATATCTTTTTTATTTAAAAAAAATATTATTCTCTTTATTAATTCATTTTTATTAAATTCTTTCTTTTCTTCATCTATTTCTTTTATATCTTTTTTATTTAAAAAAAATATTTTTCTCTCTATTAATTCATTTTAATTTTATTCTTTCTCTTCTTCATCTATTTCTTTTATATCTTTTTTATTTAAAAAAAATATTTTTCTTATTATTAATTCATTTTAATTTAATTCTTTCTCTTCTTCATCTATTTCTTTTATATCTTTTTTAGTTAAAAAAAATATTTTTCTCTTTATTAATTCATTTTTATTTAATTCCTTCTCTTCTTCATCTATTTCTTTTATATCTTTTTTATTTAAAAAAAATATTTTTCTCTCTATTAATTCATTTTAATTTTATTCTTTCTCTTCTTCATCTATTTCTTTTATATCTTTTTTATTTAAAAAAAATATTTTTCTTATTATTAATTCATTTTAATTTAATTCTTTCTCTTCTTCATCTATTTCTTTTATATCTTTTTTATTTAAAAAAAATATTTTTCTCTTTATTAATTCATTTTAATTTAATTCTTTCTCTTCTTCATCTATTTCTTTTATATCTTTTTTAGTTAAAAAAAATATTTTTCTCTCTATTAATTCATTTTAATTTTATTCTTTCTCTTCTTCATCTATTTCTTTTATATCTTTTTTATTTAAAAAAAATATTTTTCTCTTTATTAATTCATTTTTATTTAATTCTTTCTCTTCTTCATCTATTTCTTTTATATCTTTTTTATTTAAAAAAAATATTTTTCTCTCTATTAATTCATTTTAATTTTATTCTTTCTCTTCTTCATCTATTTCTTTTATATCTTTTTTATTTAAAAAAATATTTTTCTCTTTATTAATTCATTTTTATTTAATTCTTTCTTTTCTTCATCTATTTCTTTTATATCTTTTTTATTTAAAAAAATTATTTTTCTCTTTATTAATTCATTTTTATTTAATTCTTTCTCTTCTTCATCTATTTCTTTTATATCTTTTTTATTTAAAAAAAATATTATTCTCTTTATTAATTCATTTTTATTAAATTCTTTCTTTTCTTCATCTATTTCTTTTATATCTTTTTTATTTAAAAAAAATATTTTTCTCTCTATTAATTCATTTTAATTTTATTCTTTCTCTTCTTCATCTATTTCTTTTATATCTTTTTTATTTAAAAAAAATATTTTTCTTATTATTAATTCATTTTAATTTAATTCTTTCTCTTCTTCATCTATTTCTTTTATATCTTTTTTAGTTAAAAAAAATATTTTTCTCTTTATTAATTCATTTTTATTTAATTCTTTCTCTTCTTCATCTATTTCTTTTATATCTTTTTTATTTAAAAAAAATATTTTTCTCTCTATTAATTCATTTTAATTTTATTCTTTCTCTTCTTCATCTATTTCTTTTATATCTTTTTTATTTAAAAAAAATATTTTTCTCTTTATTAATTCATTTTAATTTAATTCTTTCTCTTCTTCATCTATTTCTTTTATATCTTTTTAATTTAAAAAAAATATTTTTCTCTTTATTAATTCATTTTAATTTAATTCTTTCTCTTCTTCATCTATTTCTTTTATATCTTTTTTATTTAAAAAAAATATTTTTCTCTTTATTAATTCATTTTTATTTAATTCTTTCTCTTCTTCATCTATTTCTTTTATATCTTTTTTATTTAAAAAAAATATTTTTCTCTCTATTAATTCATTTGAATTTTATTCTTTCTCTTCTTCATCTATTTCTTTTATATCTTTTTTATTTAAAAAAAATATTTTTCTCTTTATTAATTCATTTTTATTTAATTCCTTTTCTTCTTCATCTATTTCTTTTATATCTTTTTTATTTAAAAAAAATATTTTTCTCTTTATTAATTCATTTTTATTTAATTCCTTCTTTTCTTCATCTATTTCTTTTATATCTTTTTTATTTAAAAAAAATATTTTTCTCTTTATTAATTCATTTTTATTTAATTCTTTCTCTTCTTCA